>OU753558.1:17192327-18442327 GCA_916701695.1 Agrochola macilenta
CAGATATTTGTTCCGTGCGGGGATCGAACCCGCGACACGTTGCGCAGCAGTCGATCGCTCAGCCACTGCGCCAACCGTGCCGTCAAAATCATCAATGCCTGGTTGTGGCCAAGGCTTGTATAATACTTTTCTTAAATAATGCGTGGAAATTTAAACTAAGTAAGTATAATCAATGGCGAACAGCAATAATTTTTCACGTGCCATTATGTTCATTTGTTTCTTCTTTACTTTAAACAATTCCCGTATTTTTTAAGAACATTCGCATTCGCATCTCATTCGCGATCTGTCAAAAATACAATCTATTTATCAACATTTTTGACAAGTTTGACAGATTGCGACTTGAATGGGAACGTTTTTTAAGTACGAGAATTGGCCTTCTGATATGCAACCCAAATCGAAGTTTAAATAAAATCTTTGATTAGTTTCCTCCTTGGTTGCCATGTCTCGAAGTAAAACGTTCGTTACATTTTTAAATTCAATTCGATTTGACAGACGTGAGTTTTCGTATTAATTTATTCGGCCGCTAAACACGGCAGATATGGATTTTCATAGTAGATAGATAGATAGATAGATAAAACATTTATTCGGTGCATACAAAAGACACACAAAAGCACAATTAAAAGATAACAAATTACATGAATATACATAAAAACATGATGCCAATATACAAAAAATAAAAACATAAGTTTAGTACTTAAAGAAATAGAGTGACATTATGACATAGGTACTTTGTTTAAATGAAAAAAGGAAAAACAAGGTGCGGTGTGCGTCTCAAGGTTGCACCAAATGGGAGTCCAGCTCAGCATGTGTCAGGCAAATATACCTAACGCTGATATTCTGCTAGATCCCTGCAGTGACATACCCAATGCAGCAAGCAATGGGTGCAGTGTTACCCTGTAGTAACATTGCCGGGCGCCTTCTTGCATGTATTTGACCAGTACCTACAGCATTTTCGATTTATCTTGAAGAAGGTTGTCAAAATAATGCTCGAATTTCCAAGTATGTTTGAGAAAAAGCAAACTACAAACATTAAAATCGCGTTAAAATTCAATTTTAAAATAAATGTTCAGCAAAAAATGCTTAGGAGTACATAAGCTTATTGATGTTTGAAAGTCAACTTATTCAGTCTATGAAAACTTTCAATGGCATATTCGTATAGTAGGTACGGTGTCATATTTCAATGATAAAGTGCTGTGGTGCGTCCCTTTTTCCCGGTACGCGGGAAATGGGACACTATGTTTTCACGGAACGGTTTCATATAAGTGACATTACGGAGTTTAATATTACAATGTTTTAAATGAACACGGAATATTATCACCGTAACGGCCTTTTGTTATCTAAATACTCTTTATTTATTACTATTTTTGTTGGGTTTTCCATTTTAATGTTTCTTTAAGGATTGCAATTTTTTTTAACTTTTTTGTACCTATAATATTGACTTGCGTGTATAAAGGTTGCATATCAATTTTATGTAATATAATGGCAACTGGCATGCAAGCAACGGTGCGCAAACTACTTATGGTCTGCAGCTTGCGTGCACCGTATTTGAATAATTTAAGCGTTGCTGTACCTACCTAGAATTTTCATGGTAATCTTACCCAAAATTACAAATTCATAAAATACCTATTCTAAACCCACCCACTTTTTATTTGTTTTCTTTCTTTCTTAAAATTATTTTTTACTTCCAGTACAATATGTTGTGTTGTGTGCCTTTTAGTCTGTGCTAAATAAATGTATTTTCTAAAAAAAATCTTTCTATATCCATTTCCTCCAAAAAAAAAAAATTGAACGACTGAATAAAAGTGAATTCCTAATCCATATTATTATAAAGGTAAATAAAAGAAATATCTTACCTCATTCAAATCACTGTTCCAACAAACAATATTTACATTGCCGGCCGCCGACGCCATTGATGCAACATTTTTAATCTCGACTATCCCGGCTTTTAAATCTTAATCCCGGCTTTTATATTAGAACAAACAACACTATAGTCCCGCGCTTAGTGCACTTGTGTGCACAACTATCGAAGGCCTTAATCATGAGGTCTTTTGTGACTTAAGAATGCTTTTAAAGTAACTCAACACTTGAAGCGTAATATTAGATTTCTTTTTGTGGAAATTGTGGTTTTGAAATCGTAAAGAGGTGGATTTTTGGTGCAATGCGCTTGTAAAATTTATTGAAAAAGTATTATCAACATTCTGATAACTTTTTTTAGACACATTAGTTAGTAGTTGACTAGTGTCGAACATAAGCGGACCGGCAGGGTAATTTCGTAACACACTAACAGTAGCAATGGGTTTAATTTTGACAGTTCAACAATATTCATTGCGTTATTTACATTGTTGAGTCGACAAATTTTTCGAACATATGAAGCAATGGATTAGCAATATCCTTCAAAAATTATTCAGGTTTTAATTGATCGTGTGTTACGCAATTAGGGTGCTGGACGTCGTCCTGTTATCATATTTTTGAGGTTAATTCAGCTATATAATAACATTAGACATTCCGTTCCTACTTGTGTAAGAATAGTGGTTTGATATGAGACAAAACACACATTATTTCGAATCTAGCGTCCAATATATAAAGGTTATACAATTATTTTTATGATAATGACAAATACATACGCACATATATAACAATATATTCCACCAGTACAAGCATTTAGTTCTTGGCTTGTTGCCATGCAGTAAGACCTACTCGAAGTCGTAATAGAAAAGTTATGTGAACATAAAGTTTTCGGTCAAGCGTTATTCAATTATCTTTTTTTAATGCGATTTTCTTTGCAATTTTGTTGCATATAGTTTTAGTAATATATCCGTATTGAGATGTTTGGATAAAACGATGGATGGACTGTGTGAAAGATGATATGGCTAGAAAGAAAGTGGTGACTACCGAGATGACAACTAATAGAGAAGTGTGGGAGAAAAAGACATGTTGTGTCGACCACGAATAAATTGTGATAAGGGTAGGAGAATGATGATAGTGGAATTCATATTAAGAGCGTTTGTGAGCTTGAGCTTTGTCGGCGTGATTATGTATACCCATGTCAAATTACAGCTTTCTAGTACTAACAGTTTCTGAACTAAGTCGCGGATAGACAGACAGACAGACGGACGGACCTGGCAAAACTATAAGGGTTCCTTGTTTACTACGGAACCCTAAAAAGGTCTTCATCGTTTGAAGCTCAACATTTATTTGAGGCGCAGATAAATATTTCTCCTTTAATAATCACCAATATTGCAAAGTAAAATTACTTAAATTTTCACGAAAACGCTATATTTTAAACCAAGTTATTGAAACTCACGACTTGGCCGAGGGCTAAAAAATTGTGTTTCAAATAATATTCTGTCAGACTCATAAATAAAAACAGACATTTATTAATTTGAAAGTCTATGAGCACCAACATCAAATTAAAAAAGAAGAGAATAAAAGTCATAGATAATAAATAACAAACACTCAATCATAATTATTATGGTGTTGCTTAAAATAAATATTTGTTGGAGTAAAATGAGTGACGAAGGTGCTTGATCCTCGTCATATTTGAGCGCCTGAAAACTTAGTTATCGTTATATTGTTTCAGGTCCTTCTATAACAAAATATATAGAGCGATTCAAATTAAAAACGTGGCATGAATTTATTGTTCATTTTAGTATTTTATACCTAGTTGAAGTGTAACAAGAATTTCCATTTGAGTCTCCTGCATCTCAATGTGGCGTATTAAAATATTGATATAAGTACTTACTAAACATGAAAAAAATTATCTTAAGTTCCTTCATCAAGGACGTAATGGCAGCCACTAGGCTGTTTGACCGGAAAGTGAAACTATATTTGAAGAAAATCCTGTATTATTTTTATTTAATATTTAAATTTACTCGTACCATTCCGTAGCGGAACGCAGCCAGGCAGCAACTGCAGGCGACGTGTCGCCGCGACACGACTGGCTTCTATGTATTTCTATGAAACCGATGTGTCGCTAGCTACGAAAGGTATTTCATAAGGTACAATTCTGTATTTATTTATTTACTGTACAAAGTGCATTTGTAAGAAAAAATGCTATTCGCGGTGGGTCTTTAGTTCTTGTTTCAAACAAGTTGAAATGTAAACAACGTTTAGATTTAGTTAATCTTTCTATTGAGCGCACTATTGAGTTGTATTGTGTTGAACTAGAGCGATACGTTATAATTTGCGTTTATCGACCCCCATCTGGGGATTTTATTCGTTTCGAATCGGTAATGGAGGATTCACTCAATAGGCTAAAATCAAGTAATAAAAGCATAATTTTATGTGGCGATTTCAACATTAATATTTTAGAGGTTACTCCATTGAGTATTAGACTTCTCAATCTGTTCAGGTCTTATAATTTAATTAACTTGTTTTTTGAACCTACTAGGATCAAGGCATCTTCGTCGACTTGTCTCGATAATATTTTTAGTGATTATGATGCCAAAAATAAAATAGTTTTAAGTGACTTAACGTCTGACCACTGTGGTTTATTGGCTAGCTTCCCTATGCCATTAAATAAAAAGCCTCATAAAATAGAATGCAGGCCTTATACAGCTACTCGTTGCATCAAGTTTAAAAACAATATAGCTCATAGAATTACACCATCTATAGTAGAACACCAGAATCCTAATAAAATTTATGGAGCCCTTTTTGATGTTGTGCAAAAAGAGTACCAATCTATTTTTAAGACCAAAACCATTAACATTAATGGCACCTCCGTTGGCTTTAATCAATGGGCTACTCCAGGTATTTATAAAAGTAGAGCGACACTATACGAGTTATATGGTTTGAAAAAATACAGATTTGATACTCCTTTCCTAGAGTATGTCAAAAAGTATTCAAAATTATTCAAAAATATTTGTGCTTTTGCTAAATCTAAATTTTTAAGCGATACAATTAAAAAATCTAATAATAAAATAAAAACCACTTGGAAAATTATTAACAATGAAACGGGTAAGTCGGTTAGACATGAAAAACAACTTGAGATTATGGTAGACGATAAATTAGTTAATACAGCAGCCGACGTAGCCGAGGCATTTAATGAGTTTTTTGCCAACATACCTATAACTACGACTCGCTCCTTGAATTCGTCCCCGTCTAAAGCTGAAAACATTTTGCATAGTAGTGTGCCTAAATGTAGTACCTTATTTAGCTTCGAACATGTAACTCCTCGTGATGTAGTTAATGTTTTTAACACACTCAAGTCTAAAAACACGGGTGATTACTGGGGCATCTCCATTAAACTTTTAAGTAATATAATAGACATCGTAGCCCCCTATCTAGCTGTTACTTTTAATAAATGTGTTGATTTAGGAACTTTTCCTGACCTCATGAAAAATAGTAAAATCATACCATTATTTAAATCAGGTAATAAAAATGACGTTGGCAATTTCAGGCCTATTTCTATCTTACCAGCATTTAGCAAAATATTTTAAAAGTTAATACTCAAGCAGTTGCTAAAACATTTTAATTTAAATAGCCTCCTTCATAATGAACAATATGGCTTTACAAAAGGTCGTTCGACTACAAATGCGGGTGTTGCTCTGCTGAAACACATATTTAACGCATGGGAGAACTCGCAAAATGCTATTGGGGTTTTCTGTGATCTCTCCAAAGCCTTTGATTGCGTGCACCATGACACGCTTTTGCGTAAACTGCGTCATTATGGTGTGCAAAACGAAGCTCTCAACGTTATAAATTCGTATTTACATAATAGGTCCCAATGTGTAGATGTTGATGGTGTGAAATCTTCCGGGCTACCAGTTCAGTTAGGTGTACCTCAAGGCTCAATATTGGGTCCATTCTTGTTCTTAGTGTATATCAATGACTTACCATTCTATTTAAAGGGTATCTGTGAAGTTGTACTGTTTGCAGATGATACCTCTCTTATTTTTAAAGTAGACAGGAATAGACAAGATTTTGACGACGTAAACAGTGCACTCTCAATGGTTACAGATTGGTTTACGACAAATAACCTAGTTCTCAATGCTAAGAAAACGAAATGTGTAAAGTTCGCCCTACCTAATGTTAGAAATCTAGGTCCCAACATCGTCTTAGATAAAGAGGTGCTTGAATCCGTAAATTCGGCAGTTTTTCTGGGCATAACAGTAGACGCCAAACTTCAGTGGGGCCCACATATATCGAGCCTAGCGGGAAGGCTCAGTTCCGCCGCCTACGCCGTCAGGAAAGTAAGACAATACACTGACGTCGATACAGCTCGTTTAGTCTATTTTAGTTATTTTCATAGCGTTATGTCCTACGGTCTTCTGCTGTGGGGCAAAACTGCTGATATTCAAAATATATTTGTCCTTCAAAAACGAGCTGTTCGAGCTATTTACCAGCTAGGTGCCAGAGTTTCTCTGAGAGATTTTTTCAAAGATATTGGTATCCTCACGGTGGCATCTCAATTCATCTTCGCCAATATCTTATATATTAGGCAACATATACACTTATACACTAAAAACAGTGATTTTCACAATGTTAACACTAGAAATAAGGACAAACTACGAGCTCCCTTTCACCGGCTTCATAAAGTTCATAACTCATTTGTTGGGCTTGGTATAACTTTTTATAACAAGCTACCCTCTTCTTTGGTAGATTTGCCTTTTAATGCGTTTAAAACGAAAGTAAAATCCAAGCTTTGTTCAAAGGCATACTATTCTATCAACGACTACTTAAATGATAAGAATAGTTGGTCGCTGTAATTAACTCAAGACAATGTTTATGTTCTTTCTCCAGCTTACCCACTGACAAGTTATATGAGTTTATATAAGTAATTGTTTAATTTATTTGACTATAAAAGTAAAATTATTTAAATTTAATTTATTGTTGACATAATCTACTCATCACAATGTTTTTTTATGAGTTGTATTGCAATATGTGGTTAGCTAGTGACCTCGACAATTGATCATATTATTTATTGCTATTAGTAATTAACTGTTTGTTTATTTATTTTACCTCGATGGTCCTAGTTTATCATTTATAACTTCCAGTTACAACTATATGTAAGCGGGCACGCCCTTTATGCCTGGTGGCTTTTATTAAGATATTAAGTTCTGTTTACGTTTTGTTTTTTATTTCTGCCTGAGTATAGTTCTCGATGATTTTGTTTGGTATATTGGCGTGTGCTAGCTTATATATGGCTAATAATTTAAATTATGTTTTGTGTTGCTTAATGTAAATTATTTTGAATACTATTATATAGAATCTTTTTTTTGTTCTTCTAACTGAACAGACAGCAGTGCAGCTGGGGAGTTTGTTGCGCCACTTCTTCTTCCCAGCTAACGCACTAGGAAGTGGTGAAGGGTGGGCGTTTTGGGGGACTGTCTTATGTAATTTTGACGTTCGAAAAGTGCTGATTCTCAGCCTAGTTTGAATAAATGACTTTTGATTTTGATTTTGATTTGTAGCCAACCGCAGTCGACAACTGCAGGCGACGTGTCACCTCGACACGACTGGTTTCTATATATTCTTATGTATTTTTATGAAGGCGACGCGTCGCGGAAGGAAGGTATTCCATAGAAATTCATAGAAACCTGTTGTGTCGCAGCGACACGTCGCTTGCAGTTGCCTCCTGCGGTCGGCTACAAATGGGTACCTATACAAACGTATTCATTTGCAGCGGGATATAATCTTCTGTGCAATACAGGTTAATGGAGCAGGCAATATAATCAGCACATATTTTAAAATAACTTCCAAATACCTCATTCAACAGTACACAAGGCTACATATCCAGCATGTATAGGATTTCCCGACAATAAGAGGTCAGCTTATACTAAAAACTTATGATTTGATTTGATATGTAGCCATGTGTACCTACCTAATCAAAAGGCTACAAACTTCTAGTGTGGCTACCATTGGATAACGTTTATTTCTGGATAGTCTGACTAACGTTATGACATCATCATACCCAATTTGTTAGAAAATTTTAAACAGAAAATCAGAGACCTATCTGAGATTCAGCTGATCATTTCATTAAAGTAAACTTAATAGCATGTACAAAAATGCAAGTCTCGCAACGCAGTTCTTCTGCCGCAAAAAATGGTGACATCTAATGTAAAACCAAGTCGGTTAATTTATTCAGTACCTATCTATGGGAGCATCTATCCGACAACTTTGTTATGTCTTAAGGTCAGAAATGTAGGGCAAAAGAACACCTGAGAGAGATTAGATTATATTAAAATCTGTGATTGTAGATATAAATTTATTCAGTTATTTTTTATGTTGTACTAAATGTATTTTTTTTTTATAAGTTGTATAAATTGAAGATTGATTTACTTTAAAATAAATAATTTCATGTTTAGTAAATATTTTCAACTGTAGGTATAGATAATTGCATAATTAACTATGCATCTTACTATTCATATTTGCATGCCAAAATATGACGAAATGTGTCATCGCTCAAGAATATATATTTACCTACTACTTTTGTATTACCGCATTTAAAGCAAATACATGACTTTGACTTTGAAGAAGCTTTACTTTTTGAGAATAGACAAATGTCTGAGCTACTGTCCATATCGAGCTTTAGAACGAGACTCAATCAGAGACAACGCTCAAAGCCATTTTTTTCTAACATTCGTTTTGCCTTTCTTACGTCCTGGTACAGTAATTAATACTCATACCACTATATATACTCATTACCATTTCTTTTATTTTCTTTCTATTATGATGTTTATTAAATAACACTTACATAGTAGGCTTCAGCATCTAATTATCAAAGTAGGGATAATGATACAGTACAAAGTACAACGTGTGCGCGAAACTATTGGCCAGCGATAATAGCCGGCTGCGCCTTTGTGTCGCTAATCGCAAAGTCAAAGTGGATGCAGCGAGCTATGAAGCAATCGATGAGGCATTGTGGCGTTTACTAAGGATAATGTGGAGTTAGTGCGGTGCGATGCACTGCGTGGTAATGTAAGATGCATAGATTAAAGGCACGTGTTAAGTGTGTGTGTAAGGCATTTACATTGCATAATATACTAGTATGTAGAAATGAAAAAGAGTAGACGTAAATACTGTTTTTGTTAAGTTTAAATCAGGGTAATGAATATTCAGGCATGAATCATGAAGTAAACCTGACATTCTTCCAAATTATTTTATGATACAGCCCCATCTCAAAAATCCAACCTGTATAGTAATCTATTTTTAATATTCGAATGTGGTTTAAAATGCACGACATAATATTGTGTTTGTAAAAATCAAAACTCATTTCTCCAAACCGTAATAACTGTCTAAGGTAATTAATAATAATAATAATAAGCCCCCTAAAATCCTACCTTACGTCCAAGCTGAACACCTAGCTACGTGGGGGGCGGACACGCGTACTGTACAACTGTACAAAAAACTTACGCGGCTAACAAGGAAAGGTAACCCTTTATGGAGATGAGCAATAAAAGAGTATATAATTTACGGTCGCTTCCCGGGGAGCGCCGGGGCGCATCTGGAGCCGATGCTAGGTGCCACAGCATGCGAACCATCGGCGGTGAGGAGTTGAGCAAGCGGGCTCCTACCAACAAAATTGTTACAGCTGGTCGTAGTGATCTGAACAGGCGGGCTCACTACGTAGAAGCCACAGCCGATTCCATGGGCGATGATACCATGTCATTATTCTCATCCATCCCTTCGACTCGCCCCTCCTACATGACAAGAAGAACAGCCAGCTTCTCCACCACCAGCACGCTTGATAGTGTTGCGCAAGATGTCAACCTTGACTCTGAGCTTGCACCCACTACAAGCGCTCCAAGTACGCGCAGACGATGGACACCTGAAATGAATAAGTTCATACTGCGCACTTATCTTCAATTAACTTCACTAGATACAGACAGAAGAACTTATCTCGAACCGCTCCACCTAAAATTCACAGAAAAATTCCCAAACATGCAGGTTAGTCGACAGAGAATAGGAGACCAGCGTAGAGCTATAATAAATAATAAATTACTACCACAAAAAACAATAGATGAGATACGAAACGAAGTAAAAGACGAGTTAGACCAACTACATTTTACTCTACAGTCACAAAACTCTGGCGAGCTTAGACAACAAATACTTGCACCAACACAATCTACACAAATACAACCTACAACACCAGAGACACATAGCACACAAAATAGAACACAAACCCGAATGAGATGGACCAGTGAACACAACGAAGCTATAATGCGGTCATATTACAGAGTTACAGCTTTGGGCACTAACGAAACTACGTATCGAAAACCTATGTACGAAGATTTCATTAACCAATTCCCTTCACTTGCTCACTTAAGTGAACAAAGAATAGCTGATCAAAGGAGAGCAATAATAAACAATAATTACTTAAGCGATGACAAATTAAATTCATTAAAGTTAGAGGTATCCGAAGAATTAGGTACAGATAACACACGCAATTACAATAGTGAAACGATAGCAGTTATTACTAATATCAACAATGCCAACATCCAGTTAACAAATAACATTGACATAAACTCTATAGAAGAACCTACCCCTAATGTACAAATAACGGATAACACTGAATTAAATAGTACAGATATTCTACCGAACCCACAAGTTAATTTAGAAAGGGACCCAATAATAGACGATTCTTTCCAACAAGCATTCCAATTTTATAAAGACACTAGCCCTACAAATAGAGTTTATATTCCAAAACAAAAACCATCTAAAAATCTTGCAAGAATAATTAGCTACCTAAACAAAATCATTCTTCCTGAAAATATTAACAACAACACAGACTTTCACACATTCCAGACCGTTATATATTGTGCGGCATGGACTGTTGCTAAGGTCAACGGAGCCAAGATAACACTTGAACCAAGAGAAATAACCCGAGGTACAAAAAAAGAATATAAACCAAAATGGCGAAGACGTCTTGAACAAAAAGTATACGATTTACGATCAAAAATAGGTAGAATGACCCAATTTATTAACGGCAATAGAAGTAGAAAATTAAAGAAACATGTAAACAAGATCATAATACTGTATAAAATTCATACTGTACATGAAGAACCAAACACACAAGCATTACATACACTAGATACACTTAAACAAAAACTCTCAGTTGTAACAGGACGACTCGAAAGATATAAAGCATGCACTTTAAGAAAACAACAAAATACCCAATTCACCCAAAACGAAAAACTTTTTTATCGCAATATCAGGCAGGCAACAACAAATGTTCAGAATAACAACCCAAATGATGATGAGCTTAACACCCCTAACCCAGAGACATTACAAAACTTCTGGGCAGGAATATGGGAACAACCTATTCATCATAACGCCCAAGCCGATTGGATACATGCAGAACTATCCAGCAATACAGATATTCAGACAATGGCATTTGAGCACATCTCCCCACAAATATTTCATGAAGTTCTATCTCGCCTACATAATTGGAAAGCACCTGGTTCAGACCACATCCATAGTTACTGGTACAAAAAATTCACAGCAGTTCATTGTTATCTATATAATTTTATAAACAGCTTCATCCAAGACCCCAAAATTATACCTTCTTATATAACGTCAGGCACAACTTACATGATACCGAAAGATCGCAATGACCTCTGTAATCCAGCTAAATATAGGCCTATTACATGCTTACAGACCTTGTATAAGATCATCACATCCTGCATATCCGAAATGATATACGAACACATTGACGCCAATAACATCTTAGCCGAACAGCAAAAAGGATGCAGAAAATATAGTCAGGGCTGCAAAGAGCAATTAATCATAGATTCCGTTATCTTAAAAAGAGTTCAGAAATACAAAACTGATTTATTCACAATGTATATTGATTACAAGAAAGCGTATGATTCTGTTCCCCATTCATGGCTATTGCAGGTGTTAGAAATTTACAAAATACACCCAACAGTCATTTCATTTTTGAAGACCATGATGACGACTTGGTGTACAGTATTAAGACTCACTACCCCAACCGAAACAATAGATACTAGCCCAATTAAAATACAGAGAGGAATCTTCCAGGGAGATGCACTCAGCCCACTGTGGTTCTGCCTGGCTCTAAACCCCTTATCTAAAATATTAAACGCTACCTCTTTAGGAATCCCTTTGAATTATACAGCTACCAACCGACAGACTGATCCACAGGAAGACGTTTTAAATCATTTACTGTATATGGATGATATTAAGCTATATGCAGAAACCGAGAGTCAACTTTACGAGCTAGCTAATCTAACAGAAACATTCACAAAGGACATTAATATGGAATTCGGCATAGATAAATGCAAAATAAATTCAGTTAGAGCAGGACAGAACTACCAACACCAATATACCTTAGGAACAGGGGAACGAATAGAGCCATTGGATGAACTAGATACTTATAAATATTTAGGTTACAATCAATCCCGACAGATACACTACAAAGATACAAAACAAAAACTTAAACAACAATTTCAACACCGACTTAATACAATACTAAAAACACAGCTCCATTCACGAAACACTATAAAAGCAATCAACACCTTTGCTATACCTGTGCTCACCTATTCATTCGGGGTAATAAACTGGACCAAAACTGACCTAAAAAACTTACAACGAAAAATCAACACGACAATGACTAAATTTCGCAAACATCACCCAAGATCTTGTATACAAAGGTTAACGTTACCGAGAAAAGAAGGAGGCAGAGGACTTATAGATATTCTAAACTTACACAACCGACAGATCACAGCTCTTAGACAATACTTCTTCGCTAAAACTGAATCTTCCCTTCTCCACAAACTAATAGCACACAACGACCGTGTTGGTCGTTGTGTGCTATTAGTTTACAATAGTCTAAAATTAGTTTACCAACACTTTACACCTCTTAATTTAAAAGACACTACAAAACAAAAAAACGAAAATGTTATTGATGACAAAACCAAATGTCAAGAGTGGACCCAAAAGTCTCTACACGGGAGACATCGCCAGGATTTAAGCCAGTTAAATGTCGACAAAGATGCGTCGAACGCATGGTTAGATCGTGGCGAACTATTCCCGGAGACTGAAGGGTTTATGCTTGCAATACAGGACCAAGTTATAGAGACTAAAAACTACAGAAAATATATTATCAAGAATTTAACAACAGATACTTGTAGAAAATGCAATAGTTCTCCAGAGACAATCCAACATATTACCAGTGCCTGCAAATCAATAGCCCAGACAGACTACAAACACCGACATGATCAAGTAGCCAACGTCATACACCAGAAACTAGCTCATCAATACAAACTTGTAGACACTGTAGTACCATATTATAAATACAAGCCTGAAACGGTATTAGAGAACCCTGCAACAAAACTATACTTCGACCGTGCCATACTCACCGACCGCACAATTCACTTTAATAGACCTGACATCACATTAATTAATAAAATAAACAGAACTGGGTTCCTAATAGACATTGCCGTGCCAAATACACATAACTTACAGACTACAATAGCCGAAAAATTATCCAAATACACCGAACTAAAAGATGAAATAACCAGACTTTGGCATCTTCAAAAAGTCACAATAGTCCCCATAGTGCTATCAGCAACAGGAGTAATACCCAAACAGCTTCATCAGTCCCTTAGTTTCCTCAACCTGCCACCTAACATCTATCACCTGCTGCAGAAGGCAGTGATTCTTAACACATGCAGGCTAGTAAGAAAATTTCTTCAGTGTGAGTCGGACAACTTGCACCAATACTCCCACTCAAATATAGTCTCATCTACCATACAGTCTACTTCGGAAAACCAAGCAGCATCTAATATTTCTTCCACACTTCACCCCACTGATGGACACTTGGCTTAGGCCCGTGCCACCAGTTCTATCCGGCTAGGCCGTGGAAAACAAACGCAGAAACAAAAATAATAATAATAATAATGGTGGCAGTGGACAAGGGGCTCACCCCACTGTCCATGGCTAAAGAGAACTGGCACAAGCCTGTGGTACTTACTACAGATGACCGCAAAGAGGTATGGCAAAGCAAGGAGCTTCACGGGCGCTTCTATCGGGCTCTTCATGAGCCCGGTGTAGACTTCCTAGCGTCCGTATCCTGGCTACGTTTTGGTGACCTTTTCGGGGAAACTGAAGGTTTCGTCTGTGCAATTATGGACGAAGTTATCTTAACGAATAACTACCGGAGACATATTATGAAGGACGGGACGGTTGACGTGTGTCGGGCATGCCATCGTCCGGGTGAGTCCATCAGACATATAATCTCTGGTTGTTCTCGTCTGGCTAACGGCGAGTACTTGCACAGGCATAACCAAGTGGCCAGGATTATTCACCAGCAACTTGCTTTGAAATACAAACTTGCAGATTCTGAGGTACCGTACTACAAGTATGTGCCCGACCCAGTTCTTGAAAATGACCATGTCACGTTGTACTGGGATCGGTCTATCATTACTGACAGGACTATTGTTGCCAATAAGCCTGATATAGTGGTGATAGACCGATTAGCGCGCCGCGCAATGATAGTCGATGTTACCATTCCACATGACGGGAACCTCGTGAAAGCTGAGAAAGAGAAACAAATAAAATATCTCGACTTAGCACACGAGATTGTCGACATGTGGAATGTGAACTCGGCTATCATTGTGCCGATTGTCGTAACGGCCAATGGCCTGATGGCCGAAAGCCTCGACCAACATCTCTCGAGGCTCTCGTTAGGCGGTTGGATTAAGGGCCTGATCCAGAAGGCAGTACTTCTCGATACGGCTCGCATTGTGAGGAGGTTCCTATCTCTGCAGCCCTAACCACCGGTAGCTTGGACCCTGCACCCGACACCGGCGGAACACTATTTTTTATATTTTTAAATGTTTTTTCTTTTTTTTTTATATATAGTTTATTTAAGAAATATTTAAAAATGTAAATGATGAGAACGAAAGCAAATAAACGACATAATAATAATAATAAGTTTATTGTACAAAAAGAGAAACACATAACATTAGTGATACAGTCTAAACAATTACCTAAACTACAGCCACAAAAATGATGCATAATCCCCTTTATTCCCGGTGTCCCCGTACGCCATGTTCCCGTCACTGTCCCCGTTAATAATAGTCCATGCAGAAATGGCACCAATAAAAGATTTTCATACCGGTAGGTGACACAGCACAGATGCACCGACACTTTTCACATTGCAAAAAAGATTAATAAGAATCCTTGTAAATATAGAAGACACCGACAGTTGCAAACCTCATTTCCAAGAAAATAAAATACTTACCCTCCCTAGCCTATACATTCTAGAAATATGCAAATTCGTTCGAAATTACCAGCACTTTTACACGACAAGAGAAAACATACAGTCTAAATATACATTACGCCATAAAAATAGGTTAAACTTACCAGGTTCTAAGTTAAAAATGCACTCAACAAGTACACTAGTCATGTCAAATAAATATTTAATAAATTACCAGAATTAATAAAGAATTAACAAAAATTGAATACATTTATAAACAAATTAAAAGTATTCCTATTAACTAAATGCTATTATGATATCAATGATTATTTAAATGACAAATTTTATAAAATAATTACAATAAATAGGTACTAACTAAGTAAACAAAATTAAAAGCCCTCTTCCTCTCTCCTAATTTTGCTGTGCCCGACAGGGTCCACAATGATCATATTATTTTGTTAAACCTACCACCTAAGTTCACATGTGGAAGCAATAAATATATTGAGTATTGAGTATTGACTATGGTTTTCTACTACGACCCGTAGCCGTAGCTACTATTCAAATTCAAATTCAAATATTTTAATTCAGATAAACATCCATATATTGTTAATAGTAGTGACTATGACGTAGTAATATTTTTAACTGTCTCTTAAATATTTGAATTCTGAGAAATATAATATTTCACCATAACTTAAAATACAAAGCCTAAGTTCACAAAGCGGTTCCATAGAATTTGAAACGGTTGTCTTTTAAATAATATTATTAATTAAAGCAATCTTAACAATTTACCAGCTTTATGCCTTTGAATACGAACATAAGAGGATTAAAAAAACATTTTTGGAGAGAACTTCTAGTTGTTACGATACTTATGAAGTTAACAAGCAGACCTCAGACGGGAGTGGTTTCTACAAGTGGCGACGCTCTCATAACAAATAACAAGGGCTTAGAGGCTTTTGTTGAAGGTTTTAAAACATTTTCTCTTACTTAAAATATACATTCAGACTGAGCCAATACTTTCTTAAGAGGCTGGCACAGGTATTTTGAAGATAAAAACGAACACTTTCGTTTATTTTTTATAAATCACTTCGACCTCCATTTGATTTAGATAGACAATTTCGAACATAGACACACACCGTTTTCTTTTTATCCTTTTCGAACATTGAAAATTTACTGAACTAAATCAACGCTTTTTTCATACTGAATTTCTTAAATGCAACAAGCAAATTATTATATTTCATTGCAGTGAAAAATAATAAGTTTTCTGAAGACGAACCTAAAACGTTACTAGGATTTCGGCGGTCGCTAGGTCGAAAATAAATGCCCGTTATGCTAAAAGAAATGGCTTTGATTTCAATTCAAAATCCTTTTTCAATTTAGCTTTGTATGTTCATCACACAAACACCTTCTTATGAAAACAAAGTACAGAGGTATAGCGGTACAGCCTACCGCTTATGAGGAAAGTGCTAGGGTAGACCGCGAAACTCAAATTTTCATAAGTTTTTTTCAATTTGCAGGATAGTGTCAGGTTGTATATTGATCAAAATATGATTTGCGACCGTAACATATTTATGTAAAAATAAATAATAATAAATTAATTAAAATGTCACGATTTAATGAAATAATCATATGTGAAAACTAGATACTGTAGGGTTTTTAAAGATTTTAATAACTCGTTCTTATTTTTGAGAAATGGCAACACTGTCCAGCCGTCAATTGAGTAGAGGAAGGGGTAGTTTATAAACGCGGGCACTTGGCCGAGAGAGCTCAATCTGGTGTGAAGTAACTGTGATGACTTATCTACGAGTATCAAGGAGTGAAGAGAAAAATAAAATATCAGTATCTACATTTATTGAGTTTTATTACAATCTAACTGACCTGCAAATTGCAAAAAAAAGTAAGAAAATATGATTTTCGCGGGCTACATTGGCGCTATCGCCGTAAACGGTAGGTCTGTAATAACCAAAATCGTCCTCCACGAGAATTCTAACATGAATGTTCTTACGATTTCTGGAGAGTAAGATAAGGGTGGGGTGTATGCGACGGGTACTAATGACTCCTCCGCTATAGGAACTGACCACGGAGCAAAGGTCATTGAAACGACGGCGACGTTCAAGATACACTTGTGTTCGCTTTTCATGGCGTTGGTAGAATAGTTTATAGTTACTGAAATACCAGTTTTCATTTTATTCTCCTTTTGCTGTAACTACTATTGTTTTGCCATTGCAAAAAGTTCCCAAAGTAACAGTCTTAGCTAAAATATAATAAACTTATTTTGTGTCAATGGACGACAGATATTTAAAAAAAAAAAAAAATTGTGTACCTACCTACTTGACAATAACTCATTTGTTGGACCAGTAGCAATCGTTTTAATAAAAACCTTTCAGCTTAATTGGATCCTAGGAAAAGCATAAAAAATGGATTACTCCAAGCGGAAACATGCAGTACCTACTTTAGTACTACCAAATATGAAAAAAAAAAAAAAATCGTCTTACCTACTTGTTCGAACTCCAATTTCTCCAAAGCCTATCCCAAAAAGCACTTCTGATTTATAAATTGCTTTGGAAAGCTCAGGGTCCGTGGAAATTTTTAAGACTACTTAAAAAAACTACTTATAGACTGAAAATCTAGAACGAATCTTCTCGAGCAAAACTTTTGCCTTTGAGCTACGTTTTAGTCACTCTGGGTGATGTTTAGATACATAGTATTTTTAGCTTACGATAGCTAGTTAGTCCATAATTTAAGGATTAATAATAAACTTTTTTTTTTTTACAAAAAATGCGACACAGGAAGAGCAGAATAAAAAAGTTAGAAGTCAAGTGAGAATTTCCCAAAAAATATTAAAACCCGTTTAGCTCCTAAACTATAAATAATCGCTGAACATACAGGTGTCTCGTAACACCTGTATGTTCAGCGATTATTTATAGTTTAGGAACTAAACGGGTTTTAATATTTTTAAGAGAGGCTTCTAAACTGTTGCTTTGATTACGCCACAAACGACCACGTCACCGCGTTTCCTCTTAAGTCTGTGTATGCATGTGGAAGCTGTTGGCCTGCAGCTCACCTGATGGTAAGTCATGATCAGGCGGAAGGTGGAAGCGAGCTTCACCAGGAATAGAAATATCATTTATTTGCTAAAAACATGGTATAAAAGATGGTAATGTTAATAATGTGAACAAGCATGTTTTGCTTAATAGATACTCGTATAAGCGTGCAAATTTTACATGCATAACGAAACAATCCGTCATCATGTGATTTTATGTTCCAGGAACTCCCAACTCTGTAAAAACTATTGGCAGATAGCCATTTGTATAATTTAATCTTGAACAATCTTGTATTTAATGTTTTCAATTCATTTGGTATTCTATTGTATGCCTGGACACATATAAACATGCAGCTTTTATTATATTTCGCAAGCCTCAACCATACAAGAACTGGATATCTTACCAAGAGGTAATAAGTAAGAAGTTTCTGTAGTAAGAACTACAGTTTTTTTTTTTTTTTTTCCCTCCCTCCAACCAAATCAACCAGTAAACTTCCCCCCTACGGGGAATTGAGCCCGGTACCTCTAGGTGTGAGACAGGTGGTCTAAACACTAGAATACAGAAGCGGATTTTTTGTCTAACCAGTCTTTAAAATTTTAGAAATTTACTTTAACTTACAAGAGCAATCCAAACATTTAGAAAGTTGGTTAAAAAGAGTTGGCTAGCATCATAGATTCCATTTGTAACTTTGTAACTATCAGACCGTTTCCATTCAAAATGTCAACTTTCAAAATACGTCCCGGAAAAACACACTCGTTCCACATTAAAACAGAGCAAATAAGTGCTGTAAACTAACCCGGGACTAGGGTTACCATCCGGGAGGATTTATCCGGCTTTTTGATTCCTCATCCGGAGACTTGTCATTTGTCCGGAAATTTCAGCTTAAGGCACTGTGAGAAAAAAAATGTTAATGTGTACTGAAAAAATAAAGAGTAGCATGTATCGTCTTTATTGCAAATGTCCGCCTTTTTATCAGGCCTTTTCAAATTTAGAAATGGTAACCCTACCCGGGAAGTTTTACTGGGAGAATTTCTTGAGCAAACCGTCTTGGCACCATTGCAGTGTGCATTAGGTGCGCCGGTACCTACTATGTGTTCATACTTCGTTGGTTTTATTTGTAGGTGGGTAGGTTTGTTTGCCTGCATTGAAAGCTTGAGTGAAGAAATCATGTTACGTTTGATTAAGGATAAACTTAGAGAGTAATTTGTTATTAGAGATGGCAACGTATTTGTATGGCCTCATTAACCGTAAAGAAAGAAAGAAAATACCTTTATTTGCGGTAAACATGACGCAAAGAAAGAACACAAAACAAAAAAAAAAACAAGTTGGGGGAAAATATGCGTCACATCCACGCAAAACGGCCATCGCTCAGCATAATGCTGTGACCCTATGCGAAACAGAGCCGCAGCGCTGATTTTCAGCAACAGCCGGGGTTGACGTTATGACGTTGACCGGTGCAGTATACAATGAGACATAAATAAGATATAAAAATAAAATAAATATAAAATAATTAATACCTACATGTTTATATAAAATATAAAATCATTCTGTTCAGTTGGTGTCGGCCGTATATATCTATTGCAAACGCAGCCCACTTAGACTCACGAATATCAGCCGTTTTAGCGTTAAAGCTTAACAAACAAATAAACAAACTTACTTTCGCATTTATAATATTAGTTAGAATGGTCTCAATAGATGAGAAAATTTAAATTAATTTCAGCATGGATCGTTACTTAACTCGTTACTGAGCGTAAAGCTACCCACCCAGCAAAGGTGAATATCCATTCATCAAAATTATTATTTAATAAGATTAATATAAGGGCATGTGTGCACAGGGATATGTTGAGGTAGTAAACAGGTATGAGGAACAGGGTGTAAAGTTCATTTATCCTCCAACGCAAAGCGAGGATCCTCCGACTAGACGGGTGTTGTGTCTGGTTAGTTACTGCCCGGCGATTGATGCCGGGACGTTGTATATATGCTAGTCACGCGGTAAACCCTGCTTGCGCGATGCAGGATTTTGCGTGACGTCAGAGTGGCAATTTAGATAAACGAACATAATACAACCACCCTAATTGCATAACACACTTTCAATCACAATCTAAGGAGTTTAAAGGAAATGCCTAATCAATTGCGTCATAGGTTTGACACATTCGTCTGCTCAACAACGAAAAATAACGAAATGAACGTGACTGAACTGTCAAAATAAAAGACTGACTGACTGTGATCAATTGTCATTTAAGGCATTTATTCAGCCGATAATGGCACTGCTGGGATACAGTCCTCCTCTCTGTGACAGGAAGTGGACCAAAATCCACTATGCGGATCCAGTGCGTGTTGGTGGATGTCGGTTTCTTCACGATATTTTCCTTCACCCACGACTTATGAATCCACGACTATAATTATAATGTCGCCCATGAATATTCAGAAAAATACGGGCCGAATTTTTTGTATATTCCTGAAAAATTATCGAAAATTAACTTTAAAAGGGGGCTTTAATATTTTTCATATTATCCAATTTTTTTTTTTTTTTTTTTGTAGCGTTTGTCATATCTCCTATGTTATTGGCCCGATTTGGATTTTGTTTATTATTTATAAAAGCTTATGAGTTATTTTATCGGATTAACTAATATTTTTTAGTAAAATTTGTCGACTATGAAAAAAAAACGAAGGTGAACACATATTTTTCTAAAAACAGTATTTATTATAAAAAACACAAGTGTCAGTCCATAAATTCATAGCGGGATATTGAAAAAAAAAAAAAATATAATAAGATAAAAAGAAAAGAAAAAAAAGAAGAAAAATACGGGTGGGACATACCCATGGGCGATATTGTATACAACACGTAAGTTGGGGGCGTTACCACTTGGCCACCATTGCTCACATCTCTCATTTCATATGTGTTACGCTATTACCCCACAGAACAATAACAAGAGCACTCTTTCTTCTTGCATTCACTCGTTGGTCTCCTCTAAACAAACCTATTACTGGAAACAAACTCAAACTCAACTCAAACTCAAAGCATTTATTTCAAATAAACCAATTCAAAAGTGCCTGTAGCACTTTTGAATTGTCAAGGGGTCGGTCTGTCAGAACGATGAAGCTAGATGCCCATTCCAAAGCGTAGTAGGTACCTATGGAGAAGAACGGGCAAGAAACTCGACGGACACTCTTTTAAATCAAGACATGGTTACAAAATATTGGTTACATCATTCATGTTGAAGTTATACTTGTGAGAACGATGCAAAAAGGCGTCCGTAACAAAAAAAAAAAAAATATACATTTCATAAAATTGACGGCGCCCGTTCACGAACATGACGCATGGATTAGCACCATTCAGCTCAACCATTTTGAAGGGAGCTAAATAATCCAACACACGCGCCACCGTCAGCGAGACATTAGAGTGAGCATGACATACTTTCAGCCCAAAGGCTAAATGGTAGTTTTATAGTCGGTCCATAGTACTCACACATGTGCTATGCAATTATACATTCACAAACCATTTGTTCCCAATGCTGAGACACAGGCTTCCTGTCTGTGAGAGGTAGCGGGCCGTACTCCACCAGGCGGGCCCAAGGGCAAAATCAATTAATTTTCTTCAGAATGCAAAATTAATTTGTTTTCGTCTGAATGCTAATGAAGAGAGTATAGACTTAAATTATTCAATGAACATCATCAACATCTGAACTAACTACATCAGTCTTTGTTTTGCCATTTTTTTTTCCATATTTTCACTAGAATACTTAGATATATTATATCCTTTAAAGCCTGAGATGGTGGCACGAATATTACTTATTCAATCTGCCTAACCTTTTCCCAATTATGTTGGGGTCAGCTTCCAGTCTAACCAGTTGCAGCTGAATACCAGTATTTTACATGGAGCGTTTGCCTATTTGACCACCACAACCCAGTTACTGGGTAACACGATACCCCTTGGTAAGAGTGGTTGTCAGACTTTTGGACTTCTAACTAACCGCAACGATTGTCAAAGATCCACGGATGACAGTCGGGACCAGATTAACATGCTTTCCGAGGCATGGTCACCCATCCACGAACCGACCGCGGCAAGCATAGCTTAGCAGACCGACCCGTCCGTCTGGTACTGTTTAGCCGTGAACCCGTTATTAGGAAACCCAATTTCGATCCAAGGACATTATATTTCCGACTATAACTATCAGAAATATTGTAATAGACAAAGGCAATCTCAAACTCAAACTCAAACTCAAAGCATTTATTTTAATTAAACCATTTACAGGCACTTTTGAATTGTCAAATAGTCGCGTCAGTTAGTCAGATAGTTGAAGCTAGTTGCCCATTCCAAAACGTAGATCTTTATGGAGAAGAACGGGCAAGAAACTCCAAGGACACTCTTTTAAATATAGAAAATTACAAAATCCTGGGTACATTATTCTTATTGCTTCTATATGTGAGAACAATGTACAAAAAATAATCAAAACAATTCAAAATATAAGATTAAAAATAAGCCATGGCAGATAAGAGATGACCAGTCACAACTGACGGCGCCCGTTCACGAACATGACGCATGGATCAGCACCATCCAGCTCAACCATTTTGTAGGGAACCGAATGATCTAACACACTCGCCACCATCAGCGAGACATTTAAGTGAGCATGACATACTCTCAACTGCCATGCTCTTTCAAGTCAACATACATCTTAATAACATTAAAACGGCTCCATGGTACTCACATTTACAAAAATTGAAAAAATGCTTCTAAATTATACAAAACAAATTTGCAATGTATTTGAGAGATTAATAGAATGTTACTACCAAAAAGAAAGAAAATCATTATCCATTGGAGTATTCAACAATTAAAACTTGTTTTAAATAAAAAATAAACATTAAGTTTGTAATGTCAGAGAAATAAAAAGGGGAAGCAACTCTTCCAAACATTTTTTTTTTTTTTTTTTAACTAGTGAGCCCAAGTGGCTGTGGAGCAGGACCAGCATTAAGCCAAGCATTTTTATCTATGATATAATCATCCAACTTATAATATGCTTGTCTACATAGTGTGCGTTTAATGCATGTTTTAAATTTCTTCTCATTCAGTTGAAGAATATCGAGTGGTATTTTATTATAACATTTTACGCAGTACCCCATAAAAGTAGTGTGCACTTTAGACAATCTGAAACGTGGTTGATCTAATTTGTTCCTATTTCTAGTGTTAAAATTATGCCTGTCACTTATCTTACTAAAAAGATGTAGATTTTTCCGAACATACATAATGTTTTCATATATATACTGACAAGGTACCGTCATGATGTTAATTTTCTTAAACAGTTCCCTTAGAGATTCGCGTCTGCGGAGGTTATATATGGCTCTGACAGCCCTCTTTTGCAGAATAAAGATAGAATTAATATCTGCAGCCCGTCCCCACAGCAAAATACCGTAAGACATGATGCTATGAAAGTAACTAAAATAGACCAGTCTCGCGGTATCCACGTCTGTTAGTTGGCGGATTTTCCAAACAGCGTAAGCGGCTGAACTTAGCCGCCCTGCAAGTGATGTTAAGTGAGGACCCCACTGTAGTTTTGAGTCAAGCGTGATCCCCAGGAAAACCGTTTTATCGACGAATTCTAGTGTCTCCCTATTCAGTACAACATGACATTCACTACTTCTAACATTTGGTAACGTGAATCATTATGCATTTAGTTTTCTTCTCATTTAATACCAAATTATTTACAGTAAACCAATTATGTACCTTAAGCATAGCGTTATTTACTTCGTCAAGCTCCTGTGCATGTCTATTTATCTTAAAAATCAGTGATGTGTCATCAGCAAATAACACCATTTGTGGTCGGTTTTTCAGTAAATGAGGTAAATCATTTATATATACTAAAAAGAGGAAGGGACCCAAAATCGAGCCCTGTGGTACACCCATTTTGACTTTTAAACCCAATGAATTTACACCGTTTATTTGAACTTGCTGCAATCTATCATTCAAATATGATTTTACTAAGCTAAGCGCAAGTTTATCCAGTCCGTAATGCTCCAGTTTCAAGAGCAGTGTTTCGTGATTCACGCAATCAAATGCCTTGGATAGGTCGCAGAAGATGCCTATTGCATCTTGTGCCTCTTCCCATGCGTTAAAGATGTGTTTTAATAAGGTGACACCGGCGTCGGTTGTGCAACGTCCTTTGGTGAAACCATACTGTTGATCGTGTAGGATATTATTACGATTAAAATGCTGGAGCATTTGATTTAACATTACTTTTTCAAACACCTTGCTGAAAACCGGCAAAACCGATACGGGTCTATAATTATTAGTATCTTTGGTGTCCCCGGATTTGAATAGTGGAATAACTTTACTGTTCTTCATTAGATCCGGGAATACCCCTTGATCCACACACAAATTAAATATTAAAGCTAAATAGGGTGCAATTGTCTCAATAATTGATTGACAAACTTTAGTAGACATACCCCACAGATCTTCGGTAATTTTGATCTTGAGTTGCTTATAAGCCTTTACAACGACCACAGGGTTTACATGTTTAAATTTAAATTCCACGGGAAAGGCTGAAACATTCGCTCTTAATAAATCAATAGCAAGTAAGGGGGACGAATTTAAAGTTTCTGTAGTTTTAATTGGAATATTGGTAAAGAAATTTGCAAATTCCTGAGCAACATCGATGTTGTCGCTAATGAGACCGCGGGAAGTGTCAAGTGTGTAATCAGTATTATGTCTTTTGTTCTTGTTCGTTTCATTGTTAATAATTTTCCAAACTGTCTTTATTTTATTGTCTGCTGATTTAACCTTGTTACTAATGAAAGAAGCTTTAGCTGCTTTGCAGATATTTTTAAAAGATTTAAAGTAAGTAGCAACATACTTATTAAAAGTTTCCGTGTTAATATACGGCTTAAGGCCATACAGTTCAAATAATCTTTCCCTACTTTTCCTGATCCCTTTAGTTGCCCAGTCACTGAATAAAAACTTAGGGCAAATAGTTTTAGTTTTTTTCTTAAATGAATTATTGAACTCTGTTTGCACTAATGAAAATAATTGTTCATACAGAATATTGCCATTGGACAAATTTAGGCCCTGAGCACTTAACTTGCTAATTAAAGTGTTGTTGAACTTATTTAAATTACCCGATGTTATTGGTCTAATTTGAATCTGCACTTTTTGTATTGGTGTGCTGGACTCAAAACTAACGGTTTGACCGCTGTGATCAGAAGGGAGATAATTTACAATGGCTTTATCTAAATAGTCGCAGCAACAAAAGACATTATCGATACATGTAGCAGTAGTCGAAGTTATTCGCGTTGGTTCTAAAAACACATTTGACAGATTGAATGATTTGAAGAGGCTTAATAATCTACTGCTATTTGAATTATTTTCTAAAATATTAATATTAAAGTCACCACAAATAATTACTGATTTATTACCAGTTGCAAGTTTAGCTAAAACATCTTCCATTACTGACTCAAATATAGAGTAGTTTTGATAATTTGGAGGTCTGTAAACGCACACTATAAAATGCTTATCTAGCTCAACACAGGACAGTTCAATGCTATGTTCCACCGATAATTCAACTATGTCATTACGAGTCTTAGATTTTATACAATTTTTAATTAAGATTAGTGAACCTCCACGTAGCATGGATTTTCGGTTAAAACAACTGCCCACACTATAATTCTCAAAATTAATTAGCATTTCATAATCTTTCAACCAGTGTTCAGTTATACAAATAATATCAAACATTGTTTTTTCTAAAAACAATTCAATTTCTAATTGTTTGGAAGAAAAACCTTGAATATTTTGATGAAACAATTTCAAGGAATTCTGCTTAGCCCCGTTTTTACAATTAACTAATTGAGTGCCAGAAGATAGCTTGTTGATGGTGAGACAAACAACATTGTTACTAGTACCTTCTGTTGTCTTACTGACTAGTTTAAATTACTATTGCTAACCACCTTAATATTAGTATTATTACTAACCTTTGTGGTGCTAAATACATAAGACTTCGACATACTACTTATGTCTGAGTTTATATTAAAAGCTAATAGCCATGCTATTTGACGTCTAAAACTAATAGGCAGATACGCAGTATCCCTAGTCGATTTTAATTTCTCAACAAAAGTGTTGGTGTCAAAAAATATAAGTTTGCCACTATAGTGATTAACTAACAAATGCATATGGTTATTTAGCATATGTATAATATGATTTTGCCTACTTGACAAGTGCTGAAAGTATGGAAAAGCACACAATATTATTTTCTGACAATTAATCTTCAAGATTTCAGTGACACTGACAGTGATGTCATCATTTTTTAAATTGGAACTATTGCCTACAAATACAGAAATAATGGCTTTCGGATCATATTTATTCCCTGTTATAGATGACATTATCTCTTTGTAGGATTTCCCTGGCATACAATAATTAACAGCGGATTGACTCAGGTTGTTACTCAATAATTTACCTAACCCTCTCCCTAAACTATCTGAAAACATAATAGAACAATAACAATCTTTACTAGAACAAGGGAGAGAACAAGTATCTGTCTGTGCTACTTGAGCTGAACCTTGTACAACATGTGGTGCATCTTGATCAGGGATACAGTCCCGAGCCTCTCCAGACTGGGACGGGTCCTCCGTTGCCTCAAGTTGAAGAGCCTCAAGGTTGGATTCCCTTTGACAAGAACATTGAGTGGTGGTAAGAGTCATCGGGACCACTCTGACAGTCTCATCGTTACACATTTCTACTAACTTGTTTGCAGCAAGGATGTGTTCCTTTATTTGTTTTTGAGAGCTCACATACTTAATATAAAGAGAATGTAGTGACTCTTCAAGAACCTCAATCCCAGACTGTAATCGTTGGGTGTCAATTTGATAAATGTTCTTACTATCTTCTAATTTAATTTGATAGTTTTTTAATTTATTTATTAGAAAAACACGTTCTTTCCTTAGTTTAATATTATTGGTACTGTGTTTATGTTGTTTCCTGAATTTATTGCATTTATTTATGATTTTATTTAGTTTTGCATACTTTTTAATTTTATTTTGACTTACTTTATAACAACTATTATTATGTTTCAATATAGAATCTTCGGTTAGGTCTATTGTTATTAAGGAATGAGGGTTGCAATTAGTATGAAATAATTCATCGTATAAATTATTAGTTTCCTTAGCCTGAGTACAATTTTTTTGTTTCTGTAACTTAGTAATACGTAGATTAGCATGAATAAGTTCTTCTTCTAGGTCCCTGACCTTACACAAAGCCTCCTCATATAAGTTACTGCAGTTATTAAAACCATCCGTGACCAGCTGCAGTTTGTCCCGTTCATCAACAACATGCAGGTATTGTTGATGTAGGTCAACTAGCTCCTGTTTTAAGCTTGTATTTTTGTAAACGACCTTCTCGACTTCCTTCTCACTATCATCTATTTCCTGTAACAGCTGTTCACATTTACTGTTTGAAGCCTTAAGATCTTGAACAGTCGTTCTCAATTTAAGCTCCAATTCCTGAGCAGCAGCCTTACGGGTCATCACAGGCATGGTTTCAAGAAGCAGTACTGAAAGTAGAATTAAAGGAAGGGTGAGAACTAATTAGACAGACAAAAGGAAAGCTATAAATGATAGGAAAAAAGGGAGAAGTTAGTGTTGGTTTATAGAGAAATGGGGTAGGCTGCTGAATCTAATTGAAATTCAACTATTATAATTAGATCAAGTACAATTTACATTGATTCTATTGTCTTATGATTGTACTTTTGCTTATGTGGGTAGGATGCCTAGATACAAAATAAAAAATATTAAACTAGTTTTGCAAAAAGACTACAATTAAAGTACGGGTAATCACCGTTATTGTTGTTATGTACAATAAAACACTAATAGAATTAAGTACAATACTTTGATATTTCACAATAGGTACCTACTAAGTTTCGTTTACTAGGTACGTAAAAAAAAAAAATTACAGACCCAGTGCAGGGTGCCAAATCAACCAAAAATGTTGATACTAATATTCAATGAATGTGTTACAGTGATTGTGTGCTAATTATAGAATAAAGTAAACAATACTCCCCGTTTAAATCCGCAGGTCCAACATCAGCTGTTCATGATAGGTTACCGGTGACGGTGGGTAACCAAAAACTGTGTTTTAGTACGTAAATTTGCAGGAAAACAAGAATTCCGAGTTGTTATGCAGTTAATTTACATTTAGTTATATTATTACACCTTAATTACACTTAAAAATTAAATAAAACTATTAATAAAATACGGAACAAAATTTTTTTCAATTCAATACCTTTTCAATACCTGTGTGTACAGAACCTTATAATATATTTTCACGTCTGACCGATTTTCCGCTGGATCGTGCGCTTATTGAAAAGGTCAGAAGATAAAGATTAGAAATTTATTGGAAAAGGTCTAAGCGGCAAATGAGATCGGGAATGTAATAAGTTGCACCTTTTTTGCAAGTTAAGCATTTTGTGTTATAGAATAACAGTGGTTTATTTCATCTATACATATAAAATGCTTTGTCCTGAATGAATGACTGACTGACGGATCAACGCACAGCCTAAACCGCTGATCGTAGAGACCTGAAACTTGGAGGGTGTGTTCTTTGTATGACGTAGGCATCCGATAAGAAAGGATTTTACAAAATTCTACCCCTAATGGGTGAAAAAGGGGGGCAAAGTTTGTATGGGACAAAAAAAGAAAAATAAAGAAAATACATTTATTTAGCACAGACTAAAAACACACAATATAATTTACACAGCAGATAAAAATAAAAAAAACAAATAAAAAGCGTAAAGTGCGATGTAAGCAGAAATTTGATGGGGAGTGTGCCTCTTGATTTCCCACCCAAAAAAAAAAAGGCCCAGCAAAAATGCCAGACAAAATCAAAATCAAAATCAAAAGTCATTTATTCAAACTAGGCTGAGAATCAGCACTTTTCGAACGTCAAAATTACATAAGACAGTCCCCCAAAACGCCCACCCTTCACCACTTCCTAGTGCGTTAGCTGGGAAGAAGAAGTGGCGCAACAAACTCCCCAGCTGCACAGCTGTCTGTTCAGTTAAAAGAACAAAAAGAAGATTCTATATAATAGTATTCAAAATAATTTACATTAAGCAACACAAAACATAATTTAAATTATTAGCCATATATAAGCTAGCACACGCCAATATACCAAACAAAATCATCGAGAACTATACTCAGGCAGAAATAAAAAACAAAACGTAAACAGAACTTAATATCTTAATAAAAGCCACCAGGCATAAAGGGCGTGCCCGCTTACATATAGTTGTAACTGGAAGTTATAAATGATAAACTAGGACCATCGAGGTAAAATAAATAAACAAACAGTTAATTACTAATAGCAATAAATAATATGATCAATTGTCGAGGTCACTAGCTAACCACATATTGCAATACAACTCATAAAAAACAGTGTGATGAGTAGATTTTGTCAAAAATAAATTAAAATAACTTGACTTAAAATGTCAACAATAATTAAATTTAAATAATTTGACTTTTATAGTCAAATAAATTAAACAATTACTTATATAAACTCATATAACTTGTCAGTGGGTAAGCTGGAGAAAGAACATAAACATTGTCTTGAGTTAACTACAGCGACCAACTATTCTTATCATTTAAGTAGTCGTTGATAGAATAGTATGCCTTTGAACAAAGCTTGGATTTTACTTTCGTTTTAAACGCATTAAAAGGCAAATCTACCAAAGAAGAGGGTAGCTTGTTATAAAAAGTTATACCAAGCCCAACAAATGAGTTATGAACTTTATGAAGCCGGTGAAAGGGAGCTCGTAGTTTGTCCTTATTTCTAGTGTTAACATTGTGAAAATCACTGTTTTTAGTGTATAAGTGTATATTTTGCCTAATATATAAGATATTGGCGAAGATGAATTGAGATGCCACCGTGAGGATACCAATATCTTTGAAAAAATCTCTTAGAGAAACTCTGGCACCTAGCTGGTAAATAGCTCGAACAGCTCGTTTTTGAAGGACAAATATATTTTGAATATCAGCAGCTTTGCCCCACAGCAGAAGACCGTAGGACATAACGCTATGAAAATAACTAAAATAGACTAAACGAGCTGTATCGACGTCAGTGTATTGTCTTACTTTCCTGACGGCGTAGGCGGCGGACCTGAGCCTTCCCGCTAGGCTCGATATATGTGGGCCCCACTGAAGTTTGGCGTCTACTGTTATGCCCAGAAAAACTGCCGAATTTACGGATTCAAGCACCTCTTTATCTAAGACGATGTTGGGACCTAGATTTCTAACATTAGGTAGGGCGAACTTTACACATTTCGTTTTCTTAGCATTGAGAACTAGGTTATTTGTCGTAAACCAATCTGTAACCATTGAGAGTGCACTGTTTACATCGTCAAAATCTTGTCTATTCCTGTCTACTTTAAAAATAAGAGAGGTATCATCTGCAAACAGTACAACTTCACAGATACCCTTTAAATAGAATGGTAAGTCATTGATATACACTAAGAACAAGAATGGACCCAGTATTGAGCCTTGAGGTACACCTAACTGAACTGGTAGCCCGGAAGATTTCACACCATCAACATCTACACATTGGGACCTATTATGTAAATACGAATTTATAACGTTGAGAGCTTCGTTTAGCACACCATAATGACGCAGTTTACGCAAAAGCGTGTCATGGTGCACGCAATCAAAGGCTTTGGAGAGATCACAGAAAACCCCAATAGCATTTTGCGAGTTCTCCTATGCGTTAAATATGTGTTTCAGCAGAGCAACACCCGCATCTGTAGTCGAACGACCTTTTGTAAAGCCATATTGTTCATTATGAAGGAGGCTATTTAAATTAAAATGTTTTAGCAACTGCTTGAGTATTAACTTTTCAAATATTTTGCTAAATGCTGGTAAAATAGAAATAGGCCTGAAATTGCCAACGTCATTTTTATTACCTGATTTAAATAATGGTATGATTTTACTATTTTTCATGAGGTCAGGAAAAGTTCCTAAATCAACACATTTATTAAAAGTAACAGCTAGATAGGGGGCTACGATGTCTATTATATTACTTAAAAGTTTAATGGAGATGCCCCAGTAATCACCCGTGTTTTTTGACTTGAGTGTGTTAAAAACATTAACTACATCACGAGGCGTTACATGTTCGAAGCTAAATAAGGTACTACATTTAGGCACACTACTATGCAAAATGTTTTCAGCTTTAGACGGGGACGAATTCAAGGAGCGAGTCGTAGTTATAGGTATGTTGGCAAAAAACTCATTAAATGCCTCGGCTACGTCGGCTGCTGTATTAACTAATTTATCGTCTACCATAATCTCAAGTTGTTTTTCATGTCTAACCGACTTACCCGTTTCATTGTTAATAATTTTCCAAGTGGTTTTTACTTTATTATTAGATTTTTTAATTGTATCGCTTAAAAATTTAGATTTAGCAAAAGCACAAATATTTTTGAATAATTTTGAATACTTTTTGACATACTCTAGGAAAGGAGTATCAAACCTGTATTTTTTCAAACCATATAACTCGTATAGTGTCGCTCTACTTTTATAAATACCTGGAGTAGCCCATTGATTAAAGCCAACGGAGGTGCCATTAATGTTAATGGTTTTGGTCTTAAAAATAGATTGGTACACTTTTTGCACAACATCAAAAAGGGCTCCATAAATTTCATTAGGATTCTGGTGTTCTACTATAGATGGTGTAATTCTATGAGCTATATTGTTTTTAAACTTGATGCAACGAGTAGAAAACTTTATGTGCCTGACGCTGGTTTTCAACTGGACCTGAGAGTGTGATGTGATGTGACGGATGTAAATCAGTTTTATAATCCACGGAACGTGATTCCTTGAGTTAAAAAACCTGAAAATGGCACAAAAAGTACTAAGCTTACATGACTTCAAGATAGTATTTCAATTATTAGACGTTGTGCACAATTTCTGAGCAGTAACCTGACAAAAAGTACTAGGCTTGCATGAATTCACGATAGTATTCAATCATTATGTTATGGTACTAATAGGATTTGGATGAGGCAGACAGATAGTTTATAACCTGAATTAACTAACACGGTACTACGTTCCCTGGGGATACTTTCCGACATCCACGCGAGCGAAGCCGCGGGCAAAAGCTAGTAAGTATACAATAAAATTCTTATATACAATATATAACACAACTGACAAATTAAAAGCCTAAATAATTTTGGATAGAATACAAATTATTGTAGATGTATTATTACCAAGCTCAATTTCTCCAAGTAGATCAAAAATTCTTCATTGATATCAAATTGATGCGAGATGTAGATGAATACCAGTATTTTACATGGAACGACTGAGTATCTGACCTCCACAACCCAGTAAGTGAGTAACACGATACCACTTAGTAAGACTGGTAGTCGGGGGCTTCTGACTACCAGTAACGACTGTCAAAGATCTACGAATGATTGCCGGGACCAACGGCCAAACATGATTTCCGAAGCACGGAGGGGTCTCGATATGGTCACCCATCCACGAACCGACGCAGCCAGCGTCAATCGACCGGTGCGGCTGTTATTATCTAGCCACGATCCCCTTCTCCTACGTTTTCATAAGTGAAACTTAGAAATTAATTGATTACCTAATCAAACAGCATCATCATTATCATCATTTCAGCCGAAAGACGTCCACTGCTGGATATAGGCCTCCCCCTAATGGGGGGGATTTGCCATAATCGCCACGCTTGGCAGGTGGGTTGGCGATCGCAGTATGGTGTTAAAATGCATAGAGAACGCTGCTGCCCATTCTCTATTGTGTTCCTGAGTCGCTTTTTACGACACCAATCAATCTGCCTAGCCTTTTCCCAACTACGTTGGGGTCGGCTTCCAGTCTAATCAGATGCAGCTGAATACCAGTATTTTCCATGGAGCGACTGCCTATCTGACCTCCACAATCCAGTAACTGGGTAATACGATACCCCTTGGTAAGACTGGTGTCAGACTTTCGGGCTTCTGACGAGTCGCAACGACTGTCAAAGATCCACGAATGACAGCCGGGACCGACGGCTTAATGTGCTTTCTGAGGCACGGAGGATTCTCGGTAAGTAAAGATGGTCACCCATCCACTGACCAACCCCGGCAAGCGTAGCTTAACCTAATGGATCGACCAGCGCGGCTGTTGTTACTTAGCCACGAGCTACGCCTTTTACGACACCCACGGGAAGAAATGGGATGGTGCTATTCTTTACGTCCGGCACCACACGGACACAAACACAAACGGCATATTAGCATTGAATTAAACCCAGTAAGCATCCTCATTTATCTGTGACCGACTTCTCAAGACCTCGTACTAATGACCTTAGAAAACCACCGGATAGAGAGGGACGTATGACACGAATCGACCTCACTTATAGTGACATATTGTAACACGGATTCGGTATTTGATGACCCAATTGGCAGAAGCGGAATGACCGCCTTCTGTGGGTCCGAATTGGAACAAACATTTTTTGTAGGGTTTTTCCTTGTTTTTATCAACCTTTTTAATTGACTTGAACTGCATCGTTGGCCTAGTGGTCGCAAGCGCTACTGCTGAACGTGAGGTCCTGGGCTCGAATTCCGGGTCGGGCAAAGTTTTACTGGGTTTTTCTCAAAAATTTAAATCGTAGATTCGCCCTGCCGCGTTAAAAGATGGTCGCGTTTCTGTTTCGTTTTGACATCTCTGACACACAATATCGCAGACACTTGACTTGATTGTCATGGAAACACCATTATTATGGTGCGAGGTAACTCTTCTTAGGGTAGACTCTTTCGCGCGACGTAGTACGGTGAGGGCACATCTACGATTCAAATCTATGGTTATTCTATCAGGAATTTCTCAGTAGCAGCCCGGAGTCCGGATTTGTGCCCAGTTGATGGCAATAGGCTCACCGCCTATTACATGGGACTTAAACGTAACTGACGAAATGTGGGTGCACTTTAGGTACACCTCTGCTTAGCCCTTCGTGGATTACAGGCGTGATATCATGATATTATGCACAATTGAATTTATTGCTGTACACTTAGTATTACGTCTGGGAGTGAACTATGATCAACTAAGTGTTCCTTGAATATGAGAGTTTTATTGCTTTTGCAAAGTGCACCACTACGCTCGCCATTTTTATTTAGTACCTACACCTAGAGTTATAATAATGATGCCTTTCTTCAGATTAGAATGTATATTCTAACAGTTGGTGCAGTTGGGGAGCAGACAAAAATTCGTTTGGGAGCAAAATAATAAAAAGTAAAAAATATGCATGTACTTTTCTCCCTGTGTACCTTTTTTTTTGTGGGTGGGAAATTATCAAATAACTTCTCCCGCTTTGGGCGGAGCAGGAGGGCGTGTCAGACTCTTACTGACCCCACCTGTGTTCCTTCGGTTGCCTGTACGTTGCCAGGGGCCACGGTATCCCTTTCGGACATTCCCGCGACCCCGGCAGGAATCGGTCCTAGCGGACCCCTTCCGTTGTGCTGATATCTCTTAGAGGCGCGCGTGGAACACAACGCGCCGTCGACCCGGGCCTTGTCCTTATCGGACGGCGAGCTACCCATTGCTCAACGTCCGCAAGCCTGCGCCTACGGTGGCTGGAAGTCGGCTCGCGGCTCCCGACGCCCGGGGCGTCTCCTGCGGCGGCTAGGGGCGTGAGGGCGCGACATTTGTCTCTCCCTCACGCGCTCCGTCTCCTCCTTCGCAAGCATTACTGCTTCGCAGAAGGAGGTGATGGCTTCCCACGCCTTCGCTCCGTACCATGGCCTGGACCAGGGCCGGATGCGAGAGATCACTGCCGCCGATCGCCTCCGTGAGGACACGGCAGTACCCCGCCCAAGCCGGGCAGACCTCCACTGTATGCTCCACCGTGTCTACCTGTGTACCAAAGCCAATTCCCGTAAATAAAAACGTTCGAAATTTAGTCACAATATCATCTCAGCAACCATCAATGTCAAAATCTGGCAAAAGTTTGGGAAAATCAGAGGCATTTTTGACAGATTGAGACTGAGATTAGAATGGGAACGTAGTACGGGAATTGTCCCTCGGATCTCTGTCAAAAATTCCACTCCAAAATACCTAAATAGCTTACACAGTTTTAAAAAACCTAATTATTATCCGCTGAAACCAGAAAAACCGTAAGGAATACATTTTGCCGAGGTTAAATATTAAAGACTTACATAACATAGGACAATAAAATCGTTTTATCTAAAGGGCACACTTTTTATCTCCGTACCATGGACGTTGCCGGTTAAGCACCGTTCCGGTCCTAAGTCCAGCGAAGTATAATTGGATTTTTCTGTGAAGAATTTTACAATTAGAGAGTGGAGATTGGAACTGTCCTCGATATATTGCATTGTTTTATAACTGGAATTAGCGAACTGTGGTAGAAATATAGTGTTTTTGTACCTTAATACTAGTATTCTTACCTAATACTTTGAACTGACTACTTGCCAGTACAACCATTTTTGCAATAAATAAAACTCATTTTTAGTTTTACACAAAAATTATACTTTTTATATTTTATGGAACATGAAGAAAATGGGTCACTCTATCTCGCAGAATCTTGATGCTCCAAAATGTATTTGGTATAACACTCTTGGCATAAATTAAACGAATTTTTTAAAGGCATAAAAATTATTACATAATGTAATTATTGTTTGGCCGAATATTTATATGTCCGAATTGACAATAGCATACTTGTAAGATGGCAGCATTTTATTTGAAATAATTTTATCAGGCTCCACGTAGTCTTGTATGTCCTAACCCTTTTTTTTTTTTTGACTTCTCCCGCTCTGGGCGGAGTGAGGGCGTGTCAGACTTTTACTGACTAAAACCCACCCGTGTTCCTTCCGTTGCCTGTGTGCCGGGGCCGTGATATCCCTTTCGGACAAACCCGCAACCCAAGCAGGCAGTGGTCCTTACGGACCCCGTCGGTTGGTGCTGACATCTCTTTGAGGCGCGCGTGGAACACAACGCGCCGTCGACCCAGGCCTGGTCCTTATCGGACGGCGAGCTGCCCATTGCTCACCGTCCGCAAGCCCGCGCCTACGGTGGCCGGAAGTCGGCTCGTGACTCCCGACGCCCGGGACGTCTCCTGCGGCGACTAGGGGCGCGAGGGCGTGCAGTTTGCATCTCCCTCGCGCGCTCCGCCTCCTCCTTCTCGAGCATAACTGCTTCGCAGAAGGAGGGTCTGTCCTACCCCTACAGTGTAATTTAAGCCCGCGTGGGACCCCCGGTGGCCCGCAGCACCGGAGCCATGACAGAAACCAAGCCTACTGCATGTTGCATGCAAGCGAGCATGCTGCATGCTTGCTGCATGCATGGTGTATGCTTGTTTGTATGTTTGTGCGATATGATGACTTTTCATTTATTATGGAGATGAAATTTATGCGTAAAGATGATTCTGACTTACAAAATAATGAGTTTTTAATGTATGATAAATGAGTGTATGCCAAACGATTTTCTGCGAAGTGAAGTTTATTCTATTCGCTGTTATGCAAAATAATATTAAAACGTAAAAACTTCTGCTATAAAGGGTAGACCCGAGAAAAATGTCGTGAGGAAAGTTTTGAGTATGAATATCGATGGCTTCATGAGTAGGGGAAGACCAAAAAAACGATGGATGGACTGTATGAAAGATGATATGGATAGGAAGGGGGTGACTACCGAGATGACGACTATTAGAGAAGTGTGGAAGAAAGGGACATGTTGTGCCGACCACAAATAAATTGGGACAAGGGCAGGAGAATGATGTAATGATGCGACCAAATTAGGCTGCATTTCGACCAGAGATGAGCGAGGATGCGTAGATAGGGATGTGTGTGCAACTGACCAATAACTACGCTAGCTTAGCTCAAGCTATGAAAGTGAAGCGATGTTATTGGTTAGTTTCACACACATCCCTCGCTACGCATCCTCGTTCATCTCTGGTGGATCAAATAACGTATTTCTACGATAGAAACCCGTTACCATCACTATAATAACATATAATATGTCCCCAAATCCCAACAAAAATGGACGTGGATCCTTTAAACTCCCAAGGGCTACTGCACAGCTTTTCCATGTAAAATCGAATTTACACACAGAAGGACCGTGGGGTATCACTAAAACGGAAATTAAATTGGTCCCCGTAAAAAGGATATAACATTTTTGATGCGTCAAACGATACCACGGGAGTAATTCCTTCGCGTTTTTGTTACTCGAATTCACTTTTTACGGCACCTTTTTTGTATGGAGTTTTAATAGGACTTATTTATTCGTAATAACCGGCTTTGTTGTTGTTGTTGGCCATAAAATAATGTGGAGTAATAGGGGATGATGAGTATCGGATGGTTAGGGTCCCATGAAAACTGAAAATGAAATAGGAATAATAATAATTAACCATAAAAGGTTTATAGCAAATTAGACCAAACCTTTTCTTTGAGAGTCCCTTTATGCAACTTAGGAATTAAGTGAAAATTATGGGCACCAGCATAATGTATTACTTATTCGTCCGGGCGCTGCATGTGCGACTGTTTCTACAGGGCTTTTTCTAACTTTGTACAGACAGCAGTGCTGCTGGGGAGTTTGTTGCGCCACTTCTTCTTCCCAGCTAAAGCACTAGGAAGTGGTGAAGGGTGGGCGTTTTGGAGGACTTTGACGTTCGAAAAGTGCTGATTCTCAGCCTAGTTTGAATAAATGACTTTTGAATTTTGAGATGATCTGCGCCCACTGTTTGGGTGTACTTGCTGGTGGGAAAAGTACCTGCGTTATAACTAGGTATACTGCGATCACCAAACTTTTTGTCAATAGTGATTATTATAGCAATAACACACAATCACGGCTGTAATCCTCTAAGAGTTAGGCAGTCACCCTTAATACACCCATCTTTCGTCAGTTATGTGTTAGCAATATTTGTTTTTAATATTTGAGATTCGACAAAATTTCCTTGGTTTTTAAGAACTAGAACAATACAAATAGTTCCTATAACCACCATTAACCTTACCGATAAATCAGGCAACAGCATTTCTTGGTGGAAATTTAAAAAAAAAAACGTGACAGTCATTTATTACGGCGCGCTGTAAAAGTCAACTAAGGGAAATGAGTTACGGCACCTCGTTCACGAAGTATGGAAGGTGTAAATACAAGTAGCATTATGTATGCACTTGTGGAATAGCATAAATATACATACAATTTATTTATTTATTATTTATTTATTAACTTATCATCACTATCATTACAGGGATTTCCTAATTCAATAGTGTGGCCATAATTACAATTTTATTATTTACTATAACATATTATATACATTGTGGTTTTTGTGAACTCACTCAGACAACAAGTAAAAATATCTATGATGTCTGCTACGTCATTAAGCACACGCAAGGTACGCGTTATACCTTTACTCAGTAGATTGGTCCTACTACTGGCCACCGCCAATAGACGTGGCCGTCGCCTTCGCAATATATAATTGTCAGGCACATACAGGTTTATTTCTTTCAATATACCTGAGTTTGAAGTCTTGCCACGCAATAATTTAAAAATTTATTTATTTATTTATTTATTTATTTATATAACAATTGCTTGCTGCACTTACAGTAAATACCAAAGCGCGCAGCAAGCCAACAACAACATTCACGTAAAAAACTTCATGCAAACATTTAACATACATTTACTGCTATACATAAATATGTCAACATCGGGCTCCTGAGCAATCAGAAAAAAAATAAAAAAAAAATAAGAAAATATAGGTAGCAAGAGCCAAAGAGCAAAAGAGAGGTAATACACTCACGTTTTGCCAGTGAATAAGTTCATAATTATGATAGGGTGTGAGCTTACTGTCTCTGTTCAAAGTACAGTGATGGAATGCAAAACAATCCGACATGCGGAAAGTAGACAGATGAGGTTTGAGGATGCGAACAGCATGTTTTTCCAAACAGGTGCGTTTCCTGACGCAGTACATATCCATTTGTTTATAGTCCCATAAATCTCACTACAATGGTTGTTTGTCGGGGTGTAAGTGCAAATAGGAATATTTATCACTTCACATGTTGGATTTAATAAAATAAAGAGATACATTACTTTTCCAGGATAATGTTTAATATTCTCCAGGGAAATGAATTAAAGTGACGGAATCGTAGATAACGCATAGACTTCAAGTATTTCGTTTCGTGTGTGTTTGTGAATACGAGATTTTGTACCTGTAAACATATCCACGGTACAGAAGGAGAAGAAAGCAAAATTATTTATTGGGACTTGTACAGACAAGAAGATCCTTACAGCTGTCGCATATGATGTGTAACATCAGACATCTCACCTTGGTAAATAAGCAACATTAAAGGGACGGCGCCTCGTCAAGGTCGTTTCTGACGGCCAACCTTAGTACCGCGCGCGGCCATTGGTCAAATCAAACAGCGTGCGCTTCCCCGGCTTTTTGTTACACACTTCCGTCCCTTTTCACGAAATCACTCCCACAGATTTGTAGGTATATACTCGTAATACGAGTATGTTCTGTGCTCAGATTGCAAGAAAGCGAGAGGAAAGATTTTATATAAAAATATGAAAATAAAAAACAGAAAGTCCTGTAACAGGCCAAAAGGCATTATAGCAGGTAGCTCGGCAGGTATCTTAGCATGATGTTACGGCATTTAAAAATAAAGGTCGCAGCACTGGTATTCTGATAGAGTCATCATGCCACGGGCAAAAAAAGAATTAAAAAATCAAATAGATAGGGTTTGTATCTCTTTCGTTATTATGGCTAATAATAATGAAAGAGACACATCCTAGCTAGCTAGCTAATATAAAAACCGTTTGCAGTTCAGATCAAATTATAATTCACGATCATATTAATCACACTAGCCATTCACACACTGTAGGTACACGACACAACTATTTGGAATGCGAGACAGTTTCTAAACGTGTTCACTGCTTGACCGCCACTGATGAAGTCTGCTTAGCTTCGGCTGGTCCGAACGATATGTTGTAGACTCTCTCTGTCAAGCGCCGCTACTCGGCACTGGCGTCCCGGTTTTTCAACTCAGTAACGTATTTCCGACACATACATATTAAAATTTAAAATAATAACAATTAAAATATTTTTTTAATAAAATTGCATATATACAAAAAATCACGCCTTCTTCCCATGGGAGTAGGCAGAAACTACAGAACGTCAATTGCTATGTAGCTTTAGTGAAATGAAATGAAATGTAATTGTTTATTCTGTAAATAGGATGAATTTTTTAATATGAATCACTTTTACGATTCATATTAAAAAATAAGCTAGATGGAGTCGACATTACCTGTCTGGCTACCCCTGAGAAGAAATGGCGAAACAAACTGTCTCTTTTAAAGTCCAATCATAATCTTGGTCAGATCATGTGAGGACCATAAAGATCCGAAGTTGTCGTTGAGGTGATAATGAAGTTTAAATTTATTGAGAATTGGTGTCAAAAGTTGTAAAGCAATTACAAAGTCGTAAAGAGATAACGTTTTTTAACAAAAATATACCTACATACACTTGAGAGCAATAAAATCGCACACCCCTTGTAATTTGGTTTATTACTGATTGTTTTCTAAAATCGAAAGATATTGAGTAAAAATCATTAGACAAAATTAAAGCATACAAGCTTAGCTTTACAAAAACATAAAATTAAAATCATTGACCTTCACGTAACTTACAAAAACCGACCGTACACCGAATTCCCCAAATTCACGCGTTTGCGTTGTCACTACTTGCACCCTTAGCCGCAGGTATAAAAAGGTCAGTTTATTGGAATTTTTATTCAGTTGCATACCGAAGGTCAACGTTAACATCTCTACTGGAAGCATACGGATTTACTGGAAAAATATGGATACCACGCCCGCAGAAGCCGCTCAAGTTATTGCCTTGCTCGAAGCAGGCCATAACCAAAGTGAAGTTGCTCGACGGCTAAATTTGAGCCGCTACTCTGTTCGTCGTGTATACCAGAGGTTCCAAGAGACCGGTGGCTACATTCGGCGACCAGGATCTGGCCGGCGACGCACAACATCAGAGCGTGATGACCGCTTTCTTGTGACAAGGTCTTTGAGAAATCGGCAACTGAACGCGGTTCAACTGGGACAACAGCTTCGAGAAGTTCGCAATGTCAGTATAAGTCGGTGGACAGTTCGAAGAAGACTAGGTGAAGCAGGAATGACTTCACATCGCCCAGCAAATGGTCCCAAATTGACCACAGCTCACCGACAAGCCCGGCTACAATTTGCTAGGGAACATTTAAATTGGACGTATGACCAATGGCGGGCTGTTATGTTCTCTGATGAGTGCAGAATGACTTTACATGGTCATGATGGACGCTCTAGGGTCTACAGAAGGTCATCAGAGCGATTTTCACAATGCTGCATAAGCGAACGTGTGGCTTTTGGAGGTGGATCGTGTATGTTTTGGGGTGGCATAATGTTGGACACTAAAACTGACATTGTATTCATCACTACGGCGAATACCGGCCCGAGATCGAGAAGTTTGACGGCTGCACGATACGTCGAAGAAGTGCTCGAAGAACATGTGAGGCCGCTTGCGTGGCTTATGGGAGAAGATTTTCTCTTAATGCACGACAACGCCAGACCGCATGTCGCTAGAACAGTTTGCGACTACATGGAAGATGTTGGAATCACCGCGATGGAGTGGCCAGCTCGTAGTCCTGATCTCAATCCGATTGAGCATGTCTGGGATGAGCTAAAAAGAAGAGTTCGAGCAAGAAGCCCTGCTCCTACGCGCCTCCAAGAGCTTCAACTTGCCATTGAAGAGGAGTGGAACGCCATACCACAAGATTTCATGGTGAAATTAATACGGTCCATGAAAAACCGATTAAGAGCTGTAATCAAGGCTAGGGGAGGGAATACACCTTATTAAAAAACAATTTGATCAAGCATTTTGAGTTTTATTTTTATTCTTTGTTAAGCTAAATTGGGTAATTTTATCCGTATGTTGGGTTTTGTGCCCTAAAACTCCCTATGGGTACTTTTTTTACACTGTATTTGATATCATTAGAAAGGTACTGAAGTAAACATTCAAATAGTGTAAGTTTTATTTTAATATGTATTCACATTTATGAAAAAAACTGCTTTAACAACAAAAAGTCAACGTGTGCGATTTTATTGCTCTCAAGTGTATTATTATTAAACGAATTTTCTGTGTATCCTGCTTCAGCCGAAGGCTCCATTTTCCCGATAATTGTTTTTGTTTCATCTTTTTCGTGATGACTTTGGATAATATAAATTGGTGCGAACGAGAAGAGAAGGTATCAGTCTCCCTTTGTTATGTTTCATGTTTTTGTAGGTTATACAATAGAGACTGATTTTATTCCCGGGATATCATAATTCAATATCTACCGAAATGAAAGAGGTAATTTATTTTCAAAATATTATCAAAGAAAATGGTTTTACTTACTTACTTTGGTGGACAAACATTAGACAATTTTGGAAAACAAACAGAAAATAATTTAAGTATACATTACTTAATAATAATACGTATTTTTTTCCCACTTATACTATGTGGGTGATATGCTATGTTCCTGTCACTGTTATATAGCAGGTACTGGTATTCGAATTTGTGTGGGGTAGGTACCACACAAAAAAGTGAAAAATAAATCTTTTTTTGTGGCAATAAATGAAAATTCAAAACTAAAGACACCGACTTCCGAAATTAAAGTAATTTTTCACTTTGTAGTGTTTTTTTCGGAAGTCGGTTGTTTTTTTTTGTAAAAAGTTTTTTGTATGTATACAATAGAGAGTGATTTTATTCCCGGGATATCATAATTCAATATCTAATGAAATTAAAGAAAAGTCAAAGAGGTTATTTAAAATGTCAAAATATTATCAAAGAAAATTGTTAAACGTACTTACTTTGATTGACAAACATTAGACAATGCAGTGTGTAAATTTTTAATACCCGCGAAGTGTATAAGATCAGATTAATAATATATTAACTTTCTAGTCGCAGGTACGATGGAAGCACGCCACAATTATGGCGATAAGACCCTCACCCTGACCCTCTTTGAGCAGTGGCTAGAGAGGCGCCACCGCGTCCTCACCTTCCGCTTGACGCAGGTCCTCACCGGACACGGTTGCTTCGGAAAGTTCCTGTTCCGTATAAAGCGGGAGGAACCGTGTCCTCGTGGAGGCATCTGGCGGTGGTGATCTCTCGCGTCTGGCCATGGTACGGGGCGAGAGGGTATGGGAAGCCATCACCTCCTTCTGAAAAGCAGTAATGCTCGTGAAGGGGGAGGCGGAACGCGTGAGGGAGAGGTAAATTTCGCACCCTCACGCCCCTAATCGCCGCAGTAGACGCCCTGGGCATAGGGAATTTCAAGCCGATTCCCGGCCACCGTAGGCGCGGGCTTGTGGATGGTGAGCAATGGGTAGCTCGCCGTCTGATAAGGACCAGGCCCGGGTCGAAGGCGCGTTGTGTTCCACGCGCGCCTCAAAGAGATGTCACCACAACTAACGGGGTCCGCTAGGCGATGCCTGCCAAGGTTGCGGGAGAGTCCGAAAGGATTACTGTGGCCTCTGGCAACACACTGGCAACTGAAGGAATACGGGTGGGTTTTACTCTGAGTCTGACACGCCCTTCCCCTTTGAAAATTTCACAACCAAAAAAAAAAGGTATGCTGGAAGAGATTTCTTTTGAAATAAGCATCACGTTTGTACGTATTTTTTCTGTTCTTTTCTTCCTATCTGTTTATACATATGTATGTGTATAGGTACAGAAATAGTTTAAAAAAATATAATTTAAGATCAGCTTATTAATATACCTACTACGGCATATAGAGCTCTCATATTTATGTCAAAATAAAATACCTAATAGTCCACTCTCATCCACAAAAAGCAAGTCATAGTCCAATAATAGAATGGTTGTAATTTGAAAGTCAAATGGAGTCTATTATAAAAGTGAAGTCGCGGTTTCGCCTTCGGGCTAAAAGGGTTACTTTTGTCTTGCCCAGTAACGTTAGGGGTTACAAAGAGTTTGTGGTCAAAAAGCCGTTACGTGACCATTACATGACGTACTGATTTCAGAAAAGGTTTATTTCTTCGGTTTTTAGTTAGGTTGTGAAGTTTTGAAAGGACAGGTTTTTTGCCGGTCAGCGATGTGTTTTTCTTGGAGAAAGAGTTCATTATTTGTACGCAAGTATTAACCCAATCTTCATATGGGTAACACAATTACTACAAAGATGAAACCCACGACCACATGTTTTATAAATCTGTTTCTAGTGTGGTTTTAGACTTTGCTGACAATTTGATTATACTGAAGGCTAAAATACTTGTTTAATCTAAAATTACGAAATAGTATTTGATTATGTTGATATTGATGTTTTTCTAATTGAAAGCACTTTTATCTGGTTCTCTTCCTTAAACAAAAATGTTTTGATCATTATTAATTAAGCTATTAACAATCATTATTACCTACATAAACATTCACCCTTTACTAAAACCCCGCAGGTTTTGTTATTTCTAATAAATTGCCTTAATTTCCCCCTTGATTACCTTCCATTACACCATCGCTGAACTCACGAAACAGAATAACAAAGCCTCTACCTTTACATCAAGATTTCGCATCAAAGTGAGAAGCAATGTCATTATTGATTCATCAATTTTATCACAAAGTAAATGGAAGCAGAAGGGCTATTCATGCAATAAATGAAAAGCTGCAAATGTAAAATCTCACCGTGAATACTTATGTAGGTGAAGTGCATTGAGGTTCGATGTAAATTGCGGACTAAATTATCCGTCCGTCTACTACCTGAATATACCGCGGTTGTCAGATTTGACATCCGCGGAGACACATCTTTTGTTTGTAATAGCTTCTCTAACATTTGACATCCGCGTGGACACATATTTAGTTTGTACTAGCTTCTCTAACATTTGACATCCGCGGGGACACATATTTAGTTTGTACTAGCTTCTCTAACATTTGACATCCGCGGGGACACATATTTAGTTTGTACTAGCTTCTCTAACATTTGACATCCGCGGGGACACATATTTAGTTTGTACTAGCTTCTCTAACATTTGACATCCGCGGGGACACATATTTAGTTTGTACTAGCTTCTCTAACATTTGACATCCGCGGGGACACATATTTAGTTTGTACTAGCTTCTCTAACATTTGACATCCGCGTGGACACATATTTAGTTTGTACTAGCTTCTCTAACATTTGACATCCGCGGGGACACATATTTAGTTTGTACTAGCTTCTCTAACATTTGACATCCGCGGGGACACATATTTAGTTTGTACTAGTTTCTCTAACATTTGACATCCGCGGGGACACATATTTAGTTTGTACTAGCTTCTCTAACATTTGACATCCGCGGGGACACATATTTAGTTTGTACTAGCTTCTCTAACATTTGACATCCGCGGGGACACATATTTAGTTTGTACTAGCTTCTCTAACATTTGACATCCGCGGGGACACATCTTTAGTTTGTAATAGCTTCTCTAACATTTGGCATCCGCGGGGTCACTTCTTTGGTTTGTACTAGCTTCTCTAACATTTGACATCCGCGGGGACACTTCTTAAGTCTGTAATAGCTTCTCGAACATTTGACCTCCGCGGGGTTACATATTTTGTTTGTAATACCCTCTTTAGTTTACATTGAACCTCAATGGTGAAGTATCAATCCCTAGCGTCAGTTTACAGCTTACTTCACCTAATCTTTCACGGTGAGATTTTTACAAAAAAGGCCGGCTGGTCTGACTGTCCATATAGGGCGCAACAAAAGAGCCACCACGAGTGACGGTTCGAAACGTTTTTCTCGCACGCCCTGGACAGTCAGTCACATTACCAAGCTTGCTGACCGGTTAATCACTGATCTACGGCATGACGTACTAAAATAGCTCATATTGGATTATTGGGCTAGGTTCCATAGAGCCTCATCCGCATACTTCATCCTGGATATACCAAATTTTTTCTGCTAACAAGTGTGCAGCAAAATAATCTATTATATGATCCAGATATTTCGTTCTGTGGTGCTTCGCTGTAATCCTCAATTCAATCCTTAAGTTTTGCAGATATTTACTTTTCGCTTATGTTACTGCTTAATTGGGAGTTAATTTTTGCACATCGTTAGTAGTAAGCCTTCTGTCACACATTGTTTTCTCCTCCGATCATCTATTGTGGTGGTACCCTTTTGTTCCTAAGCCGTAGCCCCGATCAATGCAACCCCCTATTCAGCCCATTGTTGGCACCGGACGTAGTGGGCTCTGCATACTGAATGCAGGTGGGTATAATTGGGTTCGTGAGCCTTTTATGTCGGTAAAGTGATTAAGTGTCGGTTTAGTAGGTGACTAACTAAATATTTTGGGTTATTAATATTAATTGGCGGAAGTTTCAAGCTAGAAGTGTCGTGTGTTGCCTTAGGGCAAAGTTTCTCAAAATTGACGCAAAAGGCCACACAAGGTAAGGGGGAAAATCTATGCTGATGAACTGCTACAACGGTTGCCTAAAACTACACTTGCTAAATCAGTAGTCTGTTTTTAGGGTTCCGCAGTAAACAAGGAACCCTTATAGTTTTGCCATGTCCGTCTGTCTGTCTGTCTGTCCGTCTGTCTGTCAGCGGCTTAGCTCAGAGACGGTAAGTAATAGAAAGCTATAATTTGGCAATTTGGGTAATTTGTATACATAACATATTAATCATGCCGACAAAGTGGTAAAATAAAACCATTTAAAGTGGGGATGTTTTTTTTTCTCGTCTACCCCATGTTGTCGTTCAAAAATATTGTGAGTTTGCGAAAACCATATTTGGATTCAGGGATCCGTTTGCGAAATATTAAGCTTTAAACTAAAAAACATTGTTAGAGTCAAGGGCCCCCCCCCCCCCCCTGCCAGCTCAATGGTTGTACTTGGATTTGTGAAAAAAATCACAGCAGTAGTATATATAACGAAATTAAAAGGAAAACTATCAGAGCTAAGTAGGCTGTACAGATTAACGAGTAATAATCAACCAACTTAAATTTGCGGTTTGAAAAATATGATCTCCCATACATTCCTTATGGGAGAACATGTTTTTCAACTACAATGTTAAGTTTGTTCTTGGGATAAACTCATCCCAACTACGGAACCCTTCATTGTGCGTGGTCCGACACGCACTTGGCCGGGTTTTTTTAAATATATTCTTAACATTCGGCTCTAATCAACAGTAAACACACGAGTGTCCTGAGGATGCCTCGTTGAGAGGTGAAACACATGTCGATTTCTTACAGGGTTCTTTATGACTCTTTAAGAACAGTTCCGCAGATTAGGTTACTAAATATACGTCGTGTATTGTATTTTAGTAAACACAAAACAATCAATCTAAATAAAAACTTGTAATAATAGACCTGTATCTAAAAAAACAGACACTCCTTCTCTATTCTGATGGTACCAATGTATCTACTTATACTACTACTATACTGTCTTGTTTACTTTACCCGCTTTCATACCAGTGCAGTGCAAGAGAATCAACAAAAATATGTACACGAAAATTTATCTTTACAAACTTGGGTCCGCTAACACGTAGGTCGGGAAAGTTTCATCAAAGCTGTAACAAAATCCAGGTCTAATTAATCATACAGTTCCGTACGTTGACTGTACCCGATGTAAAGTTGGGTAATTACTCAAGAGAAGTGGAAAATGGACCCCCGGGTGACGGTTGAAATATGGTGGATGTGTGACGTCATGTCTAGCTTGGTCGTTTGTTTGGGGTCGGTAATTAATTTGCTTTTTAGTCAATTTTGGATGTTTTTTTTTGTGTTTTTATGTAGGTTAGCAACCAACAGCCAATCAACTCCATAAACAAGCACGCACAATTCAATTTTTCAACTTCAACGAATCAAAGACAAAACAAATACGAAAAAAAAAAAGCAGTCGCGAAAAATACAAAGGGTCTGTTGTATGTGTATTTACTTATTACACGTGGCGTGGCTATATAATGAAGATGACAATATATAGATGAAAATTTGAATTGAAAAATCCTCTTGAAGTAGATAGGTTAAATTACACTGTGCCCTAATTCTAAGAAAAAAAAAGCAACCGACTTCGAAAAAAAAACACTACAGAGTGAAAAATAACTTTAATTTCGGAAGTCGGTGTCTTTGGATCTTTTTTTTTGTTTGTGCCAACGACTTCCGAAATTTAAGTTATTTTTCAATTAGTAGTTTTTTTTTTCGAAGTCGGTTCTTTTTTTTTTTAAAGGTTTCTGCTATTGTATTTATTTTTCACTTTTTAGTTATGGTACCTACCCCACAGCAATTCGTATATGGTACCTAATAATTATGTAAACATCAATGACGGAATATTATAACATCATCAAGATCACAAAGTGAATACGTATAATTGAAGCTAACTCATAAACTAATTTCTTCATCTAACTTAACAACAAAATGTACCATAAACGAAATTAATAAAAATAGTTATCAAAATCGGCCCACGATTGACGACAATTTATAGGTATCTAACATAAATAACATAAAAATACATGCAGACGAACATAATAACCTCCAATTTTTTGGAAGTCTGTTAAAAATAATCAAAAATCACGATGTAGACTTCCTGTTTTCTACTTCATCTTTTCATAAGCCTTAATAGCCCTTGTCAATCTTATCCTTAATCCAAATCGCTTCTAATCCAGCTTAAAATAAAGCCACGAATTCGTCAAAACATCAAACCAGCGCAATGAATTCTAAAAGCCGGGCTACGCTTATTACGTCACACCTTCTGGTTATGAGGCCTCGGGGAAATTCGGACGTCAGGACCAACAATTCTGGACGGTTCGTTACACGTTGAAATGGCATGGAAGATGATGAATTGGAAGGTGGGTGCACGACCTGTGTCTTCATTTGTCACTAGAATGAGGCTTGGTTTGGGGTTGATTATACACGGGTAGGGTTAGGAGCTGATTTACCGAAGAAAGTAGTATAACAGATACAAAGTTACAAAGTGAATTATTCTAATTAGTGCTATTCATTTATCTTTAATATAAGAACATATTCAATCTTCTGACATTGCGGTTCTAATGAAACGCATAATTTTATTATCTTGTGCCACTGTTTACAGGCAGGAGCAGTGGTGGCTCAGTGGTATCTTTACTTGTGTAAATTATTTCATAACCGCTGCTCTCAAAACGGTGAAGGAACACAGCATGAGGAAAGTAGCATGTCCTAGATCCAAAAGTTCGAAGACATGTGACATCTAGCAAACCCCACTGGGTACTCGTAGTAGATTACGACTCACTTCCTCTTACCAAGAGGAGGCCTGTGCCAGCAGAGGGAATATTACTGCTGATTATATGAATATGACTGGCTGATTATTGTGATTATGCTCTTGGCAGGCGTTATTTGAGTAGGTATAAGGTTAATATCAGTTTTCAGAAACATTGAAAATAGCGACAGATTTTGCCGTTCCCGCAGTTAGTTAGTTAGTTCCAGCCAAAACGAATATGTATAACTAACACATAATCACATTGCAAAACAAAAACACTCACAGGACCAAAATATCAGTTACAAAAATAGAATCACACGAAGCACTATACCAATGGAATCATGAAACTAACAAAACTAATCCATCGCTATGCAGAATTGATGTATCAAAGTGGAGAGCAGGCATGTGCCCGGGGACATTCCATCATCATTTTGTTTGCCCATCCATCGTTTATGGATGTCAAAAGTTGAGGGTGCGCCGCATCGCCCCTGCTTTTGTTTGTGTAGTTAACTTTTTTTTTATGGATTTTGCGTGGGCATGTGTGTCTGTGACCCGGATTTGGTCCTCGTGCTAGTTTGATTCTATTGGGTTAAGCTGTTCCATTGCTTTTGAATTTTGAAAACGGATCTTGTTCTCGGTGTTCCGGAATATTAGTTTTCTTAAATGAAAAATATTGTCTATTTTCTTGGTTCTTCTGAATAAAGGTCGGTAGTTAATCATTTTGTTTTTACACATAATCGAAACTTATTTTGTAGGAAAATAATCTTTAATGACCTTTGAATGATATCAAGTTTTCAATCAATTACCGTTAGGCTGGTAACAGATATGTGATTTACAAAATACAGATATCATCACGCCTGTTATCCCCAAAGGGTTAGGCAGAGGTGTACCTACATATAGTACACCCACATTTCGCCAGTTATATTTAAGTCCCATGTAATAGGGGGCGACCCTAATGTCATCAACCGGGCTCAAATCCAGACTCCTGGCTGCTACTGAGAAATTGCTAATTGAAAAACCCAATAACACTTTGCCTGACCAGAGAATCGAACTCAGGACCTCATGCTCAGCAGTAGCACTTGCAACCACTAAACAAAAGAGCCAGTATAAAATACACTTATTCTAAATAGAATGCTTATGTAACGAAATCTTAGGAATATTTCGCATTGGATGTGCATTGGAGATACTCGTAGATCTCAATATCCTAAATCTACATAGATATTTGATTAAGTAGAAATATCGGGATAGTTGGAGCGGATCGCTGGTAATCCGATTTCCACGTTTTCATTTTTACATCTGAAGTAGAATTAACTTCGTACGCTTCAACTTTTTCTCGTTTTTCAGTTTGAATTCCAAATACAACCGCATTACGGTTTTTAAATTGTCTTTTATATTTCTGTGGATTGTTTCGTTACACTTTCTTGCATAATATAATTATTTTAATATTGAGCTGTCTAGGAATTAGTTATTCATATTCAATCAATCTGCCTAGCCTTTCCCAACTATGTTGGGGTCGACTTCCAGTCTAACCGGATGCAGCTGTATACCAGTATTTTACATGGAGCTACTGCCTATCCGACCTCCACATCCCAGTAACTGGGTAATACGATACCCCTTGGTAAGACTGGTGTCAGACTTTCGGGCTTCTGACGACTCGTAACGACTGTCAAAGATCCACGAATGACAGCCGGGACCAACGGCTTAACGTGCTTTCCGAGGCACGGAGGATTCTTGGTATGTAAAGATGGTCACCCATGCACTGACCAACCCCGGCAAGCGTAGCTTAACCTGATGGATTGACCAGTGCGGCTGTTGTTACTTAGCCACGAGCTCCTCAATTGGTTATTCATATTCATTATTTATTTGCATTCATCATAAATACATTATGGAATGCAATGTACAAAAGGTGTTACAATGGCTTAAAGCTTAGTTATAATTACGGACCCTGTTAATGTTTTTGTTTCATATTACTCGTATTAATGTTTCATATTCTATTAGCAGTGCATTACATCTTACTAATTGTCGACTATTTTCTATATATCCCCTAACTCGGGTCATGTCATTTTTCGCTTGCCTCACCAGTTTCATATTCTATTAGCAGTGCATTACATCCTAGTAATTGTCGACTATTTTCTATATATCCCCTAACTCGTGTCATTTTTCGCTTGCCTCACCAGTTTCTAGTCGCAAAACAACTAGGTATATTTTGATCCGATTACGGCAAAGTTAGAGGGTTTGGGGATTTGTGACCTCTATTTTTGTAATTCATATAAACGTCACAACAACTAAGCCATCATCAAACACGATCTACAATCACCAGAAAAACTTTCTTTACCTACTCAACATCCGCAGTAAGATTCATAGTCCCCTATTCGACGAATGCAGATAAAGCGAATATCGTTGGTGCCAGGATCGCCCGGGCCATATGAGGCAAGATTGATGGAAAACTATTCAATACACCGGGTGGTATCAAAATGTTTTGCGACAAAAACAGGGATATAGGAGTATAGGGCCATTGTTACATAACTTTTGTGTGCGTAGCATGTTTTTGATCTGATGTCACAATAGATCTGTAAAAATCGGGTTATGTAAAAGGGCTCTGTGGGCCTGGCACGATCGCGTGGAGCAAGCGTGACGTAACTTCAAACGAATTCAAAATAGAAAATACTCGTTTCGCACATAATATTTATTTAGTTTTAAGACCTAACTCATATATACTATGATACTGATGAGGGTTTTCTGAAATGACGTTCACTAGGTGGCAGCATTGAGTCGTCAGATCTGGGAACCTGTCAAGTGTCAAAGCCTAATATACAAGCGCCCGAGGCGCGCGCACAGTATGCTGCGCGCCATGCGCGCTTTGCACTCTCGTCAATCGAGACAAGATTTTCACATTTTGATGTAACTTTGAACCCTCAACATGCTCAGTATCTGTGTTTCTTTTTAGTTTATTATTGATACAGACATAACGACAAGATTTTTTTTTATAAAGGAACTTGCGTCCACGTGTCGAAGGCGCGCTTAGGGGGCTCGGGCGGTTGTTATAATTCGTTACATATAAATCATACAATTTTATTGAGCGCCCAAAACGTAGCGTACAAGACACGTGCCTCGGGCGCTTGCTATGACTAGGGCCTAAGTCGTGATTGAATGAGGAACGAATGAATGAAACGAATGATGATCGTCATCATTATATTTTTTACTCAGTGTCGAAATGGAAGACCTCATGTTAAAGTGGCGCCAACTGTGGCGTGAATTTTCATGAAAACCCTCATTGTCGCAAAACTTTGAACCAAAATCCAAAATCGTTTACGTTACTTTTACTTCGTGCGTTCGTGCTCTGACACATTCGATTTCAGAAAAATTGGGTTATATAAAAAATATGCTAGAGCCCATGGTGCTAGGGACAAGTTATCCATTTACCAGGATATTAAAAACTTACGCCTCAAGTACTATGCTAAGAGTTCTCTTACTTAAAACTTTAATTGCAATACTTACGACTGCAAGAAAAAGTTGTGCAATTTCCATACAAAGTTGTTGTTGCTTATTGCCGTGAAATGTTTCTGTAGTAGTTAATCAATTACAGGAACTTTTTATTGAAATCGTTTTTAACCACTGCTTAAACGATTTTTTTTGTTACACAGTACAATAAGTATATGTTAGAGATAATTAAATCAGCCACAAGAAAGTGATAAGCTCGTTTGTTGTAATAGCCATAGTATGTCAAACGCGTTAAAAAGACAATATTTAATCAAACCTCTAATAACTCTCTTTTTGCTCTAATAAAAATATGATTGAACACTCTAATATAATGATTGTGCCTCTTTTTGTGAACCTCAAAAAATCCCAATTTTCGGGTCCAAAAAATACTAAATAGCCATACTTAGACCAACTTGGATGTAGCGCTCGCCGGCTGCCACAGCACCGCTCGCTTTGCTCGCTTGGCTCGCGCGTGGTTGTTAACAGTTCTCACCTAGCTTAATCCATTTGGTCCGGGCACCCGAAATTAATTACTGCGATTCGGCTCGCGCGTGGGTGGTTACAGTTCCAACCTAACCTAACCCGTTTGGTTGAGGTATCCTACCTTGATTACTGCGACCAACTGTGAGAAAAAGCCAGAATGTTAAAAAGAGGTCCGATTATTTAAATACCTAGGTGTGCCTCATTAGAAGCTCAAAAAGCTTTTAAAGGATCAATTAAATATTTCCCTATTAAGGTGAAATGGGTTCCAAAGCAGATGTTTCGACTTCACGTAAAATCAATGTTTCTCTTAAAAAAACAACGAATTTGCATAATTTTTTTTATGATTACGAAAATTGAAGAGTGTTCTTAGTAGTATGAGGCCCGAAACACGATTGACAAAACTTTCCTCATAGAAAAAAGCGGCAAAGTTACCTTAAAATCTGCTTTTTTGTTACAACCACTAAGAAAAAAACCTATTCCATTCGATTGATATCAAAGCAATTGTATTAAAATTTTGTCTACGAGTTCACTATTACATACTTTAAGGAACTATGGACTTATTTTTCTACATCAACACAAGTAGAAAAATTAAATTCAATATTTGTAAACATAGTGCAATAGAATTGCACTGCCGCGCGCGGGCCGGTCATACCGCCGCTCCCGGAACGCTACCACGATACCATTTCGCCTTAAAATCAACCACAAGAAAGTAATAAGCGCGTTTCTTATACTATGTACTGGATCAGCGGCTGCTTGTCGTACATTGGGATAATAAACTGACTGAATACAAATAGATTACCTACGTCTCCAATCCTGTAACTTACCTAACTATATACTAGGTTATAACGTTGATCCTCAGAACGTTAGTGTTGACCACAATTCAATGACTAATGACGGCTCGGTAATTACTTTACTGGACATCTTGCATACGTATGAAGCAATGGACAATGAACTATGGTTTCTGTGTTGTTATTATGATGTATTGAACTTAAATTAGATTATGTGATGTTAAGTAGATACACATTGTATTATGGTCAAAAGCAAGCCTTTCTATCGAGAAAGGCTTGCTTTTGACCAGTATTTTTATGCGTCTAAAAAGGTTGTATAGCACACTAGTATGGAAGACATAATATTATTGTATGTTCATTTGCATTTTCCTTGATTATAATTATCAGTAACGTAGATACCGGAAACTAACACAAATTAAATAGAGTTTCGGTTCATTCATGTAGGTATTTAAAAAAAAAACTAGATTGTTTTTTTTTTTAAGTATTTGCTTCATGTATTTATATATTAATTATATATATTAATTGTACACCACAAACTACCTACAGTATTGTCTCTCCTTCTCTCTGTAATCCATCACAAGATTATCTTTAAAAAATAATTTGTATTACCCTATGTAAAATTTCTACATCTATATTTCTAATTCATATCATAGACGATTAAATTTGTAATATTTTTGTAATCACTTTCTCGAAAAGGGCTCTAACTATTTAGACGAAAGTTGCACCATAGGGGTTTACGAGTCCTTCTGCGAAGCAATAATGCTCGCGAAGCAGGAGGCGGAGCGCGCGAGGGAATTGCAAGATGCGCGCCCTCGCGCCCCTAGTCGCCGCAGGAGACGCCCCGGGCGTCGGGAGTCGCGAGCCGACTTCCAGCCACCGTAGGCGCGGGCTTGCGGACGGTGGGCAATGGGTAGCTCGCCGTCCGATTAGGACCAGGCCCGGGTCGACGGCGCGTTGTGTTCCACGCGCGCCTCAAAGAGATGTCAGCACCAACTGACGGGGTCCGTAAGGGCCAATGTCTGCCAGGGTTGCGAGTTTGTCCGAAAGGGATATCGCGGCCCCGGCACACAGGCAACGGAAGGAACATGGGTGGGTTTTAGTCAGTAAAAGTCTGACACTCCCTCTCGCTCCGCCCAGAGCGGGAGGAGTCATTTGATGATTTCCCACCCAAAAAAAAAAAAAAAAAAGGGGTTTACGAGGGCAAAAAATCAATCTAGCTAGGTCTCATATCTAGGAAAATTCGTTTTCTCCGTATTTTCACCCGACCAGAGCTCGGTCGCCCAAAGTTTAGACGAACAAGATGGCTGGTAAGTACCTTATAATAATGAGATGGCAGCATGGAATTAGTATGAACTATCCTATACTATTAAATGAGCATTCTCTATTTTCACCCAAACAGAGCTCGGTCGATCAGGTACTGGTGTGTAGGTACATCATAAAAAGTATTCTTTACTATTCTATTGTATTCTAGATATTTCAAGTTGATATCATCTAACATAAGCCAACAGTATCGTATTACTGCGGAGCTAGAAAGTAAAGTGTCTTAAAGGAGTTTTTCTTTCATGTCAGAAGTTTTTATAGGAACAGAATTTCTGGTGAAATTCAACATGAACCGAAGTCTAATCTAATACTGAGAGTGGACGTGGTGCAACTTTGAAGAATAGGGAGAAGAGTAACCTTCGTTGGGTCGAATGAAATTGTTTGTAGGGTCCCGTACCTCGAAAGGAAAAACAAATCCCTTATAGGATCACTCGTGTGTCTGTCTGTCTGTCTGTCCGTCTGTCACAGCGAATTTGCTCCGAATCTAATGGACAGATTAAGTTGAAATTTGGTACACATTTTTATTTATGTGAGCTAAACACGGACGTGTACCGTAAATTAATAAATTTTGAATATGGAGGTCACTTTTGGGGGGCAAATAAGAAAATTGTAATAAAAAGTTTTGCGAACTGTACCGTGTGACATATTAAAAGAAAAGGCTTATTGCGAGAATCTCAAATATTTTATTTTTTATAATTTAAAAATAAATACTTTTATGGATTTTCAGAAAAGTTATGAAAATTTACCATTTGACCCCCCCCTTATCTCCGAAACTACTAGCATGACATGGCCAATACTTAAGTTAACTACTTAATACAAAACTTTGTTACCAAACTACAATATAATCCTATATAGAAGGCTCCTTTTGTATTGCTGGATATCATTTCGGTAACTGGATCAGATCGCGGTCTCTTTTTAATGACTTTAAAGACCCGATCACACGTTCCACAACCAAACCTCATTGCAGCGGCAAAATGTGGGCAAGCAGTGGTTATGTGTAAATAGTGTCTTAAAGTTTTGCGTTGTGGTAACTGCAAAAATTTGAGGAGGTTGCGTTTTCGCTAGTAGTAGCGATGTGGTTACGTTGTGGTTACTGTTTCCAGTCAAACAGATCCACTCCTGCTGTGACAGTGTCGTTGTGTTGACGCAATGCTGTGGTTGCGTTGTGGCCTTGATGTGGTCGGTATTGCCCACATGGTCGATTTTGACGGCGAAATGTGGTCCGTGTGAATAAACTATTAATTTTCATACAAATTAGCGCCCGTCCACGTGTTGTCATTGTGATGTGGTTGATATACATGTGATCGGGCCCTTAGTTACCTGCCAAATCATCGAATCATCATTTATCATCAAAAAAAATATAGCATCAAAAATAGTACCTAGTCCTATTTAAAAAATACCAAGCGAAAGGTCGCAATCCACTTTTTACTTTCCGTTATTTCCATTATTTCCATTCAATTTCACGGAACTGTCATGTCAGACCGTTTACAACAATACACGTGTTGTCAATACACGCCACAAAAAAAGTGTACCAACAACAAAGTTCGTGCAACAAAAAATTCAGCATTGTATTTTTAGTTCTGTTATTGTGTTCCGCACACACTGTCATAATATTGGGTGTGTAATGTTTGGTATAATAACAGATAGTCTAATTTCATTAGACATAACTTTCATATGATATAATTTTCATATGCTATAAAAACATTTAACCGAATTTCATATGATCTAATGTTATAATTGACATAATTTTCATTTTCTCTAATTTCATTTAGTATTACATTTCATATAATTTTCAAATTGCTCTTTTTATATAATGTTCAATTGACCTAATCTAACTCTTTCATATTAACTAATTTTCTAAGGTAACCCATCGTTCTTGAGAAAAGCAAATTATATTGTAACCTAACCTCAAAACATTAAAGTTGCTTCTGCATCGTCTCCGGCGCTGCGGGAAGTGCAACCCCTTTGCCCTTACGTAACAAAGGATAGGCACCCATGCTCACCCTCCGCGCCTCTGGTTTTTATATACACTCTAGGGTAGGAGCCAAAAGACTACGTAAAGTCCGAGTGACCCGATTCGGTTTTGGAACAGATTCAACCCCGGTGTATAATTATGTTGTCGCCATATCGTAGAAATGAAGATAATCGTATCATATCAATCGTATCGTAGAATCGTAGAAATTATATTAAACGTTACTTATAGATTTTGAATATTGCAACTGAATATTATATTATTTCAAATGTACATTATATAAACTGTTCATTATACCATATGAAATTAGGTAAAATGAAATTATATCAATAATTCATTATATCATTTGATCGTTATATTAAAAAATAATTATATTAAATGAAATTAGGTTTTATGATCATTAGAACTTTTGTTATTATATCAATCGTTACATACCCCATAATATTATAGGTGTGAAAGTATGAATAAGACAAGCTATTTTAGAGTTTGCTAGAATATTTTGTTTTGTGCTTTATCAATCTTCTGACCATGTTCAATTCCGTGTTTGCATTTTCGTCGTTATTTAATAAATAATAATAATAAATAAAAATGTTTATTTTTCTTCCACAAATAACACATATTAACTATAACTTAAAAACGGAAAAAAAAATATGATGTAGGACAATGTTCATTTGTGGGAGACTGGTGCCTAAACTAAGCCGTGACTTGTATTTCAAGACACCAGGGACTCTCTCCTAGAGGCAAAAATATCATCAAAAACATTACAATAGAAAATTCTTAACGAAAGTTAAATTTTCATGTTCTATGGGCAAACTATATGTTGGAAGATTTGCATCATTACTATTCACATACCCTACCTATTTACGTTTAAACGTTTCTTAACCTTTAGTAACGTATACGGGGGATAATATTTGTGTATCTAAAGTGTCATTGTAGTATTATTAATTTAGCAAACTAAACCGACTACTTATTTACCACTATCTTTTTCCCAAACTCAATAGATACTAAAACGCGTTGCATAAAGGCTGGCTTCTGGTATTTCTCTCTATCTTTCCATTAAGTTTTCATTTCATTCGTGTGTGTTATGCTGTACTCCCACAACGTTTTCTTATTCATGGTCTAGCGTCTCCCACTAAATATTGCGTGTATTTTTTTCAAATAGGGGAGTACATAAAAGTTCATATCACGCGCGACTTGAGGTTGCCGTCGATGGGTCCGGCATTTCACGGAAACGCTTACCACAAAGGCTTTCAGGGCATTTCAGAGCTACAAAAGGAACTACGGTTAACTCGACACTATGGTGACTGTGATTTTCTAAGAACTGGAGATTCTGATATGCATTACGATGGAGAAAAAGTGTGACAATATAGGGCGTGGATTAACTTTAGTTTTATTGACTCACCAAGGCAATTAACTTCTTTCGCAGTGTTGTATCTACCTATTTTGTAAGCGGACTCCAAGTATTATTAATATCGAAGGATAAGACGTGGGTCAGGGGTGGTCAACTTGATTAAACTCAAGATTTACTCTTTACTGACGAACCCCTGTGCAATCTACCGATTACATATTTCTTGAAATTTTAAATAAAACAGTATTCAATTATGTAGTATTTTTTTTTTTTAATTAAGAGGGAAAACAAAATTGGAAATTGTTCTTAGTAACTACTTATTTATATTAGTGTGAGCATTGCGTCTGAACATCTTCCGCTAGATTAGAAAAGCCACGCGAAAGCCCAAGGGTCGCACGCCCAAGGGTGATTTTGGCAATTACCAACTACAAAATTTGGAAATTGCCAATATCACCCTTGGGCGTGTATTGCCCTTCCTGAAGCGGATGAACTTCCCGATGAGTACCCTAGCGTCATTATTACAACGCTCAATCCTGCACTGCCAGGCTGGTGCGGCGGGTTTCGGCCGTGCAGCTCGGTCAGTGTTTGGAAATTTGACACGAGCTATACGACATGCCGCAACAAGATTGAATGTGTATCGCAAAGGTCTGCGCTGTTAGATATATAACTTTATTTTTTGTCTTGCCACGATCTACTAGATTAATAGCCGCGATCGATCGGTCCGACGTGATAGACCGGTCGTAATTGGCCAGCCCTGACGTAGGTCTATCTAATTACCTACACGAGTACCACAGCCAATATGATAATCACAAAACTTTTGTGACAGCTAGTCTTACATAAGCTTAAGTATCTAGGTAAAGTTTTTCTCTGATCGAAGCTGGGAAAATGATTGTACGAGTATAAAATATGCACATACATACAAAAACGAAAATTAATTCATAACTTACACAAAGTATGATAATGAAACACTTCTTGAGACTTTCATCTCATTACTTTTTGTACAAAACTTCTGAAGACAGATTTTCTACGTCACACTTACTCAAATACATCTTTTTCCATGTCACACTTACTCAAGTATATTTTTTTCCATGTCACACTTACTCAAGTACATCTTTTTCCACGTCACACTTACTCAAATACATCTTTTTCCACGTCACACTTACTCAAGTACATTTTTTTCCACGTCACACTTACTCAAGTACATCTTTTTCTACGTCACACTTACTCAAGTACATTTTTTTCTACGTCACACTTACTCAAGTACATCTTTTTCTACGTCACACTTAATCAAGTACATTTTTTCCACGTCACACTTACTCAAGTACATTTTTTCTACGTCACACATACTCAAGTACATCTTTTTCTACGTCACACTTACTCAAGTACATCTTTTTCCAAGTCACACTTACTCAAGTACATTTTTTTCTACGTCACACTTACTCAAGTGCATTTTTTTCTACGTCACACTTACTCAAGTACATCTTTTTCTACGTCACACTTACTCAAGTACATCTTTTTCTACGTCACACTTACTCAAGTACATCTTTTGAGTTGAGCGTATTATAACTAACGCAACTCGTCTACGCCGAAGCTCATGCCATCGTTGTCACTTCAAGGTGTGTTGTAGCGACAAAAAGACGTTTAAGAGCGTCTCATAGTGTCGTTTGTGAATTCAGGGGTGATTCTCCGAGATGTAGCGATAAATGTAGCCTCTCTAGTAATGGGTAAATGATAAATGATAAATGATTTTATTTCTGTAAGTGGGTTTGGACAGAACACTTTTACACGTCAATCATATTTTTTAAACTAGATGAGGTCGGCGTTTCCTATCTGACTACTCCGAGAAGAAAGGCCGAAACAAACTCAGAGGTCACAGTCTCTTTTAAAGTACAGACATAATCTTGGTTAGATCATGTGAAGATCATGTAGATTGGTGTCTGAGATGGTCTTTTGAGGAAAGAACCACACAGATTGAGAGGACCTGTCCAGTCAGTGCACGCATTTGTCAGTAATCGTGTAGCTCAACTCAGAACTTAAGGAGTTCAACAATGGTAGGACAATGGGTTTAAATTTCATCCTACGGGAAGACGGAATGTAAAGAAAAGAAACAAAGTGGTGAACTCAGTCTTCTTCGTGGCGTAACGAATAGCGACTTGAACCTTTTTATTCATGTTTTTTTTTCATTTTGTTGCAGCTGTTCATGATATATTGTGTTCAGTCGTGTATAATTTTCTGTGGTGCCTTCCAAGTAAGTAAACCATTTATCTATATGTATATTCAGGAAAAAGGTACCCTTCAGGCGAATCGAAAAGCGACAGGAACTTTTATGTTCAGTTTTTCCACGAATAAAATTAACTTCTCAAATATCGCGTAATGTTTATGGCTATTTTGTTTTTTGTGCTTAGCAAAAAAAATGCCATTACTTTACCATATTTCTTACGGTTAAATTAATGTAAATGCAATAAGAGCTTGATTTTCAAAAATAATAATCTTAAAATTCCTATAACCCTTTACTCGTACCTAACACTATACAATATACGTTCTACAAACATACCCGTAGTGTCTAAATTAGGTCATCTAAAGGTCCGGATTACGGTCCCTTCCCACAACACGACCGTGATATTGAGCCGAATTCACACGAACTAAGGCGTCGGCAACTCAATTTCGGCCAGAATACATTCACAAGACAAGAATAACAATGTTTGTAAAAGTGAGAAGTTCCTGACAAGACCGAGAATTAACGAGACCACTCGACGAACAGAGACGAATTTAGGGGCGGTAAAAAGGCGAAACATGACAAAATTTCAATGGTAAAGGATAAAAGTTTTAGGGGGTCACAGGGGGGGGGGGGACAGGCAGTCAGCCAGCTGAAAATATGTTTCCTGTTTATGACAGTGATGGTTATTTAAAAATAATTATTAATATTGGCCCGATTGCAGTTTTTTTTACAGGTAAAATATTCCTACCACTTGAGTAATGGTTTCAAACTGATGTGTTAACTTTACGCCACAGCACGTCACAGTTTTTATCAGTCCTTATAAGCTCACTGACCTCTCAATGCTTTCTACTATTTAATGTCACAACTTACTCTGTTGTGCAAGTGTAAGTTTCGCGATATGAAAATAAATACCTATCTACATAAAGTCAGGGAAATGATTATTTTAAGCAAAGTGACTACCAACCTAAATTGTGCGTTTATTCAAGTCACAATTGGCATTCTTTGACAGTTCTATGAAATGGCCAATTGATGTAGTGTGTCAATTTGATAAACAATTAATTTTCGTGATTGTCCTAGTTTTGACGCCCATACATTAGGCATTTATCACATGATGTCTCTCAGCAGGTACGGTCGCGACCATACACAGTCCTACCTGATGTTCTACGTTGATGTCTGTGCGTAAGTTTTGTTTGTGAACCGAGCAAACCGGATCTTTTTAGGGTTCCGTACCTCAAAAGGAAAAAAACGGAACCCTTATAGGATCAGTCGTGTGTCTGTCTATCCGTCTGTCATAGCCAATTTTCTCCGAATCTAATAGACCGATTAAGTTGAATTTTTTGTGGCCCAAATACGGACGTGTAACGAAAATAAATGAATTTTGAATATAGAGGTCATTTATCGGGGTGAAATAAAATAAAATTAAACAAGTTTTCTAACTGTACCGTGTGACATATCAGATGAAAGGGCTTGTTTGGATGTTTTTTTTTTTTTTTTGTATAACATTACAATAAATACTTTTAAAGGTATTTAAGAAAATAGACGAATATTTACCATTTCCCCCCCCCCCCATTATCTCCGAAACTACTGAACCTAAAATTTTGAAAAAAATACAGATAATAGATCTGTACTTATAGATTACAGGAAAACTATAACAAGTCTATGGTCTTAAAATAACGTAGTAAATCTCCCAATAGTGTGCGCACAAAGTAACATTTACAGTTGGAATGTATGTTTTTTGTACAATGTTAAGTTTGTATTTGGGATGAATTCGTTCCAACTACGCTGTTACATGCTATTGGCCGAAGTTATTATTTATTTTTTGTTTGATATGGGTTAATAAACAGCTACAAGATAGTACATAAAACATAGAGTTAACACATTTTAGGAATCAATGTTGCAGTATTAACACTACATTATCCACAGATTAAACATAAAAAATCAGGGTGCCATTAGATGAACAATAACATGAGTACAGCATTGCATTATGAACTAAGACCGCACGTATGAGCGTGACGTGCCTACATCAAAAAAGCCTAACATCTGAATAATTTTTAGATTGTCACTCGAGGTGCGGCCCTGTCATTCAGAAGTTAGCCCAAACTTTAATGAGGGTGTGACTCCAGTCGATTGCAAAGCCTTATGAGCTGGCAAAATTGAAATGCTTCCCTCACTTGTTTCATAATAACATGCAAATTACGTCGTTCGAAGTGTTCGCTCCCCACAGTGAGTTTGTTCCGGCGCGCGGCGGTATGGAGAAAATAAAAATAAATTCATGTATCTTACCCTTAAAAGATTTAGTAGGGACCAACGGATTTCCTTTTGCAGTGATTGTTTCCGTTTCCGATTAAGGCGTATTCTGGGGCGTGTTCTGTGTATAGTTAATTGGTTTATTATGCATTTCATTTGCATAAAGTAAAGATAAGTTTGTTAATTGTTCTTGTGTCTAAAAACGTTTACAACTTTTATTTTTAATTTTCTTTATTGAGGAGTTTTGTCACAATTTTGAATTTTAAATTCTTGTATATGATTGTTACATATATTGTAGAGAGTTCAAGCCTCGTCCGACATAGGCTTAGCTAAAACACTACTTAAAATACCAATTCCAAACATATTTTGGGAATCAAACAGTTTTCTCCTGAGACGTTCGCCCCATTAACAATGTTATGTTGCAGATATTTTTTCGATAAGTCTCATGCTTTAATGCTTTGGAAATTTAGTTTTACTTATTTTCAAATTGGTTGGAATTCTGCTGCTTTTGTTTTTTGTTCGCGCTTTGTTTTTCTAAATGTTTCGTTTTCTCTCTTTTTTGTCGTAAAAGTCATTAAAGTTGAGCTCCACGATTACTGACAAATGCTTGCTCTGACTGGACAGGTCCACTCAAATCAGTGTGGTTCTTTCCTTAAAAGACCATTTCAGACACTAATCTACATGGTCCTCACATGGCTTGACCAAGATTATGTCTGGACCTTAAAAGAGACTGCGACCTCTGAGTTTGTTTCGGCCTTTCTTCTCAGAGTAGTTAGATAGGAAAACACCGACCTCACCTAGCTCATTTTTAATATTTTTTATATTTTATGACGTGTAAAAGTGATTCCGATATCCTATTTACAGAATAAACAATTTCATTTCATTTCAAAAGCTTTTAACTTTGATACAGTAGGTAATTCTCTGTATAATCAAGATACAGATATATTTTCCAACAATACATTTTTAATTCCTGCCACTTGTACATATATCCCGTATTTACGAATCAGCACTTCTCTAAATGGAGTCTATGGAGAGCACAACACTGATTGGGGCTGATTCGTTACCCAACACGAGCCCTTGTTAATCTTAACGAATGTCGTACTGGGAAAGTGCTCGATAACTTTGTTTAGTCACACTCTGCAATGTATAGCGAGACAACTGTAAATAGGACCCTCAATCCTTATTAATACCTTACTTTGTACACAACAATCCGTGAATTTGTGGTAACCATAGCAACCATTGAGAGACCATCATCATCCCTGCCCTTGTCCCATGTTTTCTTCGTCTATTCTTCCCTGTCAACCGACTCACTATCATTCACTTCGGCCATTGAAAGATCACTGGTTACAATTATCAGTTGGACAACCACGACTTCTTTTTATTCCCTCATATCGGCACGAACTTCAACTATAAGAATAACAGCTGATGCCGTATGAGCTAGGTGGGCTACACTTAAAACATCCAGCACCAGACTTACCTAAATATTTTATGTAACGCTATTCGAGCAGGCTATTTTAATGGTATTTACTGTTACTGGTTGCTATAGATGCTTCCTATATTTTTATCAAAATCTCTTTCTGGTCGCAAAATCCCAAAAAAAAAACTACCTATAAAGCATAATTGTTTAAATTTTTTATGAAAAAAACCCGTCTAGGGTTTTTTTCCACACAATATTATGTATTAAATTAAGGAATATGTGATCGCATAATTGCCACAGTGGCAATCTGCACGCAACTGCGCTGTAACGTGCAGTTGTGAACACCATCACCAGCCTGTCTTACTAATACTCTTCTTCTTAATGTGACGACGGCAATCTAAATGGACTCGGCCCAGAAATCAGCTACATGTTTGGTGCCAACAGTAGCGTCCATCAGTTCCAGTAAAGTGCAGAAGACAGGACAAGCAGGACACAATAAAGGGTCCCCTCGTTCGTGGTACATCACCACACTTACACTCCAAGGCAGAGTTATCTATACATCTGCACCGGAACAGTTTTTTCTTGCTTCTGCCAACCTGATCGCAACATCAGAAGTTGCCACAACATAAAACCTTTTGCACTTTGGTGGCCACTGCAAACTGTCGTCTAAAAGAAAGCAATCTCGACCCACTGAAAGAAAGGTCATGTTTGCAGTCGTCGTGTTATAGCTGTTTAGGTACCTATCTCTTTAGAAGTTTTTTCATCAAATCTTTTGGGATGCTAATTATTTGAATTCTAAATACTTTTTAGATTGGACCGAAGGAATGACAATTAAAGTAGCAAATTGAAATTTTAAGAGGTGGAAACTAATCGTCTAGAAATTACTTTTCAAGTAATCAAGAAAACTGAACTAAGTGAAAAAATAATATGAGGATCTTCTTATATTTTTTAATATTTTTAAACTTCTTTTGTCCGTTACCGATTAATTTACAAAATAAGTCTAATACTGTGAATACATTAAAGATATCCTGTATTGTAAGTTGTTTAATTGTATTGTTGTTTTGTTGTATTCTGTTGTGTTATGTTGTGTTTTCTTTCATTTTCATTTTCTTTCTTAAGACATTGATTCATTAATTAGCTCTAGATCACACCAGACAATTTAATTTTGACATATTTTTTGTTCCTTGCCTAAATTAAATGTATTGAGAGCAGTAAGTTATTTTGAACAGGGCAGTCTCAAATGACGAACTGAAGTTGCCCAGATCTTCCAGCAAGCGAAGCACTTCTGGGAAACCACTTATTTAACAACAGACTCTCGGATAGCTTCGGTTAACCAACCGGTAATTTACAGTCGCTGAAACCTGAAGCTCAAATTGCCTATGATACCTCGAATAGCAGTCTTACGTTTAGAACTCATCAGGAGGAATTAATTAAGGGTACCTATTTCTTTTTAATGAGCAGTGGCAAAAAATGTATCAGTTACCTATTGTAAATAGTTGTATAATAATGGAATATTGTATTTTATATAGCATTACATGTTAACAGTCCAATGTGTTTAATGAAATGAAATAAAGCGTTGCGCCAAATGAAAATTTTTGGACAACCCTGAATTTATGAATATGAAGGACTTCTTAAATAAAGATTGTCGTGCCTACAAGCGTTACTATATTTTCCAAAATAAATAAAAATAAAATGTCCCGAACTCAGCAAATTTAAATATTCAAGTATTTATATTCTTCCCTCAACCAATAAACTTAAGAGTTTTACTGAATAAATAATTCAGGAGGCGTCGGAGAGAAAGTCGAACTTTTTATCTTCAATAGCACTTTTATTATGCTAAAGGGAATATAGATTAGCAGCCAGCAAATGCTGAACCCTATCGGCTTAGATATCAAGGTGATTAAAAATAAAATTGATACTTCTAATGTAGCAAGTAACAGTAGCCAACTGTAGAATCGAAAAACCGATTTCGTCGTGAAAATTTCTCTTGTGGCATTGTATTTTCAAGATCGACATCATTTTGTGGGTCAAAATGCCTTTTATAGATTCGTGACAAAATGCTTGCTTTTGAAATCAAAGGATTTCCGATTGGGGCTCAACCCTTGGCATTTTTTTTCGGAACTTATTCCATTGGTGAGTTGTTTTGAATTTCGGTTTTAAGGTTATGAGGTGCGTCAAGGAAGGACGGCTTCCAAGAGGATCATTATGGTCACTTTGAAAATATATTGTTTCATTGTATTTCAACTTAGCTATTAGATCAATTTCTATTTCACACAAATCAAAGATACTCGTATTTCTCTGATACTGTAGAACTGACTCTTAGACCCATTATGAATAGTGTAAAAATAGAAAGGGTATTATAAAGTATAGTACAATATTTTGGAGTATATTAAATTATCCTGATTCATTTACCTTAGACTCCTAATCAGCCTAGCCTTTTCCCAACTATGTTGGGATCGGCTTCCAGTCTAACCGAATGCAGCTGAATACCAGTATTTTACATGGAGCGACAGCCTATCTGACCTCCAAAACCCAGGGTAACACGATACCCCTTGGTAACCAGTTACTGGGTAACACGATACCCCTTGGTAAGACTGGTTATCAGACGTTCGGGCTTCAGACGACCAGTAACGACTGTCAAAAATGCACAAATGACAGCCGGGACCAACGGCTTAACATGCTTTCCGAGACACTTCCCCTACGTGTCTCAGAAAGCACGTTAAGCCGTTGGTCTCGGTATGTAATGGATGGTCATCCATCCACGGACCAACCTCGGCAAGTGTTGCTTAACCTTGAAGATCGACCCGTTTGACTGTTATTATTTAGCCATGAACCCCTATACCATGTACTATACTAATATATAATAATATTTTATGATAATAATAATATTATAACAGGTAACATTTGTTTGTTTGTTTGTTTGTATGTAGGGGTTTATCTCCGGAACTACCAGTCGGATTTGAAAAATTATTTTTGCATTGGATAGCCCAATTCTTGAGGGCGTTTATAAGTTTTATAGGCGCGTGAACGAAGTCACGGGCAGAATCTAGTGTAAATATTATAATTCGACGGTCGGGCAAATTTTCCAAATTGACTAAGTACCAACTTAAATTGACCGTTTACTCAAATCACAACTTTCATTCTTTGGACAACACATCACAACAAATGGACGGAGTTTGTCAACTTGATAAACAATTCGTTTCGCTATCCGTAGAATTACACAGAAATGTATCAGGATATTTACTACATATACATAAACTCGCGCCTTCTTCCCACGGGGGCAAGCAGAAACTATAGAACACCAACTACTACGATCCTTACATACTACTTTTGTCTCGTTTACGTCCATACATCAGTCTGGTCATACACGCACGCTAGTTGCGGGTACTACGCACCTGACCTTTATGAAGCAGATTACCAATAAGATCACTATAAGTCCTCCAAGGGCGTCCCATTGCAGCATTTCCACTCACATCATATATAATTTAATATCCTCCAAAATATTGAACCATTCTTTAATATTCCATTTCAATACACATTAAACACAAGAGCCAAACTCCAACGAGTCGAGTGAACATTTTCAACACCGTGATACAGATTCACCACCAAAATAAAGCCGTAACGTTCAATCAATCACGGTTTTCTAAGCCTTCCCGCGGAAAATTGTCGTCACCGAGTCTTTGTATACTTAAGAACAAAAAGCTAAACTGTGTATAAAAGATGAGGCGACTCACAAATGAGTTTTTTAATAGAAAAAGTTTTCATTGAAATAATTACTGAAATATAAAGCATTTAAATGTGTAAGTTAAGATGGATGACGAGGTCGTTAATGTTCCGGAGTTGGCTTTAAAAGAGTTCCTTGATGTTATTAAGTTAGTATAGGAGTAACGGGTTTTTGAAGGTACGTTCTCCATTAGTTGCTTCCCAGTTTAACCTGATGCAAAAGAATGGCAGTATTTTAGCCAAAGCGCTACCAAAATATTACACTGAAAGACAGAAAACAAAACAACCGACTTCCAAATAAACACTAAAAAGGTTGCGCTGAAAGACAGAAAAAAAAAACAAACGACTTCCAAAAAAACACTGCAAAGTGAAAAGATGTCTGGTTTCGTATTTTCGTTATTTGCTACCGACTTCCGAAATTTTATTTATTTTTCACTTTGTAGTGTTTTTTTTTAAGTCTCTTTTAGAGTGTCAGTTTGTAATTTGTCTAAGTTACAATAGCCTAATGTCAACCACCTACTCACCACCATACTCACCACCCACCACCACCTTACTCATCACCTTTTACAAATATTGCTTTTCCCGATGCAGGGACGTTAATCTTTGAGGAGTTCTCCTGGTACTTCACCATTATCTCCACTTCTCCATATGCATTGTGACTAAATTGCTTGGCAACTATACACTTATTATTGAGCAGTTCCGGTGGCCATCTGTGGTCTTCATCATCAGTTCCACTTCCCTAAATGGTGCTTCCGAAAGCAACTGCACTAGTTACTATAAAAATACCCAAATCGCTATAGGTATAATATTTAAACAGTTCCGATTTCTCCAGGATCCCATCATCAGATCCTGACCTAATGACAATCGGACCATCTGGAAGGTATACACTTTCAAACAAAAAAAAAATAATTTTGCAAATCTGTCTATATATGACGGTGATGCCCGAACATACATAAAATAAAATAAAAAATATAAAAACATCTGAATTGATAACCTCCTCCTTTTGGAAGTCGGTTATAAAAAAAAATATTTAGAATAAAAGGCGGATGTCAGTGATCTGACTACCCTGTAATTTTAATTACCGTCATAGTGACGCGTGTAATGACAGGGACCGAAGGATTATCGTGCTCACTGAGGCAGAGACGGGTCTCTATAATTGTGTGTTTAATGTGGCCGCAACACATTTGCAGTCGTCACACAGCGGGACTTGCAGTAGTCAGACTTGCAGTGGTCTGCAAGCTTATCCTCATTGATCCTTTAGCGCAGTATTTATTTAGACATATTACAAAGAGAAAAGATTCGCATTTTTGTTTGTAATGAATAACCTCAAAAACGACTGAACCGATTTTAAAAATTCATTCACCAGTAGAATGCTATATTATCATTGAGTAACATAGGCTATAATTTATAAAGATATCACGCGGGCAAAGCCGCTGGCGGAAGCTAGTGTGTTTAATATGGCCACAGCACACTTGCAGTCGTCACACAGCAGGACTTGCAGTAGTCGAGCTATTTACGAAACCGCTGGCGGAAGCGTTTAATGTGTTTAATGTGGCCACAGCGCACTTGCAGTCGTTACACAGCAGGACTTTCAGTAGTCAGGCTATTTACGAAGCCGCTGGCGGAAGCTAGTGTGTTTAATGTGGCCACAGCGCACTTGCAGTCGTCACACAGCAGGACTTGCAGTAGTCAGGCTATTTACAGATTAAGCGTCCCTAAGAGCTTATCCTCATTGATCTTTCAGCGCAGTATTTATTTAGACACAAGCCCCTCCTTTCCATCGTACGGTCAATGTTGTAAATTATGAGTTTACGATGAAATATTTTATTCAACAACACGAACGGAGCCTACCACAGTCCTTTACTGAAACTAGGGCTAACTTTATCTGTGCTACATACTCTTGAGCTATCGCTTTTCTCCCTCTCACTGAGTATTACAGTTACCTTTTTCAGGAGCTTGTAATGTTTTATTACTACTATACAGAAGAAATAATAAATGGGATTCTAAATTAATCTAAAAATACTTTCTATTATGTATTTTGGTTTCGAAGTTTGCCAAAACGTACTGAAAAATCTAGAATTATCATTTTCAGTGCCTTCACACTCAGCCTGAAGAGCGTTGTGGAAAATTCTTCTTTTTTTTTCATAACAACGAGCAACTCGAATTCTTAATTTAGTATCTCAATCAACGATACAATCACGAGAACAATCGGCGCAATCTATTCCATTCATATTTAAATTTTACAAGGCGTCATAAAATCGGAATGTACGAAGGCAGGAAATTAGCGGAGTAAGAGGTATCGTATCCGCTGAATCCGGAGGGCGGGCAGACTCCAGGCTCGGGGAACCGGGGAATCGGGGACTTGGGGACTTGGGAGTCTGGCGGAGCCGCGCCTTCCGCCCGCGCCGCAGTCTCCTATCAACCGCCGCGAGTAACGCTCGTCGATCGCTGTCGCAATTTCCCGCACTAGCGCGGAACCAATATCCCGCAACTCGTGAATTAAAATTCAAAAATCTGTGCATGAATTAAAACTCTTTACTCCCCAAAACGTGTGTTTCAAGTGTCAGTGTTTCAGTTTTTTTGTTTCATCTCTCTGTGAGTTTTTTATTTTTCTGTGATCGCTGTACGACTTAGCGGCGGTTTTATAATTGAGCTTTGTTGAATTAAGGTAAGCGGTTTTTTACGGAATAATGGAAGACATTTTTAACGTCGTTTTTTATACTTACAGGTTTAATTTAAAAGAGCGTTTTGTTCGCGACGAGATAATACGGTTTAAGATTGTTATTAAAATTTGCATAGTCATGAAAATAAAGTAATAATTATTTTTGTTACGTTTTATGAATTATGACCGTAATGTATATTAAGAATTTAATTAAGTAAGGTTGTTTGTAGTATTTGTTTACAGCGATTTTAATATGTGTTATGGTTTGTTTGGCTTTATTCCATATTTTAAGTTACTGTCACCCGTTCGCTTATTCTGCAACATTGTTGTCTCACCTATTATTACTAAATACCTGTAGAATTTGCAACAGATTACATAGTATCTAAGAAACTAATTATACTTCTGTATAAATAGACAAACAGGGCTGCGTTTATTGCTCATAGTAAAGTATAATCTGTAATTGTGTTTGGAAGATAAGCTGAGATAAGATAACAACACTATCTAGTACTACATTTTCTATTGCCGACATTATTTACTTTATAACGAAAGAACTTTGTACTTTTACCTAAATTTTTATAATCATTACTATAATCTCCTAAAGGCATACTGGTCTGGATGAGAAGTGGCATGTTCAAGAGATAATTATTTTTATTATAGTTTTAAATTGTAATCACTGTCACAGACTCTCAAACATCAGCATTATATTTTGGCTCAAACGGTAGAATTAGAAATAAGTATACAGTGTCGCTCATGGGCATGTGATCGCCCGTATTTTTCTGAATATTCATGAAAAATTATCGAAGTTTACTTTAAAAAAAAATCATGTTATTAATTTTTTATGTTTTGTGTAGCATTTGCCATATCTCCTACGTTATTGGCTGGATTTGTATTCTGTTTATTATTTCTAAAAGCTTAAGAGTTATTTTATCGGATTAGCTAACACTTTTTTATAAAATTTTTGGCCTATGGCAAAAAAAAACGGAGGACATTTGACATAGAAGACATTAAAAAAAAAAAAAAAAAACAGTATTTATTTTAAAAACACAAGTGTAAGTCCATAAAATCATAGGGGGATATTGAAAAAAACAAAAGAAAAAAAAATTAAATTTTCAAATCCCTTTTTAAATTAATTTTCGATCATTTGTCATGAATATTCAGAAAAATACGGGAGGGCACAGTGCCCATGAGCAACATTCTATAAGAAGAAATCAGAAAGTGCACCGCTGACTGAAAAGTTATGTGGAAATTAGTATGGGGACGTGATGCGGAGAAAGTTTTGAGCATGAATGTGGATGACTACAGGAATAGGTAGAGGAAGACCAAAGAATCTATGGATGGACTGTGTGAAAGATAATAATATGACTAGAAAGTGTTTGACTACCGAGATGACGAGTATGGAAGAAAAAGACGTGTTGCAGAGACCTTATATAAATTGTGATAAAGGACCAAAATTATCATAGTTCTCTTAGAACTATGATGATTTTGGTCCTAAAGGCTTATTCCTATAATTGGTTTTTACATAAAGGTGCTTATTGGATGCATAGTATATGCATCAAATGGAACAGAACATTCTGATATGAAAGGATTCTCTATTATACCTTTAATATGTATGCCATCAATCATATAGTTATGTAACTGTGCCAATATTGACACTTACATCATTATGTCTCTATCGTGTTCACCTAGTATTATATTTAAATCGAATACATTATCTACATAATGTATTCAGTAAGACGTAAAAGAATAGGAATTTCTTATGTCTAGAAAATGTAAAAAACAAAGTCACGTATGACCGCTTAGGTCTAAACTACATAATGGATTTTGATGCTGTTTTCGCCATCGTTTAAGGAATTTATTCCTGAGGGTTTATATTTATAATGAAACTTACGTATAATAAAAAAAATTACAAGGTTTTGTCAAGCCATAAAAACCGTGCGAAACAGGGGCGGTCGCTAGTATTTTATATAAAATGTAAATAGGTCGATGTCTCGATTCGTAGCAGATTCTTGCTACAGGTGGCCTCTACGAGTGCTACGCGTGCTACGAAACCGTAGTGTGACGTAATATAAATGTTGTACCTTCATTTTGTTTTTGTAACATCTTACCTAATTTGAAAATCTAGATCCCGTATGGTATTTCGAGATGAGATTCCAACATTCGACAAATACTGGGAAAAAAGAAGTAGTAGGACTATTCGTCAAAGAGTTCGTTCGAAAAAGAGCTTACTAGGTACCACTGCCGTCATTGTTAGCACCGAACAGCATTCCTGAATTCTCGTTTGAAGGATATCGGTGCAATCGCATGCAACTAGGTAATCGAAAAGTCTGCATGGCGAATGTTCCTGAAATTTCGTTGGTAGGCACCGGCCTACCAACGAAATTTAAGTGCCAATTTGTAAAAAAAAGTATTGATTCTGCAACGCTATGTTTTTTTTTTTGTAAGTTTTGGGTTGAAATTCAATGTTATTTAGTCTTAAATGCGAACACAGAACGAGGTATTCGTGGCCTTAAAGATGTGATGAAAGCATAACATGTATTTTCTGGATTTTCATAACAAAATTTAAAAAAAATTACCCGTTCTACCTGAGTTTTTCACATTACGTGAAATATCAAAATCCTAATCTTCACACACATTGGCAGGCCTGGGTTTCAATCCCAAATCGGGTAAAAAGGGTAATAGGGTTCTGCTCACAGAAAAAAATTCAATCATAGCCGGGATTGGTATTGCTCTCAATAACGGAGATAAGATCGCGCTCTCTACCCTATATATTATGGACTAATATCGTCATTTATAACAGTGCAAGAGTTCGTACTTTAGAAGATATTTTAAAAGTTTACTCGCGAAATATTTAGTTTATTTCAAAATTCATATGTACTTTATTTTTTATTTTTTGGCTTTACTTATATCTAGGTTATGTTTCTGTAAACAAAGACTTATATATAGTTATTAACAATCTTTATTTACTTTATTCCACTCCAGAAAGTACATAGTAAAATATAAATTTATCACTGCGAGCTCTTCCAGGCAACCTTGGCATGGACAGTGATTGCGTGGACATAAACATGGGGTTGTCATTGGTGCAAAATAATAAGTATACATACAATATAACTATTTAATAGATACATACATATCACTATATTCATAATGAAATTCTTACCCAATTTTCTGCACATACTTTTATTTATTTATACAAATTCTGTGTGGGCAAGGGTTATTTAAAACTATTTCGAATTTCAAGTCGCATTACGTACTTAGTAGTAACTGACATGACAGACAGATGGCTGAGTTGCCACCAGGTACCATTCCATATCCGACCGCAGGCGGCAACTGCAGGCGACGTGTCGCGGCGTCATGTCACTGCAGTCATGACTCCGAACCCGACTGCAGGTGGCAGCAGCCCGTATCCCAATCGGTAGATAGAAGATAGAAAAACGTGTTATCGCTCAAGATTTGGAGGCATTACCGTCCACGGTATCCGTTAAAAACGCAGTGGAAACTTAGGAATTATCTAATAGCGTTCACGTACGAAACAAAAAATAATAATTAATAATTGTGCGCAAATTGATTACCAACTGTCAAATCTTTGACAGCCAGACAGCTGTCAAATCTTTGACAGTTGTATAAAATGGCAAATTGACGTAGGGTGTCAATGCGTACCTAATGCAGATAGATCGAGTCATGGCTCTGCAATATTTATTAATTAAAATAATTTATTTCGAGTAACATAGACTCATAATAGAATAGGCATAATATACATTTACAAATAAAATCAAAAGCATATCTCAAAATTAATGATATCTTATTATTTATTTCAAAGGGTGTGACGCCATTATTTCAATAATAGACGGCATTGTAACACAAATAGGTTAATGACCTTTATGATAAGTGTTACATGTAAATGAGTTATATTATTATGGTTTTGGCAACTACAATATCCTGCCATGACCAGTGAATAGATAAATTATATAAGGAAAGTATGGGTATTTGTAATACCTACTGATAATATTGGTTATGTTCATGGATAGGATTGCGTTATGTCATTGTGTAACATAGATTTCAACTTGCCCGATATAAAATGGTTGGATCAGGGTAATGTTGCAGTGGCAGATGCCACAACATCTAGCGGCCAGCTAATATCAAACTTCATGTCATTGATTAACGGTTCACAATACAATAAGACTAGAAATTATCTCGGACGAATACTTGATTTGTTTATCTCCAACATTGACTGTCAGACTGTACCCTGTACGTCACTTCTTCCGGCTGACACACACCATCCTCCTTTTTCTGTGTTTGTTGATCTCAACATGCGATTTGCTCCTATGAAATGCCGTTCCGTACCTAGGTACAACTATCATAAGGCTAATTATCCCGAAATTAATGCAGAACTCGCTTCTATAGATTGGGATACAAAACTCGCTCATCTGGCTACTGAACCGGCTGTCAACACGTTCTATGATACTTTGTATGGGATAATTAGACAACACGTTCCACTAACGCGAGTAAAAAATTCACATTTTCCTGTTTGGTTTACACCCTCTTTGATCCGTATCTTTAAAAGTAAGGAACGTGCGTGGATAAAGTGGAAAATTTATCAAAACCTGTGCGACTATAATCACTTCTCGAGTTACCGTAAATTATTTCAGGATGAATCTGGTATTTGTTTTAGAAACTATATTAACTCAGTCGAAGATAGTATACCTAAAAGCGTTAAGTATTTTTGGACATATGTGGCCAGCAGAAAGGGTAAGAATAACTACCCAGCCAGTATGTATCTGAAGAGTACCCTGACTGATAGCCCTACTGATATATGCAATTTATTTTCTACTTTTTTCGCATCTGTCTATGAACCATCTACATTTGATCCTGACACTTGGGAACCATCGGACAAATACCAGGATAGCTCTGTCTGTATACCCGATATTTACCTCGCAAAAGAAGTAATACACCGAGCAGTCAAATCACTGGACCCTTCTAAGGGAGCTGGCCCCGATGGTATTCCACCGGTCTTTTTTATAAAAACAGCCGATAATATCTATGCTGCGTTGTACTCAATTTTCAACAAATGCCTACAGAAAGGTGTCTTTCCCACCGTGTGGAGGCGAGCATTTGTTACACCTGTTTATAAAAGTGGAGATAAGGAGAATGTGGAGAATTATCGTCCCATATCAATTATTTCCACCTTGTCGAAGCTTTTTGAGAGACTTGTGCACAGTGCTCTTTACCCTCAATTACATAGCCTTATTATACCCGAACAACATGGATTTGTTAAACGGCGATCGACAACTACCAATTTAATGATATACACTAACTTTCTTTTTGAAAATATGGATAGGAGAGTCCAGGTAGACGCTGTGTACACTGACTTTCGGAAGGCTTTTGACAAGGTGGATCATTCAATCCTTTTGGAAAAGCTTGCCTACAACGGTATTCGAGGCAATTTACTTCGATGGTTTGCATCATATATTTATAACAGGTCACAAAAGGTCGTTATTAATGGGTTTGAATCTGAAATTGTGACTGTCGAGTCTGGCGTTCCTCAAGGGTCTATTTTGGGTCCTTTGCTTTTTATCCTCTTTATAAACGATATAAAGCAGTGTTTTATTCATTCCAACTTTTTGTTGTATGCGGATGATGTAAAAGTTTACAAAGCCTGCCAAAAATTCGAAGACTGCCTACTGCTCCAAGAGGACCTGCACAGACTTGATAACTTCTGCAAAGAAAACAAACTCTTTCTTAGCCTTCCAAAATGTCATAGTATATCTATTACTAAAAACAAAAACAAACATAATTATTCGTATATACTGAATGGCCATCACTTAAATGTGGTGGAATCCGTGCGCGACCTTGGTGTGACATTTGATTCGTGTTTGCACTTTGATTTGCATATAGAGAACATAATAAATAAAGCCTTTCGGATGTATGGTTTCGTCATAAGATCCTCGAAAGACTTCGTGCGACCCTCTACTTTTTTGCTACTATATAAAGCGTTGATAAGATCTCAATTAGAATACGCGATTCCTATTTGGAATCCGTTCTACCTCAAATATAACATTAAATTGGAATTAGTACAGAAAAAGTTTTTACGTACTGTAAACTATAAATGTTATCATTCAAGGATTCCTTACACACAATTGTTACAGCAATTTAATATTTTAAGTTTAGAATCTCGGCGATTACTTTTGGTGGCCATGATGCTACATGGTTTGTGTAACAATAGATTTGACTGTATTGAAATCACAAATAAGTTGCGCTATACAGTACCTAGAACTGTTATCAGACGGGCAGCGCGCGTGCCCCGGCTGTTCCACGTAGATTCATGCAGGACTAACGCCGGGGCACGAGTGCCTCTTCGTCAACTTGTTGAAACCTATAACACGCACTTCATGGACATAGATGTCTTCTCTCTTTCAAGTAAAAAATTTAAAACACTAGCTATAAATACTCTTTCACCACAATCTTAACCTATCAATAATTTTTAAATTCAGTTAAACAAAATAAGATAATATTGTAAATATATTTCCGTTCCTGATTTATCCATCTATTAACTCGTGGACAATGGTGTGGGTTATATGTTTACCTATTTGTGTTACGACTCATAATTTTTAACCTTAACATGTAACTGTTTTTTTGTCCCTAATAAATAAAATAAAATAAAATAAAATAAATAATATATATTATAGCTTTCTTTTTTTGTTTAATATTTTACAGAATTTTTTACCCACTGTCATTCGTGAACAGTCGTTACGGGTCATCAGAAGCCCAAAACTCCGAAAACCAATCTCACCAAGGTGTATCATATTACCCAGTAACTGGATTGTGGAGGTCTAGGCTAATCTGCTTGGTAGTCACATGATCTGACCAAGATTATATCTGGACTTTAAAAGAGACTGTGACCTCTGAGTTTGTTTCTGTGTATCTCTTCAGATTAGTCAGATTGGAAACACCAACATACCTCGATAAAAAAAAAAAACAATTGACGTGTATTATATCGTGTTTGACTACTAAGGTACGGAAATAAACATCATTTATCCATAGACGTATAAATTTATTATAAATATTTCTAAGGCTCAATAAACTAATCCTTTTGTACAAGACCTAAAACTTAATAAATTCAAATCATTCATTAAATATGAGTTGTGCCAGAAAGCGTTATAATTATACCATTAAAGATTACGTTGAGGACAAAAAGGCTTGAAATTGAGCTGCTCCAATTTATTTATTTTTTATTTATTGCAGTCAATATTTTTGTTTTTTTTAAATAATATGTACAATTATATGAATATTTACATTGTGAAGTATAATATTATTTCGTTTTTTAGTTATTGTGAATGTGAGGACTATGTCGGTTTTTTTTTTCTCAGTTACTTTTAATGATAATCTGGCAGTTTGAGTACTTCATGCGGCCTACCCAAATGTCCTTTCTTTGGTATTGTTCGTCGAATCGTTGAGCTCTTTAATTTCTGTTTAACGACAAATGCGTGCACTGACTGGACAGGTCCACTCAATCTGTGTGGTGCTTTCCTCAAAATACAATTTCAGACACCACGAGTTCAGACTACATGATCTTCACATGATCTGACCAAGATTATGTCCGGATTTTAAAAGGGACTGTGCCCTCTGAGTTTATTTTGGCCTTTCTTCTCGGAGTAGTCACACAGGAAATGCTGACCTCATCTAGTTTAAAAAAATATGAGTGAGTGAAGTTTTTTGTCCAAACCGACTTACAGAATTAAAATCATTTATTATTATCATCATCAACATCTGCCAAGCCTTTTTCCAACTATGTTGCGGTCGACTCCCAGTCTAACAGGATGCAGCTGAATACCAGTATTTTACATGGAGCGACTGCCTATCGGACCTCCACAACCCAGTTACTGGGTAACGATACCTCTTGGTAAGACTGGTTGTCAGGCTTTTAGTCTTTTGACTACCTGTAACGACTGTCAAAGATCTACGGATGACAACAGGGATCAACGGCTTAACGTGCTTTCCAAGGCACGGAGGAGTCACGATATGGTTTGAAATAATTAAATTACGTTTCCGTAGCCACGGGTATAAAGACCTAAGAAGTAATAATAATAAATAAAAAACCACCAATAATTTAAACCCCATTTATTATTCTAATCAAATGTTATGACACATGACATAATTGGAAATGTTCCCAACGTTATCATAATCATACGCAAACATAGAAAAGTAAACTGCTACGGTGACGTCATTACGACCAGATGCTCACGCGCATACACGCTTCTATCACTAAACAGCATGTCGATTCTGTAATAGCAAAAGGACTAATAATTATATATTACTAAAAACGGGCTGACGCACTCGGCAACAATGGTACATGAGAAGACAAATTTTAATGCCTTTAAAATGGGTATAATTAATATTCAGTATCTTTATTACTCATTCCATTCACATAAGAGTCTTTGAATGAGTATCCAAAGACTCTCACACAAGTGTTTGGTTCTCCGTGAGTCTTTGGATACTTATCCAAAGCCTCTTAATGGAGAACCAAATACGTGTGTGTTATTAGCCGAGCCAGAAATGTTACAAATTGGTCCTTTCAAGCTCAATGCAATAACTACTTGTACCGCTTCATAAATCCATCGATAATTTGCGGTACATTTGCAATAACATTTCTATTGAGACGTTATTAATAAGCGACTATTAATAATATAACAACATCACACCTGTATTCCCCGAAGGAGCCGGCAGAGGTGTACCTACAGTACACCCAGATTTCGCAAGTTATGTTTAAGTCCCATGTTAGAGGGGGTGAACTTATTGCCATCAACCGCGCACAAATCCAGACTACGGGCTGCTACTGATTTCAAAATAGATGGAATAACCCAATAACAATTTTCCCGACCGAGAATCGACCCCAGAACATCATGCTCAGCAGTAGCGCTTGCGGCTAAACCATCGAGGGAGTCTTTTTTTTGTTTTTTGGCCTGGCAAATTATCAAATAACTACTCCCGCTCTGGGCGAGGCAGTCTACGACTATTAATGACTTGAAAAACAGTTTTAAAGCACTTCTGTAGTTTCTCACTTCGTGGCACTCAAAGTCAAACAATTTATTTCAATTAGGCACATAAAAGGCACTTTTGAACGTCAATTTTACAAAAAATAGAATTGATTCTAGTCGCCCCCTCCAAAGGATAGTTTTCGTATGGAGAAGAATGGGTAAGAAACTCCACTATACCTACAACATTGAATATTATTTAAACATAGGCCGTTTAGAATCGGAACCCCATTTAGTTATTAAAGAACCCTTATGAACGAACACTCGGATAGAATTCAATTGGAGTGATTTATTGCCAAGTCTTTGAATATTTTTTGTTAAACTTTTTGTACCGGCACGATTAAGGAATTATCAATCAGAAATGGATATTTATTCAAGCGTTTTTTCAGAATCCGGGTTGTTTTTTTAGCTCATCTGCATAATCCGATGTAGATTGTAAATAAGTACGTTGCATATTAGTTCTTTTATTTAAAAAAAACTCACAGTCAGCTTAGGAAAACAGATGGCTTCTACAAATCAAATCTCAGAAGAAAAAAAAAATCTCGCAAACCACAATTTTCTTATTTTAAACTAGTCTTTTTTATTTCCATAATATATACGCCAACAGACTTAAAATAATAACATTTATATAAAAAAGGAGGGGAAAGTATTACAAGGCATTAAAAAATTCGTCCGCATCGCTGTCAACAGTAAAAGTGCCCCCGACTAGTCATTGATTGGCTTGGATAGTAATTTGAGAAGACATGGAAAGTAATCAGATATTTTTGCACCAATATATCAGTATTCGTACCTACCTACCCCATAAAATGATATTTTCGGATCTCTTGCCTTAATTAACAAGCAATTCTTTGACAAATATTATACTTATAAGTACTTAGTTGCTTTTGATAAAAACAAGGGTCTCATTAACGTAGTAAGGTTCGCACTTTTAAATGACATCAATAACAGAGCGAAATAAGCAAACAGTAGTTAAAGTTTCAAAACTTCATAACTACTACTTCTTCATTAATTTCCAAATGTATTTACTGACACTAGTGTTTAAATTGTTTATTTAATTACATAAATAACTGTGTAACGGTCTAACAAGTGGGTGGAACTAACAAATTAGGCTGTATTTTCTGTAAAATAAATGAATGTAGATGATATGTAAACTAAAAACCTCTTTAGTCATATACTCGTAAATAAGAGCCATTCTGTTACAATCTGATGACATATGCTCATTTTACATGCAAAATCAATCTCGTTTTATATTGCTATAGTAGAGTCTTAGTACTTGTTAGGTAGGTACTTCTCCACGTGTTCCTTCTAAAATTATCGAACATGAATTGCATTATGTTATCTAGGCCAGTCGACAAATCAGTTCATTTTCGTGTCTATAAATATCCCACTTGAGATGGATGGCCTAAGATTAACGAGTACCTACTTAAAACTATTACTAGAGCGTAGATAAATTGGTACCAGTTGGCGTAGGTAGTTACTGAAGGACCTTTAAACAGTACTTACGTCTAGATACTCGTATAATAGTAGTTTATGAAACTTTTGCATAATGAGGGGTATTGTTTTCTTTTTTATTTTTTCTATTACGATACAAGGCAAATCCAAGAAGTTAATATCACCAAGGAGTTTCCATCAACTTTTGTAATGGAATGTTAGCGGGGACCGCAGCACCGCTCTAGTGCATGCGCGGTGATGTACTGGGTGCAGGCGCCATTCATACGTGAAATTGTACTGAATTTAGTAGGATTTTTTTATTCTCGATCTTTAACTTTGATCTTTTATTTAGTAGGTTCAATCCCAATGTTTGAGAGTAGATAAAGTAGTGTATGGAACTGCACATAACTAGGTATTAAAACAATCGTGTGATACTATTAAAAGAGTAGGTAAACATTGTTACATTTGTTATTTAATCTCAAATGGTGCAAAAAATTACAGGACAATAATAAGTCCCTCTTTGACATTAAGCAGTTTAAACATACTTCATCATTGATTCCAATTTCTGTTTCTATTCTAACGAATTAATTTTCGCATAAACCGCTCTATTATGAAACCATTATGCAGCACAAAGCCATATGTGAGAACGATTAAGTATTTACTCACGTTTATAGCTGCATTTGCTCAATTGTCAAGATCGTGAATTTGCGGGATTAAAATAATCATTTGTGTCTTTCACCAGATCCTATGTTACCTCAACATAAAAATCCTTCAAAAGAGTTACGGTTCTTTTCTTTCGTAACTAAAACATTACTTCTATACGACATAAAATATGAGTTCTATCTTTCTTGTTTTGTCCTACCAGCACGCGTAGCATGAAACTTATAGAAACGGGTTTTCTACGGGTGTTGTCGACGGAAGAATAGACAAAATCACAGCACGCGTAGCATGAGCACCGTTTTGTCGACGGAAGAGTAGAGAAAAGTGACGTTCCATGTAGACAGTACAACGGCACCAAAGTAGAAAGACTCAACTGCACTTTTTACGAAATTCACTCTTTCACATAAATCGACTCAGAATTCTTTAGGTTGTTTTTTCTGTTTAATTGACAATTTTTACTGATATTAAGTCACGTATATAAAGACAACTACAAGAATTTTTCTCAAAGTGTCGAAGTACTATATTTTGGAACAAAAAAATATTACAGTAACCATTCCATGGCCCTAACCATTTCCTTGGTAATGCCCTTTTAACTAAATGATGTAAAATAGAAGATGATAGCTTTGTTCTTCTATTAATTATCTTCTGCGTTCAAAAGGCTCTCCTGTGAAATTATTATTTTGTAGATAACCGTTTATACTTTGTGGCCGTCGAGTAGAAAGTTTTCTACTGTCTTAATCATGGCGATTACAAAATCAAATTGTCTTCACTACCTTAGACAACTGTCAGTTGTCAGTGTGATTTTGACAGTTTAGGATAGAAAATTTTCTTCTGCAATAGTCTACTTATAAAAGGACCTAGACAAAGATAGATAAAAACGAAAGACAAAATGACAGATTGTAGAAAGATTTCTACGGTGCGATGTCAAAAATGGAGAAACGAAATGTCACTTTGTATAGAAAGAGCTGTGTCTATTCTTCGTAGAAATAGAAAGCGTCATGCTACGCGTGCAGATAGTGAATGTTTCTTTGTCATTTTGTCTATTCTTCCGTCGACAAAACCCATTTCTATTGTGGTCATGCTAAGTGTGCAGGCTAACATAAGTAGCGTGACAAATTTTAATCGGCACTTGTTCCTTTTCACGTATAAATGTCATAACATCATGCCTGTGTGGGAAGAAGGGAACAAGACTATAGATAAAATCAGGAAAATTGTATGTTAAATTATCCGTATATTCAAATCACAACAATAACTGTCATTCTTTGACAGTTGTATAAAAAAGCACATAACACGGTAAATTGTCGTGGTGTAACAATTTGCTATATAATTCATTTCCTTGAACGTAAATTGTACTGAGTTTTGGGCCATCAATACAATTTAAACTATCCCAGTATCGTACGTAAAACGGTGTATATCTTCACAACTATCACACAGTATATGCACAGCTATCACACAATATACGACCACATCTAAAACGAGTCAGTATTTATTTACCGCGGCGACTGGTGCGGCGCCAAAACGCGTTATTTATTATTATCACGGATAACTCGGCCAGCTTCGCGTTTATCAGTAACTATGTTCATTTCCAATGCATGCTGGATGCTGGCGAATTGTAACATACCTACTATGTACGGATGTACCGATATACTTCAATCTTGGATGTCGATAATGAGATACGGATCTGAAGACCAACTGAGTACTGTTAGTGCGGTGATTTAGCAACAAATTGGACAGGTAGGAATACAACGAAAGTCAAAATCAATCTCAATAAACATAGATGCGTTGGTACTTACAAATAGGTTAGGATTAGAGTAGTTAGTATTAATGTTTCCTTTAACTCCGCGATCCGCAGCATGTATATTTATAGATCGATAGCTTTTGTATGTTTATTTGCATTCCAATAATAACAAAAAATCTCGTTGATTAACATGCAATTACTAGTTACTTGACTCAGGCGTGACTTTGCGGAATTCCATTATGTAATACAATAGACGACATATATTTAGTAACCTAATCCGCTTAACTGTTCATAAAGAGTCATCAAGACACGTGTCGATTTCTTAGAGAGTTGTAAGAAATCGACACGTGTTTCACCTCTCAACGAAGGCTCCTCAGGATGTCGATTGACTTGTTGCGAACCCGGGCACGACGTGTTTCCACGACAAGCACCAAACGCAATGATGCCTCGTAGAGACGTGAAACACGTGTCGATTTCTTACAGGGTTCTTGATGACTCTTAAAAAACAGTTAAGCGGATTAGGTTACTAAATATACGTCGTCTATCGTATTTTATGTTTTACACAGTAACGTTAGAAACCGAACAATTCACTAAAAGCTCTCAAGAAAACTACAATCTACCTATCTAAAATCTACAAAATGTTTTCGATCTATCTCCTCAATCCGCGTAATTCATTCACCTAGTTTCCGCCATCATTCAATACTAGCCCGCTCCACACACTTGAATTCTTTTGAACGAAGCGATGAATCAGCAACTTAGTCCTTCAATCCAACAGATGAATGATGGACGAAAATGTTATGGAAATATAGACAGTAATCATGCCTCGTTAGTCTAGTGAGAGCAGTGGTGGCTCAGTGGTGTAACGGCCCCGTCCACGAACCGAGCTCCGGCAAGCGTTGCCTAACCCTGATGATACTCAATATCTTTATTGCTTTACCATAATGTGTACTTAGGTGGTAACTATATCATTTCGATCATTATGGACCCTGTAGGGCACAGCAAAAGGGTAGGAGAGAGGAAGCCCTGTTTAAGGATATCATTAAGTTGTTATTGTGGGGGCAAGTTTTAACTTACATATAAATCGTGAATAGGATACTAACATTTCGCTTATCTACTTTTTATGTATACTAATTTATTTAATTATTATATTTGTTATATATTTCTTTATAAAAAAAATCCGTATAATATATATATTTTTTCCTATAATGTATGTTTATCATTTAAATATTCATCTAAGGAGTAATAGCAGTAATTTTTTAAGTTTCTTTATAAATATATTTAACTTTTCTTCTTTCTTTAATATGTCAGGTACTTTGTTATATATTTTTATAGACATTACGTAGGGACTTGTAGAATGCATTTTGGGCTTAGATGTTGGTATGTTTAGCCTAGATCGGTGCCTAAGTGTATACTGTGATTGGATGTCTTCGCGTTTTGTGTAGAACTCTTGATGCTTACGGACAAATTTACATATTTCTAGATCTATTCGTGCAGCTCTTATTATTTAGCCATAAGCCACCTTACCTAACAAATAAATAATCACTAAAAAAATTAACAAAAATCATAGCTTGATTGGTATACCTACGGATAGGTTAAGTAATCACCAGCGCATAGCAATCCCATTAAACTAATGACATGCTAAAACCGATTGATTAATTTCGAGGCACTATCATCGTTCGGTAATTAAATGCCATCAAACGGTATTGATACGGTATGTGGCCTGTACAATTATTGCATTATCATAATACCTATTATCTCTACCTACATTTTGGAAAACGCTTTCAAGGAAGAGCACCGGCAAGATGGTCAGACGTCATCAAGAAACTGCGGCTGTCGGAGGCAGCATGTACCGAGCGGTCCACACTGCAGAAGACTGCATTACTTGGTGACGCGTTTTTTGCAGTCCATAGCAATGCGAAATGCTGGGTTAAAATAAATCATTATAGTCAAAGGCAAGTAGGTATGTTAGTAGTACAAATTGCGTTTTAAAGGGTAAAAATAATGTTTGATAATATAAATTAGTTTTCTCTGTAGGTACTCCCGTTTTCTAATTGAAATCACGGGCATCGTTCAAACGCTTTTTATTCAAGTACAAGTATATTCACTGTAAAGGAAATTTCCCTTTTCTTATACTTGTTACCGAGGCCCCTTTTCAGTTTTAAGGCCTCTTAGGATATTAATAATTCCGTGGTTCGCTGATTTCTGACTTTGTATTATTCAGCTCTTATTATCTGTAATGGTAAAATGTACTTTGTAGATAGGTATAGATAATCATTCTTTGTTATTAGCGATATTAATGAAGAATTGAGCACGATGTAGGCACATTACTCAAAACTATCTATTGCTATACACGGTGGAGGTGAATAGTGGTTCTATTCACCTCCACCGTGTATAGCAATAGATAGTTTTTAAAAGTTTTTAAAGTTTTTCAAATTAAACTGCGTATGTCTTATGACGTTTCCAGCCTGCATACGATAATTCAATCGAATAATCCAATAGTTTTTGTCATACCTAGACGGCTGATCAGCAAACCTATAGTCGTCTCATGAAGTCCCATCACTAGTTTAGTTTGTTAAAAATAATCACGTTTTTTTATTTCGATGTTAGGATTTATTTGATAGTTCCAAAATACTCTTATGTATTAGTATTACCAGTGTTTTCATTTATTGTTGTATTGTTATCTAAACATATATCGTAGGATAATTTTATAATTCGAATTTTCGCGAAAACCCTAGGGATAGGGATTTTACGAAAACAAGGATAATTATAAAATGGTGAAAACATTACTGGGAGCAATTTGGAAGTAGAGCTCGACGGTCACTACCGCGGCACCGCTCGCTTCGCTCGCTCGGCTCGCGGGCGATTGGTCACAGTTATAACCTAACCTATTTCACCCAGTTGCTCGCAGTAATGTTTTTTCGCAAAATCCCTAGGGAGGTTCGAATTATCAAATCATCCTACGACATATCCTACATTAGATACCTAGTCAAAACATTTTACTCATATTCTTTGCATTGTCATTTTTTATGACTGCAGTCACGAAAAATGACAGTGCAAATATGACGGGTAGGATATTTGGCTATTTGTGACACTTTAAAAGTTAATACTGAGAATACGTAAATGGATAATACAATAGGCATCTCAATTTAGGAAAAACAATATAAAATGCTGGAACCAAACTCCGAAAAACGTAGATGCCTAAAGCTACCATTAAATTGTTTAAAATATTTGCTTTAAAGCGAGTTATCCGTTTATCTGAAAACAATGTTTAAAAATATTTCGAGTTTTGCACAAATTGGGGCTGGTTTCGGTTTAAATTGCCAGAAGCTTCGCGGTTTAATTAAAATTAAAAGGATTTTTATGAAGGTTGAATTCGATCAACAGAAAAAAATATTGGTACATTTTTATACCTATACGTAATCTACTATGACACAAAAAAAAACAGTAAAATTGTAATCAGTTAAATTAAAGGCAAGGCAAAACTAATTTAACTGTAAAACATTCATGGACAACCATTTTACTATTTTGGTACTGCTTCATCCTACTTAATACGAGTATTATAAATCCTACTATATATATATATATATACTCGTATATATAATATATATATAATATTATAAATGTGAAAAGTTTTATGGTTCTGTGTTTGTTACTCAATCACGCAATAACGGCTAAATGGATTTAGGTGAAATTTGGCACACAGATAGTTTATATGTTTAACACATAGGATACTTTTTTATCCCGGCAAACGTACTACCGGGATAAAAAAGTATCCTATGTGTTAATCACCCGTGGGATAATTTCCGACATCCACGCGGGCGAAGCCGCGGGTGAAAGCTAGTTTAAATATATACGTGATACCCAGCACTGAATATTTAAAATCCACAAAAATACCCATTTACCTTACAACAGTAACTCACGCAAAATTAAATAACATTACAGAGATTGCCAACACCATTAAATTAAACCATCCGAATCAGATTCCGTTTCACTGGAAACGATAAAAAATATCTTGGAAAGCGTCTGGATTACATTAACAGGAACATTTTTTCATTGACCCGTCGTTTCGAGGCCAGGAGTCAAGATTGGCTGAGCCTAAACAAACGTTGGTGGATCGCAAATACAAAGCGTAGATGTAACATTCTTTGTAAAATGTTTTTGTAACAAATCTGCGAGCTTGAAATACTGGGAGGACGTGACTGGCTCTTCGGTGACTATAAATCTTTGGGGACTGTTACTTACTTTAATTTACGTGAAAATTGTTTTTACTTTTAAAAATATGTTGCAATGTGGTTTTAAGTGAAAATGGAGACTTAGACAAAGATTTTACCCATCTGAAAAAAATATTACCTACTTACTTTAAATGTGTTTCTTGTCATAATTAGACAGTCGATTGGATATTAGATAAATAATGTTAATTGTACCTACACAAAATACTTCAAATACCTAAGTACCAAATAACAACCACGGCGCTGATTTGGATGTCTATACAATATGTAAAAAATCCGATCTGTGACGGTGTTGTTAAGTATGGTACTGAGAGACAATTTGCAAATTTTTTATAGAATTGGGATAATAGGGATGATGCCTGGGTAAAAAAAATGAAATTCGAATTAGTCCGTCAGTCAGATAACAAAAAAATATTAGACACGTATTTTTTGCTTTATCATATTAAAAAAAAAATACTTAGATAAAACGCATTTTAGGTTGGGAAGGGGGGGTGGCTACGTCACTAGTATGTATAAAATCTACATACTCGTGACGTCATGGCACATTTTATCTCAATGTATCGCCGTAATCTTTAAAAAAAGAAAAAAAACGTGTCCAATATTTCTTTATAATCTCAAAGACAGACTAAAAACATATTTTTAGTCATCATCCCTATTTTGGTACTAAAAACGTGAATTTTAAATAACAATAACATTTTTATTTTCAACAATAATAAGATTTTTTATAATTTTTTGGTAATGTTATTGCAGTACCTAGGAGTATGTACTTTTCGGATCGGACAGATTTTTTTTAATACATTGTATAAGTACATGGAAAACACAGACCATCCATTAGCCGTGCCCCAGCTTCAGCGTCTAGACACGTCAGTATAGCTTGCCCACTCTGATTTGACGCGCTCCACTTCCGCATTTACTCACCCTAATGCGGTTTTCAATGGGTAATGCGGTAGTGGGGCGCGTCATTTCAGAGTGGACAAGCTTCACTAATAAAATTTGCGGCGCCGAAAGTGCTTTGAGTGCACAACTCCTGTCACGGATCGCCCTCAAACCCATCTGTGTTGAAGTGAGAGTAAACGGTGACATGTTCGATTTGTATGGAATGTGTTGACAATGCCCACCCATAGAAGCAGAAGCCGAGGCGTCTTCGTTATCTATGATTACTATATTATCTACTAGCTGCCCGCCCCGGCTTCGCACGGGTAGCACTAAGTACTTAATCTACATCTACGGTGCACCTACCTATCTACCTACCCTACCTATCTACCTACTCTACCTACATACCCTACCTACCCTACCTACTTACCCTACCTACTTACCCTACCTACATACCTATCCTACTTACATACCTACCTACCTACTTAAATACTTACCTACTTGCATACCTACCTACCTACCTAACCTACCTTCACCTACCTACCCTAAGAACCTTCTCCTGAGAATATCGAACACAACAAAAAAAGAATTAGCGAAATTGGTCCAGCCGTTCACGCGTGATGCCGTGACCAAGGGAAATAGGGATTCATTTTTATAGGTATTATATAGATAGATTAATCTTTGGGGACTATTACGTGAAAATTGTTTTCAGAGCGACTTGCACTGCATCGGCGATTTATTGCTTTCCTTTGAAGACAGAATTATTTTGAACGAGGTATGAAATATCTTAGGTTTAAAATTAGAAGCTTGAGTAAAATTAGATTTTCCCATTTATTCAAGGTCCGGTTTATTCTATCAATGAATCGATAAGTGTAAAATAGGTTTAATGTAAAATTACGATGCTTGCTTTATACGTTACCTACTGGAATTGCAAACGTTTTACACAAACGTTCAGATTTTGAAATCACGATTCTCTAGATGACTTGCTAATGGATTGTATTTTCAAAATTGGAGTAGAAGTTTTTATCATAGGTTCTCAAAAACAGTGAAGGAAAACATCGTGAGGAAACCGGTATGCTGTAGAATCAAAAATTCGAAGACACGAGAAATCCACTGGACCCGCGTGGTGGATTACGGCCCTATCCCTCTCACAGAGAGAAGGCCTGTCTATGTACCAGCAATGGGAATATTATAGGCTGGTTATGCTACGTTTTCCCAGTAAAATTATATGGAATGAATACAAATAACTCACCAGTAAAACGAATTTCATTTAAAAATAGTCTAGCTCAAACAAACTTTTAAAGTCAAACACTAAATTAAATTTGAACTGAACTTTATTCAATAAAAGACAAACAAATTGGACGAAACTTGTATAACATGCAAACTGAATTTTACCATTATTACGATTAAAAATTTCGTTAGCAAATTCATAAATAAAGACAGATTTGTATAGCAAGAGTATTTAAAAAGCCTCGAGCAGACTGGTGCGACGCGATATAGGTAATTGTTCTACCGTGAAGTTTTCTTAGATTTTTTTTTGTTGGTGTAGCGTCGTGCTGTCGCGTTGCGCCAATCGGCACGAGGCTTAATTTGGATGGATAACCTACTCGATTTATGTATGTAAGTACAAAATACATATACACTGCGCTCGGTGCTTGACGTAGCAACACGTCGTGTCTCGGTTCGCAACAAGTCAATCGTCATCTTGAGGATGCCTCGTTGAGAGGTGAAATACGTGTCTATTTGTTACAGGATTCTATATGACTCTTTAAGAAAAGTTGTATTTTTTATCTATGATTCATAAAGTTAATGTTTTTTAATATTTATTCGAAAGAAAATTATAATATTTTAGTCTTATCTAAACAATGACTACCTAATACTATGATTTTACTACAGATTTAGTACCAAGGCATGCATGAACTTTTACTAACCGTATTTGATTGAAATAAGATACCTAACTCACCAACTGTCTATCGTTAATTTCGACATTATTTTAACGACAAAGAAGGACCTTGTGTTTCACGCGTAGTATCAAGTTTCAGGAAAAACTTTCCAAAAACACAATGATGACGTTAAGAAGGCACAAGGCACAATTCGTCCTACAGCACGCGTAGCTTAAACCCCATAGAAACGAGTTTTGTCGACGGAAGAATAGACAAAATTACAGATTGTGATTAAACAATCACAATCTGTAATTTTGTCTATTCTTTCGTCGACATGCTATGCATGCTGCACGCTTAGCATGACCACAATAGAAAACAGGTTTTGTCGACGGAAGAATAGATATAATGACAGATAAACAATCACAATCTGTCATTTTGTCTATTCTTCCGTCGACAAAACCCGTAGAAAAGCTGTTTCTTTGGTTTTCATGCTACGCGTGCTGGAGGAAAATTCATTCTTTCTTCAAAAAACATGGTGGGCCTTTTGAATGTTCCTATTTAATGCCAATGCCCTGTTTCGTCACATTTTTATCTGCATCTATTTCTGAAACGGCATGCACGATTTAATGCATCGCGGTGAACCGCCGACGTATTTATTAATACTCGAAGTAATAACTAACAAACGCTACGTATAGCGTAGCGCTTCACACTGGTATTTGTAGTGTCGTGGGTGCGGTTTTACGTGTTTCTATAAATCACTTATGAAACTATGAAGATTTCGCCTGAAAAGCGAAGTAATGCTAATTCCACATGGAATCGAGTCAAAAACGGCTTAAAGATAGATATTTGACACTGTAAACTCAAACCCCATCGTCATAATTTTAATGACGACCGTTAGATGGCGGCCACCGCTCTTCTAGAAAATCGTAGCTCAACCACAGATTAATACAGACGGACCCTCCACAAAATCACTTAAGTAAAAAAAAGCGATTCTTGCTACCGCACAATAAAGTGCAATTCAGGTCGCACAGCGCTAATTACCTACAGATATATCCACCTAGAGCTTGCCTCTCTTCCTATCGTGTAACTCTTAGATCTTCTAACCACGTTACAAAAAAATCAAAATATTTTATTTCACATAAACCTACAAGGGCACTTATGAAACGTCAGAAGCTAGGTGCACGGTTCCAATTGGTCGTTTCCTATGGAGAAGAGCCGGCAAGAAACTACACGGTTACTCTTTTATAAGTAAATGGTTTTACAGTTTTAAAAGGTATGAGAGGACAGTGTAGGCCTCCTATCAACAAGTACCAGGTACTTAGCAAAATATAAAATGGTCCACAGATCTACAGTCTGTTAAGCCTACAACGTTCTCACATTCACAAAATTTTGAAGAAACTAGGTATATAAAAGATAAATAAAAATAAAGACCTATTTAAACCAAATGACATGATTGCCACTACAGCTGTAACAAACCAAATTTAATTAAAAAAAAAAAAAATATATATACTTAGAATATTGTAAGTATATAATGTCAAATCACTAATCTACACTAATAGAATACAGAATACATACTAGTATAATTACAGATGATTCACTCCGAAAAATCATTTAACTAAATAAAGTTATAATAAATAAATTTATTTACAGAATAATTTTTTATATTTCTAATTAAATACCCTAATAACCCCCAATTAATCTAACATAAATTATGATTGTTTTAATTAATAATAACATATACATATATTAACTTTTATTTTTATTAATTATAATAAGTTTAGTAATATTATTTTTTGCAACACTTGCTACGACACAATAAAGTGCAATCCAGGTCTCACAGCGCCATTCACCTAGAACTTGCCTCTCTTTCTATCACGTGACTCTTATACATATCTTCTGACTACGTTAAGTCCACTGACTTGGCCCAACAAGTCGATCTCGCCGCGTACTTGTAGCTTCATACCTAAAACGCGGAGTGAACCTTCTGTATTAATTCCATGGCTCAACGAAGATGGCGTGTCAACGGCTTATTTACGAATCGAGCTAGAAGGAAACAATGAGTTACAGACGCAAGGAAACAAGTAATTTGTGCATTCCTGCCATTTTAAATACCAAACCTCGTTATGTGGGCACACGACAATCCTCCTTAATAATTTCATATTTTAATGTCATAAGTACTTACTGAATATTTTTTTAAACGAAGTTCCATATAGCACGTTATAAAATAAAAATATTTTCTTTCAGATCTTAATCCATATGATGTTAGTAATACACACTCTCGTACTTAAAAGCTATATTAGTAACTAATGTAATACAAATTATACCCTGCACACTTGGCGAATGAGAGTTAGACCGAAGAAACTGTAAAAAATTTACCGTCACAACACTTTTGCTAGAGTGTGTTTGTGTGTTTACAAACAATTTTTTTTATAATAGTCTGGGTACGGTTGTGACAGGTTACGGTTGTAACAATTGCAATATTAGCAAAGCTATAAGGAATACCGGGGAGGGTGTGTAAGTGGAGAGAGGAGCGCCCTGCAGGACTGAACGTATTTCACAGTATTGCGTCAGTCAACTCGCGACGTTGACTGACGCAATACTCAAACTCAAATCTAATTTCCTACGAAATGTATGAAAACAGTATTTGCAATGTCTGAGTTTTCTAGTACTCAGTAGTATATAGTTTATTGATCCTTTTATGAAACAGGATCTATTGGCAATAAAAAAGTTTTTGTGAAAACTGACCCTGTTTCTAGCTGACTATAGGTACAATTTTTTTTTTTTTTCAAAAAGTTAAGGATAGTCTCATAATACCGTTTTTCTGTTGCTACAACGATTAAGGTACCTGCCCTTATTGCCCCATCTCAAAAACCCAACCTATACGTAAATGTAGTTACGTACGTATTTTTTTTCGAGAAGAATAGATAATTTCGTGCAATAAAACTGATTGATGACCATTTTGATGTATTTTTTAACATGACACTACCGACCCCAAGTACTGTCACAACCGCCCCCGGCTTGTGGTCGGTTGTGAGATTTTCTCTTTTTTTTCTAAATTGCTCCTGTGAGTTAACCATAGTACATAGAAATACAATTTTAGTATTTAAACGCTGGCAAATGTAATAGTCATAATAAAAAACTTATTTTTACAGCTAACTAACCAAATTATTGGTCGGCAAATGAAAATTGTCACAACCGTGGCTACCTACTCTCAAACGTTGTTGATTTATTTCATTCAATCAATCTGCCTAGCCTTTTCCCAACTATGTTGGGGTTGGTTGTTGATTTATTTCATTGTGCTATTTAATACTAAACATACAGCGAAACCGGGTGTCCCACGACACCTCTCCACTTCTTTTTAATACAGATGTTTAAAATCATGAAAATGAAAACTAAATCGAACGAAGATACGACACTTAATTTTAGCTATAACAAAAATACTTACGCATATGGATTTCTCCCAGTTGCATTTACTAAATAGAGCAATTACTCAAAACCATTTCGACTAGCTTTATATCACATTCAAAAGCAATATTCCTTGGTTTCACTATCCTTGCAAAGAGAAATAACTAATTTTACTAGCTAGATCTCAAGCTGAGTCGGTGATAGAGTTTCGTTACAGTGGCTTTAGAGGCTTTGCGTTTGAACGATCTGTTTTACTACTTACTCGTTCGTAGAACGTATGCGCTCTCAATTTCCACTTGGCTTTTGAATTAATCATAATAAAATGCTGCAAATATATTAGAGAGTTATTAAATATAGTGGTTTACTAATGAAAAAACTAAAAAGCCTCTCTCTGGTTCACCCTCTAAAGTCATAGAGGGTGAACCCAAAATCCAAAATCACCGCTTGGATAATTCATGCAATAGTCATGTAGGAATTAAAAGATAAAAAAAAAAATGTTATAACTTGATTTGTTTGTTAGCATTGCTAAAATCAAAGAGTTTCTGGGAACTTTCCAAAACAAAAACTAGTTTTGTATTTGTTTTGCAAACCCAGTTTCACACTGTCGGTTTGTTAAAAAAACAGTAAACGATTTTGGCAAACAATTATTTTTCCAACAATCATATTTTTTCTAAAAAATATTTATTTTAGAAAAAATATGATTGTTGGAAAAAAAATGGGAAGGATTGAAAGTATATACTTTATTTTTATTTCATTCGTTTAATAAACCTGAATACATTTTCATGAATTCCAATGTAAGCCGAATTGTATATCTGTATGATATACAATTCGTTTAAATTATTTAGATTACGCAAAATAACTCGCTTTCAAAAGCAAATTCAATACATAATTTATTCCAAATTATGGAACTAAAGTTATTAATATATCTACGACTGCTCTGCGTATCTTATCTGAAGATTTCGAGTTCATCAGGTAAAGTTCGCACATTGAATGGCTTTTGATCACACAAGAGCTTGGAATTTGCATGTGAATGTCTGAAGATCCCACTCTGTGATACCGGGAATTAGATAATTGAGTTTAGAATAGGTGCTCCGGGGTTGTCGGTAAAATTGTCGAGCTAAATTTCTAATTGTGTAACTAAAACATAGGTGTTTTGCAGGGATTGAAATAAACTTTCTGTGGATGAGCGTGTGAGAAAATAATGTATTTAGAAGAGTTAAAAATAATAGACATACTAAGGGGCAAGGGATTTATTTATTTAATATTCAGATATTTGAATTAGCTATTTACTTTATAGGCATATAAATAGAAATATTATATATTTGCATTGTACATTACATTAGTTGAAGTATACACATAAATCACATAATAAAAATATATTAGAAAATATGATGTTAGAAGAGGCAGTAAGCACTATAAGTGTATTTATAAGTATTACCTAATTTAGCAAGTTTTAAAAGTCGGAATGATCACTGTCTATGTAAGTTCTGTTGAATATGTTTTGTAGGGAAAGGATCGTATGAAGTAAAGCACAGAAAGACAAGGCTAGACATTTATTTAATTAGACTTGTCATTATTTAATCAGAAAGCTAGTTGTCCGTTCGCAAAACTAGGTCTTCATGGAGAAGAAGGACAAGAAACTCCATGGAAACAGTATGACAGTATTCTATCCACACATAATCATAATAAGCAATAATTACGGTATAATATCAAATTACTTAACTTGGGTCCGTTCGGTGTGACTGCTGCGGAGCGAATGGGCCGAGAACGGTTTTTTTTTTTTTTTTTTTTTTTTATGTAGGGCATCTCGTAGCTGACCACTGAGGTCATGACTACTCAACCGGACAATCCTGTGGCTGCCTTAAGCTTCTACACTCAAAGCCTCCAGCCAGGGGCAAAAACTATGCTAATTAAAACTAGGCGAACGCTCGCTAAGGGCACCCCCTGTGGGGTACGAACCTCGGCTTAGGGCGTTCGCTGGGGGGAGGACAGCAAGAGGGACAGGCTGGATCAATGATATATTATTATTATTAATCGGGGAATTTAAAGCTACAGGCTCAGCATCATCGACGCGGGCTGGCGCATCGTCGAGCAAGGGTCGGGGGGGAGTATCATTTACTCGGGAGGGTCGCGATCGCGGACCTCGGCGGCGAGGTCGGAAAGTGTGTCGGTGTGTGTGTTTTCTCACTGTACTGGTTTCCCTATTGCTCTCCTGGAGGAGGGTTATGGGGTCGTCTGGGTCGGAAAGGATTTGCCTCGGGCGGCGGACTGTACTGATTTGACTCGGGAGATAATTGGCGGCCGCGACAACCAGAGGGTTGCGATGGGTGGCGGCGGAATCAAAGAAACGCTTGGAATTGCGTTTTAGAAACTGGTGGATTGTGGGGAGTCTAAGGTCGAGGTGGAGGGTCTCGTTCCTACAGAACCAAGGGGCTCCCGTGGCCTTACGAAGGAATCTGTTCTGTATTACCTGCAATCTATGGATTTGACGGGGTTTAGCTTGGGCGAATACGACGCCCGCATAGGTCAGGATGGGGCGAATGCACGTTGTGTAGATTCGCAATTTGCACCTAAGTGACATTTTGCTACGTGCATTTAACATGGAGTGGAGTCTTCCGAGAGCGAAAGCGGCCCGCGCGCGGGCCTGCTTTATGTGGTCTGCGAAAGTGAGGTGTTGGTCGAGGACCACACCTAGATACTTGGCTCGCTTCTCCCAAGGGATCGGCTTGCCGAGCATGGTGATGGGTCGGGGCATTGGGGGTCTGTATCGAGCCAGCAGTTTTGAAAACATGACCGCTTGGCTCTTGTCGGGGTTGAGGCCGAGAACGGCGGAGCGGCGGCTTTTTATAAACGATAGTCAACAAGTGACGTCACATCGTACGATTTTGATACAGACTTGTTAATACTTGCATTTTCACATAAAACTATGATTCAATTATATAAAAATAGAGTAAATATGCTTAAATTAATTAGTTCTATTACTAATTTGGTCTTACCATGGCATAATTAGTAAACAAGTCACATTAAACAGTTAAATATGATATTATACAGAACAACAATGAAAGAACACAGTTTAAACTTATGATATAAACGTATTTCGTAATAGTATGTATAATATTTTGACAAGAAACTATTGCTAAGTTGTGTTTCACATGTAAACAAGGTTATAATTATTATAGGGATGTTTTCTTTTGTGTCTAATTAAAGGCTTTGTAAGGAATCGTTAAGTGGTCATAGTGAATTAGGGCCCAGTATAACAATAACCGGTGTCGCGTCGCGCGACAAGTCGCGCTGGTATGCACAAGCCTTAAAGAATAATCTATCAAGCGCAATTTTGTTAAGCATAGCTTCTGCCCGCGGCTTCGTACCTGTTTTTTTTTTTAACATAAAATATATCCTTTGATACTCGGCAATACTGAAACTTCCTATTTGTGAAAAAAAAATCGGAATCGGAAGAATAATTCCGAAGATTACAAGCTACATTACAAACTCACAAATGTTGTGAGTGATATCTTTATAAATTATAGCCTGTGTTACTCAGTGATAATATAGGTTTATTAATATATACTTTATGGTACACCACAAAAGTACATAACAAAAAAAGAAATCGAACAAAATATACAATGGGTGGCATTATCACTACATTCTACTGGTGAAAGAACCTTTTAAATCGGTCTACTAGTTTAAGAATTAATTCATAATAATTTTTTTTTAGGTGGGCATTTATCAAATAACTTCTCCCGCTCTGGGCGGAGCGGGAGGGCGTGTCAGACTCTTACTGACTAAAACCCACCCGTGTTCCTTCAGTTGCCTGTACGTTGCCAGGGGTCACGGTATCCGTTTCGGGTTTTCCCGCGACCCCGGCAGGCATCGGTCCAAATAGACCCCTTCAGTTGTGCTGACATCTCCTTGAGGAACGCGTGGAACACTACGCGCCATCGACCCGGGTCCTTATCGGACGGCGAGCTACCCACTGCTCACAGTCCGCAGGCCCGCGCCACGGTGGTCGGGAATCGTCCTGCGATTCTCGACGCCCAGGGCTACTCCTGCGGTGGCTAGAGCCGTGAGGGCGTGAAATTTGCCTCTCCCTCGCGCGTTCCGCCTCCTCTTTTGCAAGCATTACTGCTTCGCAGAAAGAGGTGACGGCTTCTCAAGCCCTCTCGCTCCATACCGTGGCCTGCACCAAGGCCGGACGCGAGAGATCACTGCCGCCGATCGCCTCCGTGAGGACACGGTGGTGCCCCGCCCAAGCCGGGCAGACCTCCACCGTATGCTCCACCGTGTCCTCCGGGCGATCCACATAGTGGTGACACCCGGGCGTTTCCTCCCGCCTTATGCGAAACAGGAACCTCCCGAAAGGTTCCCTGTTGGTTGGTTGGGTTGGTTGGTTGGGTTGGTTGGTTGGGTTGGTTGTCCTGCGTCAGGCGGAAGGTGAGGACGCCGTGGCGCCTCTCTAGCCACTCCTCAAAGAGGGGACTTATCACCGCAATTGTGGCGGCGTGCCGAGAGCATGAGATCCTGGGTTCGATTACAGAGTCGGACAATGTGTATATTGGGATTTTCCGTCTAAAATGTCTCAATAGTAGCCCGAACTCTGGATTTGTACCCAGTTGATGGCAACAGGCTCGCCCCCTATTACATGGGACTTAAACATAACTGGCGAAATGTGAGGTGTACTAGATAGGTACCTACACCTCTGCCTAATCCGATGTAATCCCGAAATTAAATTCGTGATGTAATCTAATGTATAATGCTACCAGAGGAAATTATACGGAGTTTCTAAAAAGCTGCGTTTCACAGATTTTTATTCGAAAAATCTCTCGTAAACAGTTACTTCATAAACATAAAAATATATGCCTTATCACGTAGCTTCATCAATACTGGGCAAGTTGAGTTATAGTATGAAAGGAAGAGAAATTGACCGCGCCCAGGCTTGGCCGACCTCCCTGAATTATATAGAGCCAGTTTGTGTGGAGAAATTCTGGCTTTGTTCAAGCGAGCGCCTACCTTCGCTTTGAAAATGCTGACCGCTGGTATAGTAGATGTATATGTACCATCGCAGAAGTTCATATCTATACACCGTAAGGACTATTTCTGCTTGCAGCGCTCGGCCGCTATAGAACCGGGCTGGTAACAGATATGGTCATCGTGTTCACGGGATTTTGTTTTTAAACTGCTTAGATATGAAGTTCTTCGATAGTACTCGTACATACGTACTTTCCTGATATGCTAAGAATAATATGCTATTGTAATTTTAAGGGTCTAAGCAGTTTTATTTTCTCGTTTCGTCGAGGAACGAAAAAAAACAACAAAAGAGTAAGTAAGAAAAACTGTTTTTCTTACTCATATAAATGAGTAAGAAAAACAGTTAGTTTTTCTTAATGCAAGGTATTATATTTTTCTGAAATATGCTTGGTTAGCGGCCGAATAAATTACTATGAAAACTCATATCTCTCGTGTTATTTAAAAATGGAACGAACTTTTTACTTCAACATATAGCAACCATCAAGGAGGTAACTCATCTAAGATTTTATTTTTTCGTATTGCTTTGCAAATATAGATTTAAAAACAAAATCCCGTATTTAAAAACAAAATCTCATATTTAAAAACAATATCCCGTATTCAAAATCTAGCCACAATTTCATCTCAGCGGTATGGAAAAAAAGCGGCCAAGTGCGTAAGCGTACCACCGTACACTATTTAATACAACTTTTTTTAATACTTTATCCTGTTACATTTTTAACTTTATTTTGTTTTTTATTATTTGTTGTTATAGCAGCCATAGTAGTATTTACACACTCTGTGGAAATTGCAAGTGTCTACCTATTACGGTTCAAAACGCCTAAAGCAAAACGCATAAAGCCCTGTGGCAGACGGATGGAAAGACCGCATAGCCTTAGTAATGGGGTCCCGTTGGCACCCTTTGGATACGAAACCCTAAAAACTTAACATTAATATTATAAAATTACTTTTGACAGATTGTACCTAAGATGAGAATGGGAATTGCTCCTCTATTCTATGCAGTTCCTAAAACAGATTTATTTACAAACTCTATTCCTAGACTTTACACACCGAGATAGACATATTTTCTCGTCGTAACCTAGTTACTAGTTAAGTAATGCGGTCGGGGGAACATTGTGGAGGTACAAGTGCCAACTTAAACTACTCTGAAAGCGCTCGACCTCAGTTACATCCAATTATTTTGTTCTACTTAACGTTTTCCAACTTTTGCATCGGATTTTGTTGTGAGTTTTTATTTTTATTATAGTTCATGCTGCATAACTGTTTGATGAGAAATTAAAATAATAATTATTGTTCTGTTCCAAAAGACAAACTGCAAAACCTATTTGGAAGATTCGAAAATCTCATGTCCTTTTGTACCTACTTTTTATTATAATTAGTAGTATTATTAGGTAACTAGGTACTATCGGCTCTGATTATTATCTTGTATTTTTTAGTTCGATATTTTCTCACAAAAACTGCTAATATTTTCGACAAACTTGGTAGCTATGCCAATTTTTCTTTTAATCAGCAGTAAATAAAGTCAGAAATAATTATTTTCTGCGTGTAGTTGAATTAGCTAGTCTAAAAGTTGATGTTGAGAGATACACAATATTTGTACTAATGCCTATTCTATTATAAAACAAAAACTATTATTAATTTAATACAATTTGTACAGCCGTCCACTAAAGCAGTTCGTCTGTTATTTTTGTTAATAGAATTTCGTAAAACAACACCGAAACTTTCACGAAATAGGGTCGCTTTTAAATAAATAATTTAGATAGGCTACCACAGCCGAATGCTGGATGAATTTTTAATGGCATCACTGGCATGCCGGTAGTGTGGCCGTCACTATTTTTAACTCGTTTAAACTAGGCTTTAGTTTGTTCGGGCCAATGGCACCATTTGACATAGTAGGGACTAGACAAATCAATTATTGGTTGATTAGGTGCTCTTTAATTAGAGAAGGCTTATTTATGACTTATTTTGTCTTATGATATGAATGAAAACACAGACTGGCATTTTAAAATAGTGAAGAGACCAAGAAGAGAATAATAAATCAATATTTTTATTTAGTACGAGCTGCGCCCCGTGGTTTCGCCCGCCGCAAGTCTCGATCCCGTGAGAATATGGGAATGAAAAATTCTATGTCCTAACTCAGGTCATGGTCTACCCAAGTGCCAAATTTTATCTAAATCCGTTCAGCCGTTTTAGCGTGAAGGCGTAACAAATAAACATACAAAAAATCAAAACTTTTCTCTTTATTTATAACTAGCTGTTGCCCGCAACTTCGTCTGCAATCCAGGACGAAAAGTAGCCTATATCCTTTTCCAAGTCATGGTCTACCCACGTGTCAAATTTCATCCAAATCCGTTCAGCTGTTTTAGCATTAAAGCGTAACAAACAAACAAATTCACTTTCGCATTTATAATATTACTAGCGACCCGCGCCGTCTTCGCACGGGTATGTATTATACATATAAACCTTCCTCTTGAATCACTCTATCTATTGCTGAAAACTGCATTCCAAACAAATCTGTTGAGTAGTTTAAAAGATCTCAGCGAACAGACAGCGTAAGCGACTCATTTGATACTATGTAAAGATTAAGTTAGGATAATATAATACGTATATTATATATATATATATATTCAAATGGGTCAGATTCATAATGGAGCGTATTTTTAATGACTGTAAATACCGAAGGTTACCGCAAATAAAAGATAATTGGAAATTCGAGATAAAAATAATTAATTCGGGCACGCCTTCACTGTGTAGGAATCCTAAATAAATACAAAGCTAATCAAATCCCCACTTACTTTGATTTTGTGAACAAATATAAACCTTATTAATATTCAATTGAAGAATGTAGGTATTTATTCATGAGAAGTTAAATTTAGGAACTCAATCATTCACCATCGTAGATTTATTAATTGGCTCGTTCATAGTGAAACGCTTTCCTGAAAACAGCTCTTTGTATACGGCAGAGTAACTGCCAACAGACAGGTTATTTAGTGGAAAAGAAGAAACCACTGCTTCACGTTTGATAGAATTCTTCAATCCAACGAGAGAGCTAGAAGTCGCCGCGACAGCTTCTAGGGTTCATAGTACTAATAAAATTCGTGCCGCCAAAAGTGTATTAAGTGCACAACTCCTGTCAAGAACCGTCATTCAAAGACGTCAGTTTCCATACGTTGTTTGTGTGACCATGCCGCCTGTTGATAATACCGCCTCTAGCAACCGCCGAGGTGTCTCCATTATCTGTGAGCCCAAAGGCGTGTACGGACGAACAAACAAGCATATGGTGAACACGGCCATCGAACACTTTGTTCGCCTGTGCATACCGCTAACAAACATCAAACACTGTGTTCGTCAAAAATGTTCGTGACGATCCAATTTCGAATCCATGGCTGCTAAAGAGAGCGGGGGGTTGAACGCGAACATAAGCCGAACTGTGTTCGTATTGTGTTTGTGTTCGCTTTGTTAATTTACGTCCACACGTACGAACCAAATGTTCCGTGTTCGATGTTCGTGTTCACCATGTTTTTTTCGTTCGGGTGTACACGGTTTAGCACTCTCGGTACAAGAGACAGGATGACAAACATCATTGACAAAAACCACAGACATGTTAGCAACCAGTTGAGAATGAAAAAGATAGTGATTTCCTTCCTCCAACTTAACTGACTGACTCAACTAGGCAACGGGCAGGAAAAAGGCCTAGATGAGAAATTAATATTAAATAAATCTATCTACAATACTCGTTGCAACAGTTTCCCTGCTCAAATAAAAATGGTAGTAGAACATAGAAATGGCCAAGTGCGAGTAGGACTCTATAAAAAAAAAAAAAAAAAACTGTCCCTACTGACGGCGGATACATAAATATATAGGTATCTAGATCATAATAGATAATTTAAGAAAAAAACTCTTTTAGGTATCCATTGTCACAAATATTTACCTATAATCTCCTTTAAAGGTAATCTAATAAACATTGTAACAGTGAATCAATTTTTAGGCCTCCCTTTAAGAACTAGGCCAAATATTTTTTGATATTCGGATAGCTCATGACATAAAGAGGTGCAATAAAGAATATGAATAAAAAATCTCGACTAATTAAAAAGTTATGCAAAAATCCGGGACTGGTAGATACACATTATATTATTGCTTTCTCACTTCAGCGACTTAACAATGATAAGGACAAGTAGTATTGTAAGCATAAGTAATTTGTTTTATAAACAAGTGAGTTGGTATTAGATCTGGGACTACGTTAATTAGTAGACATTTACAGTTTTGAAACTGTATAATTACCGTCATATTAAAAAAAAATACTCCCTTATCTTGTGCATTAGTATTCATACATTAATCAAAGTCATTACGCTCGAGTTGAAGAAAAACGTTTTATTTTTTGGAACAAAAGACCACTTAGTTTTAAAGACCCATTCCTACTTGGAACATTACCGTTAATTCCGCTTTTAAAATATGACCCCGGGGAGGTTTTCATCTTGTTCTCTATTACATTTTGTTGAAGGAATTTGTTACCTTTATGGGCGGTATCTACTGATTATAACCTTTTCTACGTTATATTTTAAAAGAAATCAAGAGTGCATGTTCCATTTTTGCGCTTATAAAGTTTTTACGAACTATACGAAGGTTGTTCTTGTACAAAAAATAAATAAAAAAGTAAGTATTTCCCCGTCTTCTCTCCGTTTTTGTGTTCTTTCTTTGTCTCATGTTTACCGCAAATAAACTTATTTTCTTTATTTACCTTATAAACACTTATTTTGCTGTTTTTACAAAACGGCAAGTTTTTTTTTTTTCAATAATTAAGTCGCAAGTTGTCACACCCCCAGTCGGTGCGATAAGACCGTTAAAATTTTACGCTGGCAAGAAAATCGAAATAACACAAGTTTTGTAACATTATTTAGATTTTTCTGTGTCATAAATCCTACCCTATCTACCGGCACAAATAAGTGTCCGTATAAATTGAGGAGCCATGTTTCAAAGTCAAAGTCAAATCATTTATTTCAAATAGGCCCTTACAAGGCACTTTTGAACGTCAAAAGTTACAAAATATTGGATTAAATCTAGTCGTCCCTTACAAAAGGTAGTTTTGGAATGGAGAAGAATGGGCAAAAAGCTCCACCGTTACTTTTTTTAAATGTTTTACAATATTTTGTATAATACATATATGTGAAGACGACGCATCTAAAAAAAAAAATTACTATACCACAACAGGTAAAAAGAATTTAAAAAAAAAGCAACAACAGATAAATTTATGTGATAGATACATGGTTTTCACATATTTACAAACATTGTAAAAGTAGACGATTTTCCTAAAATTTTACAATTAATAAGTCAGTGTGTTTCATATTTAAATGCGGGTATTGCCAAAATCTTTACCTTCTTTACATAAAATGCGCTATCTAAAATACCTCAAGAAGCGTAATTAAAGCGGCAACGATTAGATTATATTATTATCAAAGGCGCCGCCTCTTAAGACTGTAACAACTGTAGTAATTTTAGAAGATTCCTTCCGAAACAATGATTCTTGAGCCGCTTTGAGACTACAACACTTTTGATAAGCGTTATTTTGGTGTTTACTTACTGTTTAGACAGAAAGGCTTTCTCTAAATAAAATTATTTTTGTAGCGTTATTTAAAGAAACAAATAACAAATAAAATAATCTGCTGTTCCATACATTTAGACCGCGTAGGTTCCTATTGCACTTTTCTATGAAACAGCAGATTTTTTTTTAAATAACCGACGAATAATTTCAACGCCCCGGAGTTCAGAATCATGTACAGCGTCCACGGTAGTCCAAGTTTTCGCGTCGATGTCCCTGCCACCCTGTATATTTTTTGACGTGACTGATCGGTGAATTGACGTTGACCTGACTAACGAGTGTGCATGAACCTTTTGTCAATTTTAAAATCAAGAGTTTTGATGTGTCATGGGACGTATCAAGCTATAATCAATACCTATAATAAAAATGAAATTATGTTCGTTGGTAAGCACATAACTTGAGAACGGCTGGACCGATTTGATTATTTATTATTTTAAAATGTTCGTAATAGTCCGAATCAGGTTCTTACGGAAAAAAATATTGAAAAGCTGCCGGAAAAATTGGTGCATTTTGTATGAATTACTGAAATTTTGACAGTAAGTCATTAATAATCATTCTGATTTGTTTTAAAATCGGAGAAAATATATAAGGTAACAGATGTAGAGACACCTATTCTTGTTATGGCAATACCATCTATTACTTTACTAAAACGTTTTATAACTCTAGAGCGAGGTGTTAAAAACGATAAAATACCATGAAAAGTTATAACGGAAATTAACGTCAAAAATTATAAATGTACCTTTATGTATATTTTTCATGAGTAATAATAAATTTAGTTGTTGACGTGTGTGACCCAGTTAAGCCAGGAGTTTATAATAAAACTGTTTATTAATAAACTGTTAAACTCAAAAGAATGTAGAACAAAGAAAGTAACAAGTGGTTCTTTGTAAGTTATAGTGCTTTATATTTTTTATGAGTTCGTTTTATGATTTTTCATAATAACTAAAACAAAAACTGCGCCATTGGCACAGAATAATACCTACAGAAAGCGCACTCCGCATTTTAGGTATGCTATAGCTTCATACCGGCAAGACGAGCTCGCCGCGTACTTGTATGTACAAGTACGCGGCGAGTTCAGTGAGCCTAACGTAGTCAGAAGATATAAAAGTTACGAGATATAAAGAGAGGCAACTTCTAGGTGAGTTAGTTTAACTGTAGGTAATTTGCGCTGTGCGACCTTTTTTTTTTTTTTGTGTGGGAATTCATCAAATGACTCCTCCCGCTCTGGGCGGAGCGAGAGGAAGTGTCAGACTTTTACTGACTAAAACCCACCCGTGTTCCTTCTGTTGCCTGTGTGCCGGGGCCGCGATATCCCTTTCGGACAAACCCGCAACCCCAGCAGGCATTGGTCCTTACGGACCCCGTCAGTTGGTGCTGACATCTCTTTGAGGCGCGCGTGGAACACAACGCGCCGTCGACCTGGGCCTAGTCCCTATCGGACGGCGAGCTGCCCATCGCTCACCGTCCGCAGGCCCGCGCCTACGGTGGCCGGAAGTCGGCTCGTGACTCCCGACGCCCGGGGCGTCTCCTGCGGCGACTAGGCTCGCGCGCTCCGCCTCCTCCTTCGCGAGCATAACTGCTTCGCAGAAGGAGGTGACGGCCTCCCATGCACTCTCGCTCCGGACCATGGCCTGAACCAGGGCCGGACGCGAGAGATCGCCGCCGCCGATCGCCTCCGTGAGGACACGGCGGTGCCCCGCCCAAGCCGGGCAGACCTCCACCGTATGCTCCACCGTGTCCTCCGGGCGATCCACACAATGGTGACACCCTGGCGTTTCCTCCCGCTTTATTCTGAACAGGAACCTCCCGAAACAACCGTGTCCGGTGAGGACCTGCGTCAGGCGGAAGGTGAGGACGCCGTGACGCCTCTCTAGCCACTCCTCAAAGAGGGGACTTATCGCCGCAATTGTGGCGTGCCCAGCGCTGTGCGACCTGAATTGCACTTTATTGTGTCGGAGCAAGAGTTGCTTTTTTATTTTTCGGTGTGAACCATCTGTACCTAATAATCTATGCCATTGGTTTTAAAATTGGCCCTGTTTGGCCTAAATCTTATAACAAACCATGGTTCTTTAATAAGGACAGTTTATGCGCAGTCTCTGAAGTCCTCAAAGAAATAATTATTGTCTCATCGTAAGGTAATTTTACCCACCATGTCCTATGACTTGAAATGAAAACTATTATAAAACACAATATATGTAGGTATAATACACAATGTCCTAACTATGTTGGGGTCGGCTTCCAGTCTAACCGGATGCAGTTAAATACCAGTATTTTACGTGAAGCGACAGCCTTTCTGACCTCCACAGCCCAGCTACTAAGTAACACGATACCCCTTCATAAGACTGGTTGTCAGACTTTAGGGCTTACCCGTAACGACTGTCAAAGATCTACGAATGACAGCCAGGGCCAATGGCTTAACGATGCTTTCCGAGGTACGGTGGAGTCTTGATTTATATAATTTATTTATTTATTTATTTATCACAAACACAGCTATCATTACAGGCAATAATCCTAATGCGGTAGCGTGGTCTTTAGTTACATTCTAAATTACAATTAAAGCTACTACGAGTAGTTATATATTAGCATAACATAATACAAACAATGTTACCTTTGTGAATTCATTCAGAGAGCAATTAAATAAATCTATCCTATCAGCAGTGTCATTCAGTGTATGCAAGGCTCGCGTCAGGGGCGCTTTACTGAGCAGGTTGGTTCGCGCGCGTGGCACTGCTAACAACCGTGGCCGTCGGCGTCGCAATGCGTACTTATCAGGCACATTCAGACATATCTCCTTCAAAACACCAGCATTAAACACCTTACCGCGCAACAGCTTAACAATATACGTGGTAAAAGCCAGGTCCCTTCTTGTCTCCAGTTTGTTGTACCCAACCATGCCAATTACGAACAAGGTTGGGTACATCAACGGATAGAAGGGGTAGACCCCGTAAAGTTTCATATACAAATACCTGATAAATTTGTTCTGTATGCGCTCCAACATAAGACTATATTTAATCTCATGTGGAGCCCATATGACAGCATTACACTCAAGTTGAGTTCTTATCAGAGCATTATACAATGCTGTTACCGCTGTAATGTTTGTAAAACCCGATGCCCGACGGAGTATGAAACCCAGACTTCTATATGATTTTTTACAAACATTTATAATATGTTCACGAAATGTGAACTCGGTGTTCAGGCTCACCCCCAGATCGCTAATAATAATAATAGAGATAATAGATGGGGGTCCATCCACGAACCGAGCACGGCCTATTATATACCACGGTATTATTTAGCCACGAGCCACTCCTAATACTTAATACTATAGGTATAATATTCCACTCTATTACATAACAAGTAAACAAAGATATTAATTTCTCCGTCTCCCCACAGAGAAAATTCCTTCGTTTCTAGGTCAAACCGAAAACTTCTTGTAATTAGTGGGTCCAATCAATTTGTGAGTGGTTTTCTATCGCCAAGTTCTTGAACAAACCGCTTAATCGATTTCATTGAAAAATTCCTCGGACAAAGTAAAAAGTTGTGTCTTTGTTAAAAGGTTTTTTGGAGAAACTGCCTCTTTGGTCTAACCAAAGACTTCTACCTAGTGTTTGTTGAGCGTGGGGTCATTTGTTTCATCTCAGCTCAGGCAAGGTGCAAAGCCTCGGCAGAGCAGTAAACAATTACCGGTGGCGCACCAGTCTGCACGAGGATTTATTGAGTATAATCATTAAAAAAGAATTGTTAGAATTAATTATTCTGGGCATTGAGCTAGACACAAAAGCTATACCTTCTATTAAATACGAGTATGTAGGTATACACGGAAAGGCGGAAATCGGTAGTTATGGTAAAAAAAAAAAAAAAAGAGAAAGAAAAATTGTTTATTCTGCACAAACAAAACGCACATATAAAGACAAAAACACATAAAATACACACATACAAAAGTAGCCAAAAGCCTCATGTTCAACCAATAAATAAAAAAATAAAAGCAATGTTTTTCATTGGTTGCTGTCAAGGCCACGGACCAAAGTTACTCTGAGGACCAAAGACACTATTGCGTAATTATCTCTGCGACATTGGGAAATGTCAACAAAAACAACAACAACAAAATGCTGATTGCAGAGATACTACTTTTGTAACAAAAAAGTGATAGTGAGCAAGTGCTTGTGTTTTGTGTCTTTTGTGTTACGGGCATGTGATGCGGAGGCATGAGGAAAATGTCGTTAAGAAAGTTTTTACCATGAATGTCGAGCTACATATAAGGGCTGAGTCACACCGGAATGGCAGCGGCCGGCAGCGGCTGCTAGCGGCTGCCAGCGGCCTCCGGCGGCGTCGCCGCCGGCGGCCTCCCGCGACTTCCAGATCCCACGTGCCTAGTCTCCTCTTAACTAGTAGTTTCTACATTACATACGCGTGGCCGCCCGCGGTGCCGCGAGCGGCCTCGCGTCGCCGCTGGCAGCCGCAGGCAGAACCACCGACAAGATGCGCGTGGCGCGCGGCCGCTCGCGTCGCCACGGGCGGCCTCGAGACCTTTCAAGCTTTTCAAGCGATACTGGTCTTTTAAGTATGTAGATAAAGTTTAAAATTATTTCACACTGAAAGTGATCGCCGCGTCGCTGCCGGCCGCTGCCATTCCGGTGTGACCCGACGCTAAGAGTAGGGGAAGATCAAAGAAACGATGGATGTACTATGTAAAATATGATATGGCTAGAAAGGGGGGGGGACTACCGAGGTGGCGACTAATAGAGAAGTGTGGAAGAAAGGGAGATGTTGCGCCGACCACAAATAAATTCGGAGAAGAGCAGGAGAATGAATGAATGTAAAAAATACCTCTACCTATCCCTTCGAGAAACGCAGGTGTTAATATGTATGTTCCTACTAATGTTCATTCCAGGAAAATACTTACCTTGTTATATGAGAACTTTCCTTCCCTGTAATCCCCCTAATTCTGTGTACCTAATGACCTTTAATTGTAGTCGGAATCCTCTTACCAAAGGTGAACGAAAGTAAACATAAATAAAACTTAAATAGATTTAAGGATTGCTCCTAAATGTAACTAGGCTGATACATATGTAAGTAACCTACTTGTTTTGGCAAATAATATCCCGTTTATGAGGTTAAATTTATGGGTCTAACACCCAGTTACAAAAAGACAAACATTATTGCCCCATTACGTAATGGATCATTAACGCTAATGATTTCTTTAATTTCATCAAAGAACCATTAACATCGAGTCGAATGTTGCTTTCTATAAGTGAAAGTTAATGAAAGATTAGTATTTAATGACAGCTTTTAAAGTTAAAGTTCGTTTCTGCAACTGGCTGTCAGATAAGTCCTAGAACTGAGGGGCAATTCCCGTAATTTTTAAGATCGTTCGCATTCGCATCTCATTCGCAATCTGTCAAAATTATAATCAATTTACCAACATTTTTATTCATTTCGACTTGAATGTGAACGTTTTTTAAGTACGAGAATTGGCCTTCTGTTAATACGTCTTATACTTTCGTGAATAACCTACACAAGATCATTTCTAAATTATACAGCACTACCTGCGCGACACGGTTTCAGTATCGATCCAGTCAAAATATTGGGATAAAAAGTATCCTATGTCCTAACCCAGGGCCTGGTCTACCCATGTGCCAAATTTCATCTGAATCCATACAGCCGTTTTTGCGTGAAGGCGTAACAAACAAACAAACTCACTTTCGCATTTATAATATTAGTTAGGTTAGTTAGGATTTTGCTTGTTGAAATCAGAGAGATAAATCAACCTCATGTTACATACGAGTAAATTGTTCTAACATTATCTCCTTGCCGTGTTCATTGCGATGGATAAACTAGATCATACCATAATGGCATCAAACGTTAAAGTGGGTGTCTTGGAAACTTCAAAGGAAACTTGATTATCTTAGTCACAAGATCTAGCAGCATTCTCCTTGTGAGCTTAAACTTGCTTTCTGGGAGCACCAATTCATTCACGACTCGGAACATACTAGGAGTACCGTGGTAGTGATGTTGGTTCTCAGATACCTATAGGTATGATACTGTTGTTATTGTATCATAGACATATTAAATCTTTCACCATTAAATAAAAATGTAACCGCGTCTATGGTATCTGGTAAGATCACCTGTCTCAGACCCAGAAATCCAGGGTTCAAAAATTCTGCTCGGGTTGATCTGTGGTAGGGCTTATTCTAAGTCCACCTGGGTAGCTACAACCATCTTATCTAAGTCTGTCGCCATAACAACATTTTTAACAGCATTGTTGTGTGTCGGCAGTTAGAAAGAAAGAAACATATTTTATTTGGGACACGTACAGGAAATACAAACAGTACCTAAGTAATAATAAAAAAATATAAAATTGATATACAAACATAATAGTAACGACCTGTGCGAGGCCAAAAAGGCCACTATCTCAGCATAATGCGGCGATATTTAAAAATAAATACCGCAGCGCTGGTATTCTGATAGGGCCCAAAGTTAGAGGTAAGATAGCCAGTTCCTCTGTGGTTGAGGATTCCGGGTGAAGCTCGTTTCCACCTTCGGCCTGATCATCACTTACCATCAGGTGAGATAAAGGCCAAGAGCTGTTGTAGGTAAAAAAAATATTTACCCACACCAAACAGAAACTGATATTAACATAGAATAAAATGAGAAATTATAATGGACACGATAATTGCAACACTGTCTGACTTCTTACGATAGACAGAAACATGAAGCCATACATTTGACAACCTATCTTTTATAATTCATATTATCTATCGAAAGAGACTGGATCCTATGACACAGGGTAGCCTAGTGCGGGATCCATTGTCATACCTAAATAATGTAACACTTGTTTTTTAATCATAAAACTTTTTTTTTTGTATTGTTTTTTTACTTCATTTGATTGTAGAGATACTTATAGTTATTAAATAATAATAACATTATTTACATTATAAATTGACTTATACGTAAATAGCTTTGACTGGCCAGAACCACAAAATACTCGTAGTAACACATTTATTCGTCTGTACTTCTGTAACGTCAATGAAAAACGGAATTGATATTGTTAATCCCACTCAGCGGGAATATCTCACTCAGTTTATTCGACTGATCGACAAGACAAACACCCTGAAATCTTCAGACTAAGAATAGAACTTGTTAAGAGCAAAAAACAACAATATTTTTTAACAAAATCCGATTGTACGTAACCAACATCCTGTAGGAACCTGTTTGTTCTAAATATTAAATTCTTAAGGGTAAACAAACTTGACATATGTTTTATCTAAGTAAGAAATAATAATACATATAATAAGAAAAATCTATAAAATTGCTACTTAAGGGTTTTCCATATGTTTAAGTCAAAGTAGAAGCATTTTGGTGAATAAAGAAGTACCTATTATTATATACATATAATATAATATTATATTTTTCTTTATTCCATTTGTATGTTTACAAATTACATTTTTAAATATTTTTATGTTTTTTTTTTTTTTTTAAACATTTAAAAATATAAAAAGTAGTGGATGGACCATCAGGAACAGGGTCCAAGGTGCCGGTGGTCAGGGCTCTAGAGAGAGGATCCTCCTCACGATGCGTGCCGTGTCTAGGAGTACTGCTTTCTGAATCAAGCCCTTGACCCAGCCGCGCAATATATGATAATAAAAGTTTATTCATGTAAAAAGGTAAAATACTAAATACAAATTTGCTTAAATCTACGAAAAATTCTATTGTGTTATGTGCCTGAACTAGGTCATCCTATATTTCAGGCAATGAGAGCCTCCTGAGGTGTTGGTCGAGGCTCTCCGCTATTAGGCCATTAACTGTTACGATTATCGGTACAATGATTGCAGAGTTCACGCCCCACATGTCGACAACCTCGTGTGCTAAGTCGAGATACTTGATTTTTTTATATTATATTATTTCACACATTTTGCAAAGGATTCTCACAAAAATATGTAATACTATGTTCCGCCAGTGGCTTCACCTGCGTGATATATTTATTAATTATAGCCTATGTTACTCAAGTGATAATATAGCATTCTACTGGTGAAAGAACTTTTAAAATCTGTCCAGTATTTTTGAGTTTATTCATTACAAACAAAAATACAAATATTTTCTCTTTATAATATTCGTGTAGATTATACAGTAGTTGAGAGAGTGCACGTAGGTACAAAGACGAGTGTAACTAAAAGTGGAGTTTGGATTACCTAGATGTTTGAAGTGTAAATCTAAGAGTTTATACTCGTATTTACCACATTACCACACCAAAATATTATGCGACGGACATCGAGGGTTTCCCTCTAGAATAGGGTTTCATCATTTTCCCTTCCTGGCAATATCCGGACTTATTTCAAGGCTCCGTTGCAATCTCCGCTTTTGAAAAAAATCCCTTCGACACTGCAGTAATTTGCTTCGACGACGATGGCATTAACTCTTCTTTGTAAAACTCTGCAGCCATTTTTTAAATGGTTCGGTTTTGGTAGTGCAAACTATGATTTATTTATTGAATCAAAATCGCGAGATTCACCTCGAAATTTCAAGTTTGTATTATTTGTGGTTATTAAAAAAATCAGCTTATTCATAGAAAAGTGCAATACCTACGCGGACAAATATGCCTCTCCCTCACGAGTTCCGCCTCCTCCTTTGCGAGCATCATTGCTTCGCAGAAGTAAGTGACGGCCTCCCATGCACTCTCACTCCGAACCATGGCCTGAACCAGGGCCGGACGCAAGAGATCACCGCCGTCGATCGCCTCCGTGAGGACACGGCGGTGCTCCGCCGAAGCCGGGCAGATCTCCACTATATGCTCCACCGTGTCCTCCGGGCGATCCACACAGTGGTTAAACCCGGGCGTTTCCTACCGTTTTATCCTGAACAGGAACCTCCCGAAACAACCATGTCCGGTGAGGACCTACGTCAGGCGGAAGGTGCCACTTTGAGGAGTGGCTAGAGAGGTGCCTCGGCGCACCGTGGCGCCTCTCTAGCCACTCCTCAAAGAGGGGACCTATCGCCACAATTGTGGCGTGCCCAGCGCTGGGTTACAACAATTGCACTCTCCATGCCACCATGATATCCCGCCTGAGCTCTGTCCACCTGTGCTGTGATTTTTCGTGGCAGCGGAGTTACGCCCCGGCGTTTCGCCTCCTCGCGCCACTCCCAGATGTGCGCGAGAACTTTTGCCTCCAGATCCAATGGCGGTAGTCCGGCAAGGAGGCTCGCCGCCTCACGAGAGATCGTGCGATATCCTCGGACCAGCCTAATAGCCATGACCCTTTGAGCGATAGCATGCTTAACGCAATAATATTGGAAACAGTGTTTTATTGTACATCTATACAACCTACCCTAAACCAAGACACCACATTGTCATCACAATATCAATAATGTCACAATATCTTACGTGAATAAACCGAAACTAATGATGTTTTTTTCTTTTTGTTTCAGGTTAGCTTCTAGGCGAAATCAAAGTATCAGTTAAGTCTATGTTAAGACGCAGACATATGCCAGTGACCTTGAGTGGTTAGCTTGCGAGATCTGTATTGAGCTAGCTCGACGCATCGTACGTCCAGCGAGTAATGGGACTCGCCCTTCCAGGAGCGCTGTCCCAAATTAGACGCATTATTAATTTATTATACATAAAACAAAAGGTATTTTAATAATACACGTATATATAGATGAATATTTAAATTATTTTTAAAATGGTGCAGGTTTCAGAAAAATACGCTTGTTGGATTTTGCGTGATTCTCAGTTTTTTATCCTCGTTAGAAATAACTTTACAAATTAATTTCACTATGTAATATGAACATAATCTAAAACATTCATATATATGGTTATTACAAAAGTGCTCTAATATATACTTTTCCAAATCATTAACACTACTCGTTTACATGAGATCTTCAGTATAAAATCATTAAAAGTCGGTTATCGTCGCCTCAAGATCCTGTACTTGACGGTCAATTTATTTTTGAGGTGTACCTTGTGAAAACTTTGATCACTTTAGAAGTTATTGTCACATTAAACTTCTCTTCTCATCTTGATCACACACGCAAACTAACGCCTTGTTCCAATGGAGGGAGAAACTAAGACCCGATCACTTCCGTCATAAATACTATGCTGTTCCCACTGCTGGGACTGCTGCCTCCTCTCTTCGAGACGGAGTGGGCTGTAATCTACCACGCAGGCCCAGTGGGGGACGATAAATGTCACAAGTATTCGAGTTTTTTGTTCTAGGACATGCCGGTTTCCGCACAATGTTTTCCTTCACCGTTTTGAGAGCAGTGTTGATGAAATTATTTACACAATTTAAACGGTCTGCCTGGGTTCGAACCCTACAACTCTTTAGTCGGGGTCGTTACCATATCCACCACTGCTCACTGGGTCACCATTGCTCACTGAATACGACAACATCCTAACTAATATTATAAATGTGAACGTGAGTTTGTTGGTTTGATTCACTAACCACATGAAAAAGAAGAATATTAGCCAGACGGTAAATCAATTTTAAAATGAACATCATCACTTACGCAAAACAGGATCAAATATCTGCTAATTATTAGAAACATCGCAAAGGCGTGTTGAACATATTATTGTTTTGAGATGAGATTTATACTAATAGGACTTATTTACATTACTAACAGGGCGAGAATTCGTTGTATTGAATTTAGCATTTTGCATTGGCCTGTTAAGCTGAACGCACACTTATCCGAGCCGAACGCGTCGAACAAATCCAAGATAACGAGAAAGCTAGGAACGGTCTTCCAGATTCAAACGATTTGACGCGGGCAGGTATGCGAGGTTATATAGAATTTCATATAAAGAATTATAAAATTCGTTTCGTTCTGCTCGTTCGACGCGTTCGGCTTGGATAAGTGTGCGTTCACCTTTATAGGTTTATTTTTATGTAAAAACCTCAATAATATATTATGTCAATAATATGTACCTCTTTGTCGCTCCATATAAAATATTAGTATTCAGCTGCATCCGGTTAGACTGAGCCGACCCCAACATAGATGGGAAAAGGCTAGGCAGATTGATTGAATATGTACTACTCTCTCGACTATTTTATTCCTTGCAATTTTGTATCATAATAGTATGATTAGTACAGTCAGGGAATTTGTTTGTCAAATTGCTACACTCTGCCAATTTGCCATGTTATAACCAGTTCATACAACTCTCATAGAAACAGAGCTGTGGTTTGAATATACGGACAATAATGGTAGTCAATTTGCTAAATAATTTTCTTATGTGACTAGCTTCCCAGTTTTATGAAAACTACATTTCCCAATGCCATTAATTTACATAAAAAACAATGAAATTAGACTAAAATTGTACGGAGAAAATGTCCATTGGGCTTTCGTCCATTATGCCAAAAGACTTCATTTTTCATTTTTTATCAAGAACTTTGGAACCTTTCCAATTTGTTCAACGTAATTGCAAACTCATATACCTGTAGGATCTTTTTAGATATTAGCATTTCTATTCTCATTTCTATACCCTTCGTACGGTTTATTTTGACGAAGGCCAGCACATAATAGTTCACATTTTCGGCCTTATTTTGATAAAAATACCTTTGTACCCACTTTGAATATAATACCTGAACATATAAGGTACCTATTTTCATTATAAATACCTGAATTATTTAGATTTGGGAATACCTATTCTAGACCTCGATCAATTGTATGTAGACAGGTGTCTATTACGAAAGCCACTCTCAGAAGGCAAATCGAAATTCGAATGTTTTTCGAATAGAGAACTTTCTGGAGCATAGACAAGCTAATACAAGAAACGCCTTACGCCTTTTTGGTTGTGCTCAATCGAGTTACTAACGCTAGTTTAGACGGCTGACGCCTTTGTCGATCCACTCAGATGAACATGAGAATCTTAGGGGGATTACACATGGAGCGTGGCTTTGTTTGTCGATTTAATCCGAAGCTGTAGAGTTTTAAAGTGAGGGCAAACATTCTCTGTGACACACTGAGCTTGTCAATTTTACGCCCTAACGTGACGCAGGAAATCGACAGCATTTTTTAGACATTAACATCGTAATTATACATTTTTCACCTTCTTTATTTTTCGTGTGGTTCATAACTAACCTGGTATCAGAGTTTTAAAGCCGCCCATGGGCCTCTGACTTGGCGTCACATATATATAGTCGAGAAATATCTCTCAGGCATGCGGCGTTTCCTCGCGATGATTTCCTTCACCATTTTTTTTTTTTTAAGAAAGTATTTTTCAGCAAAAAGTTTTTACAATCGAGACTAATAAAACCCTAAAAGCAAGCGTAGGTTAAGTAGGTACTTAACAATATTTGCGATATTAAATCTTTTAACATAATTGTTAAAAGATTTTATTAAATGGTTAAAAGATTGTTAAGATTAGTGTACCTATGCATAGATATGCATCACATATACATAAATTAGCATCACGTATACATCGATAGGCATCATCTGCACATCACCTTCAAGCTATTCCATCATCCATATCGAATAATATCATCAGTTGACTAGACTACATAATATCTTTTTAATATTCTATACTTATCTATACCTACATATTATAAATCAAAGTCGCTTTTCGTGTCCGTCTGTGTGGCCGCGTTGTTCTCCTAAACTTCGCAACGAATTTGATATAGTTTTCAACATCATTCAGAGAATTTATTCCGGGAGGTTTATGTCTATCATTTGTTAATATTAAACTAACATATAATAAAGAAATCTTAATGTTTTGCCGAATCGTAAAAACTGTGCAGAGCGGCAGCGAGTCGTTAGTAAACGATAAGAAGATAACACATCGTGTGCAGTCCCCCTATACGTTTGCCGTCACACGTCGTCCCACGCGAGTGACATTCTAACTATAGAACAATATTTACTTGTAATTTATCTTTGTTAGATATCACCTGCGTTGTTTTATGTTGTATTATAATGTTTTACTTGTATTGGCAGCGGGTTTGAGGGAAGGGTATATGGTATATACTTATGGAGTTTTGGTTATTTTTATGGTACTGGGCCGAGGTGGCAACCAATCAAATACTATTAACCTATGGACATTCAATTCCAGAGGCATTGAAAATATAAACACTGAAATGTCTCTTACAGACTTATCTTTCCTTCTTGCCTTATTTCTTGTTTTTTAATTACAACTGCACCTGACTCAAATCTTACACTTAGCATGATCATAATTCAGCCTATAACGTTCTATTTATATCGAATTTATATGTCGATGAACGCAGCGCTGCGAATTGTACAATCTAAAATCATTTTAAATTAAATTTTGAATCGCAACAGATGATACCAGTGAATTTATAACGTTACTGGCACTATTGAATTGACAGTTAAATGAATATGAAAGCTGTTCATTTCAGTTGAATCCTGCATATGACAGCGTGTTAATATTGTCACTGCAAACATTGACATTACGAGTCTGTTCCAATTGTGTTTAGTGTTATTCAAACATTGGTAATATCTGCAATCAGTTACATTATTGCACTGTTTCTATGTCAATATTCTATATTATTATAAGTAGGATAGTTTTATCGCCTTCTGCTGCATTTGCTTAATTGTAACCTAAATGGAAGAAGTCACTGGCTCCCGAAATACAAGTACTCTGACCTAGCTCTGGAGCCAGGGTCTCAAATTTTTGTGTATCCTGTTTATGGCAATAAATCATATTATATTTATTTATTTTCTAAAAATGTGTCGATCAGGATTGAACGCATGATCGAATCGAGTACTTACGAATAATTATGTTGTATGTGTATGAGAATCCACCAACCGCGTGGTAGATTACGGCCCACTCCCTCTCATAAAGAGAGGATGCAGCAGTCCCAGATGTAGGAACATTTTAGGATGATTAAGCTTATACTATATGAGAATGGCCTATGTCAAATATTTTTATAAATTTATCTTATGGACCTATTAAAGACTAGCTTTTGCCCGCGGCTTCGCTCGCGTGGAGGTCGGAAATTATCCCACGGGAACGTACTATCGGAATAAAATGTATCCTTTGTCCTTCTCCAGGTTATGGGCTACCCATGTGCCAAATTTCATCTAAATACGTTCAGCTGTTTTAGCGTGAAAGCGTAACAAACAAACTATCACATTTATAATATTAGTTAAAGATAATCACTTCTGAATGGGTTTTACCGTAAAACTGAAGACTGTAAGTTGTTTCAGGTTTAAATACCGCATTGATTTTATCTGTTAGAAAGGATTCGTGGTTAAATAATAACAGCCGCACGGGTCGATCCATCAGGTTAAGCTACGCTTGCCGGAGTTACCGAAACTCCTCCGTGTCTCGGAAAACACGTTAAGCCGTTGGTCCCGGCTGTCATTCATGGATCTTTGACAGCCGTTACGGGTCGACGGAAGCGCGAAAGTCTAACAACCAGTCTTACCAAGTGGTATCGTATTACCAAGTTACTGGGTTGTGGAGGTCAGATAGGCAGTCGCTCCATGTAAAATAATGGTATTCAGTTGCATCCGGTTAGACTGGAAGCCGACCCCAACATAGTTGGGAAAAACTAGGCAGATTGATTGATTGATTGACATATTTATTTAGTTACAAAGAAAATATCAATAGTTTGGCATCTGTTATGTTCAGAATTACCTACCATTTCACTATGAAGCTCTAAACTCGTTGTATATAACTGCATTATGCGTTTTTTTACAGATGTAATTCAAGTGAATTTCAGGCAGGAAACGTACCAAATAGTCGTTACTTTTTAATTGATTGAGAGGCAATGATTATACGAAATAGTTCTAAGAGGAACATCAATGACGGAGTTTGTTTCAGCAGACAAATGTTTATACTGGCAAATAGTTCCTGAAAATACGTTTATATTCTCAGCGAGTTCATGAATGTTCTTTTTACAGCTCTGTGATTTATTTGTTGTTTCTTGGGATTATAAAAACTAGTGACCTTGTTTTGACACTTTTTTGTATTTTATTTAGCTAAAAACGAATTAGGAAGACTGGAAAAATCAACAAAAATTGTTTTAGAGATAAATCGCAATTTTTCTTTGATGTCAAAAATAGCCTAAATGGATAATCCGCGTTTTGTTAAATTAAGCTTATTATTATTAAGAATATTATTATGTTTGTCTTGATTAAAGGTCATCAGCGATGACCTCATCGATCGATCTAAATCATGAGCGATGACTCATCGGTCATCATTTAGATCGATTATATTGAATTATAGGGAGGTCATTCGTGGATCTTTGACAGTCGTTAAGAGTCGTCAGGAGCCCGAAAGTCTGACACCAGTCTTACCAAGGGGTATCGTATTACCCAGTTACTGGGTTGTGGAGGTCGGATAGGCAGTCGCTCTATGTAAAATACTGGTATTCAGATCCATCCGGTTAGACTGGAAGCCGACCCCAACATAGTTGGGAAAAGGCTAGGCAGATTGGTTTTGATATTTTATTATACGTCTATCATTTCTGCATTTTGTAGAGTAGGTATATAAACATGAATACTCAAATAAACTCCAATGTCTCTTTTAGTTTTAGGGATTGTTTTTGCGAGTTACTTCACATATTTGTCTTCGTATTTTCCTCCCTCAGTCACTTTAAGACGGGACCAAACAATCTTGCGAAGTGTATTTGATTGAAACTAAAGTATTTGTTGTTTACTTTTTCCATTTCCTGCAACCCAGGCAATGTATAAATTGTGTTGGATTCGACATGAAATTCTTTCCGTCCTTCTGCTTGCCATTGAACAAAAAACTGATTTTTAGGAGAGATAAAGTTTCCTCGAAACCAAAATACATAAGTCTAATCTATATATTACAGATAACCCGCACTGGGCCCGAGTGGTGGATTTTGACCCACTCTCTATCACAGATACGTTCCCAGTAGGGAACGTTATGCTGATTATGCTTTTGCAGTTGCACAGTTGTTTTGCACATTTTGTGTTACAGCAAAAACAATAGTCTGTTTACACTAAGAAATCTGTGTTTCATTCATAAAACAACTTTCGCACAATCCAATCTCTTAAAAACTCTTAACAAACCACTTTCGATGCCACTGTAATTGAAAGCTCATTTTTTAGCACATCAAGGCTGAAACACGTCCAAAGCATTCCTGTATCAACGGATATTTTTTAAAACGTTTATTTTTGTATTAAATAAACAAAAACCCGTCTCCTGCGGCTAACTACCGGCTTTGAATTACAAAGGTTGATAAACAAAATGGTCGGTAGAAAATAAAAGTCGGTTTCGCCAGCTCAACTTTCGTCATGAAAAGTAATGTATTTGTTTGGTCGACCTTATTTTTTTTTGTTAGCTTTGACAGGGTTATGCAATATTTCGTTTTGATGTGTAACATCTTTCCTCTCGCTTTCGTGATTTCGTGAAAAGGGACGGAAGTGTGTGACAGGAAGTCGGGGAAGCGCGTGCTTGACCAATTTGATTTGATTTGACCAATGAGCGCGCGCGGTGTTAGAGTTGGCCGACAGATGGTACCAACCCATTTTCCGAGACGTTGGTACATTACATATCATAAATAAGCAACTATTGTAAGGCTCACTCGCTTTTTTTAGGGTATTTTGATATTGAAATTGCCTTAGTTTTAGGCGGAATCGGATTTTTTTAATCATTACATTTTGTAAAATAATGTCGATACCTTTCCGAGTAATGTAAATAAGTTATAGCTTACAAACAACTTTCTAATTGTATTTTCTCATCATCTCAAGTGACATGAAATACTTCGTTTCACAATACCTACTATAATTGAAAAATCCTATAACCACAGTATAATAAAGTAACAGTATTATGTCTCGGCAGTGACCTTGTAATAATTACCTACGGCCGCTCGGTAGATAAACCATCCACGTGCGTGCGTAACTGCCGCACAGTCGAGACAGTTGCGTACTTAAAACAGAGATTTAGAAGCGCGTCGTTTCGGCCGTTTTTTATGAGGACATATTATACTGTTACTTATTTATACTGTGCCATTACCTACCTACATAGTTTTTTCCTTAATAATAATCCATTAAGCATTGCCCAATACATCGTACATGTAATAACAGTAATTGGCTAATCTATCGGTATTAAATTGAGATACGCTACACCCACCAATTTGCTATAATTCATGATTCTGACATAGAATACAAATTACATCACGCCCTCCGGGATATCTATTTGATATAAAAAGTAGATAAACGTTCACATTAGTATTGGAATATAATTTAATAATATTGGTATGTTCACTTTAGATAGCTAAGTGTATATTTCTGAAATTCCGAAGCACTTTAAGATTTCTTTTTTAGGGGTCCGTACCCGAAGGTTGCCAAATGGAACCCTATTACATATAGTCTCCGCTGTCCGTCCATCCGTCTGTCTGTCAGCAGACTATATCTCATGAACTGTGTAATAGGTAGCCAGTTGAAATTTTTGGAGTGTGTATTTCTAGTGCCGCTATAACAAATGATAATAAAAATTAAATAAATAAACGGGGTGCAGTGTTTTTTTCGGCGTACTTTGCTCGATATTAATACGGAACCCTCTGTGTGCGAGTCCAACTCACACTTGGCCGGTTTTTTCAGTGACAGCTTTCAACCTACAGATGATGATATTTAAAAAGAATTGTCTTTATGGATTCTCTAAGTCTTGTCTTAAAGAAACGTAGTATTTTATTTTATACCAATCTGAAAAGTAGATTTTCATCGATTCGCGTCTGTTGGAGTAATTTAAAAACAGCCTAGAAATGAGTACTCATCTACTTGCTTAACCTTTTCCCAACTAATCTGGGGTCGGCTTCCAGTCTAACCGGATCTGCATCCGGCAGCTGAATACCAGTATTTTAAATGGAGCGACTGCCTATCGGACCTCCAAAACACAGTTACTGGGTAATACGATACCCCTTGGTAAGATTGCTCCTCAGCTTCTGATTACCCGTAACGACTGTCAAAAATGTACGAATGTCAGCTGGGACCAACTGCTTGCGCACTTTACGTACTTTCCGAGGCACGAGAAAATGAGTACGAGAAATTAAAATGAATCATCTCAACAAAAATGTTTACTACTGAACATTTTATTTTTTATTTTATTTGTTAGGGAAAAAAATTGTGACACAATACATATTTTAGGAAGTAATACAAAAAAGATATGGGCAAATGTGTAACCAACAGCATTTTCCACGGAATACACATAAAAAATAATCTTTACAAACTATGCTATTTAAACTAAAACCTACAAACTATTATAATTTAAAAAAACATTGCGCAATAAGCATCACTAAAATTAAAACGTAAATCATACGATAAGTGTTTTTTTTTTGGAGTATAACCACGAGCGATAACTAGTATAATTTTGGGGGCGTGATGTGCCTAATCGATGATAAAGTATACGCATGTTACGTAAGTGGCACATGATTGATAGCTCATACATTTTTTACTCTTCATAATTTTATTACGACTCACTTTGAGTCAATGTTCTTTGAACGATGATCGAAGGCCAATTAGATTATAATATTTTGTAACAGAAGGGATAAATTAAAGGCGTTTCTCATACAATTGTCGTTTTACTGAATAAAAGTCACTGCTCTCGACGCTTGACGTGTTCACACGTCGGGTCCGGGTTCGCAACAAGTCAATAGCCATCCTGAGGGTGCTAGGCGTTGAGAGGTGAAACACGTGTCGATTTCTTACAGGGTTCTTTATGACTCCTTAAGAACGGTTAAGCGGATTAGGTTACTAAATTTACGTCATCTATTGTATTTTATAATGGATTTCCGCAAAATCACGCCTGAATCAATTAACTATCTTGAATAAAAGTCTATTTACAACGTTTCACTAACACACACTGTACACAAACAAATTAATCTATTGCAATGTTCAACGTTCCACTCTCAAAATGCAAGTATTATCCGAGTTCACAAACAAAGTCGTTTCGATGCGGCGTATATATGGGTAAGTCCCCGACTAAAGGGTCCCCACCGCTATTTTATAGAGTCGTTGGCAAGGGACTCTTTGTTAAGGCCTGGTTTTGGCTTGGCGAATAGGCATTGGCTTTGGCATTGGCTTGGGTTGTTGGCACGCTGTGATTGGCTGGTAGAGCTAGGCACGCGTTGGATGATTGGCTGGCTCATTGGCGGGCTTAGTGGCTGGCCGCTTGGCTGGGGTTACAATTTAATAGAGCAGTGGTGGCCCAGTGGTAACGGTGGCGACTTACGAGCTGTAGGTCGTAGGTCCGAACCCAGGCAGACGGTGAGCGATGGGTAGCTCGCTGTCCGATAAGGACCAGGCCCGGGTCGACGGCGCGTTGTGTCCCACGCGCGCCTCAAAGAGATGTCAGCACCAACTGACGGGGTCCGTAAGGGCCAATAGGCCTGCCAGGGTTGTTGGCGAATTTGTCAGAAAGGGATATCGCGGCCCCGGCACACAGGCAACGGAGGAACACGGTGGGTTTTAGTCAGCAAAAGTCTGACACGCCCTCTCGCGCCGCCCAGAGTGGGAGAAGTTATTTGATAAAATACAAACCTCAAAAAAAAAAAAAAAATGTGTAAATTATTTCATCACCGCTGCTCTCAAAACATTGAAGGAAAACATCGTGAGGTAACCGGCATGTCCTAGAACCAAACATTCCAAGTGACATTCGCACTGGGCCCGTATGGTGGATTACGGCCAACTCCCTCGCACAGAGAGGAGGCCTGTGGCCCAGCAGTGGGAACATAATATACTGATTATATTTAATAGAGAACAAGATTTAGTGGCAGTTGTAGCATATAGGGTTGTTTCTTTATTTAGTGGCAGTTGTAGCATATAGGGCTGTTTGTTTATTTAGTGGCAGTTGTAGCATATAGGGTTGTTTGTTTATTTAGTGGCAGTTGTAGCATATAGGGTTGTTTGTTTATTTAGTGGCAGTTGTAGCATATAGGGTTGTTTGTTTATTTCCGTCTTTATTTTAACGCGCGCAAAGTGGTTTTTTGGGAGTAAGTACACCCGGTTACACATGTCGTGTGTACAATGAGATGCGTAGAATGTATGATGCAATGTATGAGCAATTATGAGCAATTTACACCATAGTAGGTAAAAATAAGTTTTTTTCGTTTGTGCTGCATTAAATAAATTTTTGATAAGTACAGAATTAATCTCGGAATTAATAATCTCAAAATAAATTAATAGTTTAAAAAACACTAGAAAAACACGCTTTTAGTTTATATCTTCCGGCTCCATCATCAGATCAGTTCGACAGTACCATATTATTGTATTGTTATTAGAACTACATTACGTACAGCTGCCAATTTTCATTACGCTACGACCCTTGGAAGATGGTTAAATTAGTTACCTTAGATTCCATTACATAGTTAGTTACACACAGTTCGACCTAATAAAAGCGTGTTAAAAACTAAAAAACGCCATGCAAGATGAATACCTATCGAAACTTATTGATTTTTAACGCTCTCAAAGTTTTCTTTAACGAAACCAATTTGAGCGTGAATCGAGACTATCCAACAATATCGTTAATATTTTCTGAATCAAAAAGGAAATTTTCAGACAAGAGTTTTGTTCAAAAGCAACAAGTAGGTACTTAGGTACTTTTAAAACTAATTTCACTTTACGAAGCCGAGATACGTCACTACTTATAACCTCTCGAACGAAAGTTTAAAGTGAAGGAAAGTTTGAGTTCAATTTCCAAATTCAGTTACGATAACTTTGAACTACGAGTTATGACACCTTACCACTTGTAACACATTTTGTAATTAACGTTATATCCTGAGGCTAGAACTTGACGTATTGTACTCTAAACTTGGTATTGTTTTATCGTTCAAAGTTTAAAAGCAGTTTTGAAAGTTTTTGGTCCATGTGGTTTCTTACAAATTGACTGAGCCATATTGTTCTGTGACTTTGAAATTGGTACTACTTCATACTTGAGCATCTTATTCAGGGTCAAAATAAATTAGCTAGCAAAACTCCGCAGACGTGATGTCTATGGATAACTAAACACGACAAAATAAAAAAGATTTAATGTATTTTTTTGGGGTTAGTGACCGCTTGTAGTTTATTTACTTGAGTTGATAAAATCAGTTTTATCGTGTTGAAATATCCATACCCACCACATCTGTGAAGTTTAGACAAAAAACAGCTTTTTAAACTAATATTTTTAGTGACTACCTACCTCTGCGTCCGGCGCTCGGCGTGGCAACACGCCGTGTTCGGGTTCGCTACAAGTCAATCGTCATCCTGAGGATGCCTCGTTGAGAGGTGAAACACGTGTCGATTTATTACAGGTTTTTTTATGACTCTTCAGGAATAGTTAAGCGGAATAGGTTACTAAATATATCTACTTCTATAGTATTTTAGGTGACGACACAACCGGCGTATGAAGACCCCTTTTTTTTTTCTTATTTACATCTATACTCATCACGTCAAGTCTTAGGTCTCGAGTTCAAAACCAAGGCACGCACCTCTGACTTTTCGGATTCATAATTTGTATTGTTTAATTACCACTTGCTTCAAAAACGGTGAAGGAAAACATCGTGAGGAAACCGGCATGTCTGAGAGATATTTCTCGACGGCATGTGAAGCCAAGTCAGAGGCCTATGGGCGGCTTTAAAACTCTGACACCAGGTTAGTCACTAACCACACGAGAAGAATAAGACGTCTGCGGGGTTTCACTAGCTAATTTAATTTGAACCTGTATATCTATTTACGAACAACGCTCACCTATTCCGGTAGAAAACAATAACATTAACATCACGCCTTTGTTTCCCCGAAGGATTAGGCAGAGGTGTACCCATGTACACCCACATTTCGCCAGTTATGTTTAAGTCCCATGTAATAGGGAGCGAGCCTGCTGCCATCAACCGGGCATAAATCCAGACTCCGGGCTACTGAGAAATTCCTAATGGAAAATCTAATAACACTTTGCCCGATCTGGGAATCGAACCCAGGACCTCATGCTCAGCAGTAGCACTTGCGACCACTAGACCAACGAGCTAGAAAACAATGTATCTACTGAAGGCACTGACAATAGGCAAGCGGTAAAAGTATGTAGGCTTGACTTAATTTGCCAAATATATACATAAGATGTATACATAATATGTAGTTTGTTGTAGCGGAAAAAATATATGTTAGAACATTTAGAACGTTAGAACTTGGTTGTTAACAAAACTGGTTTTGAAAAACAAAACTCGATACGTAAACTACTGTATACGTAAACTAACCTTGAGTTCAGTTCCAAAATATCTGTATTAAATATCAACGAACGTTGGTATTTAATCAATAACAAGAACGTCTTATTTGAATACAGAACTTGGTTGTTTTTTATTTTCGATTACTCAACTAATTTTTGAATATAGGTATCGAAAATTGCTTCAAATATTAAATAAATTACAAAATTAAATATTTTGCAATAAATTACAAGCGTTGTGTCATCGCGCTTATGCAGACCGACAGTGACCGCAGTTAAGCTGTTGGCAGCGTCTTAAGTAAATAAAACAACACGTTATTTATTTTGATGGAAAAATAAAGTAGGTAAATGGCAGCTTTGATTATACAAGTATGTTCATCATAAAACGAAACTCTTTAGATACGCAAAACAATGATCACCATGAACCAGATGTAACGTAAACGTGCGCGTTCTATTTCAATTTTTTATAGACTGTTAGTTGATTTCGTCTGGTATGATTCATTACAGTCGACAGGGAGATTAAAAATAATGTTTTTTCATGTGGTGTGTTATGGAGTTAGTATTTATTTATGTTTAACGGCGTCAGGTGTAATAAATTGTATACAGATTACTTACTATATTAATGTATGTTTGTCTGTATAACATCAAAGTTGTATAATTTTCTAGGCAAAATTCTAAATATTCTGAACTAACAGACTATAATCGTCATACAAGAATTTGCCTATCGGAACCCATAGCAAAATGATCCACTAGACTCCTTTTATTTAAACATTTTTTTTTTTAAATATAATAATAAATGCTTATTGCTTATGCTTAATAACCTGGCTCGCGAGGCTGTCGACATGCGGGTTGTGGATACAGCAGTTCAGTCAATTGTCGTCGGCTCTCGTTAGGAAGCTGGATCAACGGCTTGATCCAGAAAGCAGAACTTTTGGACACGGCGCGTATAGTTAGAAGGTTCCTCTCTCAGGACCTCCATCTCCACCGGTACCTTGGACCCTGTTGCCGATACCGGTACATAAGTTACTATTTTTAATATTTTTAAACGGCTTTTTCTAAAATTTTATATAATTTATTTTTATTTTTCAATCAATGTTATTAACTAAGTATAAGATATTATTTTATACATATTATACTATTAATAAAATATTTTTAATATAAAGGGATGGACAAATGGGGGGGAGGGATAAATGTTTATATATATATATATATAGACCCTTTTTAGGAACATCACCAAAAAAGATCAGAGGCGCCACCATGAACGCGCGAAGGAATTAACGATTTTTTTCAACGACACAAATAGTATCACCCATAGCTATTAAATATAGCCTTGACTAATTAAAATCGTTCAAACTTACATTACGTCTCCTACCACTGTTTTATTTATTTAACCGTTTATGTAAATATAAATATAAACAGACAAGAAGAACGGATCAGAAAAATACGTATAAATGTGATAAATGAATCTCTCTGTTTTCCTTAAATCAATCAAGGCTTTCGTTCATTTTCTCAACACAACTAACTACATTTTAAAATAGGTAAGTACCTAATCATATACCCACTTAACATGAGGGTGTCTATAAATATATGCTGACGCATCGTCACGGTTACTTACACAATGAACATGCGGTTCTGATAGCGTATTGACAAGGGTGCGTGCTGGTGACGTAAGTAAGATAAACCTATAAGTATAAACGTCATCTCCACAATGGAATCCTTGAGGGTACAGGTACCTTTTGAGATGAAATTATCCGGAAAAGAACCGGAGTTACCTACCTTACTTTTGCAGAGTAATCAAGCTGAAGTAGCAAGCTTGCAATGTTTGTCGACGGCTGGTGGAACAGATGACTCCTGGAGTGAAGACCGTGCATCGGGAAGCGTAGTGTGGGACGGCCCCTAGATAGATGAACCGACGATGTTAAAAAGTTGGCTGGGATAGACTGGATACAGAGTGCGGGGTGTTGTGAGGCAGCCTGGAAGAGTCCTATGTCCAGCATTGGTCTCCGATAAGCTGAGTTGATTGTTGGAATGACAGGTATCTTTGTATGTGGTCTGCCCAGCTAATAAAACATAACTGAATTATTTCATTTTTGTAAGTTTCGTTTTGCAGTCTTGAAGAAGCTAACTAGTATAGCTGTCGCCAATTTCAACTTTTAATTAAAAATAATCAAAAATATTTAATATTTATAAGTCATGTTGCCCAAGATACAGGTTGTGCCTAGTTTAGGACATATCAAAAATGTCATTTAGATGTTGAAATAAACGATTTTTACATTAATAAATAAAACAGGCTATATAAGCTTTTGTTCATTGTGGAAGTTGAAACCGTGGCACAAAAGGGAAATTTTAATATCTAAGCCACTACAAATGTACGATCGATTACTTGAAAATTTTGCAATGAACAATCTTTGATTTTGAGGCATTGCTTAAACTAGGTATTAGCAGTATAGTTGGCTTGGTTTCTTTTCAAATAAATGATGGAATGATTCGTACCGATTCTGGGACAGAAAACGTTAGAACACGCTTGATAGTTTTGATTTAAGAGCGTTTATTCTGAAAAAGGGCAACGTCCAAAATATATGTCAAATATTTCGCTGTTTTTATTAATTTGGCAATATTACTGTATGGAAATAAGAAATGTGGCTAACTAGCGAACTAGAATATTGATTATATATACAATAATTAATATCGTTACACCGAATATTTAGTTTTAGATGTAAATAAAGTATTTGGAAACTTTCCAAATGCCTTTTTTACATCTAAAACGGGTACAACATCAAATTCAATGTTATAATTGCAATTCATTATTAATATTCTAGTTCGCTAGTTAGCCACATTTCTTATTTCCATACAGTAATATTGCTATATTAATTAAAACAGTTAAACATTTGACAGTTATTTGCGACGCCGACGTTGCACACTTTTAGGATAAACCCTCTTAACACGTTCAGTGCCTGGAGCCCTCCTGGAGCATTCACTTTAGCGCAAATATAATGCCGGTGACCCCCCTGGAGGGTCCTCTATACTATGGCGCATTATGGCAGCATGGCATAACATCGCGCATCATGTTTGCTGAACATCGCGTAGACTACTTTTACGCTACGATGCGTAAAAGGTGCGCATCCCCGTTGCGTACAGTACGTGACAGCGCCAACAGCATCCTTAGCATGATCGCTAGTCGGCTGGACTGTAGTTACATTAATCATTGCTGCGTCATTTGTCATGGAATGGCGCAGTACTCATTGTTGAGTTTATTTTATATGTTTTGTTGTGGATAGATTTAAATAATACTAACACTAGTCTATAAGAACATTGTTACTAACAAAATCGACACCATGGTCTGAAATAAATGATTTACTATAAGAGCTCTATGAAAAATGGGTGGACTCGAATGTGTTAAAGGCCGCTTAAAATTACAAGAATGAGCAAGCTCTCCTTATGTTTAGTTATACATGTCCAATATACTTACATAAGGCAGGTGTCTAGAATATAATAGTGGAACAAACAAGCAATACAAACACAAAGGTCTTTGCTTAAGTATTTAACTTTGTGTAACGAACTAAGTTTGCTCAATTTATCTTATCTCTCTCCGTAAGACGCCGTAACGGGTGTTCGCATTTACTATATGCATCTAATTGCCTATATACTTACCTGCTTTATTGCATTAACCATACTGCACACGTGGTGTTTGACAAGCTTATATAATAATCCGTCGAACTGCCGAGTCATAGGTCTCGAGTTCGAACCCAAGGCCTCTGACTTTTCGGATTTATGTGCGTACGTATTGTATATTTATCACTTGCTTCAAAAACGGTGAAGGAAAACACCATGAGGAAACTGCTTGAGAGATATTTCTCGACGGCATGTGAAGCCAAGTCAGAGGCCCATGTGCGGCTTTAAAACTCTGACACGAGGTTACTCACTAACCACACGAAAAGAAGAAGAAAATAATTACTCGTGATTGAATCAGGATGACTAAACATTTTTTTTTTGTCTATTAAATTAGACTATTACTAAATATTGACCACGTCTTTTTTCTTTTTTTACGTAATCAAAAGATTACGGCTATTATATTTAAATGTGACATGACGTCACTCCCCGATAGATTTTATACTGACTTGTGACGTAGCGAGCCCCCGCTCCACAACTTTAATGCGTTTTATCTAAACCATTTTTATTAATATGATAAAGAAAAAAATACGTGTCTAATTTTTTTCCAATCGACATCCCTATTAATAAATCTTTGAAACTCGTTACGGGTAGTCAGAAGCCCGAAAGTCTGACAACCAGCCTTACTAAGGGGTATCGTGTTACCCGTTAGTAACTGGGTTCTGGCTGCAGATAGGCAGTCTCTCCGTATAAAATACTGGTATTCAGCTGCATCTGGTTAGACTGGAAGCCCAGCATAGTTGGGTAAAGGCTAGGCAGATTTATTGTTCGAACCCTCCAATATTTACTCGATCCCTAAACATATTACTTTCTTATTTCTTTCGCAACTACAGCCAAGACATTTATCAAACGCAATCGTTAGAACATTATCAAGTAGGAGCCCATAAATTAATCAGTATTCATACATTTTCGAGTACGCCATTATTCTTTTTAATTACTCGAGCCGACTCATCGTGTCCATTGAATTTCACATTACTAAAGCAACGAATATCACAGTTTTGTTCTCTTATTCATGAACCGAAAGCTGTACTCAAAATGGACAACAGTGTGTCAATATTCAGTGTGCCAGATTGTATTTTGGAAACAGAATAAATAATTGTTTGACGTAAAGCAATTATAAATGTTCACTTTTGATGGTGTGTCTGTCATGTTTAGGATTGTATAATGAAAGGCCAGGTAGTTTTTTAATAATTCGTGACTGTATGTATTATGACTCTATTTAATAATAATAATACCGGCTTGTTACTGTCCCACTGCAGGGCAAAGGCCTCTTCTCATACAGAGAAGGCTCGAGCATTGATCACCACGCTTGCTTAAGACGGGTTGGCGATTTCAAACTTATATTAACTACAAGTCCAGGTTTCCTCACGATGTTTTCCTTCACCGATGTCAGTAATGTCCAAGATAAACTCAGAATACCTTCTGAGTTTATCTTGGACATTACTGACGATGATGAATGTCGTGATGGCCCAGTGGTTGAAGCCTCGCCTCTCATGCACAAGGTTGTGGGTTCAAATCCGGGCAAGTACCAATGTGACTTTTTCAATTCATATGTACTTTCTAAGTTTATCTTGGACTTGACTGACATCGGTGAAGGAAAACACTGTGAGAAAACCTGGACTTATAGTTAATATAAGTCTGAAATCACCAACCCGTCTTGAGCAAGCGTGGTGATCAATGCTCGTGCCTTCTCTGTAAGAGAAGAGGTCTTTGCCCTGCAGTGAGACAGTAACAGGCTGATTTTATTATTTTATCCCTTTTGTGTCCCTACATTCTGATCCATACAAGATAGCAGGTTATATAATTATTGTATTATTAATATTTGATCATCCCCAGTCCAAGTCTTCATTACTTATCGTTATACACTAAAGATAATCCCTTATCAACATAAAAATACCTAAATGAATCTCAAAACACTATTAGAGCTGAGAAAACCCACACAGATAAATAACAATAACATAATATCGATACAATGACGAGTAACTGGTTTAATTAATATCGGTTGCAGATTTAATCAAGAGCTGGTTCACCGCAGTATCGATCTAATAGACACAGAATACAAAACTGAATTAAATTCACTGATATTTGTGTATCTGTTGAATTATCTGTAAAATTAATTTTGGAGATGATAACAGTTTAATGCAATTTGAGTGGCGAGGAAATTCTTGATTTGTGGTTGTTAATTAACAGATAATGGACAACAAATATATGGCAGTCTTTTACCGTAAGCATATGTAGAAATATACAACATGCGATACCAGTAGTAGTATTAGAAGGGAGTATTCAAAATTAAACAAAACAAAAGTAGGTAGGTACTGAATCTGAGATAATAAATACTAAGAAAATAGATGAGGTTCCTCTCTCTGGAGATCTGTCCGCCGGTAGCTTGGACCCTGTTCCCGATACCGGTGGGCTACTATTTTTTTATATTTTTAAATGTTTTTATATTTTTTTAATTTTTATTCTCATATGTAAATAATAAATTAAAGGAAATAATACTCATCATGATCTACCTAACCTTTCCCCAACTATGTTGGGGTCGGCTTCCAGTCTAACCGGATGCTGCTGAATTGGGGGTCTTTCCATGTAAGATGGAAAGACTGCCTATCTGACCTCCACAACCTAGTATCTGGGTAATACGATACCCCTTGGTAAGACTGGTTGTCAGACTTTCGCGCTTCTGACTACTCGTAACGACTGTCAAAGATCCACGAATGACAGCCGGGACCAACGGCTTAACGTGCTTTCCGAGGCACGGAGGGGTCTTGGTATGTAAAGATGGTCACACATCCACGGAGCACCCGCGGCAAGCGTAGCTTCACCTGAATGATCGACCCGTGCGGCTATTACTTAGCTACAAGCCCATAAAGGAAATAATACTAAGAAAAGAAAAACCAAAACGAGTCAATAACCAAGATGATAAGCAGTAATCTAGGACATTATACTGTCCTGCTGGGGTTGCGGGTTTGTCCGAAAGGGATATCGCGGCCCCGGCACACAGGCAACGGAAGGAACACGGGTGGGTTTTAGTCAGTAAAAGTCTGACACGCCCTCTCGCTCCGCCCAGAGCGAGAGAAGTCATTTGATGATTTCCCACCTACAAAAAAAAAAAGGACATTATACTGTTCAGTTATTATTTGCATATATTATTCCGGATTTCGGCTCGCTGCTGCGCCTGCGAATCGCATTACTGATGAGTCGGGTGCACGACAGCCCCAACAGCCTCGTGGCCGGCAGGGTGGATGGCCTAATAATATGTCACTGGATGGCGGCACACTGACCCTCATTCAAATTTGTGATATAATAATTTTATTAAACGTGTTCTAGTTAGTAAGTACCAAATTATTTTCTCGTATTTTATGGATCTCTGGTCTGAAAATAAAGATTTATACATAAATACCCCGCGACTTCGTCCGCGTAGAAGTCGAAAATGGTTCTAATTGGATTTTTTATTGGTTTTTTACAACAAATTATTATGTTAAAATGTTTGAATAATTATAAAATATAACAATCTTAATTATAAAAAATATGATATAAAATATACGAAAAAAATATATATTATGTTACATTTTATGAACACGAAGCTCGGCCTTTGATCTGGCGAAAGTTACACGGGTGTATTATCTTTTTACAACGAAATCGAAATACTACACCTACCGCAGTATTTCTTTGTAAACAATATTTTTTGTTTATCTTTCCGGTGCTAGATTCACCAGGCTACTCTGTGCGCTTACTCTGGAGCATGCCACATACAACAGGCCGTGGGAGAAACAGCTTTCCCTTAAGTCTACTCCCGCTACCTTAAGAGTTTGACCTTGAGCTTTGTTTATAGTCATCGCGAAGCATACTTTGATGGGAAACTGCACTCTCTTGAATTCGAAGGGGTAGTTTGATGGTGTTAGGGGAATCCTAGGAATAAATACAGACCTCTGTAAAGCTTAGAAACCTTTAAATGCGGTACTAATATGTATAGTACGGTGACTTTCGAGACATTCCAATTTAAAAGAGTATTTGCATTGCAAGCATCAAGCCTTTATGTAAGTTCAACCTTTTTTGAATAAAATCGGATTGACTTTACAAACATGTGTCAAAAAAAATATAATTTAAATCAAAATCACTAAGGAGTATTGATATCAACTTCGAAACAAATCACTCCCAAAATAACTTTCTACCCCTATTTAACCCCGTTAGGGGATGAATTTCAATAAAATACGAAACAGGTCTTCCATTAATTCTGTTAAAGAATGGTTCTGCAAAATTTGAAGTAGATTGAACCAAGGAATCACGTTGTCCCAAACAAACTTTACCCACCTTTTTCACCCCCTTAGGTATAGAATTTCCAAAAATCCTTTATTATCGGATGCCTACGTCATACAAAGAACACACCCTCCAAGTTTCAAGTCTCTTCGATCAGCGGTTTAGGTTGTGCGTTGATCCGTCAGTCAGTCATTCAGGACAAAGCATTTTATATGTATAGATATATTTAAATATTATGTCCTGATGGTCCAGTGGTTAAGGCCTCGCTTCTCCTCATGCACGAGGTTGTGGGTTCAAATCCAGGAAAGTTCCAATGTGACTTTTTCAATTCATATGTACTTTCTGAGTTTATCTTGGACATTACTGACATCGGTGAAGGAAAACATCGTGAGGAAACCTGGACTTAAAGTTAATATAAGTCTGAAATCACCAACCCGTCTTGAGCAGGCGTGGTGATCAATGCTCGTGCCTTCTCTGTATGAGAAGAGGCCTTTGCCCTGCAGTGGGACAGTAACAGGCTGGTATTATTATCCTTTATTAACATTTTAACATATAAAATACATTTTTAAATATTTCTTAAAAACTATATAAAAAACATTTAAAAATATAAAAAATTGTATTCCGCCGGTGTCGGGAGCAAGGTCCATGCTACCGGTGGTTAGGGCTGCAGAGACAGGAATTATATTATTATTATTTATTATATATATAAACTAGTACATACGAAGTTAAAGTGACTAGATAAGTAGATACTTAGCTATAAAATAAGTACAGGTAGGTACATAAGCTTATGGATTTAATATGTAACTAATATCAAGATACAATCCAACATCTTGTTATTATCACAACATAACAATGGAATATGATCTTATGTAAGCAACACATGTTGTTAACGCGGCTAAGGCAGTGCACATACTAACGTCTTTAAACGCCCGCAAACGTCTTAATTAATTATATATTTGTACAAATGCTGGTTAGTAGGCATGCATTACAATTTCATGGCCCGGTACATGTACAGCATAACACAACTTAGATGTAGCATAAATTTGAAGATTTGCATTCATTCATTCGGAATGTATTTGGTTACATGAGTACATGACTTCACAAGTTATTGCGTTTGAGTAAAGATCATTTTCACCTAAAGCAGTAATAAATATTGGTGATTTTGAAGGCGCGCTCAGTTCGGATGGTGATCGGTTTTACGAATTTAATTATTATTACAATTCAATAAATCAGAGGTAACCAGTAGCTCCAAATGGAATATCAGCAAATTAATCCTAACAATATCTACGTAGTTTTAATGTGTGATATTCGACTGAAACTGAAAAAAACCCGATTCCGTTCAGTTTCACCCAAACGTTCCCAGTGATCAGCTAATATCCGTTTACTAGTGAATATCCGTTTGTATGCAACAGTAGCAAGCCATTGACATTTCCAACTTTATGCAGTTCCAGAATGAAACGACGTTGTCGCTATTTTGACTCGGAAATAAAATGATGATTCTCTTTTAATGGACGTTGTAAGTTCGTTGGAATAATCTCAAAGTGAAGTAAGAGAGCGCCGCGGTTGAGATTTTTTTCTGTCTTTGTACGTTTTCTTATTAGCAACTTGCAGTACCTACAAAATGTTGTTGTCTTGGTCACTCAGAATTCTCATCTTTTGTAGAAAAGAAAAAAAAATACGTTTATTTGCGGTAAACATGACGCAAAGAAAGAAAAAAAATAACAAATTGTGGGAAAATACACATCACATCCACGCAAAACGGCCATCGCTCAGCATAATGCTGCAACCCTATGCGAGATAGAGCCCCAGCGCTGGTTTTCAGCGACAGCCGGCGCGCGGCGTTGAGGTCGACCGGTGCAGCATACAACGAGATATAAATTAGATATAAAAATAAAATAAATAGACAATAATTAATTTACATGTTTACATAAAATGGCAACATTCCGTACAGTCGACATCGACTCGCGCGCCGCCGCGCCGGCTTACTGTGCGTTTGCACTGGCGAAACATTCACAACAAAACATGTTGGAATCTCTATTTTCTGTCAATGTTCCACACAATTTTTGACAAGACCTAGAGATTTCAACATGTTTTGTTGCGATGTTTCGCCAGTGCAAACGTACAGTTAGAGTAATCTGTGCGCGCAACCGTCAGAAAACTATCTTTATCACCCAGAGGCACATAAATCGGTTACCGATACATAGATTGTAGTTAGAGAATCACAAAAAAAATCATTTAGAGAGATATAGAATAGAAACAAATACTCACTACTTAATCCCTGCGTTTAGCATGTCAGGTGAAAAAAGGTACATTTCAATAATACCTCGCGAATCGTTCCCGACTGGCTCTCCATGTGTAAGTCGCCTAACCCATATAACGTCTCCTATCTACGTGTGTACGTATTGTTCGTCACGATCGCTTGCGGTGTAATTATTTCAGAATTAGGTCATGCGGATTATCGCCTAATGCGCGAATTACCGCACACATGTGTTAGATAAGGGAATTAATATCTGCGTTATCTGCATCCGTCAAATCTCTTGGTTATTGATGTGGGTCTTGGAGTGAGGGATCTTGTTGTGCGGAGTGGGACAGTTAAGAAACTAGAAAGATTTATTTATTTACGCAAGTCTTACCTACAACTGCCATTACAGATCTGCGATAAAATGTGATAGAGTGGCCTTAAGTACATGCTAAATCCTTAATCTACATCCTATAAAATTACGAGTACATACTATATCCCATGGTCTAATAAAACAAGGTCTGATATTCCGGGACTAACACATGCTTACGTCACTATCCAGTTGCCACTCTATTGCAACAAAACACGATTAAGGAAAGATTTTCAGAAACCATTCTGTTAAAAAATATGTACAAAACTTTTAAATTGTCGTTTCGTGTGTCTAATCAAACGAAACAATTCAATTTAAACATAAACCAACGTAATTGTTAATTAAACCCTCATTGTTTTATCGGATTGGCACAGGTAATAAAGGTGGTTGGGGAGTTATTATTACAAACTTCTGGTAACACGGATGTGATGACGTAGACTTGTGTTGCCCACGTGACCACTGTGTTTCGGAATGCCGTACCTGGCGAAGTATATTATTATACCATGCTATATCCTTAATCCTAACATACATCTAAATAACATATTATAAATAATGTAACTTTTGCGAATTCACTCAAGTTGATAATTCGAGTTGAGATACTTCTTTTTTTCACTTCCAGAAATAGAATTTAGAAGGGAAATGTGCTCGATGTAGGATTGCCATTCAGCCAGCTACAATGAAATAGAGCTCCTTCTTATCCTACCTATTTCAGAATATTCCATTTTTGATCTATATACATACATTTAGCCTCTTTATGTCCTGACTCCTGACAAGCATGAATATCTCACTGCCACCATTATTACTTCCTTTTTTATTGTAATTTTATATTCTTGTTCGTGACATTGTTGACGCAGGAGGATTGTTGTTCCAAACGATATATACTAGGTACCTACGGATTACGAACCTTTTGATGAATTCAATGAACGAACAGAATGTAAGGAGTCTGCGTAAATAGGGACTTTGGTAATCTACTTATGAAATCCTATTCTGTAGGTAGGTACGTTTCGTAAAGCCAAATGATTTATAGACTAGCGCGACGCGACAGCGCAATGCGACACCACTTATTGTTATACCGTGAAATCTTCTCAGAAATCGTATTGTTCGCGTCGCGCTGGTCTGCACGAGCCTTTATATTTTAGTTTAAAATATAATGGGTACAGTATTATAACCATAATATTTAATTACTTTTTTTTTAAAGTCCCTTTAAACACAGACATTAAAAAAAAAAAAAATATTTTAAAATTTGGAAAATATTTTGTTTATAATAATGGAAGCTCAAAATATCATAACACACATAAATTCCACTATCGAGTAATTTGGGAAATGAGTTGCAGATGAGTGCACGCAATCAGACTTATCAACAAAATTAATTTCAGTTCGTGACGTATCTGTAGGTAGATATAAATATACAGATATACCTACTGCCACCTACAGTACCTACGTAAGATTAATTTAATTTATCATTTTGCTGAGTATAGCGATCTATAATAATTTCGTAACGCGGATGTGAAATGAGGACGATGGTGTAGGTAGAAAGAAGTATGAAGTATATTAGGCTCACATCTTTAAAAAAGCTAAAAGTATTTTTTTTTACCGACTTCATAAACATTACGTTTTTTTTTTCTTATTTTTTTTTCTTCGATATTTTCATCAATTGTGGACCGATTTTGAAAATTATTTTATAAAAGAAACTTGCACGGTAGTCCCATATAAATTTCATTAACTATGCTTGAGTAGTTTTTGAGTTAGCTTCAATAATAGGTATTTTTCTAATTAGTCTATGCGGATGCTGTTAAATAACTTCCTGTCACTGCTATTCTTATTTACACAGCAGTAGTATTTAAATTTTTGTGGGGTAGGCATCGCAACTAAAAACGGGTTCCTAAATTAAAGTCATTTTTCACTTTGTAGTGTTTTAATTATAGCATTTTTCCCAGAGAGATTAAGTTTAAATGAAATTAAATTTGGTTATTCGTTAAAATGTTACTAAACTATATTCACAACGAATTATTGTATTCGTGTTAAATTTATTTTTAGCTGGAGGCAAAAATATCGCTAGCCCATTACTGTACCTATCTACTCCATAAAATATTAATTAAATTACTTTCGCGTAGGTGAGGTGAACCAATACGTAATATTTCAGAGATCGATACTGGAGTAGTAGTCATTTTAGTATTGAACCATTCATTGATGAGGACGATTCAACAAAGCTTTAGAAAACAACACTCGAGATAATAGCTATATCTTTGAAGATTATGTAAGTCTTGTACAACTTAAGTTACACATTCCAATGTTAGAACAAAGTTAAAGTCAAAGTTAAATAAAATATGTCAAATAGGCACATAAAAAGGGCTTTTGGCTAAGTATTAAAAGCCGTACTTAATCAGGTTAGCTTTACGCTTGCCGCGGTTGGTTTGTAGGTGGGTGACCATCTTTACATACCAAGACTCCTCCGTGCCTCGAAAAGCACGTTAAGCCGTTGGTCCCGGCTGTCATTCGTAGATCTTTGACAGTCGTTACGGGTCATCAGAATCCCGAAAGTCTAACAATCAGTTTTACCAAGGGGTATCGTATTACCCAGTTACTGGGTTGTGGAGGTCAGATAAGCAGTCGCTCCATGTAAAATACTGGTATTCAGCTGCATCAGTCTTACCAAAGGGGGTATTACCCATAGTAACTGGGTTGTTGCAGTCGCTCCTTGTAAAATATAGCTGCATCCAGTTAGACTGGAAGCCAACCTCAAATTGGTTGGAAAAAGGCTAGGATGATGAGGCACATAAAAGGCACTTTTAAACTTAAAATTTTCCAAGAAAATATAATTGACTCTAGTTGCCCCTTCCAAAAGGTTGTTTCGTATGGAGATGAATGGGCAAGAAACTCCACCGTTACTCTTTTAAAATGTTTTACAATATTTGCATATTATAATTATATGTGAAGATGATGTAACTAGAATAAAATGACTAAACCACAATAGATCAAAAGAATACAGACAGAAACCTCCACCCATTGCAGTAGAGGATAAAAACGTCAACTTTCTTCATTGAGCAAATCAGATAATGCCGCAGGAGACGCCCCGGGCGTCGGGAGTCGTGAGCCGACTTCCGGCCACCGTAGGCGCGGGCGGACGGTGAGCGATGTGTAGCTCGCCGTCCGCTAAGAACCAGGCCCGGGTCGACGGCGCGTTGTGTCCCACGCGCGCCTCAAAGAGATGTCAGCACCAACTGACGGGGTCCGTAAGGGCCAATGCCTGCCAGGGTTGCGAGTTTGTCCGAAATATCGCGGCCCCGGGACTCAGGCAACGGAAGGAACACGGGTGGGTTTTAGTCAGTAAAAGTCTGACACACCCTCCCGCTCCACCACCAGAGCGGGAGAAGTTATTTGATAATTTCACACCCTCAAAAAACAAAACAGATAATTATGTTAAAAAAGTTACCAGATTCATTATACATTATTGACCAGTAGTGTTCCTCCCACAAAATTCATAGTGAAAAGAAACTTCATCAACTTGTTTCATGGTCATTTGAGCGTAACTAATTCAATTAGTTTAATAAATAGGTAACCCTTTCATGTTATTTCTGACATTCTTAGTCTATGCACTTTAAAGGTTCGTTCATAAAAGGTTACATTGATCATGATCCTCAGTATTTTATGAATATTAACCCTATCCGTCTAAAGTGTCAGATTATCTACCAGGTGAGGCGTTTTAGCATGGCCATACTGGTCATTGACCCAACAATTTTTTTTGACATTATTCATTTAAAAAAGGGAAATCGACATCTATCGTCATCCTTAACAATTTTTACAAATAAAAAACGATAATTATTTTATTATATTATTTAGCACAGACTAAAAGGCACACAACACAACATAATTATTGTACTACAAATAAAAACCAAATTAAAAAAGAAATAAAACAAATTAAAAGTGCGTGTAGTAGTAGTACTATATGTTAAAGGCCAATGACCGCCATTGCCATGCTAAAACGCCACTACTATAGGTACTATTATTACTGTTAAGGTGTGTACGTTCGAACGGACAAAACATAGTGAACACGAACATTGAACACGGAACATTTGGTACGTACGTATGGACGTAAATTAGCAAAGCAAACACCAAACGAACATAGTTGGACTGAGTTCGCGCTCAACCGCTCCGCTCTCTTCAGTAGACCTGCATTCGAAATTGGATCCCCACGAACATTATTGATGAACAGTGTTTGATGTTCGTTAGTGGTGCGTACCACTCGCACATGCGAACAAATTAGTATTCGTTGTTCGTGTTCACCGTGTTCTTGTTCGTTCGTGCATACACGCCTTTAATCTGCGTTCGCAATTCATTTGCAGAACATGTAAACATACACGAGTTTAGAAAAAACAACTGTAATGCCTACACATAAGGTTCAGTTTGCGCTACACCTTCATGTTTTTTACGACTTTTTCAACAGTACTAGTCGGTCTAAAATCAACCTTAATTACACTTTCATAAAGTTGATGTTTCTCTAAGTGGAAAACTCGTGTTTGTTTACATGTTTGGCAAATAAATTGCGTTCGCAGATAGGATACAAGCATTATAACCTCGTATTAGAATTTCCGGTGCCATGTAAACATTTAATACGAAAATTATAAAGGTACCCATTTCCACAACTTAGATGTACCGACTTTCATACTCAGTAATTTTCGTATTTATCTCAGTCTCAGAGGATGTAGCACTTACAATTTAAGGGCAGATATAAGTTTATGAATGTAAATAGTTATCTAATCGCATAAGGGACAAAAAACAACATAATTATAAATGAAAAATTACCAACAAAATAGAAAAACTACACTGATGTGAAATAATGAAATAATTAACGTCGTCCTTAAACTCTGTGAGCGTCCCCTTAATATTTATGGAGCGTCAGCTGTCCGCGCCCCTAAGCAATAAATATCAGACGCTGATAAGCCTCTTAAATAAATCATTCTGAAAAATGTATAAGTAGTTGGGGAAATGTATACTACTAGCTATATGGCCCGCGGCTCGATCCGCATAACTAGCTCAAAAAAAAAAGTAGTCTAAGTTACTCCATACAACATCAGCAGACAGAAAGACAAAAAAAAATATTGATATAATAATATAAAGCTTTCTAAGTTAATTATAGATACCTACCACATTCTAATGACGAAGGAAAACCTAAAGAAAATAGTCTATTATCGCCAACAAGCAATGAACAATGTGTGGTTATCAATTCAAAATACAATACAAAAAATATTTATTGACGTAAAATAATCATGTCTGAATAAGTCTTCTCTGTATTAAAAGCGGTCTGTAACGGGGTATTATGATCATTCTGACACAAAAACAAACCATGTCACAAATTATCCTATCTAGATACTTCTCGGTAAATATACATAAAAAATAGCTTGTAACATTACACGTATGGGTATAAGAAAAAGAGAATTCCTTTATCAATAATATCGAAGTAAATAACGGAAAAAGCTTTAAATAAAACGTACAAAAAGTAAATGAACCATGAAAAGTCTACGTGTCAATATTGTACTCGATTTATTTTCAATCTGCATTCGTAATTACAAGGAAATATGTATTACATGTGTGATATTTATTTGCATTTGCGAAATAGGGTTACCATCCGTCCGGATTTTTTCGAACATGGCTGGCTTTTTGGCTCCCCGTTCGGACGTTGTCCAGCCTTGTCATTTGTCCGGATTTTTCGACTTTAGGGTTTTTTTTAAATAGAAAAAAAACGAGGGAAACCTTACAGTATGATGTGTAATATCTGACATCTAGGTGGACGTATAGCTAAATCTAAACTAATATTTTAATTCAAGAGAAAAGATTAGTTTTTTTGCATGTTTGTTTGTTTGTAATGATGAACTCAAAAACTACGGGACCGATTTAAAAAATTCTCTATATCTATACTAATATTATAAAGATTGGTTGTTTGTAAGTTTGTATGTAGGGGGTACTACTAATCGGATTTGAAAATATATTTTTGCATTGAATACCCAATGCTTTAGGAAGGTTATGGGGGACGAAGTTGCGGGCAGAATCTAGTAAGCTATCATTTTTATAGATATCACGCGGGATGAGCCGCTGGTGGAAGCTATGTAGTATGATATAAACAATATTCACCATCGTCATCGTAATTGTCCTCGTCACCATCATACCTTATGACGGCCAACTCTAGCACCGCGTGCGCTCATTGGTCAAATCAAATAGCGCGCACTTCCCCGGCTTCCTGTTACACACTTCCGTCTATCTTCACAAAATCACTCCCACAGGTTTGATTATTTAGATTTAGATTTTGATTGCAGGAGAGCGAGAGGAAATATAAAACACATCAAAAAAAAATTAGACCAATTGAGAAAAAAAAGATTACAAAGTAGAATGTCCGCACTTTTTTGCAAATGTCCGGCTTTAAGTCAGGATTTTTGCAGCGGCCCTTCCGCTTAATTGTATACTCTCATTTTAATAGTAAAAAATGTTGAAGGTGTTATTTCTCATAAGAAAACCGTATTTTTTTTCTGGCGGGCGCTTTTATTTTTGGGAACAAAATGTTCGAAACTAGAAAGATGTCCTTTCCAAATGTTAGGTAAATCTAATTTCGTTCTCCGTGTTTCGATGGTTGGTATTTAATTGTTCTGTCTGTCGATGTCAGAAAGCAATTACATTGGCTTTGCGTTGCATTTGACATGTAGGCGGTACACCAGCGGTTGAGATCATTCATTATCAAACTTGACTTCAGCATGTTGATAAGCTGCTGCTGTAGCATTGATATAAATCTTTGCATACTACGTCTATGTATGTTAATCGTCTATGTGTTGCGCCACTTTATATTATGTAATTTTGATATTTAAAAAAATGCAAGTTCTCAGTCAAATTTTAATACTTTTGTTTTTAGATTAGAGTTTTTCTGACATTTACTGGGTATTGAAATTAACTTTCTCACTGTTGTTGTGGTCTTGGCTCGGGAAAAATGTTATTGAGTTTGTTTTATAGGGAACTAGCTGCGCTCCGCGGTTTCACTCGCATAAGTCTGGATCCTGTGGCAATATCAGGATAAAAGGTATCCTATGTCCTAATACAGGTCATGGTTTACCCATGGGCCAAATTTGATCTAAATCGGTGTAGCCGTTTCTGCGTGAAAGCAAACAAACAAACAAACTAACTCAAACATTCTTAACAGCAGTCCTGAGTCTTGATTTGTGTCCTGTTAAAATTACATGCCTCTTCATGAAATAGAAGCTTAATGGTATGTTAGATTATTATACGCTCTTGAACATGACAGTCACCATCAAAAGCGAACATTTATAATTGCTTCACATCAAACAATTATTTATTCTGTTTCCAAAATACAATCTGGCACACTGAATATTGACACACTGTTGTCCATTTTGAGTACAGCTTTCGGTTCATGAATAAGAGAACAAAACTGTGATATTTGTTGTTTTAGTAATGGGAAATTCAATGGACACGATGAGTCGGCTCGAGTAATTTATAGTACCAGCCTGCGAGAAATGAACGGGAATAGTGGCGTACTCGAAAATGTATGAATACTGATTAATGTATGGGCTCCTACGTGATATTGTTCTAACGATTGCGTTTGATAAATGTCTGGGCTGTAGTTAACTGCGAAAGAAATGAGAAAGTAATGTGTAGGGATCGAGTAAATAATGGAGGAGTCGAACAATGAATCTGCCTAGCACATGCTGGGGTCGACTTCTAGGCGATAGTCATACATGGCATAGAACCCAGAACCTGACCATCATTAGACAACAAAAACATCTGAAGGATAACTCCCGTAGATAATTAAAAACAAAATCCCGTATTTAAAATCAAAATCGATCAATCTGCCTAGCTTTTTCCCAACTATGTTGGGGTCGGCTTGCAGTCTAAACGGATGCAGCTGAATACCAGTATTTTACATGGAGCGACTGCCTTTCTGACCTCCACAACCTAGTTACTGGGTAACACGATACCCCTTAGTAAGGCTAGTTGTCAGACATTTGGGATTCTTACTACCCGTAACGACTTTCAAAGATTTATTAATAGGGATGTTGGCTGGGAACGAACAATCAATCTGCCTAGCCTTTTCCCAACAAATTCAAATTCAAAAGTCAATCAGCACTTTTCGAACGTCAAAATTACATAAGACAGTCCCCCAAAACAACAACAACAACAACTATGCTGGGGTCGGCTTCCAGTCTAACTGGTTGCAGCTGAATACTAGTATTTTACAAGGAGCGAATGCCTATCTGACCTCCACGGGTAAAACGATACCCTTTGGGCTTCTAACTACCCGTAACGACTGTCAAAGGTCTACGAATGACAGCCAGGCTGCAGCTCGAATGGGTATCGATATGTAATGATTACTAGGGTTACGTATATTTTGCAAATAAAAAATCGAAATTTCGCATAAATATAAACTCAAAAGGCAAAATTTTCGCCTTCATTCGTCAAAAAAAAACTAAACTTTAAAATCACTTATTTATTTGCATAATCATTACAAGAACTAACCTGCCCTGCTAACCCGAAAGGCGCTATCTCTGAGATACGCCCTTTTAGGTTTTTTTATACCATTCAATAGCTATAACAATTTCGCATCTAATGGTATATATTCCAAATACCGCTATCTAACTTAAAACATTTAAAAAAACCTACTCAGAAGTTTTTTTCCTTATGTTTCCATTTAATAACAATTTACAAATAGTCAATTTTCTCAAAACTTACTCCGATTGAGATAGCGCCTTTCGGCTTAATAGGGCAGTCACTATCTATTGTTATTTTTTTGTTAAAAGCTAATATTATGGTTGTTTTTGTTTTCCTACATAAGAGGGTTTATCCTAAAAGTTGGCAACGTCGCAAATAACTGTCAAATATTTACCTGTTTTGATTCATAAAGCAATATTACTGAATAGAAATAAGAAATGTGGCTAACTAGCGAACTAGAATATTAATAATGAATTGCAATTATAACATTGAATTTGATGTTGTACCCATTTTAGGTGTCAAAAACGCATTTGAAAAGTTTTATAAATAGTTTTTCTACATCTAAAACTAAACATTCGGTGTTACGATAGTAATTATTGCATTTCATAATCAATATTCTAGTTCGCTAGTTAGCCACATTTTTTATTCCACACATAAATATTGCCAAATTAATCAAAACACTGAAATATTTGACATCTATTTGCGACGTTGCCTACCTTCAGAATAAACTCTGCCTTCGGTCATATACGACAATATTGTAGATACTAAACTATCTTTCAGAGTCTACATTGTTGCCTAGGCTTTGTAGGTATAGCTGCATTTGCAAATCTAGGGTAGCTACGCTTCTTTAGTTTCCTACGTCACGATAATGTTGCGTTCAAAATTTCGTGGCAAAGTATGGAAAACACAACATATCGCACTAATTACTAACGCATGGCTATGTAGTAAATTTCGTATTTATCGCATTTATTTCGTAAAAACGAAAATTACGCATTCTTAATGATCACCCATCCACGTAGCTTAACGTTCGATCGAAATCTGCGGCAGTTATCATTTAGCCAGGAGCCCCTCTGGAGTAGTCGAACAACAAAGTATAATGATGTCCCTGCCACCAAACAGTATTGCTGTAACCCAGTTTGAAGGATATCGGTGTCGGTACAGCTACAGGCACATTAAGCCTTTTCCAACTAGCCTATAAAGTTGGAAATGCTTGGTCTTAACATAACATCACGGCTGTAATCCCCGTAGGGTTAGGTAGAGGTGTACTTAATTTAAGTACACCCAAATTTCGCCAAGTCCCATGTAATAGGGGGCGAGCCTATTGTCATCAACCTGGCACAAAACCAGACTCGACTCGCCCAGACTGATCAAAAATTCAAAAGACATTTATTCCCACTAGGCTGAGAATCAGCACTTTTCGAACGTCAAAATAACATAAGACAGTCCCCCGAAACGCATGACCTTCACCACTTCCTATTGATTTGGCTGGGCAGAAAAAGTGGAGCAACAAACTTCCCAGCAGCACTGCTGTCTGTTCAGTTAGAAAAACTTAATTCTATACAATAGTAATTATGCAAAATAATTTACATAACGCAAAACATTAAATTATTTGCTATATGTCAGCTAGCACACGCCAATATACCAACAAAAAACATCGAAATCTATACTCAAGCGAAAAACACTACCAAGAAATTATTGATGGAAAAACCCAAGAACACTGCCCGACCTGGGCATCGAACCCAGGACTCCATGCTTAGCAGTAGCGTTTGCGACCACTAGACTAACAAGATAGTCAGGTTTCAAAATTTCAAATCTTAGGTGGCAATAACCCCATTTCATTCGGTAGGAGTAGTGGGTCGGGCACGCCACAATTGCGGCGATAAGTCCCCTCTTTGAGGAGTGGCTAGAGAGGCGTCACGGCGTCCTCACCTTCCGCCTGACGCAGGTCCTCACCGGACACGGTTGTTTCGGGAGGTTCCTGTTCAGGATAAAGCGGGAGGAAACGCCCGGGTGTTACCATTGTGTGGATCGCCCGGAGGACACGGTGGAGCATACGGTGGAGGTCTGCCCGGCTTGGGCGGGGCAACGCCGTGTCCTTACGGAGGCGATCGGCAGCGGCGATCTCTCGCGTCCGGCCCTGGTTCAGGCCATGGTCCGGAGCGAGAGTGCATGGGAAGCCGTCACTTCCTTCTGCGAAGCAATAATGCTCGCGAAGGAGGAGGCGGAGCGCGCGAGGGAAATGCAAGATGCGCGCCCTCGCGCCCCTAGTCGCCGCAGGAGACGCCCCGGGCGTCGGGAGTCGCGAGCCGACTTCCGGCCACCGTAGGCGCGGGCTTGCGGACGGTGGGCAATGGGTAGCTCGCCGTCCGATTAGGACCAGGCCCGGGTCGACTGCGCGTTGTGTTCCACGCGCGCCTCAAAGAGATGTCAGCACCAACTGACGGGGTCCGTAAGGGCCAATGCCTGCCAGGGTTGCGAGTTTGTCCGAAAGGGATATCGCGGCCCCGGCACACAGGCAACGGAAGGAACACGGCTGGGTTTTAGTCAGTAAAAGTCTGACACTCCCTCTCGCTCCGCCCAGAGCGGGAGGAGTCATATGATGATTTCCCACACAAAAAAAAAAAAAAAAGGTGTCCGCTACACCTTTTTTTTTTTTTTGTGTCACCTACATTATACAAATACCATCCTATATCGTATCTAACAGATATTATAATAATCTATTAATTACAGGAAAATTACATAGGCACGCTCCATCTGGTTTTAATTGACTAGAGTCATTTTTAAAACATGTGAATCTTATGGATAAACCTATAAATTATTCCATTCTGCGTCATTACAAAAGAAAAACAATTAACTATACACAAGATAAACACGTATCCCGCAGCATGTGCCGATGTAATCATACACTAAACAATATGTGGAAGCATTAGCCATGTTTAGATGACACGGTTCTTCAGTTACATGAAGATTCCTCAATGAATATGATATTTCATTACTATATTAAGAGCTTGAAATTGACTAAAGACTGTATCTAATAACTTAGAACCTGACAACCGATCATTGTATAGACTATGTTATATACCTATAAAGCTGATATTTATTAATGATAGCCTAGTGGTGTGACCGTTGGACTGCCAAGTCATAGGTCTCGAGTTCGAACCAAAGGCACCTCTGACTTTTCGGACTCATGTGCGTATTGTATAATTATCACTTGATTAAAAAACGATAAAGGAAAACATCGTGAGGAAACCGGTATGCCTGATAGATATTTCTCGACGGCATGTGAAGCCAAGTCAGAGACCCATGGGTGGCTTTAAAACTCTGACATCAGGTTAGTCACTCACCACACGAAAAAAAGAATAAAGATAGTTTTTTTTGTTTGTTTGTTTGAACACGCTAATCTCCGGAACTACCAGTTGGATTTGAAATTATTTTTGCGTTTGATAACCCTATTCTTGAGGAAGGCTATAGGCTATTTATCATCATGCTAGGACACTTAGGAGCCGAGCAAAAAGAAAAAAAAAATTTGAAAGAACGCTGAGTGAAGACGAAGTAATAGCGCGGGTAGGCGATGAGATGCATCGGGTTGGTTCGGCAGAACAAGAAACAAACGAACGAAGTCGCGGGCAGAAGCTAGTAGTTATTAAATAATAATGTATGTTTAGGTTAAGGTATTTATGGGCCTGTGTCGCCTGAAATATGCATCGGCCTGTGTCGCGTATTTTGTCTAAACATGCTGATAACTCATTTAAACCTGAATTTCACACCGTTCTACCAACTATGAAACATAAGAAAAAAAATCACAACATGAAAAATATTAAAGTTAATTTTCCATATTTTTCATGAATACCTAAAAAGAAAAATACGGGCGGTCACATGCCCCATGGGGACATTGTATATATACTCAAACATTTAAGTCTGACTTGATTTGACGATCAACTTCTACACCCATAATTATTAAGTAAACTGTTAAAATAATTTAATCCTTCACGGCTTTCCCTAATCGAGTAAACATAGGGTTTGAAGTATAACCGTTATGTATTATTTGATTATTGCTCTTAGAAGTCCGAACTCCTTTCCCAGCCTCACGACACTTCATGTAAAGAGCGAAAGTTTCGAAATAAAATTTTACTGGCCCCTACATTATGGTGTTTCCATGGTTCGGCCATGTTTTCACAGGTTTTAAGCGATGTAATTTATGTTCACGTCCGGGGAAAGTTTTATAGCTGTTTATTTTATGTCGCCGAGAAAGGGACGTTCGTAAAATTCATGAGGTGACTATAATCTGTGTGCTTATTTGGTTCGTTGTGAGGTACTTATGTTTGTTTTGTCACGTTTTCGATAAAGGGGTAAACAGGTGGTATTCAATTAAAAAATTGTTTCAAACACGCTTCACTGTAAAGCCTTGTTGTTGTGTAACAGGAAAACATGCAACAAACATTGACATAAAACTCTAAGTTGTAATTTAAATTTTCAACTTAATTACATTTTCTTACGTTCTTTGCGTAAGCTTGTTTACTGATGTTGATAACACTTCGCGTGCATTTATTTACTTAGCTCACAAAGATATACGTATTTTATGAAGTATTATTATTATAGATATACGTACATAAAGTACGTATTGTTTATATCTAGTCTTGTGTATATTTTATTAGCTTGTTCCTCTCTCAAACAAATCCCTCTTAACGAGAACTTGAAATATAAAAACCGCAAGCCAAAATGAGAAAACTTAAACCTAATCATGAACATGTAAGTATAATTATGGTTTCGTTATTCAGAACGTGTGCGTGTGCGAACGTTAGGAGTGCTACTTTTTCGGATTGACATGATTCGGCACCGCCGCGGCGGTGCCGAATCTAAGCTGGAAAACAGCAAAAGCAAAATCAAACAACAAAATCTAAGCTGGAAAACAGCTAAGCCGAGCGGCGGCGGCGCCGCCGCCGCTCGGCTTAGCTCGAATTGTACCGAGCGGGCTCTAACATGATTCAGCGAGGCTACCCTCGCTAAACTACGTTCTGGACCTACGTCCAGAACATAGTTTGCCAATCGGCACGAGCCGAATGTAAAAGTCGAATGTCTGTAGTACTTAATTGATTCGGGTCGGCTTTGGTGTTCAACAAATAACTACTGCCATATCCGATGGATATCCGACCCGAATAACACACGTTAAAGTTATATTAAAAGAAAGCCACGTTTTGAATCAATCAATAACATAATTTGTTTGTAGTGACTGTAAGGCATAATATCGCGCTGTTGCTCGGGGCTAAGTAATAACAGCGGCACGGTTCTATCCCTCAGGTTAAGCTACGCTTGCCGGGGTTGGTCTGTGGATGGGTGACCATCTTAACATACCGAGACTCCTCCGTGCCTCGGAAAGCTCGTTAAGCCGTTGGTCCTGGCTGTCATTCGTGAATCTTTAACAGTCGTTACGGGTCGTCAGAAGCCCGAAAGTCTGACAACCAGTCTTACCAAGGGGTATCGTATTACCAGTTACTGGGTTGTGGAGGTCAGATAGGCAGTAGCTCCATGTAAAATACGGTATTCAGCTGCATCCGGTTAGACTGGAAGGCAACCCCAACGTAGTTGGGAAAGGCTAGGCAGATTGTTTGACTGTAAGGCATAATATTGTGGTACGTTTTACTATAGGTATTCGCAATTCCTTTAGCTCAGTTGTACGTCAACAGGGCTCGGATAACGGATATATATTTTGACGTGAAAACGTCATTTCGCTCGAAGTACGAGTAAGTTTTCGAAACGGTGTCGTCTTAAAAACCTTAGGAACGATTTGTTTCGGTTACGTTCGAACGGAACGTTGTTAAAACGTTTTTAAAGAAGAACAAAATTTAAATTGTTCTCGGTTAATATAACGTTTATAACCGTTTTTAGGTTGATCAATAGAAAACTCGCAACACTACTCAAATAAATAAATAAGCGGCAAGCGCATTGGAATCAATGATGTAATGAAATGAAGATAAGGTACAATTTAACTAAACGAGTTCATGCTTGTCGGCGCACGCACCGTGCGCGGCTACGTCCTGCGGAATAAACCGGTTTTTGTAAACGTTTTCATTTCGTTTTCGTTCCGAACAAAATGTCGTCGTTCGAGAACTGTCAGAAGCGTTTTATAAACGTTATTTTAAATAAGGTTTCCGAGCCCTGACGTCAACAAAACACACTACTATAATTACGGTGTTCCCAAAAACAACCCCGCCCACGAAAGTCCTATAAAGCATTTCGCAAAAGGTTTCCCAAGGGACAACCTGTAGCATGAATAAGCTCAGGTCTTCTGGGGCACATTAGCACACCACCCGTCTGTTTTCAAATTAAATAAAATGGATTCAAAGGGTACAATGAGTTCATGTGTTTATACAACAGAGTAATAAATAATAATTATATAAATAAAACGTTTATTTTCTCCACCACATAATGATAAATTTGTTTGTAACAATAGATAAATATGTATACATAAATACATTGATGTTGTGGAGACCGCCTGAACTAGGAAAACTTGTGTCAGGTCTCCAGGCCTCCAAACATCTACTAATAGATGGTAATATTGGGATGGCAGATAAAAAAAATAAAAAAAATTGTAGGTACATGTAGAATTGTTTTTGAAGAAGAGTTGCGAGAGATAGGACTCAGTGGAAGTTGCTAGAGGAGGCCATTGCCAAAAGGCACACTGAACTAAAACATTCTGTAAATTAAGGAAAAATACTACCTACATCGCAAAGCTGTACAGAATAGAAAGGGCTTATTATTACTATAGAATTGTTTTATTGTAGTTTGATGTATGTGGCAACGTGTTGTTGATTATCTCCTTTCTTTTATGGCGGAGATTTCATTTAAATACTTATAAATTATATTTTTTATTAAAAAAAAACCTAATGAAAACAACAATTTAAAAAAAATTGCCTACCGGAACATTATTATTATTAAAACAACACCTTAAATCTATCTTTACAGGTTCATCATACCTGTTACTCAAGGGTTGAAGCTTAAGAAAACGCCTGTTGTACCACATACAACTTTAACGCTAAAAACTTTGCGCTGTTATCTTTGAAAATGAGATATTGCCGAAAGCATTTTCGAGTAAAATAAGGAAAATAGAGAAACCTTATAAGCCTCTTATTAGAATAGAATAGAATAGAATTTTCTTTATTCGAGTAACCAAGACACAACAACAAGATTGTTAGTAAAACTTACGATTATGTTAGTAAGCACAGACATTAAACAAAAACAAGAAAAACAATACAATAAATAACAGCAAATAACGGCTGGTCACCGTTGCGACATCCCATGAGAGACGGCACAACAGTGACCCACGTATACACAGTCCAGGCGACTCGCAACCATGCTTAAGACACTGTTGATGTTGGTGCTGCCCCGCACCCTGCGCACCAGGGAAGCGCACCTTTTACGCATTGTTGCGTAAAAGCAATCTACATGCGCATCTGCGAACATCCCTGACGCACTACAGAAACGGGGCAGCCCCACCAGTATTCTAAACGCATTGTTAAATTGAACGCGGAGAGCGCTGTACGATTTCTAGCCCACAGGCTAAACAAAGTGGTATTGGTGGTAAAGAAACTTATCTAAAACTGTTACAGCAACATGTTTTTGTGTTGCTGGAAAAAAGTGAATCAAATTATTTTGCTGCAACTGTATATATTGCGCAGTTTTTGTTTAACATGAAGACGGGGCTTTCCCATATTTTAAAACCTCACACACCGAAATAAACCATTTCATAAATTCTACAATTTTATCAAATAACTTCACATAGAAAACACAGAAAATTAATCGTTTTAATCATTTCAATACAATAATACTCGACTCGTAATTAGCTAGATTTATGCCAAAAGCAAATTCTGTCCAATTTAGCGAAAACCGCGGGCAGATAAATTGAGTTCTGTGCTTCCATTTGTAACAGTCTAAACTTATACCTAGCGTACTCATTAAAGCGGCAACTAATCGTTAGATTAAATTACATTCATTATACAAAGTTTATGTTGTTATCGAATTATTATTCGTAGCTAAAATATTTCAAACTACATGTAATAGGTAAGTTTATTTTACTAGGTACTCGAACAACTGTACAAGGATCTATTGGCGTGTGGCTAAAATCAAAACTAACGCCGCCATCTTGATTATTCAATACATTTCACAAAATAATCGCTCAAATGTTTACCAGCAGCGCCACCCTGTCAACGTCATTTGAGAGCCAAAAGATCCTTGTAGTACTTTACATTCAGGGATAGTTATGCAAATTGACACCTTAGGTACGTCAATTTGCCGTGTTATAGCCGTTTCATACGACTGCCAAAGAATGACTGTTGTGATTTGAATATAGGAACCTTAAATCTGCCTATAACCTTTTCCCAACTATATTGGGGTCAGCTTCCATTCTAACTGGATGCAGCTGAATACCAGTATTTTACATGGAGCGACTGCCTATCTGACCTCCACAACCCAGTTACTGGGTAACACGATACCCCTTGGTAAGGACTGGTTGTCACTTTCGGGCTTCTGACGACCTCTAATAACTGTCAAAGATCCACGAATGACAGCCGGGACCAACACGGTTTAACGTGCTTTCCGAGGCACGGAGGAGTCTCGGTATGTCAAGATGGTCACCCATCCTCGGACCATACCCAGCAAGCGTAGCTTAACTTGATGGATCGACCCGTGCGGCTGTTGTTATTTAGTGGTACTTAAATATGTATATTTTTTACTAATATAAGTGGCTTTTGGGCGTGTTATGTTAAAGTAAATCAAATAAATAAAGAAATAGCTTGCTTTGGTAACGACATTATTAGTCGTCTCCTTTAAAGGTCTCCTTGTATTTTTAATACATCAAAGGTCTACCTCCCTATATCCGAAAATAGCTCCGTAATACTATGAAAACAAAAAAGCTTATCCTGAGGGATCGAAATGAAATCACCCTGTCTATTTTGTAAAAAGTTCACCGTGAAAAAATCGGTTAAGTGAGCTGCCATTCCACGTGATGCTAGGGATCATAGATGTATTAAGAGCGTTTATTCTATAAGTTGGCAACGTCGCAAATAGCTGTCAAATATTTAGCTGTTTTGATTAATTTGGCAATATGACTGAATGGAAATATGAAATATGGCTAACTAGTGAACTAGATTATCAATAATGAATTGTAATTATAACACTGAATTTGATGTTGTAACCGTTTTAGGTTTAGGTTCGTTTTAGGTTTTACATCTAAAACTAAACATTCGTTGTTACGATATTAATTATTGCATTTCATTATCAATATTTTAGTTCACTAGTTAGCTATATTTCATATTTCCATACAATAATCCTATCCTACTTTTATATACCTATATAATATATAACAATATTATAAGTGTGAAAGTTTGTATGGTTGGATGTTTCTAACTCAATCACGCAAAAAACGGCTGAACGGATTTGGATGAATTTGGCACATGGTTGGACCTTGACCTGGATTAGGACATAATATATGTCCTATGTCATAATATATGTGAAACTTTTTATCCTGATATTCCCACGGGATCGAGACTTATGCGGGTGAAACCGCGGGGCCTAGCTAGTACAATAATATTGCAAAATTAATCAAAACAGCGAAATATTTGACATCTATTTGCGACGTTGCTCGCTTTCAGAATGCGTGCTCATAATATAGGTAGATATTATTAAGAGCGTGCATTCTGAAAGTGAGCTATCAATAGACACTATTGACATCACACTTCAAGTTCACTGTGAGCTGACTTCACAATCTTTTAACAATCTCATTTCTTTTTACTAGTTTTATACACTACTGATTCAATTACCTGCTCGCTGAGCCTTTACATTATTATAGCTATCCGCTCGTTTGTACATCAAATTCTTCTTCTATCCTACATAATCACACACTTGTAAAGCCAGATATTCTTTGAGGATATCAGGATTTCCACCACCTTTTCTAATGAATTTTATCAACCATTACAAACAATATAGAATACTTTAAGAGATCTCGTGCACTAGACGGCCACGACTCCGGCCAGTCGTGGCCGTCTAATGGTATTTTATGGTGTGCGGCTAGTTCGCCGTTCCGACCAAGTGCGCGATTCGTATCGGTTTCTTTATAGTTTACCTGGTCGCTGCGACCACCGTGCTCGTGGCCGTCTAGTACGCGAGATCCCTAATAGTACCTAAATTATGAATGATATATTTATTTCTATAAATTGGTTCAACAAAACACAATTACACCTCAATAATAAATAATGATTTAAAACTGTGATGAGTTTAGTGTTTCCTAACCGACTCCTACCCCCCCCCTCCCTCTTCTCTCCTCCTTCTTGAGAAGAAAGACCGAGACAAACTCACAGCCTCTTTCAAAGTCCAGACATAATCTTGGTCAGGTTATTTATGGACCATGAAGATGAGTGTAAAAATACAGCATGATACCTTAAGTAAATAGGCCTACCTGAAGGTGTCAACGATGGAAATAACAAGAAAATCAATACTATTTTGTTTCCATATTTAAATATCTATAAAAGATTTATAATTTTCACTTACAGAATATAAAAAGCATGACGAAAATAAAACACAAAACAAGAATTGCTCAACCTCCGTTAAAAAGGATGCTCAGATTATCATTGCTATTTCTGTAAGAATTATGATCAAGGAAATGGAACGTAAAAGGGCTAAAAATGTAGTCCTCGCAAGAAAATGTAATACTCGTACCATCGACAAGTATAGACGAGTACCGACATTGACATGTGATGTCTCAGCGTTAAAGTTTCTTCAGTTTTAATATCTCTTAAAGCTTCATGTAAGCCTTGTAAAATATTAAGCGTAAAACGAGGGCAAATATGTAAGAAAACAGCTTTAAAAATTTATATTTAATATGCTTTTATCGTTAAAAATATTTTACGACTAAAATAAAATATTCGAAGTATGAAATCAATGCGCGTAATAAAAGTCGTTCAACTAGCGTAAACATAAACTTGGGTTACCATTACCAATTCCGTGATAAATGCCCATTCCCACGAACAACAAAAGGTACCAACGCAAAATCAAAACACGCTCCACTAAAACAAAAGTTTGCAAAAAGGGGATGCGTAGTAAAGATGGCAGCCGTAAAGATTGTGTAGATCGATATTAATGGCTCGCAACAGGTGCGCCGAGGGAGCGGGTCGTACGCCCGTACGCCTTCGTGCACGCACTTTTGTAAACAATCCCCCGTATTACGTAACAATCTTGTAATATCACGTTATTGGCGTGTTTATACTTATATATACATAAAGGTAGGTAGGTATAGTGTACCAGCTACATAGGCCTAATCAAATTTCTGAGTGCCAGTACATACTTGGTAATTAACGTAGCGTAATTACATATTATGGTCTGGTACTGCCAGTTAACATCTTGAATATTCTGACATAATATTACTCATGTATGTATTCAAATTATTATTATGGCTTTCCCGTATTTACAATTAGCCGTTTTTACTAGCTAGTTGCGTTCACTGGTTGGACAAATCTCTGTTCTAAATTGAGTCGTGACATTTTCGTTATTCCGGGTTCACTTTTGATTGAATAAATATCCAATTCGATATACATTTAATATACCAAAGTCCATCCCAACTGTGTAACTAACTAATAACTGTGTCCTCAAAAAACATCTTGGACAATATTGCATCGTGTGGTCGCGTTATTAAAAACGACGGTTTGTGGGCTAGAAGGTTGGATCGATATTAATGCTCCCCGCAACAGGTGCCCCGGGATAGCTGCCCCTAATCGGCTCGTGTAGACGCACTTTAATAATGAAAGTATTTTTATACTGCCTGCGAATACAATGGGGGGATCGTTTGGGGAAATTGCGTATGGAAGGTAGCGTTAGTTGAGGGATATTGAACTGTGTTGTTGTCTGATAGTATTGTGTTGATTTAGGTTTCCATTAATATTCAGCCTGCATAGTAATATCAACACAATATTGTCATTTTGCTAAATCGTCTTAGGGTAGGAGCGGCGATCTAAGGGTGGCCGGTAGCAGCTATATGAGAGTTAAAGCACTAGGAAGTGATGAAGCCGTTTTTGGGGGACTGTCATATGTAATTTTGACGTTCGAAAAGTGCTGATTCTCAGCCTAGTTCGAATAAATGACTTTTAAATTTAGTTTTTTTCAAATTTTGAGACTACTGAGAATAGAGTTAGAAGATTTACCATTGAACAGACCTAGATAAGTCCTGCAGTGGCTGCTGATGACGAATATTCTCCTAGAACTTTTATTAAGTCCAGGTACGTATGGGTGATTTTTTATGGCGCACTCGATTTTCAACGCACTGCTTAGTGCCGAGAGTTCAAAATCCAAAAAGTATTTTTTGCGACGCACTGGGATGCGCTCTTTTGGATTCTCAATGCTCGGCTCAATACCGAGAGTTGAAAATCACCCGGGGCGCACCTGGGCTAACTGCTTATGTGTCGTCATCACTGTTACCTACGCGCCGCAGTAACTCACAGTAAAAGGAAATCAGTTTAATGGAACACATTTTGTTACACAAAAATAAAATAAAACTAAATAGTAGGTAATTTATACCTACATCAATAAGAAACAGCACCTAACCTAACACCGACACGTAAACTAAACTAGACACCGTAAATCCAGTTGTAAACGTCCATTAAGTCACAAAACACTAACCCAGGGCTATTAACGGCTATATTTCACGGTAAACCGACTATGAAGGCACGCAATCTCGCACTCCCACAACTTAGGGGGTCATCACATCACATTAATAATTCCTATTTTCCTTTTACCTCTGCGTATTTTCTAATAAGGGTCTGATTATCTGTTTAGAGTTCTTCTTTTATTTAAGTTCGGCGTGAGTAGTCGGTCAACAATCGGTATTACAGTTGCTGAATTCTGGGGCTAACAAATTATAAATATATATGACACGACGGGGTATCTACTCTGTGCCGTGTCTGACTAGTCTCCGGTGTAATTCTTCGTTGATGGCAGAAATAGGTAGTTGGTTTTCAATCACACACAATTCTAAACTCAAACTCAAAGCATTTATTTCAATTATAACGTTTACAGTTTTGAGTTATCACTTTGTCACATATCAAGGAGTGATTCAGTTTAAGTTAGTTGGTGAAGCTAGTCGCCCATTCCAAAACGAAGTAGGTACTGATGGAGAAGAACGAGCAAGACACTCTTTTAAATCAAACCTCTAACATAATTAGAGGATAAACACAACTTTTCTTTTACATCTCATCTCCCACGCGCCATTTTTTTGTGTCTGTGCCCATTCTCTAAGTCAGCGGATATATCTCGTACTCTCTTCGTAAAATCTTATTACTTAGTTAGTTCAATAAAACTCATAAATAATGCTAAAATGCTTATCAGTTAATTATTTTATAATTAAACAATGCTAATATTCACAAATACAAAGGTCATTCAGAATTAAAGTTAAATTAGAACCTTCATTACTTTTTACACTTTCATTCTTACTACTATTGACAACACTTCCTGTGATTCAAGGAATTTAATCAAACAACAGGTATTCATTAATAAATTGCAGTGTAAAATAATCTTATTACTTTATAGTTGGTTCTCTATTATTGAAACTGATTTAGTTCTCGTATTAAATTATTAAATTCAGTTATTGATCATAATATTCGCAAATCGCGCCAGCTTCGTGACATTAGCGCTTTGCCATAAACAAATTTACTATCAAATGACCACTTGTCAATATGACTAAAAACCCAAAAATCATTAATTAAATGTTCCCTTTTAATTCCAACTATAGTTTTGGCTCTAACATCGAAATTAGTTTAATAATTTCACTATCAGTAATATCGACTACCTGACTGAGTTCACAAGTTTGGCAATAGATGGCGTCTGATCTCAAAGGAACTGATACCTTGATTAATGCTTGTGACAGCATAGCACTTTATGGATACGCATAGGATTATGTTATAATCTTTACAGGTTGACGCCTTCGCGGCGACATATATATTGTATGTGTTATTTTGCTAACGACACGCTAAGAAGAAGTGATGGTGTCCAGAACGATACACAGATGGTCATCTTGTTTAAATTATCGTGGCTCTTATAAAATGAATGTTAGCTGAAATCTTTGTAAATCTAACCAACTAAAATTGAACAAAAACTATTCACCGATAAAAATTGAGACTGACTTTTAATATCTACATAGTTATTCAGAGGGTGGAGTATTACAGCAGTCGCATATGATGTGTAACATCTGTCACCTCACCATGGTAATAAGCAACGTTAAGGTTATATGTAACATTAAAGGAGCAAGGTCGTTAATGACGTTTCTGACAGCCAACTCTAGCACGGCGCGCGCTCAGCGCTCAGTGCTCAAAACAAATAGGGCGCCCTTCCCTGGCTTCCTGTTACACACTTCCGTCCCTTTTCACGAAATCACTCCCACAGATTGCAGGAAAGTGTGAGGAAAGTTGTTACACATCAAAAACATCGCTATAATAGGAAGAATATAAGGGAGTCTTGGATTTTGTATTAAATCTTTTTGCATCCATAATTCCCGTCGAACGCAATTTGACAGGTTTTTTGTTATTTTTGGTTTCAGTGAACACCGATCATCGTAATTACAAGGTAGATCCACATAATAATTATGATAAAAAAAAACCGGCCTAGTGCGTGTTGGACCACGTACCTACAATGAAGGGTTCCGTAGTTGGGATGAATTTATCCCAAAAACAAACTTAACTTTATAGTTGAAAAATATGCTCCCCCATACTTAGATATACGTAACGGTCAATAATCCAACTGCAAATGTTAGTTTGTAATAGCATTTTCTTTTTTTATGTGGTTAAACTAAAATTAACGATTTTCGGTTCGATTTTTCCTTTACATGTGTTATAATTATGTGACTTTGCTTCCTGCCAAATTTCATAATTCTAGGGCAACGGGAAGTCCCCTGTATTTATTTGCGAGTATCAAAATATGTCGCATAAATGGCCGTATTTTATTGCGTTGACTTAGAACTTCGATCAATAAAAGCTTGATTTTTAAGAGCTCCAAGGGACCATAGACCTACGTATTTGATATTAATTTCAACTTGATACCTCCACGCGTTCCCGAGAAAAAGGGTCTTGACAGAGTAACAGTCGGACAGACGGACGGACAGGCGGACAACAAAGTGATTTTTTCCTTTTGTAGTACAGAACTCTAAAAATGGACTCTTTACAACAGGAGCATGCTTTTACTATACTCTGTGTATACCTAATACCCACGCCAAGTTAGCCATTATCTAAGTAGGCCCAAGTAAGTTCTGTAAACAAAGTTACGCTACATTTGCTCTCAACTTTAAGCTTATTTACAGTTCGTGTGTAGTTTTATTAGTTTACAGAATGCTGTGGATTACAACGTAGGCGTTGGGTTATTTATGATCGCAAAACGAATCTACAAGTAAATCTGTTTTCGAGTTTTTTACGGATTGAAAACCCTCAAGTCAGGGTCTGCAATTTTTTTTATAGTATATTCCTCCAGACCCTATTTCGGCCATGGCGGCCTATCTCAACGGAGACGAGCCTTCGGTGCGAGAGATATTATAGTGACCAATGGCTTAACGTGCTTTCCGAGGCACGGGGGTATCACACCGCCAACTTCCAAACTCCGGGCTGTTACTAAGAAATTCCTAATGGAAAAACACAATAACACTTTGCCCAACCCGGGAATCGAACCCAGGACCCCACGCTCAACAGTCGCGTTTACGACCACGAGACCAACGGGGCAGGCTTTGCAATCCTTTTTAAGGATGATGCAAAGCGGTTGATTGTTTCCTACCGTGACCGAAATGTTTGTTTTAACTTTGAAAAAAACAATAATAATTTATCAAATCCGACTGGTAGTTCCGGAGATTACCCCCTATATACAAACTTACAAACAAACAAATTTATATTATTTATTTATTTTATTTTATTTGCGAACATAAATAAAGGGAACAGCAGATTTTTTATTCATGATTTCAGGTTTGGTCCCATAGTAAAAGTGGTTCATAATGAGGAATACAATGACCCCTTAAAAGGTTGTTGGTGTTTTACCAATAACCCTGTATAGTATAGTATAGTATAGTATAGACAAAACAAACCGTGACCAAAAAAATCTTTCTAATTCAATTTGATACTGCACATAATAGAACACCATTTTAACAAGTGGAATTCGAAGTCGGGTTGTCCCATTGCTCAATTTAATATTAATTCCCCATAACGGTTACGCGTCAAAAAGTTTTAAATCTCATTATCTCTCTACAGGCTTAAAGTTGAGCAGCATACCGGATTCCACCGAGTATTACATGGCGGATTATGAGATCGTCAGTATTCAAATATTTCCACATTTTTAGACTTGTTTGTCTGCTACAGAAAGACTGCTGTAAATTCTGGAGCAAATACCGCAAACGTGAACATAATTGTGTACCTATAGTTCCAGTTAGATAATGTATAGCTTGAGTTAATGTAATAAGTCGGTATTTATATGATTTCTTTTCCTCTAACTAACCGTTCTAGAATCATAGATCTCGAGTTCGAACCCAAGGCACGCATCTCTGACTTTTCGGATTCATGTGCGTATTGTATAATTATCACTTGCTTAAAAAACGGTCAAGGAAAACATCGTGAGGAAACCGGCATGCCTGAGAGATATTTCTCGACGACATGTGAAGCCAAGTCAGAGGCCCATGGGCGGCTTTAAAACTGTGACAACAGGTTAGTCACAAACCAAACCGGTTATCACGATAATCCTTACGATGTTTTCCTTCACCGTTTTTGAAGCAAGTGATAAATATACAATACGCACATGAATCCGAAAAGTCAGAGGTGCGTTCCTTACACAAAATTAATGGCCGTCGACTGTAGGTGACGTGCAAGTCATTGCAGCGTCGTATGTAAGGACAGTCGAGCCCGTCAGCTATCATCATCAGCACGCTGTTGGGGCTGCCGCGCATCCTGCGCACCAGAGACGCGCACTGCTTACGCATCGTTGCATAGAAGCAGTCGACGCTAGCTTCGGTAAACATGCCCGAGGCCCTACAGTGTCGCGGCAGCCCATCAGCGCTCTGAAAGCTCTGAAAGCAAAGAACAAATCCAATTTTAAAAGTATATGGCTAACGAATAATGAATGAATAACAGTCCCAGGCTACATACCTACGCTTTTGCCTCATTCTTTAAACTTAATTGGAATCCTATTACTTTCGTACAATTCGTGAACAAAGGCAAAGTTAATGTAGAAGAATGTGCCTAAAGGCTGGTCGGTAAACATGATGAAATGTTAAAGCATTGTTCTCCCAAAATACGAAAAGTTAAGCCAAATAACAGACGTTTGCAGCATGGGAATAAAAAATAAAAAAAAAACACAATGTTTCAAAGATTCCGTATTAAGAATGTTCTGATTTTCGAGAATTCCGAAATTGTTTGAACAGCGTCCATAATAGGAAGCTTCCAAGAAAGTAATTGACACGAGTTATTTCCCTCTAATCGCCTTACACAGTAATATAAATTGTTTTTGACTCTTCAGTTTAATTATTTTGATGGGGCTTTTAGTATTAAGTATCATAAAATTTAACATAACTTCTGTTCTTTTTTTTTCTTTACTGTCCCCCACTACTGGGTAAAGGTTCTCCCATACTTCGCCATTCATCTTTGCCTGCTACCTTTTCCGGCCAATCAGTCAAGATCTTGTTTAGTTTAAAAATAAACATAAATGAATGACTACTTATAAGCTGTTTTCTTGTTTCATAAATTTTATCACTTTATGATATGACTATGCAGGTCTGTAATAATCTCACTATTGAAAAAAAGTAAGAAAAAACGTTTGTTTAAAGAACACGAAAATAACAAGTTGGGCAAAGGCTCTTACAGTGAAGAAATAAACATTTATCTCCACATTTGCTCAGTGCAGACTGGCGATTAAGGACTAAGTCTTGACTCGAGTGCAAATTCCATTTGCCACTTTGTATAGGTAACTTCTGTGGCGGCATCTACATTGTCACAGGTGAACTACGCATCAAAGACCTGACGACACAAAATCTTGACGTCACTCAAATCCTGCATCGCGCAATTACAATGGCACATGCTGAGCTGGACTCCTATTTGGTGCAACCTTGAGATACACACCGCACCTTGTATATTTTAGTTGAAGTATGTCATAATGTCACTCCATTTCTTGAAATACCTATGTTTTTTCTTTTTTGTATATTGACATCTTGTTTTTATATATATCATGTAAATTATTATTATTTAATTGTGCATATGTGTCTCTTTTGTGTGCACTCAATACTTTTTTATTTATCTATCAATTAGAGTTTACCGCGCGAACTGTATAAATATAACTTCCCCGACATCAATCGTTGGGCAGTTGCCCGCCAGACACGACACCCGTCTGGTCGGAGGATCCTCCCTTTTCTATAGAAATGAGTGAACTTTACACCCTGTTCATCATGCTTCTAAACTTTAATAAAAAAAAATACTTTACCTAATACTGTCTAAAAGAAAGAAAGAGCTTACTGTACGTAGTGGAAATAAAAATATAAACCGGGCTATTCATATTATGTATATGTTACATCTTCCACCAAATCGAATCAATCATCTCAGCTCATTGGCCAATGGAAATCTTAACACGTTTGCGCTTTTATCCATTTCTTTACTTAAGCTTTTATTTATTTTGTGCGACCTTTTTTAGGGTTACGTAACTCAAAAGGAAAAAACGGAACCCTTATAGGATCACTTCATTGTCCGTCAGTCTGTCTGGACATGTCAAGACCATTTTTCTCAGGAACGCGTTTAGGTATCAAGTTGAAATTAATATCAAATACGTGGGTAAAACGGTCCTTTGGAACTCAAATAAATACGGCCGTACAGTCACGAGCACCAATATGCATACACTTAGCAATTTTAAAAAGTGATTTTCTTCTACTATGTTGATCGTAATTTTATGTTGTTACGAACATAGTATTTTGGAACCCACACTAATATGAAATAGGTCTTATCTCAAGGTTTCAGTCGTTATTCCATGCGAAAATCGCTTGTGAATTTTGCTAAGTGGATACATATTGGTGCTCGTGACTGTACATGCGACATGTTTTGATACTTGCAAATAAATCAAAACCTATAAGATACTTCCCGTTGACCTAGAATAATGAAATTTGGCAAGAAGCAAGGTCAAGCACAAGTAAAGGAAAAATTCCAAAAATCGTTAATATCTAGATAAAAAAAAATGCTTTTACAAATTTACATTAATTTGCAGTTGAAGTATTGACCGTGACGTATATCGATGTATGAGAGGGTAGAGAACACATTTTTCAACTACCTACAATGATAAGTTTGTTTTTCGAATAAATTCAACCTAACTACGGAAACCTTCATCGGTTTTTTCTATTTTCGTTAATATATTTTTCTTGCTTATTTCTGTCATTTGTGGATCTTTGACAGTCGTTACGGGTCGTCAGAAGCCCGAAAGTCTGACACCAGTCTTACCAAGGGGTATCGTATTACCCAGTTACTGGGTTGTGGAGATCAGATAGGAAGTCGCTCCATGTAAAATACTGGTATTCAGCTGCATCCGGTTAGACTTTAAGCCGACCCCGACATAGTTGGGAAAAGGCTAGGCAAATTGATTGATTGATATTTTTCTTGCTTATTTTCTTCTAAAGGGTGTTGACATTATAAGTATTCTGCTTTGAGGTTTGGTTTGTGGCCTAAAGACAAAGTTTACGTTTTACTTATATGTTAGTTTGCCCTTTGTGCAGATTACGTCCAATATTGGTCTCTTCTATTGATTGAAATTCTATATCTAAACTATTATTATAAAGAGAAAAGATTAGATTTTTGTATGTTTGTTTGTTATATACGCTTTCACGCTAAAACGGCTGAACGGATTTGATGAAATTTGGCGCATAGGTACATGACCTAGGTTAGGACATACGATAGTTTCTAACCCGATATTCCCACGGAATCGAGACTTGTGCGGGTGAAACTGCGGAGCAGAGCTAACCCTGCTATATTAATTATATTTTATATATATTATATTTTATAATAAAGCTAGTAGGTAATATTTTATTCTTCATATAGCTTTCGCCCACGTGGAAAACAGAAATTATCCCATGGGAATGTACTACCGGGATAAAAAGTATCCTATGGGTTAATCCAGGGCTGTGCCAAATTTAATTTAAATCCGTTTGGCCGTTTTTGCGTGATTGACTAACAAACATCCAAACACACAACCATACAAACTTTTCCATTTATAATATTAGTAGGATTATTTATTTATTTAATACTTTAAGCACACAAATGTACAGAGGCGGACTTAATGCCATAGGCATTTTCTACCAGTCAACCTTTGGGTGATGCAGAGATAAACAGTGGTAGGTGCAATATGAAAATTTGAAAATTTTAATAAATAAACTAATGATATACAGATATATATATTTTTTTTTTTTGAGATTTGGTGATTCCTTTTCTCAGTTGCCAGGTTCACTATTATTGCTCAGATTTTACTATTATTTTAACTACCTTTTGCTAGCAGTTTCGCCCGCGGAAATTATCCCACGATAACGTACAATCGCGGTAAAAAGTATCCTGTGTTAATCCAGGTTATAAACTATATACTTTTGCGTGATTGAGTAACAAACTTTCACATTTATAATATTATATAATATGATAATAACGGGTCAGTGATTTTTCTTTATTTTCAGAAAATAATAAATTTCCATTCGTTGAATATTTCAGCTCCATTCAGTCCACCATTAAATTAAGTCTGATAGTTTTCACGCGCGAAGTGCAGTTCATATAAAATGCAGCTGATAGTGATAATTTAATTAGAAATAGCATACGAACATGAAGGTCTGTAATCCACCTAAGCACGCGATTTCAGAACCTGAAAAATAAATTGTAGAACTGCGTGAATAAAGGATGGGGGCCAACCAATACTGGATGGGCTAGGTAAATGTGGAGATTGGAAAAAAATATTACCTATAAATTTGATAACGTATACTGAATCTATAATATCCATACTTCCATCCATGCTAATCTTGTAAATAATAAATAACTCTGTCTGTCTGTATGTTATCTTTTAAGCCTAAACCACTGAACGGATTTTGATAAAATATGGCAAAGAGATGGGACCCGGATATTTGTATAAAAAATTATGAAACACAAAATACACGCAGAAGCAGTCGTGAGCAAGATCTTGTTAAATATTTAAAACTCCAGCTATTTCAAACGTCAATATATATTCGACCCAGCTTAATCCAGTCCCAGAGCCTGAATTAAAAAATGTTCACTCATACTGGTAAATTGTTTTTTTTACTGTTGATATCGCCTTCATTCAAATATAAATAACTAAACATGAATATAACAATAGCTGGTTGGCTAAGGCGTAGTTCACATAGATTGGACATGCAAGACGTGGACGTAACTGGGATGTGACACACACTCGCCATAATCCATTCGAGACCGTTTCTTCTGTGTGCCTTGGACAATATTATCTAGCGTTTCTATGGAATATCAACTTTGTGTCAACAAGACTGGATTAATTGAGTTACAGAGACCTTTCTAGTTCCCATATTTAATGCTAATGGCATTTATACGCCTTAGAATAAATTAACGATACATATGCATATATACTGTCCGAGTGTCAATTAAGGTGGCTAATTAAATACTTGTACTTGATAAGACGCAGACTAGTCTTTGACAGTCGTTACGGGTCGTCGGAAGCCCGAAAGTCTGACAACCAGTCTTACCAAGGGGTATCGTATTACCCAGTTACTGGGTTGTAGAGGTCAGATAGGCAGTCGCTCCATGTAAAATACTGGTATTCAGCTGCATCCGGTTAGACTGGAAGCCGACAATATAGTTGGGAAAAGGCTAGGCAGATTGACTTGCTAAGACGCAGACATATCTGAAATAAGATCGTATCATGTCCATGCCATGTCCAGGCTACGTCCACTCTATGTCCACTCTATGTAAACTGTGCCTTATGTATTCATTTTACAATACACAAGGATTAATACAAGCATGAGTCTATTGTTTGCTGTTATTATAAAGCCAGCGATACATTCATAGCCAGCATTTTAATACCCCGTATTTAGGGCAGGACTGTGATTAAACTCTGGCTGTACAGTCACGACCATACATTTGTTACACTTGGTAAAATTCAAAAGCGATTTTCACCTAAAATATTGAGTGAAATTGTATGGTAATATCTAATATGATGACACCGGTGACAAAAAAAAATTGTGGAAATAGGTTTGCATGGTAAAGGCATGTGATGCGGAGGCATGAGGGAAATATAATTATATAGAATCAAGCTTTTCCAACTGAACAGAGAGCTGTGCTGCTGGGGAGTTTGTTGCACCACTTCTTCTTCCCAGCTTAAGGACTAGGAAGTGGTGAAGGGTGGGTGTTTTTGGGGGACTGTCTTATGTAATTTTGACGTTCGAAAAGTGCTGATTCTCAGCCTAGTTTGAATAAATGACTTTTGATTTGATTTGATTTGATTATCGTCAGGAAAGTTTTGAATAAGAATGTGGATGGCTATACGAGTAGGGGAAGACCAACGAGACGATGGATAGACTGTGGGAAAGATGATATGGATAGAAAGGGGGTGACTACCGAGATGACGAGTAATAGAGAAGTCAATCAATTTGCCTAGCCTTTTCCCAACTATGTTGGGGTCGGCTTCCAGTCTAACCGGATGCAGCTGAATACCAGTATTTTACAAGGAGCGACTGCCTATCAGACCTCCACAACCCAGTAACTGGGTAATATGATACCCCTTGGTAAGGGTAAACTGGTGTCAGACTTTCAGGCTTCTGACGACTCGTAACGACTGTCAAAGATCCACGAATGACAGCCGGGACCAACGGCTTAACGTGCTTTCTGAGGCACGGAGGAGTCTCGGTATGTAAAGATGGTCACCCATCCACTGACCTACCCCGGCAAGCGTAGCTTAACCTGATGGATCGACCAGTGCGGCTGTTGTTACTTTTACACGAGCTCCGCGACTACTAGAGAAATATGGAAGATAAAGGTATGTTGCGCTGACCACAAATTGATTGGGATAGGGACAGGAGAATGATTTTGATGATGACCAACGCCGGCTGTCACTGAAAACCAGCGCTGGGGCTCTGTCTCGCATAGGGTCTCAGCATTATGCTGAGCGATGGCCGTTTTACATGGATGTGATGTGTATTTTCCCTCAACGTGTTTTTTATTTTTTGGGTTCTTTCATTGCGTCATGTTTATAAATAAATAAAAAGTGTACAAAGTACTGCGCTAGGTAACAACACCTGTGTTACAGGGGCCAGTGTCTTCTCCCAATCAGTAGGTTCTGCATTTATGCAATCACATCACTTGAATTTACTAGACAAACAAAAAATGTAAATAGCAAAATAGTATTTTTTCATTCATTAATAGCAAAATAGTATTTCTTCATTTTTAATTCATTATTAAAATAATTATTAAATATTAAATATTAAATATTAATTTAATATCAATTATATGATATTAAAAAAAGTCAGTTTACCGCGAATGAACGTATTTTTTTTCGTTTTCTTTCTTTCAATTTTTCTTGCTTTTCTATTATATATTATGAAGGTCTTATCTCAAAGTTGCTATCATTATCTTTTTCTCTATTTAATTAAAATCTAAAATTACTTCAATGCCAGACACCGCACAGCCTAAACCGCTGTGTCTAGAAGCATGGAATTTTGCAGAAGAGTTCTATAAACAGCGAAAGTAAGCACTAAGGAAGGTTTTCGGAAAATTAATACCATAAAGAGGTTAAATAGGTGATATCAAATTGTATGGAAGTTCGTTATTTCTGCCGATGGAAAAGCCCATCCACACGGCGTTTCACGGGAAAATCGCTTTTGAATGTTGCAAACTGCATTCATGTTTTTGCTCCTGACTGTACAACGGTTTTCAACCGTCACGGTTCGTGCACGGTTATTACAACCATGACTCAGTACCTTTGAGCACGCGATCCGACAATAACGTGCAGAAAGAATAATTTTTCGTGCTTGCAAAAAAAGAGATATAAAAGCGGACTTTTATCGCGATTTTACGTTAGTCTGCTTTTGTACTTTTTGTCGGGAACTTCCTTGATAGTTGTATTTATTGCTGCGTCTATTTATTTCGGTCTAGGGACTAGAATCCTGGCTACGGGAAAGTTTAGGCGGCAATTCGAATAGTTTGTTTTTAGTGTAAATGCACCCAAGAGGGTGAGGTCCTCGGATATAATTAGGGAAACCTCACGCTCTCTGAGTTGTAAGAGGAATGAGCTAGAAGTTTCTTAAACTAGGAAGGTAGTTTTGGTCAAATGTGTACCATCTACAAATACTTTTTAAAATCAGTTAGCGCCACTTTGGCAAGAGGTCTTCCATTTCGAAAATTAATACAAAACATATGATGACATTCGTCACTCAGTCACGACTAAAGAAAATATAGGTGCATTGAAACTTTTGACAGGTGCATGGACCTGACGTCTCAGTACTGCCTGAAACTTTTGACAGGTGCTCGGAGTTGACGTCTCAGTGCCGCCACCTAGTGACCGTCATTTCTGAAAACCCTCATCCACCGGTAATGGTTTTTTTTTAATGTCTTTGACATGGGGACCCTGGGGTCCCGGACCTTTGGAAGGCGTACGAGCGGCCGAAGCCAACTCGCAGACGCCCGTTAGACTTTTTAATTAAATGAGGCTCTAACCAAGAATCATCTCTGTGCGCACTATACAAGTGTACCCAAGGACAACCCCCGGTTGGTGTTGGGCTATTGCAGAATATGCAAACATAATTATTAAAACCATCTATTCAGGAGTAAAAGTGAACTCATATATACATACATTTGTATAGTCATTTAGACAGGACAGCCAACACGAATGACATTTGATATAAGGGAAGTAGGTAACAAATAGAATTAAAAGGTCGAAGCAATTCACTTAATTGGGGTGAATAACTTATAATGGGTGATAAAGACTCGATGGTAAATACCAATCGTTTTTACATACTACTGGAAGTTGTTAAAAGAGTTTCAATTTCAGTAGTGGATGGACTTACTAAAATATTGATACATGTAGGAATGTTAGGGCAAATAAGATTCAGAAAAAAAACCATATAAAGCCTCCTACTCAACTATTCCCTACATACATTATTTTTATGTTTTGCTATGTGTTTTCTGGTGTACAATAAAACAAATATAAATAAATAAATAAAACATTATTACAAGGGTGATACTAGTTTTGACTAGTTTTTGGAACGGGTAATCGGGTGATCGTTCGTTCCCTGCAATTATAGGAAATGAGTTTAATTATTTAGGGAGAGGAGTCAAAACAACGGTGGGGGGTGAATCATGATTGTTTTGCTTGAAAGAAATTAACGAAACCAAATTTGAACTATAAATAAAAATCACGTCAGTATGTACCTACCTAAATTACAAAAGTCAAGCAGCAAATTGTCTATACCAGGCAAACCACATCAAAATTTAATCTTGCTGTTCGTGTACTTATTACATTACATTACAGGAAAAAGGTTGTGTGGCTCAAATGACGTCAGACCACATAGTGATGTCATGACTGTGTACAAAATTTAATTAAATGTACCAACCTACATATAATTTGCTGAAATGTCAGGGAAGCCGCAGATTACACGGATTTTGACACTGTAAACCATAATTCGTTTACGCTGCAGATAGGGGGTTTGCTTTAATATGTAGCTGGTTATCAAATACCATGATTTAATCCTGATGTCTGATATTTTGATGATGATAAATTCCTAAAAGAAAAATATTAAGAACTAGTTTTTTCCCGCGGCTAAGCTCGCGTGGAAGTCGGAAATTATCCCATGGAAATGTACTACCGGGCTAAAAAGTATCCTATGGGTTAATCCACAAACAGATAAAAGAGGTAACAGATAAAAGAGACCTTTTTATCTGTTCTGTGGGTTAATCAAGGTTAAAAACTATCTGTCTGCCTCATCAAAATCCTATTACTCGTAGTAGCATAACATAATGATTGAATACTATCTTTAATTCATGCAAACCTAGTACTTTTTGTGCCAAGTTTCAAGTTTATTAACTCAAGGAATAATATTTTTCATACAAACGAAATCCCCCCCTTTTCACCCCCTTAAAGGTGGAATTTACAAAAACCCCTTCTTAGTGCTCCCCTAAATTATAAAAGTAAACTGTGCGCAAAATTTCTTAGTCTCAGTAGTTTCGGCTGTGCGTTGATATGTCAGTCAGTCAGTTTCTCATTTTATATATATAGATTTTGAAAATATATTGATAAAACACATCCTAACATTGCAAACTAGAGATGTATGTATAACTAGGAGTCGCATACAAAGTGTTCCGTACCACCCTACTAGTCCTAGTAACCCTAGTCTTAGAATTAGGGTCCCGCTAGCACCATTTGGGCATGGAACCCTAAAAAAACAATTACCAAATGTACGCGTTGTCAAGAGAAAACAGCGGTGTCTCTCTGTCGATTTAAAAACAAATGAAAGATAAACGCTCAAACGGTTATGTGGATTATTTCTTAGCTCTTTGCGTTACGTAGATAGGTATTACACATCCAATTGTAAGTAAAAGATAAGTATTTGTCACCACTGGCAGACTGAACGTCCTCTCGACTGAGCTTGTTAGGTAACCCGATGGCCTCAGCTGCGCATTCGATATGTCTTCTTCTGGCACATTGGATTGCCTAATACGTCCTGACTGTTTCTGATATCCTAGTACGTATTCTATTTGTGTCAGATGCAATTTTACCAGTAATGTGGATTGTATTTCCCTATCCTAGCGTAGGATTTTAGTTAGAATTTCAAGAGGATTTCTGTTCGTATCTAAAGATTATTCTTGCTGTTTCACTGCTGTCAAACACCTCTCGTTATTTGCTTCATAAAATTTGCAGTGGGCTGCGATTATTTGTTAGTAAATAACAGTTAGTTAAAATATGAACTGCCGATCAAAAGGAATACTAAACTGTACTTACTGCTTTTGAGCACGTACGAGTAACACGTCTTATTTATTTGTCCCATATTAATTTCTAAGTTTCATGTTCTCTTTACATGAAGTACGTAAATTCACGGAAATTTACTATTTTTCAAGTTGACTATCAACTTAAATTGCCCATAAGTATATTAGGATAACAACCGTCATTCTTTGATATTTGTATGAAATGGCAAAGAATGGCTCAGCAAATTGACGTAGTGTGTAAATTTTTAAACAATTTCCCTAACAGTAGATCAAAAGCTTCTTTCTCATTATATTTAAATGAGACTATTATTTTTAACTAATATAATTTTTGTCTATTATAATTATTCCACATAAAACTTCTAAAATAATACCCATTCAAAACTCTTCATTAAAACAAATTAAATGTCGGAAACCTATCTCACGTTGGTGCATAAAACATATTGAGGACGATAGAACTACAGCGTAGGCACGACAGTCTGGTAATTTCAATTTACGTAATTGTGGCTATAAATTGTCATGTCGACAGATGTGCAACAGGCTACGTTTGTCTATGACACTGGCTTGTTTGCATGCAACGTTGCAGCATTGGTAATGAAGAGACAAACTGACTACTTTGCCCGCTTAGCGTGACCACAATAGAAACGGGTTTTGTCGACGGAAGAATAGACAAAATGACAGATAAACAATCACAATCTGTCATTTTGTCTATTCTTCCGTCGACAAAACCCGTAGAAAACCCGTTTCTATGGTTCTCATGCTACGCGTGCTGGAATAAATAAATAAAAACTTAGCTATTCCATTGATACGCTTTTACTGAATATGCATATGGATTTAATATCTGTTCACTTTTACTATGATTTGGTCCGTTTTTTAACGTGCCGTGTTAAGATAAGATAAGATTATATATTTTATAAACATGTGTGTGTACATACCTAGAAAGTGCATACAAGATAATAAATTAAATTAAGTGCAAACATGTTTGCCACTACGTGACGCGCAAAATAATAGATTTATACAATTTAAAATGATTTAAAAAAAGAATAAATTACAAAGTTGTCAAACTTAATTATTAAAGGGTTATTAAAATTATAGAGTAATTCAACAAGTGCTTTATTAAAATTATGGAGTAATTCAACATTATTATATAAGTAGCTCCAAATTAATGTAATTACTTATGTCAAGACAATTTCATTTTCATTCAGGAACTCAGTAACACTATATTATGCTTTGGCGGTCAAAAAAGTACGAAGTTTATTTTTAAACATAGATTGAGGTAGTTCTCTCCAGCTTTATGGTACTTTATTATAAATGAGTGTATAAATGTGTTTTAAGTACATTTGTAAAGTTTAGTATCTAAAAATGCAACATGGTCATACATAGTACCATAACCTATGTACTACGAGAATTCATAAAGTCATAATTTCCCAACAAAAATCCCAAAACCCATTAGAACCACTTAACAACCTCACATGCAACAAAAATGCAACCGACCAAAAAGATACTCCACCGAAGGAGACTAACAAGTGGCACTAATCCACAGAAATTCGTACTAAAACGTGTATTACCGCACTAATTAGGCACATTGCGGTCTCGGTGTAAGTGCAGGCAGACCTCTGGGAGGGTTTAACGACGAAGGCACGAATTAGCTTTGTTAGCCCGAATCTAAACGAGCGTGAGGTATGTACTTAGGTAGGGTTAGCGTTTAGAGAGGTGAATTGTGCGATGTGTTGGATCCGATAACATTGTGTTGTAAATGGACATTTGGGTTGGGTGCCTAAGAAAGTAAAGATAAGATTAGATTCCAGGTTCCTTGAAACATTGTTTTGATGAAACTTCAGAATTTCTGCATGTCTATTACGCCTTATTTATTAATTACTAGCTGTTGCCTGCGACTTTGTCTGCGATCCAGGATGAAGAGCCTATGTCCTTCTCCAAGTCAAGGTCTACCCTTGTGCCAAATTTCATCCAAATCCGTCCGCCGTTTTAGCGTGAAAGCGTAACAAACAAACAAAGTCACTTTCACGTTTATAATGTTAGTTCGGATGTTAAGATTATATGGTGCGATTTTATTTCCTGTGGCATACCATATAAGTTCAAGCAACAAGGAAAGTTGCACTGTCTAAACAGTGTTTAAACCGTCTAAACGTGCGTGATATTGGTCGCTTACAGTTTATTGTTTGCCACAGACAAGAAACTTGCATCTTGTAAATAGGGCTTTAGTTTGTCATGCGTGCCAGATTCATCTAGTGTATCTGATAAAGAATTTTGTTTAAAAAAATGCAGATGCAAACATGCGGGTCGCGTCAATAAAACAAATATTTACATATCGGCCATATGCAAATGGCCATTTCTAGTCAGATATTTTTCCATTAGTTTACAAGTCTGATATTTTTTAACTAAACTAACATCCAAGTTAATGGCCAGTTCATATATAACACAGTTTCTTATGAGGAAATCTTCGTAAACAACGCATGTCTGTCCTATAATAAACATGTGAATAAACTGGCGGCCTTGCTCTACAAAACAAATAAAGTACACATTTTCCCCTGAAAACATTCCTGAAACAAACATCGCACTCACTCAGATTTATTGGGTCAACAGAGGTAGGCATGTTAGCAGTAAATAGTTACATATATATACCTATTGTTATTCCCTTGCCGATATAGAACTAGATTGGTATGAGTAGATATTTGTCTATCTACGAAAGACTTGCTTTCTTCCTACAGCTATCCAGGTTGAAAAATATCATGATGGTCTTTCAGGCATACGGGTCTTCGAGTTACAGCTATAATAGCTATAATATGTAAACGGGCACACCCTTTTTGCTCGTAGGCTTTCATTCGGGTATTAAGTTATGTTTACTTTTTAGTTTTTATTTTCGCTTGAGTATAGTTTTCGATGATTTTTTTGGTAAATTAGCGTGTGCTAGCTGACATATAGGAAAATTTAATTTAATGTTTTGTGTTGCGTAATGTGAATTATTTAGTATAAAAATCATGTATAGAATCATGTTTTTCTAACTGAACAGACAGCTGTGCTGCTGGGGAGTTTGTTGCTCCACTTCTTCTTCCCAGCCAAAGCACTAGGAAGTGGTGAAGGGCGGGCGTTTTTAGGGGAATGTCTTATGTAATTTTGACGTTCGAAAAGTACTGATTCTCAGCCTAATTTGAATAAATGACTTTTGAATTTTGATTTCGAATTTTTATAGGCCTCTTATTGGCGTGGTCCTTAAAAACCAGCGGTTTAATTGCGTAACAGACAGTTCAACAACATTCATTGCGTTATTTACGTTGTTGAGCAGACAAAGATATTCAAAATCATTAAGATTGTAATCAAAAGTGTCGTGTGTTACACGACTTCTCCTTTGCTTGTGGACTTTATTTTATAAAGCTCTTTACTTATATCGTCTTGTGTTGAAGCACAAGCTATTCGAGAATGCTCATGCTGTTGGTAAAAAGGTTATGCCAAACAGCAGATTGATAGCGCGAATATTCTTTTTTTTCCTTTCTTTTCCATATGTTTCAGAGTTTTTATACCACATGGACCTCTGACTTAGCTTTAAATGCCGTCAAGAAATATTTCTCAGGCATGTCAGTTTCCTTCACCGTTTTTTAAGCAAATGATAATTATACAATAAAATTAATCCGAAAAGTCAGAGGTGCGTGGTTTGAGTTCGTTCTCGAGACCTATGACTGTCGCGACTGTCTTTTGCATATACTAATTTATCATCCTTTATGTAGCTTCTCCAGCCTCAAGAAAAACAATATAACAGTCTATCAAAGTGCAGAATGTTTGTCTTCATAAACAACTTTAATAGCCCATTCCACCGAGTTGACAAGGCGCTAACACGCTAAATATCTTCCACTGACTTATTGCCAGCCTTAAAACATTAGCCATTAAAATAAATTACGTCCTGGTTACAGCCATTTAGAATTTTGGACATTTAAAGAGGCCTAAGTTCTCTGTTGACTATAAATGCGCTGCATTTTTCATTTCCTTCTACGAGAAACAAGTACTGTTAAATAAAATAAAAGTCCAGAGGTAGTTTTATCACTCAATACCTCGCAGAGCTAAGCACGCGGTCAATGAACTCAAAGCTGTACTTTTGGCATGGGTTGCCTTTGCAAAAGGCTGAAACTGTGAAAGCCGTTATTTCAATTTTCATTCAATCGAACACTGTTTAACACATCAACGATACCTCTAAGCTACATTACTTAATGGACCGTGATATCCCTTCACTTGACGGTCACCTTTTGGGTCACCTTTAATACCTACCTAGGTATATACAATCTCAAATTCTATGAACTGTGGCTTCAGTTCTAATTTCATAAGACCCTTGATAATTTTCGAATATTGAAAACCAATTATAGAAAAGTGGTAGGTAGGTAGGTTAGGTGGGCTACGTCATCCCCCTACACGAACTTTCCGTACCCCCAAACAATATCCAATTTAACAAGATTGCACCCCCGAAAACGTAACAACACAACGTTACAATCGTAAATGGCGTGAGAACAGGTCGCTAACACAATATGAAGATCGATATGCGCGTAAAGCCACAGGTGCGTTTACCTCCAGTCGCCAGTCGCCACAGTGACACGTCACCCTAACGTTTTGGGTTTGGCCTCAAAACGGTACGGGAACTCTATTTAATGAGTTTGTTTGGTGATATTGTATCTATGCTAATATTGACAGTAGGTGAAATTGAATATATTGCAAGTCGTGTGGCTAAAAAGTACTATGCAATAGGACGGTAGAATTGACAAAAAATATTAGAAGTCATAGTCATACATTTAGAAATTCATCTATCTCACTTTCTAGCTAATATTCGAACTAAATTAATTATTTACAATTTATGTGAATCAACTATAAAGTCTATGTAAATGTACTTATAATAATTATATTATGTGTTCATAAATTAATCACTTAGAAAATTAACATTTTTACACAAGTCACAGTTTTTGCAACATTAAATAATATGTACAAGTATATAAGAAAGGGGTTGGGGGGGAACAATCATAGGGCATCAAAAAATTCGTCCGCATCGTTGTCAACAGGAAAAGTGCCCAAAAGGCTGGCAGCATTGCCACGTTGTATGGCAATGCTGATTCTCTGGCCGAAGAATAGGAATGGGAATCGAACCCAAGATGATGGAGAACGTTTAATGAAACACAGAAAAATTTGAAGTCACACTGTATAATTTAATTAGTTTATAACGAAAAAAAGAAAAACATAATTTAAACTCAGATAAAAAATAATAATAAATTGGTGGTAGTGGAAGATATTTAGAAAAAAAAAAAAAATGGTATTATATAGAACGCCAGATTAGAAATACAATACAATACAATTTACATATAAACCTAAAAACAATTAAATAGTACGATCTTTTTCCTGTTGAAGCTACCGTTTCTTTTGTAATTAGTACAACAACAGTTACTGTACTAGAACAAATGGTTCCGGGGTCGTTTTCCTGGACATCAAATTTTACCCAACTAATCCGAACCACAGATAATATAATACTTTTATCCGCTCTTTTAAATGTCGAAGACCTACTATATTAAACTTCGAACATCCGGTACCTCACCAAGAACCCGGCATAAAACCACATAATAGGGAAGTTGACAAGGTTAAAAAAAACAAAATTGGTCGTCAGTCAGATAATAAAAAAATATTAGACAAGTATTTTTTGCTTTATCATATTAATAAAAAAAAAATGGATTGGAGGGACCTTGTGGCTAAGTAATAACAGCCGCACGGGTCGATCGATCAGGTTAAGCTACGCTTGCCTCGGTTAGTCCGTGGATCCGTGGACCATCTTTACATACCAAGACCCCGTGCCTCGGAAAGCACGTTAAGGCGTTGGTCCCGGCTGTCATTTGTAGATCTAAGAAGCACAAAAGTCTAACAACCAGTCTTACCAAGGGGTATCGTGTCCGGTACGTGTCCAATATGTTTTAATAATACTCGTATATCTGGTGGAACAAGATTTTTTTTTGTCAGCACCCCTATGACCCGAACATTCTATAGCCAGTAAACTCCGTATTCCGTCCAAAAGCGATTGATTATCGAGTAAATAAGGTTATTCAAGTCCGTACTTTAATATTATCTAGGTGGAACTATTCCACTGACCCGACAAAGCTTTCCAATTAAATTCCAGCTAAAGCCTTCAAGTATATGGACACCTACGGGCAAACCCTTAATTAATTACGGACCTTTGTTACTAACTATTTAGTTTGAAACTAGTCTTTAGAACTATTTTGTGAACTAAAGTATTCAAGGTTCCTGGTAAAATAATAAAATATGTAATTAGTAGGTACAGCGGAATGTTGAACTATGAACATTATTTTACAAGTGTCGTGACAAGGGCAAATGATTTCTTTTGCCCTTGTCATGAAATCTTCCAAAACGGTGAAGGAAACCATCGTGAAGAAACCGGCATGTCCAAAATTCGAAGACGTGACATCTACCAACCCGCACCTGGGCCCGCGTGGTGGATTACAGTCACAGCAGTGGGAATATTATAGACTGATTATATTATGAAATCTTCATGAAGGATTGAGTTAAGTATGTAGATGCTGCTTATCCCCCTGATGTTCCCAAATGCTATTCAGTTATTTTGCTAGGAAAACTTCAAGACACCTTATCGATACAAAGGCATACACAGTGGATAAATTGGCCAGTCAACAACAGGCAAACAACCTGAATTGATTTTCTCGCCCATATTGCAGAAGACACATTGAATATATTTCTATTTTGAAAGAAATTGTCAATTCATGTAAAATCCTAAGCTGTTTTCAAAGTAGTGGACTAGAAAGGGTAAATAATAGACGAGATATTATATACGTATAGTGAATATTTCATAGCCAGCTAAGCAATCATAGAAATAACTCTCACTGAATAAAATAAAGCTGCTTCAATAAACACAGAAGGGTTAACGCAAAAAGGGCGCTGTACGTGGGGTTGGCGAATGAAAATATTTTCGCTGTAGCTATTAGTTATAATATTACGGTGAGGTAGAGGTCTCGAGCGAAAATAGAATACTCGTATAGTAACCTTCCCCTTGATATGAAAGGTGACTGTATGCGATATATTATAATATTACTGTAAAGTACAGTACTATAGTAGTACTATTAACTGCTCCCAAATCACCACGTTTTTTTAAAGTGAAAACTTCTTTAGGCGCGTTTAGCACTTTTTGGGTGAACAAAAATCATGGAACTCGCGTCATCGTCACCGAACGCTTTCCATGAGCTACATGTATACTGTGTATATTGTGTACTTTTTGGGTGAACAAAAAGCGTGGTATATATGTACATAGATATACAATTCACAAGTCACTTAGTTTTCACTTCTATCGGCAGTCCCCAAAGACTGCCACGCATGTTTTTTTTTACATTCTTCTTTCACAAAATCATCCTATTATTTGACATTATATACCTGCAATTTAATTTCAACTCTTTATTATTGGTTTTGTGGACATGATAATTATTTAGATTTGTACCAGTTGCAATCATGTCATTTCGTTTAAAATAGGTTTTTATTTTAATTTATTTATTTATCTTTAAAAAAAAAAAAAAAAGGGGAGACCTTTTTGCCCAGTAGTGCGACAAAATAATAAAATTAAAATAAACTTGATGCGAAATAAAAATGTCTTAATTATTATTTATCTACTTTCATTCTTCACTTCTACAAAACTTACGGCATTCTGGCTTCTAATAAGGCTTGCCAGTAGGTAGGAAAAGTACTGCTTAGACCAGGAAATGAGCATTCAAGATAATAATGATCATGTTTACCAGCATAAAAGAAAAAAAAATGTAAAAGGTAATAAAATATTTCTGTTCAGCGCCAACGCACTTGGATAAAAAGATATAATGATGACATAAATACCGACACGTTATTATGTCGTATCGTATCGTATAAAATGAACATGGAGTAGAAATAAATGGAACACCAATATTACCCGAAGTTACGTAAAAGCGTCATGCGATTTTGGCATAACTTAGTGTGTAGTTTGCAACCTCGCAGCCATTCAGTAACGACAACGATAACTTTGGCGCAGTCGACTCCCACATCGACTTTTTGAATCCTGAGAACTTCATGTCAGCACTCCATTTCTCCTTCTTCCATAACGAAACATTACACCACTCCCATTTCAAGGAAACATAAAAAGCTATGAATACGAACACAAGACTTTATTCTGCCAATGAATAATTCACTCTGGATGAGACGCATTATATTCAATTCTATTCACAGTATCCACTCTGGAATATACCGACGCCATATTTTATGGGTACTAAGATCTTGATCTGCGAATGAAAGGAAAACATAGCGGGATTATCTTTCCCTAAGTGATATGAAGAGGAAATTGGGTACCGTCACACTTGTGTGATGATAGATGTGAATGAACGAGGGGGAGAGAACTATGACCTTCGACGGAGCATTTTCTACTGGTGTCTTCGTAGAAAATGCTGAGTTGCTGACAATGGAGTAGGATTATTTATCCTTACTATTATAAATGTTAATGTAGGCGACTGTTTATTAGATTATTTGTTTGTTTGCGCTGTTTTCATGACCTAACCTCTATTTTGGTACTTCTATTTCATTTTCAAATTGTGGCTCATCAAAGAACTGATTTCTTTCACCCTATTTTAGCCACCAAGGTCACACGTTTTCTTCTTTTTTTATTTCATTGCGACTCTAAGTTTTAGTCTCGATTTTAAAGCATTAAAATTTCAACTCTCCCCAAGGCACTAACAAATCACTAAGTGAATTATACCCTATAAAGTAATAAGTAGCCAAGTATACTAAGTAGATTCTACCTAAGTTTCTTTAACAACTGTACCGGGATACTTGAGCCCAACAGGTTACTTACTGTACCACAGATTAGCACAAATGGGACACTCCGCAAAATTATTTAAATAAAACCGGCCAAGTGCGTGTCGGACCACGCACAATGAAGGGTTCCGTAGTTTGGGCACGCCACAATTGTGGCAATAAGTCTCCTCTTTGAGGAGTGGCTAGAGAGGCGTCGGCATTCTCACCTTCCACCAGACGCAGGTCCTCACCGGACACGGCAGTTACGGGAGGTTCCTATTCCGTATAAGGCGGGAGGAAACGCCCGGGTGTCACCACTGTGTGGATCGCCCGGAGGACACGGTGGAGCATACGGTGGACGTCTGCCCTGCTTGGGTGGAGCACCGCCGTGTCCTCACGGAGGCGATCAGCGGCGGTGATCTCTCGCGTCCGGCCCTTGTTCAGGCCATGGTCTGGAGCGAGAGTCTATCACTTCCTTCTGCGAAGCAGTAATGCTCGTGAAGGATGAGGCGGAGCGCGCGAGGGAGAGGCAAGATTCGCACCCTCGCGCCCCTAGTCGCAGTCGCAGGAGACGCCCCGGGCGTCGGGAGTCGCGAGCCGACTTCCGGCCACCGTAGGCGCGGGCTTGCGGACGGTGAGCAATGGGTAGCTCATCGTCCGATAAGGACCAGGCCCGTGTCGATGGCGCGTTGTTCCACGCGCGCCTCAAAGAGATGTCAGCACCAACTGACGGGGTCTGTAAGGGCCACTGCCTGCCAGGGTTGCGAGTTTGTCCAAAAGGGATATCGTGGCCCCGGCACTCAGGCAACGGAAGGAACACGGGTGGGTTTTAGTCAGTAAAAGTCTGACACGCCTTCCCGCTCCACCCAGAGCGTGAGAAGTTATTTGATAATTTCCCACACTCAAAAAAAAAAAAGGGTTCCGTAGTCGGGAAGAACTGATCCGAAGAACAAACTTCACATGTTGGTTGATTATTACTCGTTAACCTGTACAGCCTACTTAGCTCTGACAGTTTTTCTTTTAATTTCGTTATATAATACTACTGCTGTGAATTTTTTCACAAATCCAACTATAGTTACATTTAGTTGGCAGAGGGGGGACACTTGACTCGAACAAAAAATTTCAGTTAAAAGCTTAATATTTCGCAAACAGATCCCTGAATCCAAAAATGCTTTTCACAAACTCACAATATTTTTGAACGACCTTTTTAACGATACCCCACAACATGGGGTAGATGAGGGAAAAAAAACATCCCCACTTTACGTGTAGGGGAGCTACCCTAAAAAAAAGTATTTTTGTTGATTTTATGTTACCACTTTGTCCGCATGTCCGCATATATACATAAGCCAAATTACAGCTTTCTAGCACAAACCGTCTCTGAGCTAAGCCGCGGACAGACAGACAGACGTACATGGCGAACCTATATGGGCTCCTTCTTTACTAGGGTACCATAAAAACTGACTCTTGCTACTACACAATAAAGTGCAATTCAGGTCGCACAGCGCTTACCTACAGTTATATTCACCTAGAAGTTGCCTCTCTTTCTATCGCGTAACTCTTATATCTTTTGACTACATTACGCCCACTGAATTCGACCAGTCGACCCCGCCGCGTACTTGCTTGTAGCTCTATACCTAAAATGCGGAGTGTCCCATCTGTGTTCATCTGTGACTGTACTTAGCATTAAGTACAGACGACACACTAAGCCGTAATACCACCTAAGAATGTTAAGTACATACATTAGTGTACTAAGTAAATTAATTATGATAATTATGTTGGAGTTATTAGTGTTGAAATAGTAGTAAAACTTGCTTTTATGGGGCTACGTGTCGGGTATATTTGCTTTGTTACGTCTATTTGTCTCTGATGTGTAAAGTTCTTTACCTAACGCTATCTAGATAATGTAATTCGTAAATATGCTACTATAAGTAAAAATGTGAAGAAATTATTTTGCTTTAAATCCTTGGTATTTTTCCGGGTTTAAAGGTATTGTTAGTTTTCTTATTAGTCAGTACATTATTATCTACTGGTATACATGTTTCTAACAGCCATGACAATAAGTAAGTGAGAAACAGAGCAAGACCTTAGATAAGGATATTATCATCCTAATATACTACTTTTAGGGTGGCAGGGACATCGAAGCGAAGACTGATACCATGGATTCTGTACATGATTCTGAACACCCATGCGTTGAAATTTGTCGACAGATATTAAAAAAAAAAAAATCTGTTCCATAGAAAAGTGCAATACCTACGCGGTATGTATGTGTATGAATCATGTACCGAATCCATGGTGTCGGTTTTCGCGTCGATGTCCCTGCCACCGTGTATTTATAAAGTTTCGTTTTTTGTTTGTGTTTTTGTTTTTTTAGTCCTTATAAATCTGAAAGTTTGTATGTTTGGATGTTTGTGACTCAATCACGCAAAAACGGTTGAACGGATTTGGATGAAATTTGACACACAGATAGTTTATAACCTGGATTCTTTTGATCTCGGTAGTGCGTTCCTGTGTGTTAATTTCCGACGTCAACGTGGATGTAGGCGCTGGCAAATGTTATTCCTACTGTATATAATATATTTATATATATCCTACTAATATTATAAATGTGCAAATTTGTATGTTTATGACTCAATCACGCAAAAACGATTGAACGGATTTAGATGAAATTAATTGTTTATAACCTGGATTTAGCACATAAGATACTTTTATCCCGGTATAGTACGTTGCATGAATACGAGTACAAGACGGTATTCTGTTCACGACATGTTGTGCACAGTGCAGTAACCTAACAAAAAGTATTAGGCTTGCATGATGAATTCACGATAGTATTTCAATCAGGATTTGGATGACATTTGGTACACAGTTTGTAACCTGGATTAACACATAGGATACTTTTGATTTCGGTAGTACATTCCTGTGAGTTAATTTACGACGTCAACGCGGGCGAAGCCTCAGGCAAAAGCTAATAATTAATCAAAAATAAAGATACAACTTTAACCTAACACTTGGACTTAACCATAAAATCACCTTTATAGTCTCCAGAAATAGAAGCTAAAACGTTACAATACAAAACTGTATCAATTTTATTATTACTGAGAACACGAACCGTCTGACACTTTTAGCGCAAGAGTTTGTTCTCGTTGAATATTAATTTAATTGAAGTGGAGCATAATTTAGTGTATTCGCAGACGACGAGGAATCAATAAAGAAGAGACTGAATAATAGGTGTGACCTGTTTCTGTAACACAGTATTATGAAGACTTTACAAGTATACCTATCATTCATATATCCATATATCTATATATTATCGATCATCCAGACCGTATTTCAGACATGGCGGCCAATCTCAAAGGAGACTGTCTTCGGCGCGGGAGATATTATAGTGCACAAGTGTGTGCGCGACACAGGTGCACTCTCTCTTCCCTCACTCGCATAGTCCGAAGGGACGGCAATCCGACACGACCGGAGAAAGATCAGGCGCAGGACCAACGGCTTAACGTACTTACATATGTACTGAAGAGAATTTTATATAGGGTAAAAAAAGTTAATATGATATATTGTGAAAAGTTTGGAATCACGAAGTTGTGTTGTTTTTGTTGTGTATGTTATGTGTTTTTATTGTTTTGAGAAATCAATTGGTTTAGCCGAAAATCGATCTTATTTTATTACAGGAAAGTTCCAACCACCTTGTTTAATTCTGCACCGAGTAATAATCTTGTCGAATCCGACCAGTGCTTGTTGCCAGCGATGACCTATGGCTCTGAAACGTGGTCACTCACATTGGACCTTATTAGAAGGCTAAAAGTCACCCAAAGAGCAATGGAGAGGGCTATGGTTGGAGTTTCCCTACGTGATAGAATCAGAAATGAAGAGATTCGCAGGAGAACCTAGGCAACCGACATTGCCCGAAGGAGCCAGCTGGGCAGATGGGCAGGGCACATTGCTGCGTAAAACAGCTGACGATAGGGCGAAAGTTTCTGTAGTGAAGACCGCATCCTGGAAGACGTAGCGTTGGAAGGCCCCCCACAAGGTAGTCCGATAACCTTTTGAAGGCCGCAGGAATCTCCTGGATGCAAGAGGCACAGAACCGGTCGACGTGGCGGTGCTTGGGGGAGGCCTATGTCTAGCAGTGAACCTCTTTCGGCTGAAATGATGATGATCATGATAATATTGTAGACAAGGATTAAATACTTCAAAGAAATGCCATGTGTGCAGTGTGTCATGTAGAAAATCACAGGTTTCATTTTTCATCTCCAAAATTCACCCTGTATAGCTTGTAATACAATATTGTCTTTACGTCGTCGTTGCCCGTTGAATGAACTCACAAATATGTACTGGAATATTACGTTACTGCGAGAAATATGATATGTACGTCAGATAGTTTATATCAGATGGAATACATGAGAATAAGTAATATACCTAGGTATTAAAATTTATATTAAATTCTAGCTCATAATATGAACAAAGGTACGTGTTAGACACACGTGGCGATCAGTTGGCCACTGAGTGAGGGAGGCGTAACTTACTTGTATACAAAATACTGGCGGCTTTAGTCAGCGTCTCCAGGTCACCAGAGTATCCAGTCTCCACGTAGAAGCCGATCGGTCGTGGCTTCACTTCCAAATTGGCGACATCTCCAGACCGTAACCATGTGTGTTAACTGTCATACATTTCAATACGAATTGTTTGCATACCTACGTAGCCGGCGCTGACGTCGCCATGGCGTCCCAGGGTGTTAGCGCTTTTAGCTTTTTTTTTAATAAATTGTTTATTAATTAAGGAATGAAATAAAATATAAACAGAAACATCACATACAATAAGTTTTTCCGGATGTTGAAACACTTTTAAGCAATCTTAATACTAACAAAATACATAATTTTTGGTTAAAACATAGTGTATAAGACATTGTGAGGTAAATTGTGATAATATCTAAAAAAGCACAAAAACGGCGACGGAAGATACTTATTGACTATCGTCTTTTTATTTATTTAGATTTACTAAAGTTCATATACGCTACAGTAAATAGAACTAAATGTAACAAACACTTATAGAATACAATAGACGACGTATATTTAGTAACCTAATCCGCTTAACCGTTCTTAAGGAGTCGTAAAGAACCCTGTAAGAAATCGACACGTGTTTCACCTCTCAACAAGGCATCCTCAGGATGGCTATTGACTTGTTGCGAACCCAGACCCGACGTGTGAACACGTCAAGCGTTGAGAGCAGTGTGAGTCAATTCGCCCGCCAACCCCACTTATATAGGATTACTGCCCCGCCCACCTCGGCTAGGATCGTTATCAGCGCGAACAAACGCAATAAAGGTGACCTTGGAATTGTATTTAATTCATTCAACAGTGTAACGTTCCCTGTTTTATTTTTTAGCAATTTCTAAACTCTCTAGTACTGACATTCTGAAACCTTTATCACATGTGTGTAAAATTTTGAAAGTGTTATTATTATGTAACGAATGACCTGAATCGATTAAGTGTTGAGCAAAATGCGATTTTTCTGGATAACTATTCCTATACGCTGCAATGTGTTCTTTATATCTTGTTTGAAAATTACGACCAGCGCAGATGCCAGAATGTCAGTACTAGATAGTTTAGAAATTGCTAAAAATAATACAGGGAACGTTACACTGTTGAATGAATTGACTCACACTGCTCTCGACGCTTGACGTGTTCACACGTCTGGTCCGGGTTCGCAACAAGTCAATAGCCATCCTGAGGATGCCTCGTTGAGAGGTGAAACACGTGTCGATTTCTTACAGGGTTCTTTATGACTCCTTAAGAACGGTTAAGCGGATTAGGTTACTAAATATACGTCATCTATTGTATTTTATAATGGATTTCCGCAAAGTCACGCCTGAATCAATTAACTATCTTAAACACTTATAGGTAAATACTCAGCCCAAATAAAAAACCTAGTTATAGCGCTGCAAACAATACAGTGAAATGCCATTAACAATCAAACTACACCTCACTACTTGCACACATGTTTACGAAACTGGCCTCACGTCACTGTTGACAGCGCTATGTCTTGGTTTTTTATTTGGTCTGAGGGTAAATACAGCATTTTCTTATTATCACCTAGGTGAACAATCTTAAAGTAGAGCAGTTCAGAGCGGCCAACCCGCCCGTCATACTTTTCATACAAACGCTCGTACGTGATTATGGCGTGGTAATATGTATCTTGTGCACTTTATCTAGGTTTCTATGAAAGCGAAAAATAAAAAACATCGAGAAACAAATTCAGTATAAGCCTCCAAAAATCTGCTTCTTTGCACAAATTTTACCCGAACTTTGGCCGGTCATATAATACTCATAATTGGTAAAAGTAAAGAAAACATCTGCATAGAAATCTCGCACATGTGATGGAAATTCTAAATATCAAACATTTTTTCCACTAACTTGTAAGGTTTACTCAAAAACACATATTTCTTGATACAAATTTTTACACACAATTGTTCGTACAATGTTATCGCGTTCTCGCTTGTTTGTTAGCAGTTCTCACTTGCGCTCGATGAAACAACAAGCTTTTCGACCATGCTCGCGTTGACGGTAGACGGACCGGGAAGGGCCTCTTTTTTTTTTTTTTTTTGAGGGTAGGAAATTATCAAGTAACTCGCTTTAAGTCGCTCTGGGTGGAGCGGGGAGGGCGTGTCAGACTTTTACTGACTAAAACCCACCCGTGTTCCTTCCGTTGCCTGAGAGCCGGGGCCGCGATATCCCTTTCGGACTAACTCGCAACCCTGGCAGGCATTGGCCCTTACGGACCCCGTCAGTTGGCGCTGACATCTCTTTGAGGCGCGCGTGGAATACAACGCGCCGTCGACCCGGGCCTGGTCCTTATCGGACGGCGAGCTACCCATTGCTCACCGTCCGCAAGCCCGCGCCTACGGTGACCGGAAGTCGGCTCGCGACTCCCGACGCCCGGGGCGTCTCCTGCGACTGCGACTAGGGGCGCGAATCCTCAGCCTCAGCACTCTCGCTCCGGAACATGGCCTGAACCAGGGCCGGACGCGAGAGATCGCCGCCGCCGATCGCCTCCGTGAGGACACGGCGGTGCTTCGCCCAAGGCGGGCAGACCACCACGGGAAGGGCCCTCTTACCTCTTAAATGTTATTAACAGCCGTCTCATATCTTATTCGCCTTAACTATGTTGTTCGGTGGCCAGGTTAAAAATGTGAGATCTGGCCGTGTGGTCGCATTACATCGTTCATATAACTGCCTTTTTATTAAGATACCTACGTATAGATAAACAATATAATGAGTTAATTAATGGTCAGTTCCAAAACGATGATTTGCATCGAGCTTCAAATGTAAAATAACAATTTAAATTAGATGCCAAACAGTTTGGTCCCGATAAAGTCTGTTGTGAGTGGTTTCGAATTGCGCTTTCGGTTAATTACATTAATTAAAACAAACGGGGAAATAAACCACAGTATTTACACGTGCGTAGATTATGCAGTTAAATTTAAGCTGGAGTTGCTTGATATAGATTAGGAAGTAGTTTATATGGATATCAGTGTGCAATTGTTTCATTACCTACTGGGCTAAGACCTTACACACACATTTTTCATCAAAGAAATTCCGTACTCCAGGGAATTTATAAAATTACTAATAACTGTAAAAATATATCATTTTACAGATTACAAAGGTGACAGGCCATTATGTACGGAAACGTAATTATTACCTACATTATTTTAATGAATCAGAAAGTGATTAATATTGAGATTGTTTATAATAATGTATACAGGTATTGCTATAGTAGTGTTGGCTAAAAAGATAAAACTTGTAAACAATTCTGAAGTAATTTACCAGTCATAACTAGAGGTCGGATATTCGGATGCATATTTACCTAAAGTTGAGGTGTTCGCTATTATGAAAATAACTTTTGTATCGAAAAAAACCCGGGATTCCGGGATCGACAAATCTAGAGTTTGATTATAGAATCTAATGTATATTTACTTACGTTCAGATGTTGGCTAATATGGAATGCACTTTTGTATCGATCGCAAAAATCTCGCGATTCCGGAATTGATAAATTTAGTACTTTTTGGCTGTAGAAGTGCGAATGTTGTAAAGTAGGTATATACATTGATATGTTAATACCGCAAAAATAAAAAAACATTCATAAGAGCTGATGAGTCGTTTCCATACCATGTATCCGATTAGTTGTGCATTCCCGGATTTTATTGAATTCTGGAATTATATTATGATTTTTTTTTATTACGAAGCCAGGTAAATGTGCATCCGAATATCCGATCTCTAGTCATAACAAAATACCGTGACACACACAATATAACTATAACATACATATAGCCACATAACTAAGTTCTCAATGTTAGCAAATACATACGCAAATTGCAATTACAGCGCTGAATTCAGCATAATCCTACTGTACACCGGCTGACGGTGGTATCCACATTAATTATTTAACAAAATGCAAATCAGTTTGTGTTGTGGAAATACAATGCGTTTGAGTTATATTGTGCCACTAAGTTCAACATTCTAGTTTCCGTTTTGTCCAAACTGAATTAATGTGCCAAATGTTAGATTACACAAGTATTTATATTTGTTGAGAATTGTTTGAATGTATTATGTTAATACTGAAAGTGCGCAACGTCATAAATAGCTGTCAAATATTTCACTGATTTGATTAATTTGGTAATATTACTGTATGGAAATAAGAAATATGGCTAACTAGTGAACTAGAATATTAATAATGAATTGCAATTTTAATAGATAATTTGATGTTGTAACCGTTTTAGGTGTAAAAAAGCCATTAGGAAAGCTTCCAAATACTTTTTTTACATCTAAACCTAAATATTCGGTGTTACGATATTAATTATTGCATTTCGTAATCAATATTTTAGCTCATTAATTAACCGTATTTCATAATTCCATACAGTAATATTGCCAAAATAATCAAAACAGTGAAATATTTGACAGCTATTTGCGACTTTCAGTATAAATGCTGTTTATCAATGTTTTTGGAAACTGCCTGGACCGTAAACAATTTTTTTTTTCACGATTAAAATATTTTCTGAAAACGTGTTCATTTTACGTTTCGTTTGAGGGTTTATGAAGTTATCTAGATATTGAAAGACTGGCCTAGTATCAACAAAACTCTCCATCCAGATAGTGCCATCCACGAAGACGCGCCCCACTCATCTTCCTAAACGCTTACAGTACAAGTGTGCAACATTACGCTAGTGTTTTAGCATTGTCGATACAAAAGAGCTCTGCTCTCAACGCTTGACGTGTCTACACGTTGGGTCCGGGTTCGCAATAAGTCAATCGCCATCCTGAGGATGCCTCGTTGAGAGGTGAAACACGTGTCGATTTCTTACAGGGTTCTTTATGAGTCTTGAAGAACAATTAAGCGGATTAGGTTACTAAATATACGTCGTCTATTGTATTTTATAATGGGTTTCCGCAGTCACGCCTGAATCAATTAACTATTGTCGATAAACACGACAAAACTAGAACACTAGCGGTAAGCGATTAGGAAGAAGAGTGGGGCGTGTCTTCGTGGATGGCATTATCAGGTCACATTCACCTCTATTTTGTAGCCAAATCCTTATTGGACTGCCAGCCAATATTGACAACTGACGATGATTGTGTAGGTATTATGTAAATGCGTAAAGATAGATAGAGAGGTTATTGGTTCATATTTTGAGTAACCGACTCTCAAAAACTAATGGTCTCTTGGTAAAGATTAGTTAGATTAGCAATAGAAAATTGGAAAATATTTTTCACTTCTAATCAATCTGCCTAGTCTTTTCCTATGTTGGGCTCGGATTCCAGTCTATCCAGTATTTTACATGGAGCGACTGCCTATCGGAGTACGGCCGCCAAAAATTGTACAATAACAGTCGTGAATTGGTAACACACGGTAACATCCGTGAATGAAGGTAACACACGTGAAGTTTGTAAAGCCTAGAGTTCATGTAAGAGAAAATCCTAATTATTCTGTAATTACTGTTATTTTGACAATTCGAAAACATACTTGTTGTCAAATTGTGAAAATAATGAGTATTGGTAAGGTATTACTTATATTTTATATAACAAAAAAAAATTAAGACTTATTAAAACGAAATATTTTTCATTAGGAAGTCTTTATTTTTTTATTATTTAAAAATTATATGAAACTACAAAATAAATCTTATTGGTAACTACTTAGTTTAAAAATGAATGAATCATATTCATACATGAATTTTGAGTTTGATATAAAGAAGCAAATCACTAAGTTTCTATAGTATACACTCAGCTAAACAACAGATCATGAATATTACGTCACACAATAGTAACACACGGTATCATCCGTGAATCAAAAATACTATGGACATAGCTAAAAAAAATGTATTGATGTGAGTTTTGAAGTTAAAAGGCACCGTACAGCGTTATTTGGTAATTAAATAGTCTAGTAACACGTACTATTTAAAATAATATAGTAAATTTGCGATCTTACCCTAATTAGCAGCTCTAAGTACGAAAATCTCTCGAGACAAATTTTCCGACCGATTGATGTTCACTTGTAGTGAAAAATAAATGGCGCTTTTTTTCCGGCGGTTGGCCAACCTCTACTATGGTGTTGCCATGACCCAAAAATAGTTTTAACGCGCTTGGATTCTCATTAGTTTCACAGATAAATAGTAACATACGTGAAGTAACATACGGGAACGAAAAGTGAGACACATTTTTAAAATTGGTTTTTAATACTTTAAAAACATTATCTGAATTAAACAAATTAAAAAGAACCTAGAACATTTATAGGAAAAGTTAACCATTTCAAAATGTAAGTGGTTACTTATCAATTAGGTACATATTTTTGACTTCAATGTGCGACATGTCGTAGTGGGACACACGAAATTTTGTATGGAAGTGGAAAGAAGCCAATTAAAAAAAAAATCTCCGATAATTCCTAAAAGCGAAATATACTTCGACTAAAAATTATATATGATTCTACATAATTCTGTTAACCAGATCAACTTAAAACATATCATACAAATTTAAAATAAGCCTGTTTTTTTTACATAACTGAAAAAGACACAAGCTTTTCCCCAAATGTACAATTTTTGGCGGCCATACTCATCTGACCTCCACCCACAATCCAGTTACTGGGTAACACTATAACCGTTGGTAAGACTGGTTGTCAGACTTTCGGGCTTCTGTCGACTGTCAAAGATCCACGAATGACAGCCGGGACCAACGGCTTAATGTGCTTTCCGAGGCACGGAGGAGTCTCGGTATGTAAAGATGGTCATCCATCCACGGACCAACCCCGGCAAGCGCAGCTTAACCTGATGGATCGACCCGTGCGGCTGTTTTTACCTCACAACGAGCACCCCCCAACTTTTTCACTTCTAATATTATGTGCCATATTACTTATCTACTTTCTCAATACACATACTCTCATACTAGTTTCATTTAAATTTCATTAAATTATTTAATATAGGTAGCTTTTGCCCGCGGTTTTGCCCGCGTCGATGTCGGAAATTATCTCACGGGAACGTACGACCGAGATACAAAGTATCAAATATGTTATTCCAGGTCATAAACTATCTGTGTGTCAAATTTCATCCAAATTCGTTCAGTCGATTTTGCGTGATTGAGTAACAACCATCCAAACAGACAAACTTTCACATTTATAATATTAGTAGGATTATTTTCTGTAAGTAGCACTCTATATGCACGCAATATTCACACAATACCATTGAATATGACCTAATAACGGTATGTATATATACAAGACATATCAGCAACACATGCTCCACTTAAAATACATACATTACAAAGATACTTATGTACTCGTAGACTGATTGGGACGTTCAGTTCCGAAACATCAGTAATTCGTCTTAACGACATTTCCACTTTTGATCCGATCTGGAATGCCAACTAATGACATTTGCACTCTTCAGTACGACAAATTTTGCCTTAATTGGGCGCTCGTGTATCAGCAAATGAGTTGCCATTGATGCTACGTAATCTATTTATTCATGGCGATACGTGGATGACGATGCGTATAGTGGCACATTTTTTATTTTGAGTATCTACCTACTTACTTTACTACTTGTCACATAGGGACTCGTCCTTGGGATACGTCATTAGTGTATTTGTGGGTGTAGAGTAGGATATAGTGGGTACTAATATTACCCACCCTACACCCGCAAATTCACCACAATTCACGCCCTGACTGAAATAACTTATGATTCATGGATGACGATTGACACTATCAATGTTCACCTGATATTTTTTGGGTAAGTAGATAATTTGCTTAAAGTATTTCTAATATGAAAGTCGATTGCGGACACACAATATTTCTCAATAATTAAACTTACCCACAGTGAAAGTGCACATAAAATCACGTTTTTAAGATCCACGATATGACTGTAGTTTTTATAAACGGGAGATGTGCACATGTGACCGCCGTTTAATACCATTGCAACTAGAAAAGAATCGCATTCACAACAAAAATCTTTCAAAAATATGTGAGAGCTACAGCTATTTGCATTTTAAAATCTCTGTTATAAATCTCGCAGTTTCATTCTTCATTGTGTGAAGACCAGCTATAAAAAGATTTCAAGCGAGCAGCTTTTGATTAGTGCCCTTTTGTATTCCGCTCAATCTGAGACGAGAACCGCCCCCCCTTTCTATAAACTTTAATAATAGACCCTTACGCTGGAGATGAAAAAGGAATCTGATACAAAATATAGTTCATAGTTTTGTAAATTACAGCAGTAGCAACCTACAATACTGCGTTCGTGATTTAGTTTCCAAATATGGAAACAAATGTGTTTTTGGTAAAACACCCTTAACACCTCATAAAGTTCAGTTTGCGCTACAACTTCAAACATTTTGATGACATTTTCAATATCAACTTTGATAATATATTAGTGTAAATTAAGTTGATTTCAAAATGAATACTGGTCACTTTAATTTACACTAGTAATTTTATTGGAAATAACATCAATTGGAAACAAGTATTTGAATAGATATTAGTTTCATTTGGGGTGAAAGCACTGGTGGAGTATTTCATATAATTATTTCAATTTTAATAGGGCATTCTTTTTTTTACAAAACCATAATACATGATTTTAGATATTTTTATGTGAAATGGTGACTACGCACTTTTCGCTTTATCCAAAGAATGGTCTTTTGCTGCCGAGTCAGCTGGGCCCACGGGTTTAATCGCATTATATTCACCAAGCCAAGCGTAAGATTTGCTTCTCAAGCAAATTATAATAATAATGGTTTGAAAATTCACGTTTCATGACTTGCTTTTTGGATGTTTGTGCATATTATAAGAAAATAGGTTTGTAAACGAAGATTGGAGAAACAAACAGTGAGAGGCAATTTTTTTTATAATGCCTTTATATTTTATTGTATGTTTTCCAAAACCATTATAAAGATTTTCAAAAGCTTAAAAGCAATAATTTTCCCACTGCTGAGAAACATGCCTCATCTCTTTGAGAGGGGTGGGCTGTAATCTACCACGCGGGTCCAGTGCGGGTTGGTAGGTGTCACATGTCTTCAAATTTTTGGTTCTAGGACATGCCGGTTTCCTCACGATGTTTTCCTTCACCGTTTTGAGAGCAGTGATGATGAAATTATTTACACAATTCAAAATTCAAAAGTCATTTATTCAAACTAGCACTTTTCGAACGTCAAAAATTACATAAGACAGTCCCCCAAAAACGCTCGCCTTTCACCACTTCCTAGTGCTTTAGCTGGGAAGAAGAAGTGGCGCGACAAACTCCCTAGCAGCACAGCTGTCTGATACCTGGTGTCGTCCAGTGCCTGCCTGGGCTCAACCCCACGACCTACAACTTTTACCACTGCCAAGTTTCAAATGTACCTACCCAAAAATAACGAATTGGAATTAATTGTATTACTTACATGATAAAGTTTACTTATTATAGCAAAAGATATCATATACGTATAACAGTAATTGTCAATTTATTAGATTACAAGCAGCGCCCCGCGGTTTCACCCGCATTAGTCTCGATCTCGTAGGAATACCGGGATAAAAAGTATCCTATGTCCTAACTCAGGTCATGGTCTACCCGTGTGCCGAATTTCATCCCAATCCGTTCAGCCGTTTTAGCGTAATAGCGAAACAAACAAACAAACTCACTTTCGGATTTATAATATTAGTTAGGATATCACCAACAGTTATTCAGATAGAATGTCTCGAATATTCGTTAGAAGACAAATATCTACAAATGGCTATAGTTTGTTATTTGTTTGATAAAAATAAGTTTTCTTTGTAGGCAAGGCTTGTTTTTGACGTTCATGATTTACGATCACAGCAATCGTTCTACGGGATTATATTCATGGTAGGGGCTCATGTTTTTGGAAAGGCTGAAATATAAAGTATTCTAAGACACCTCTTTTTATGAAATAGAAGATCTATTTCCAAGAAACCATAAGGTTTTTAAAATTTATTTTCTGTAGTACCTACATTTGATCGTAGCATAATCTTTGATTAGATAGATCCATTATTAGCTACCGCCAGCTGCTTCGCCCACGTGATAACTTTATAAATTATAGCCTACGTTACTCAGTGATAATATAGCATTCCACTGTTGAAATAATTTTTTAAATCGGTCTAGTAGTTTTTGGGTTTATTCATTACCTACAAACAAAGATACAAATCTTTTCTCTTTATAATATTAGTGTGTTGTAGATTTGTGCAGGAAACACAATGGTTTGGTTTATTTGAACTACTCATAAATAAAACTAAGTATATACCTAACAGCTATCTAATTACGTAACACATTTCCGTAAACGATTACAACTAATCTGTTTCATTTTGACAGTTCATCAACATTCATGGCGTTATTTACGTTGTAAAGCAGATTTTTTTTTTAAACTTACGAAGTAATGGATTAGCAATCTGTTTCAAAACGATTCAGATTCTGATTGATCGTGTGATACGCAATTAGGGTACTGAACTGCTTGCTGAAACTAAATTCAAGCATTTATCTTCTCCTATTTACTGGTCTGCTGACATGAGTTACATTAAATCCCTTCTAGGCTAGTCAGCAGATTTAGGTCGAATGTCACCAAAGAAACTGAACGCGTTCAGCACATCCAAGAACGCGTTCAAGAGCTGTCAATGTCAAAATTGTTATGGAATATTGACACTGACAGCTCTTGAACGCGGTTTAGAAGGGCGGATCGCGTTCAGTTTCATTGGTGATATCTATACTGACTAGCGGATTGTTTTTGATTATTTTAGTCTCAGACATAAGAATACCTAACCTTCAGAGCTGACCTACACGGTGCAGTGTAAAGCACTAACACATACAATTATATTGCGAAGCTGTACGTTGCAGTGCAAACAATAGAATGCAATTGGTAAATGTATTCCAAGCTCTGCACCTCTCTACTGCTCTGGACACAAGTCCCAACGATGTGTTCCACATCATGCACCCGCAAAACAGTATAAAATTTACCGAATGTTTATGCTAAAGCATGTTTCCTTTGTCTCCAGAATGCGGCGGCGTGACGTAAGTGGCGCGGGGTGAGGAAGCGGGGTGCGGGGCGCCATGAGCGCTCCCGAGCCGTCGGTGCTCAACGCACTGAAGGGGTTCACGGAATCCAGCGACAAGTGGCCCGGCCCACGTGCTGTCAAGATCTTCGTCGCCTCTGTTTACAATGGTAAGTAGGTTACCTATTTGAGGGTTATATTTTATTCCTCGTAAGATAAGAAGGAAACTCAATTTCAATGCTTGTGCAGTGTTCCGTTCCTTGAAGGTTCGAGATACGGTGACAAGTGGTCCTATACACTTCTTAAGAAGATTTTCATTTCCTTGTTGTGTGCGTTTCTTCAAATTGCTTCTGTGGATTAAGTAGATAGAATTTCTATCTATAAAAGCCCAGTACCTTACACGGGCTTGTTTTTATTGTGAGTAGACTAACCCCGCGTCCTAGTTAAAAGTGATCGTCGCGCGAATACGCGGTTGGTCGCGTGCTGTCACTTTTTTTTCGGTGAACCTGCATGCGTGGTCACACCGACAGAGGGCGCTTTCCAGGTTTCCGAACAAAAAGTGACATAAATGCACGTGACCGAACGCGTATTCGCGCGAGCGACGATCGCTTTTAAATATGACGCGGCCTGAATGATCAAAAGTAACAAAGTAACGAGATAATGACCCCTCGCCGATCGTCAAACAGCTTCTGATTTCACGCTCATTAGAAAAATAAAAGATAAAGTTCTATTTTAACAAGGGCAATGTGCAGCTTAGCGCCAAATTCGTCTCTTACGTTGCCTAGATGTCACCATAATGACTACGAAAAAATACTTGTCAAAATTATAACTTCCCTCAATAATATTTTCTCTCTAGTGAAATAAACAACGAGACTCGGCATCTCACTCATTGAAGAGCCGCTCGGCATCCGCAAGTGCCTGTTCTCGTCTCATGTTCATGAAAATTCTCATCTTTATATTTACCTTGCGGAGTGGAATCCGACAGAGGAATACTCTTGTATGAATGTACAGTCGGTGCTCGAACGCTGGAGTACCGAGTCTCCGCAACGCAGACAAGGGGCTTATATCGTTACTGTGGAATATAATATTCAACCTCGAATGGGAAGGAAATGGAGGCGGTATTTTGATGAAGTGAAGTCGATGGCAAGCCTCAAATAATATTGCAGTAGATATGTCTGGCTATCTCTGCAGGTCCTAAAAAATAAAATTGGTAGGCACTCTATACATACAAAAAGTGTAAGGAGAAAATATTAATGTGAGATTTTTTCACAGAATTCCGTGAAGAAAGAAGACAAATCCTGGAGATGGTCGGACCAGAGCTGCAGTCCACGTACGACGATCGGTACATTGAGGTAAATAACAATAAATCTTATTAATTTATCAATATAACCTTTATGAACTATCCGCATCCTTATTTGGTTTAACAAATCATTGTTAAAACCGATAGGTACCTACATTTTCCATAAAGCTGACAAAAACTTTGTGTTACCAACCAAAAAAAAAAACAAATAATAAGTAGCAGGGACACTAATTTTATAACAACCCGCTCACGTAACTATGTGAACTCTAACACCTGTTCAACAAACTTTCTCATAATCACCACTCAGACGGTCGCAGTTATTTCAGTTTACAACTAAGTAGGTACCTACATAATATCACATTACATTACAACTGACAAAGTACAGTACACAAAGTTTCCATTAAACTACATGACCACAAAATGTGCGAACAAGGACGAAGCCAAAAGTTTTGTACGCAAAACGATGCTACCTGAAGTTGGTGATGCGGATTTACTCTGAGCGTAATAGCCAGTAGAATGTAAATGGAGTTATAGTTTGGAACTTCTGGTATATGTGCTGGGCTTCGCAAAAAGTCGGGTAATATTGAGATGTAACAGATGTAGTCTGAAATATGTGAGGAAAGCTACGTGTGGACAAAATGAGTCGTAGTTGGTTTCTCTTTTCTGTCTTCTATTTAATGAAAATTAAATGCTGTTCGTTTGTAAGCGCATCACTTTAGAACGGCTGGACCGATTGGCAAATTTTTGTTTAAAAAAATTTCGTAATAGGTTGTAACGGAAAGAAAAATTTCAACGTTAGTGTATAGAGTGCCGCTAGCGGCATTCTGTCCCTATCGGATAAAGTGCCGCTAGCGGCATAATAGTAGCAACGCCTGGGCCCAGCTAAAGTGCCGTAACCATTGCATTGTCATTGTCACTGTCACTGAGTCACTGTCACTTGTTATTTTGTTTGATTGTTGAGGTTTTAGTTGAGTTCGCTGCAAAACACCACATTCCCAAAACATTACATTCTCTTGTGCCTAAACGAACGCAACGGCGTTGTGTAGTTCTAACCTAACCTAACCTACCTTTGAGTCATTTTCATTTGCTACTTCGATTTCGTAAATTCAGTCATTGTAGTGACTTTTGATATCATTATCGAACTAACCTCAACATTCAAACGAAATAACAAGTGACAGTGACAAAGACAATGTAATCAAATCAAAAGTCATTTATTCAAACAAGGCTGAGAATCAGCACTTTTCGAACATCAAAATTACATAAGACAGTCCCCCAAAACGCCCACCCTTCACCACTTCCTAGTGCGTTAGCTGGGAAGAAGAAGTGGCGCAACAGACTCCCCAGCAGCACAGCTGTCTGCTCAGTTAGAAGAACAAAAAAAAGATTCTATATTATTCAAAATAATTTACATTACGCAACACAAAACATAATTTAAATTATTAGCCATATAAAAGCTAGCACACGCCAATATACCAAACAAAATCATCGAGAACTATACTCAGGCAGAAATAAAACAAAACGTAAACAGAATCTCAGAATATATCTTAATAAAAGCCTCCAGGCATAAAGGTCTTACGTATCCAATACAACAATGTTTTTAGGATGCTGTTGAAACTGCCCCGTTTCTGTAGCGCATCGGAGATGTTTGCTCAGAACCGAACTGACGGCTTCCATGCTGTAATTCGCAAAAAAGTCGCATCACTGATGCTTGGAGCGCGGGTCAGTGACAATAGCATCCTGAAAACAGTGGTTGAGAGCCCTTACTCCCCTTTTCTGAGGCACTATGTGGGGAGAATGGTCAGGTAGCATATATATATTCCTTGCTTTATCGTTCTCTGCACATCCTGCCGCAGTCACCAGCTATTGTTGTATTTTTTATGTTTTATGTACTACTAACACTAGTGATAAGGTATTTTACTAACAAATTGGACCATATTGTTGTCTGAAATTAATAAATAAATAAATAAAATAAAGGGCGTGCCCGCTTACATATAGTTGTAACTGGAAGTTATAAATGATAAACTAGGACCGTCGAGGTAAAATAAATAAACAAACAGTTAATTATATAATTAATAAATAATGCATACGGCACTTTAGCCGGGCCGAGGCAGCGCCACTGTTTGCTGCTGCAAAAAGTGCCGCTAGTGGCACTCTATACACTTCCAATTTGATAAGTGATGGTCATTTTCTAAGTGAATTTTGTATGAATGATTGAAATTTGTACAGGAAAACGTCTGTCTGGTCAGCCAGTACCTAATAATAATATAAAGTTTCTGGGCCACAATATTATGTTTGTTATCAACGTTACCTGTAAATTAATTCAAAAGAAAACCTACCCCATAAAAAATGAAAGTCAAATAAAATTTCGGAGATGAAAGAAAATAATCATTTCATTTGGATTACCCGTAAGACCTCCTGACAAGACAGCGGCTTTTGTTGTTTTGTTATTATGCCTCGCTTCTGAATGAGGAAACTGAAGACAGTATAAATAAATAAAGAAAAATATATGTAAGTTGAGCTCGTGGATAAGTAATAAACGCCGCACAGGTTGATCCATCAGGTTACGCTACGCTTGCTTACGCTTGGGTTGGTCTGTGGATGGATGACCATCTTTACGAGTACATACCGAGACTCCTGCGTGCCTCGAAGCACGCGAAGCACGTTAAGCTGTTGGTCCCGGCTGCCATTCGTGGATCTTTGACAGTCGTTACGGGTCGTCAGAAGCCCAAACGTCTAACAACCAGTCTTACCAAGGGGTATCGTATTAGGGTGAGTGATGTGATTATGAGGTCTGCATCAACATACGCACACACATCTCATACAGACCACATTTCATTTATGTGACTGCATTAAGGTATAGAAGATCGAGGAGCTCGTGGCAAAGTAATAACAGCCGAATGGGTCGAACTATCAGGTTAAGCTACGCTTGCCAAGGTTGGTTTCGGCTGTCATTCATGGATCTTTGACAGTCGTTACGGGTCGTCAGAAGCCCGAACGCCTGACATGGTTATCAGGCGTTGTTGTCTTACTAAGGGGTATCGTATTACCCAGTTACTGGGTTGTGGAGGTCAGATAGGCAGTCGCTCCATGTAAAATACTGGTATTCAGCTGCATCCGATTAGACTAGCTGACCCCAATATATTTGGGAAAAGCCTAGGCAGATTGTATGTGTAAGTTGTAGGTATTCGTTTTTATTTTGTTTAGATTCATTTAAGTTCTGCTTTTCTTACACATAAACATAACATAACATCACGACTGAAATCCCCAAAGGGTCAGGCAGAAGTGTACCTAGAGTACACCCACATTTCGCCAGTTATGTTTAAGTCCCATGTAATAGGGGGCGAGCCTATTGCCATCAACCGGACACAAATCCAGACTCTGGGCTGCTACTGAGAATTTTCTAATGGAAAAACACAATAACATTTTTACCCGACCTGGGAATCAAACACAGGACCTCATGCTCAGCAGTAGCGCTTGTGACCACTAGACTAACGAGGCAGTCAAAGGCTCTCCTTATTTTTTTTTATTTTTTTTTTATTTTTTTTATTAATTTCAGACAACAATATGGTCCAATTTGTTAGTATATACAATATGGAATTAAATTAGCTAGTGAAACTCCGCAGACGGGCATGGATTCCGGAACACGATTTAAAAAAAAAAACTCATCTCTCGACTTTTTGAAGGTGGACATAAATGATAGCGATTACAGTGTTTTATAAATACACAGATTGTTGTAAATTGCGTTCTTTGTTCCAATAAATATTTGATATATAACTCTATTTTGAACCGAATTTCAAAAAGGAGGAGATTATATATGTTCATGTTGTTAAATAAAAAATAAATTTAAAAAAAACATACATATGCGATGTATGTTTTTTTTAATTTATTTTTTATTTTATGTATGTCCGCTGATTTCTCCGTCAATTGTGGACCGATTCTGAAAATATTTTTTTTGTATGAAAGGGTATGCTCCCGAATTGGTCCCATATAATTTTTTTTAAGTTTGCTTGGATAGTTTTTGAGTAAGCTTCAATAATACGTATTTTTCCCACTTAGTATAAGTGGATGATATGATGATAACTTCCAGTCACTGTTATTTACGTAGCAGGTAGTGGTATTCGAATTTGTTTGGGGTACGTACCACAACAAACAAGTGAAAAATAAAAACTTTTTACAAAAAAAAACAACCGACTTCCAAAAAACACAAAAGTGACATATAACTTTAATTTCGGAAGTCTGTGGCAAAAAACGAAAATTCAAAACCAAAGACACCGACTTCCGAAATTAATGTTATTTTTCACTTTGTAGTGTTTTTTTTGGAAGTCGGTTGTTTTTTTTGTAATAGGTTTTTTTGTGACTGTGCGTTTGGAACTGTCAAAATCGTAGGTTGTTAGTATTGAATTCACCCCCCGGTTACCTCCTCAGTGCCCCGACGCCTCACAACTCGTGTCGTCTCCATAGTTCTGTCTTATTATTTGTTAAGTTGTTATTGTTATTATTTAAACCACATACACTTCACACACACGTAATATTTTGACGTTGACAGGCGCACCTTTTTGAAGTATACACTAGTAATGGGCTTTGAAACGAATGAGTATAGAATTTATAGTCAGTATGTAGAACGTCTCGGTGAGGTTTCGGGGTGTAATAAAAGGGCCTCCATAAGTGTCACTTATGTACCCACGCCTCGAAAATCCTTGGCAGCCAGCCCAGCTGCCAAGTTATACGATACTTCGCTGACTAGGAAATCTTATCACATGAGATATGTAAAAAGGAACAAACTACTCGTGCCAAAACGATGACAGAAGGAGTTAGCTTGTTATTTTTTTCCGCTATTGATTCCCACATAAAACGTTCTTAATATAACCTCCATTAAGTTTTAATATTCACTCACACACTTAATTTTTCCTTTTTCAACTCACACGACTTAACCCGTAAGTGCTCTTTCGAAAACCTTCCACGCGTGGATTTTAAACTTAAAAAGGGGACCAAAATCCGAAGGCTGGATAAAATATTCAAAGTCACCCGCACTTTCACACGAGAAAATGTTTCATTTCAAATATGTACATAATTATGTAGGTAGTCTAATAAAAAAATGTACTTACAATTTTGTTTCACGGCTTCTAAAGACGTAATATTTTAGTACCTAGTGGCTTTTGAATCGGATTTTGAGGAAAAAGGTACCCCGAAAATCTACCAAAAAAATCGAAATAGCTATATTTAAACAGAGGTTTATGAACGAAGGCCTGTTAAAAAATAATATAATAAAGGATTCTTTAAAAAAAAAACACAATATTTCTACAATAGCGAAAATCTTTTAAATGACTGCTCATAAATCAGGCAACAGCTTAATGCAATCACAAGTACAGCAACAAGCTACACCCATTATTATAAAAGCGAAAAGAGAAACTAAAATGGCGGAGCTACAATTGCAATACCTTTATATTTTGACAATTCGACAACACTCATTGCTTTATTTACGTTGTCTTGCGGACGAATTTCTCAAATATATGAAGTAATGGATTAGGTTCCTTTGGATTGTGAAAGAAAGTATGTAACGCAATTATGGTGCAGGTGTGTTTCACGACCATTTTCATGGTGGTGTTATTCGAATACGTGATCAGAATCAATTAACCGAGTAGAAATTAGAGGTTCCGTATTAAGGCTTGTGCAGACCAGCGCGACTAGTCGCGCGACGCGACACGAACAATACAATTTCTAAGAAAACTTCACAGTATAACAATAACCGGTGTCGCGTCGCGCGACAAGTCGCGCTGGTCTGCACAAGCCTTTAAGCGCCCCACATTCTGGTCAGGTTTACCGGGCAATCGATTCATGTGTAATCGTGTTATGGATATTCGGATATTACGTAGTAAACAACGGTTAAATTAGGGGTGTATTGAATTAGTCTGTCCCATCTAATTCTTTGCGAACGACATAATTATTTCACTAATTTATAATTCGTAATTTAACAGCTATTTGCGACGTTGCCAACTTTTAGGATAAACGCTCTTAACTGATAAACGCTTCTAAAATATCAATCTAATCTCCTTTACTAAGCAATGGTCGTTACGGTTCATTATCGACGAATAAACGAAAGCTATAGGACCTGGGTTCGGTTCCCAGGTCGGGCAAAGTGTTATTGGGTTCTTCCATAAGGAATTTCTCAGTAGCAGCTGGGAGTACATTTTTGTGTCTAGTTGATGGCAATAGGTTCTCCCACTATTACATGGGACTTGTACATAACTGGCGAAATTTGGGTGTACTAAAGGTACACTTCTGCCCCACCCTTCGAGGAATGCAGGCGTGATGTTATAGTATACTATTGCCAAATACCAGTAAGTAAGATTAAGCATTACACACTCGTAAAATCCACACAAAACAAACGAACAATTTCCACATAAACTACAAATACATACAAATTCCACAGAAAATCGTGTAATACTGGAATTTATATATGTCAGGCAAATGGAGTACGCCGCGGGCGCCATTAATGTATGTTCGACTGCATTTGAAACTTTGTCGGCGAATGAATGCAACCCACATAATAGATACTGCTGAGATCAGAGTGAACAGTTTTAATTGAGTGCGATCTCCGAATTATGTATCGAATATGATGTGATTATTTGTGCACGTATCAATGAAGCTATTGGAGTTCCTTTGGGTACTGGAATTTATTTTAGAGATATATTTTGACGAGGCAGCGTTGTTATTTTTTTTTTTTTTATTCAATTTTGTTTTTAAAAGTCCTAATCAATCTTATATCCTTACAAACGACTTAAAGCTAGTAAATTTCGCTTTTACACCACAGTAACAGTAAAAGCCAAAAAAGAGACAGTGAAAACCCCAAATATAATGCAGCTGCATATTACAAAAGCTTCATTTTCTAACAAGCATACCACATAAAACTATCTTAAAACGCAATAAAACTTAAACGCCATGTAGCCGCTCACTAAAGTAAGTAAAGTAGAAACTTATGTAAGATGCGGTATAAACTTGAGCAAACGAAACTTCGCACTGCTTCGGCAAATGTGCAGCTACACTTAAGAGGGGATTAAAATGTAGTTCGGTGTTAAGTTGTTACATCAAAGGAGGTTCGGTAACTGTGGGATTAGCTTTGTGGTATCATAATGACGGAGAATGTGCGTCTGAGATGTTGTTGGTTGAAAATCATTGAGGTTCAATGTAAACTAGAGCAAGTGTTACAAATAAACGATGTGTTCCCGCGGATGTCAAATGTCACATTTGACATCCGCGGGAACACATCGTTTCGACAACCACGGTGTATGCGTATTCACACATTAGACTGTTAGACTGAGACGTTTGTTGGCCGTTATCAACATTTTGCGCAAATTGTTCGCGGTGTCTGCTCGAGAACTCAAACTCAATGTTGAAAATATTACAAAAAAAAGTGTTAAAGAGTTTGAAAGTATCTAGCCAGTAATCTTCTGGGTTATTAATATTTATTTAACTGGATTTGTGCGTACAATTTATAATTTAATATGTACCTAAGTTTTATAAAAAATCGAAATTCAAATCTCACTGTCACAGAAACAGAGTCACAGTTTATGTCAACTAAGCTGCCAGCCATATTATGAAAAAAAAAGAAAATCCTTGGAATGTTTTAAAATATTTAGAAGAATACATGGTCTAATAAAACAAGGTCTGGTATTCCGGGACAAACACATGCTTAAGTCACTATCCAGTTGCCACTCTATTGCAACAAAACACGATTAAGAAAGATTTTCAGAAACCAAAGCTTTTAAATTGTCGTTTCGTGTGTCTAATCAAACGAAACAATTCAATTTTAACATAAACCAACGTAATTGTTAATTAAAACCTCATTGTTTTATCGGATTCGCACAGGTAATAAAGGTGCTTGGGGAGTTATTATTAAAAACTTCTGGTAACACAGATGTGATGACGTAGACTTGTGTTGCCCACGTGACCACTGTGTTTCAGAATGCCATACCTGGCGAAGTATATTAATATACCATGGAAGAATATAATTATTTTACTCTTTATTCGTGTGAACGTTTTATTCCCATTTACCAATTTAATATAGGTACGCATGGGAAAGGAAAACGAATCAGATGTAAAAAAGCTAGTATTTGCTATTACCATTTCAAATAAACTGATATCACCCGAGAACTTAATCCTGATAAAAAGCGCGGATTTGCAGTGGACGCTTCGTGTACAAAAAACTGTTAGGTTAGTGTTAGGCCATACAGGTATTATTCACAATTTTTATTTACAAAGTTTTTCCCCCCCCATAGATCGAGTTCGTGGACATGCACTATGGTACCGACGGTGGAGACGAAGCCAATCCAGCGTTACTGCACCACTACCTCGAAGAAATACAATGCTGCAACCATACATCGAAAGCCGGCTATTTTCTGGTAAGTAAAAAGGGAAACAAAAATTCTAACTATTTATCTGGCTATTTACCTAAGAATGTTGTCTACTTTTTACCTAGTTCAAACTTAAATTTTAGAATGTAGTGGTCCATATTCAAAACTCCTTCCTTTTTTACACCCTTCCTGCAAATTTGGACAGTAACAAATTAAAAAGATAAGATGACTGAATGAATTAATTTAACTCGTTTACAAACTTGCACAAAAAAAAAACAATATTTAATAATTTTGTATTTTGTTCATAAGCTGTGCCATTGTAGGCAAAAGGCTGTTTGTTTTCAATATCTTTGCTTCACAAATGAAAGTCAAAACTAAATGACAGGTCATAACTTTTGTTTTTCATTTGCTATTGGAGGGAAATAGAAAATTATTTTAGTCACAAGTATTTCTTACTTTTAATTATTTACTGTTTATAATTATTATTTACTATTTATAATAAATAATTATGACCTTTAGGTACTCTGGGAAACACTTTGAATATTAAAATTAAAGAATTGTAAAACTAAAAGATGAAGTGTTCTTAAGAGTCAAGACAAAACGCATTGAACAATTCGTTAACAACAATAACTATCAACGGTTATAAAAATACATAATAATATTTTCGCATCGGGGTTTCAAAAATACATTAAACTCACACAAAATTAATAGTTCCAGTCAGTTATTATTTTTAATTGGAATGGGTAATTTGGACTTAGTGCTAGCTCCTTTTACTGAGAATTTTTCATAATACTTTTTAAATTGCAAAGTACTCTGAACAATTAAAAACTTATATTGAAAGTGAAAATTAAACGTTTTTATAAAAGGAAAGTTTTTTAAGATTCTTTTTCGTATTTTTTGTAGTCAGGTAATGTACTCAGTTAACTGCTTTATAGGTACCTAATTATTCATCTCAATCTAAGTTTTTTGTATCAAAAGTAAACTTATTTTGAGAAAGATTAAAAAAACCTTTATCCTACTAGAGGGGCTCATGGCTTGGTAATAATAGCTGCATGGGTCCATTGAAGGTTAAGCTACGCTTGCTGAGGTTGGTCCATAGATGGGTAACTATCCATTACACCCCGAGACACCTCCATGCCGCGAAAAGCACGTCAACCCGTTGATCCCTTCTATCATTCGTAGATCTTTGACAGTCGTTACCGGTAGTCAGAAGCCCGAAAGTCTGGGCAGACTTTCAGGGTTGTCACTTTATGTCTTTATAGAGTAGTTGTCATCAGGCTAACCAAGGGATACCGTATCCCTTAACTGGGTTGTAGAAAACAGATATAAAATACTGGTATTCAGCTGCAGCTGGTTAGCCTGGAAGCCGACGCCAACATCGTTGGGAAAAGGCTAGTCAGATGAGATGATAATTAATATTAGACATTATTAGGTACCGTTTTCTAAAATGGATTCAGTTATGCTACTGGAACAATTTCGTTTTTCATAGGCGACTGTGATTATACTTCTGACGCAGCTTTACCTATGTTTGCAATAAAATACAACAAAACCCTTTTATTTTCTCCTAGTGCCTCATCGGTGGCGATGCATCAGCATACCAGCCAGTTCTTCCCTACAAGATCCCGGAGGCTACCTTCGATGAGCTGGTCAAGTCGGACTCTGCGCAGTCAGCACTCGTCCGGGCTTGTTACAGGTTGAACGGTGATGGTAGCTACCACCTCGAGGGAGAGGATAAGTGGTGAGTAGGAAGAACTTATTGTCTGCCAAAAAGATATCACGCGTTTTTCCCGGGTACGATTCTTGAAGAAGTTAAACAGGTATGAGGAACAGGGTGTAAAGTTCGCTCTTTTTCCATTGAAAAGGGAGGATCCTCTGACCAGATGGGTGTCGTGTCTGGTGGGCAACTGCCCGACGATTGACGTCAGGCGGGACGTTGTACATATTATTATGCTGGTCCCGCGGTAAACTCCGCTTGCGCGATGCAGGATTTTGCGTGACGTCAGTAGTTCGCATGAGGCGATGTAGATGCCACCACAAAGTAACTATGGCATTAGGTATAGTACTGCAAGGATCTTATGCCGCCTAAATGACATTGACAGGCCGTTATTGATAAGCCTTTGTAAAATTGTCACAAAAGTATAGGCAAATTAGATGCGGCGTTAGTTCCGATTTTAGCCGCGTCCCAAAAGATCTTTGTACCGTTGTTGTATGTGAAAACGCACTGAGTTGTAGTGTCCGCTCGTTTTAGCACACGAGAGAATGTAGTTACCCAGTGCATAGGTAAGAGGTGGTAATACATAAATACTAATGGGGTTTCTGGCTCTCATTTTGCTGCTACGAGTATTTCTATTGGTGGTAGATACGTAGGTGATGATGCGGTCAGCTATAATGCACACTGGCCTTGGTAAATTATTCATTCGAGAATTAGAAACTAGATATCGGGCAACATAAACCACAACCCGGCGGTACACAGGACCTAATTTTAACAAATGGTATATTCGTAAAGGCTTTATCAGGGTTAATTGAGCGCTTATGATTTTTAACGCAGCCAATTTAAACGTAATAGTTCAGTAGACAGAGGAGCTTGTGGCTAAGTAATAACAGTTACATGGATCGATTCATCAGGTTAAGCTACGCTTATTGGGATAGGTCCGTGGGTGAGCATCTTTACGTACTGAGGCTAGGGAACATGCCTCGGAAAGCACGTAAAGCCGTTGGTCCCGGTTGGCATTCGTGGATCTTTCAGTCGTTACCAGTCATCAGAAGCCCGAAAGTCTGACAACCAGTTTTGCCAAGGGGTATAGTATTACCTAGTTCCTGGGTTGTGGAGGTCAGGTAGGCAGTCGCTCCATGTAAAATACTGATATTCAGCTGCATCCGGTCAGACTGGAAGCGACTGAACTCAATCAATCTGCCTAGGCAGATTGATTGAGTTCAGCAGACAGTAATAAGCGCAATAATTGGTCGATAAATATCGACAAAATGATAATAATCTAAGTAATGCGCTTGAAAAATTAAAACCCGTTAATTATTAAGCATCAGCGAGCACTGAAGATTAAATATTAATCATTGCTGAAATGCCAGAATAAATCCCAATTGTTCTGTATTTCGGAAGTGTGTCTGAATGTTTAATACCACATTAAACATTTTGCAAACTGTCCCGCTCGTCTCGTGGTCGCAAGCGCAATTGCTGAGCGTGGGGTCCTTGGTTCGATTCCCGGGTCGGGCAGTGTTATTGGGTTTTCCGTTAAGATTTTCTTAGTAACAGCCCGGACTTTGGAAGTTGGCGGTGTGATACCCCTTTGCCTAGGAAAGGACGTTAAGCCCTTGGCCCTGCGTCTGATGTGTCTCCTGTCGAGTCGGATTGCCGTCCCATCGGACTATGAGAGTGAAGGATGAGAGAGTGCACCTGTGTATGCGCGCACACACTTGTGCACTATGTTTCCCGCGCCGAAGGCTGGTCTCCGCTGAGATTGATCGCCATGGCATTTCATTTGCAATTAAAAAACGTTTGGGATAGATACAAATTAAGTATTTTTGAAATAAAGAAAAATATATATTATTATACGGAAAAATACTAGTCCTTTCTCAAGATATTTAGCTTTGAATACAGCTTAAACAAAGTTCAAACCTCGTTAACAATTTTGAATCAAAGGTAGCCTGCTTAATTTTTCTTTATCAAAAAACTTGTATTATAAGTAATACTAAACGAAAACTTTCGATTGTACTCTACAATTTATTGTTCGTTAAATGCTATTCAGTTATTTACAAAGAAAGTTTGAATCATCCTCGCGTTCATCTATTTAGGTCGTAACAATTTACGAGCGGTTCCTTAGCACGAGGTCCGATTACTCAGCGGCATCGTAAAATATATAATTTATTGTCTAGCCCGGGGGTTCCGTGCACATAAATATTGCTACACCTTCAAGTGGGTCCCACAGGTTATATTTTATTGCGGCGACAAGGGAACCCAAAATATGAGGGTATAAAGAAGCAATAGGCGCGGGGGAAATGGACCATTCCGAAGGACCGCTCACGTAGGCCTCTATGTACTTTAGTAGAACAATAGAGGATAAAAATAAATGTGATAATAAGGGATTTTCTTCTTACAATAGGTGCTCTATTTATTTTCCTTTGTTCCATTATTAGATTCATGACAAAGCTTACGATTTCTGCAATAATAATGCTAGAGAAATAATTGCGCTGAGTCACATATTTATAAACTAATAATGTTACTGAAGCAAATAGGTAATGAACTTTGTCACTTACATACGTCTTTGTATATATAGGTAATGAACGCCAATAACAAGCTTCTCCTTAGCAATGTTGTCATAATAATGTTAACTCAAGTGACATAAAGAGCAATAGAAAGCAGTCATTGAGAAAACTAACAGAAACACACTACAATTTATTTTCATTCTTATAATATCTTCAAGTTACAGCACATAGTACAGATGGTTCACTCCGCACAATCATTTAAATAAAAAGTGACTTTTGCTACGACACAATAAAGTGCAAATCAGTTCGCACAGCGCTAATTACCTACAGTTATATTCACCCATGGCATAATAATATACTTCGCCTGGTATGGCATTTCGAGACACAGTGGTCACGTGGGCAACACAAGTCTACATCATCACATCTGTGTTACCAGAAGTTTGTAATAATAACTCCCCAACCACCTTTATTACCTGTGCGAATCCGATAAAACAATGAGGTTTTAATCAACAATTACGTCGGTTTATGTTTAAATTGAATTGTTTCGTTTGATTAGACACACGAAACGACAATTTAAAAGCTTTGTACATATTTTTTAACAGAATGGTTTCTGAAAATATTTCCTTAATCGTGTTTTGTTCCAATAGAGTGGCAACTTGATAGTGACGTAAGCATGTGTTAGTCCCGGAATGCCAGACCTTGTTTTATTAGACCATGTATTCACCTAGAAGTTGCCTCTGTTTCTACCGCGTAACTCTTATATCTTCTGACTACGTTACGCCCATTGAATTCGACAACTCAAAAGCCCTACTTGTAGCTTCTTAACTAAAATGCGAAGTAAACCATCTGTATTCATTTATGGTTACAATAAACAAGTCCCATTTATGTACTATCGAAGAAGTTCATATCTATACACCGTAAGGACTATTTCTGCTTGCAGCGCTCGGCCGCCATAGAACCGGGGCGGTAACAGATGTGGTCATCGCGTTCACGGGATTTTGTTTTCAAACTGCTTAGATATGAAGTTTTTCGATAGTACATCTCATTAATAAGCGCTATTATTTCGTCACTTTCGACATGAAGGTATTTGGCACAGTGATAATTTTACAAGTTAGTTTATTACGTATGTAAGAACTAAGAACTCCCTTGAGCCTTGTCACAAACTTTAAAAATAATATCTAACTAAAAGTTTTAGGCATATTTTAAGTTTATGACACCTACGAAAAGAAGAAAGGGTCTTCTTTATAGAACTATGTAGGTATTTAGGAAGAATAAGGTATAATACTTCGGATAATACGTACTATAGGTCAGCGTCTTACCGACAGAGTTTAGGACAGATACGGTGATGAGAAATATCAAAATCAATCTGCCTAGCCTTTTCCCAACTATGTTGGGGTCGGCTTCCAGTCTAACCGGATGCAGCTGAATACCAGTATTTTATATGGAGCGACTGCCTATCTGACCTCCACAACCCAGTAACTAGGTAATACGATACCCCTTGGTAAGACTGGTGTCAGACTTTCGGGCTTCTGACGACTCGTAACGACTGTCAAAGATCCACGAATGACAGCCGGGACCAACGGCTTAACTAGCTTTCCGAGGCACGGAGGATTCTCGGTATGTAAAGATGGTCACCCATCCACTGACCAACCCAAGCGTAGCTTAACCTGATGGATCGACCAGTGCGGCTGTTGTTACTTAGCCACGAGCTCCTCTTATGAGAAAGATCAGTGGGCCTAAATTGTTTCATATTTATGGGTAATATTATTTGCTATAGGATGGTTGTATTTTTTATTCAATAATCGTTCAAATTTACGTTACGTTTAGGTACTTGGTGCAACGGTCGTGTTAGGGCCTCAGATCCAAGACATCAATGTTACTGTAACCTTTTCGTGGCACTTTTTGACATCTTCTATATTAAGCTGTAATTATAAACTATTTCATTAGCACCAGTATCCTTCCACAGGTTCAGCGATTTGATGGATCGCGAAGAACAGCGGAGTCGACTCTTCGAGGTGCAAAAGGCGTTCAACGCTACTGTGCTTGAAGCTCTAGAGAATGGCGCTGAAGTAGCTGACCTGCTCCGAAGTCCCATCGAATTACAATGCGAATTAGCCTTAGGTAAACAACACTTTATTTATTACATACATACATAAACTGGCTGGCTGGTGATGGCAGCTGGAGCATAGCCCTAACGGAATTTATTTATTTAAAATGTCGCACACAAGCTTCCAAGGCGGACTTAATGCCTTAGGCATTCTCTACCAATCAACCAAGGGTGGTGAAGAGATTAGATGGCAGGTGCTCTGATTGATTTCGTAAGGAGATAATATTAAGCTGAAAGCGTCAAGGTAGCCCGCGAAATTTTTTTGCAAATCAATCTGCCAAGCCTTTCCCCAACTAGGTTGGGTTCGGCTTTCATTCTAACCGGATGCAGCTGAATACCAGTTTTTTACATGGAGCGACTGCCTATCTGACCTCCACAACAGTAACGGGGTAAAACAATACCCCTTAGTAAGACTGGTTGTCAGACTTTTGGGCTTCTGTTGACGACTGACAAAGTTCTACGAATGACAGCTGGCCAACGGTTTAACATGCTTTCCGAAGCACGGAGGGGCTCAATATGTAATGGATAATTACCCATCAACGAACAGACCGCGGACCTTCGATCAAGCCGTGCGGCTGTTATTATTTAGCCACGAGCACACAAATGGATTTGCACGCAAGTGCTCAGCGACACGACGCCGTCGCCGCGCCACCACCGCGCCGCCACCGCGCCTCGCTGTGTATATGCCACGTTGCCAGCTCGCTGCCGCACCGCCGCCGCGGAATGTAGGATGATATTGCAAAATCAAGCGGCGACGGCGCGGCCGCGGCGCGGTTGCGGCACGGCGACGGCGTTGTGTCGCTGAGCACTAAAACTCCCAACTCATAAGCTCATAAGGATCTGTAATATCGTTCATAAGCTAGCTTCAATTACATCTAATTAAAACAGAAAATCAACACAAGGAAACAAGGCTGATTTGTCAACAACAAGAACAATGAAAGTTCGGGAAATTAATTACTTTACGGCTACGCCTATCAATTATGTTTTCGGGAAAGTGCCAAACCATTGGCTATAAGCGTCAGACATTCTCCGTAAACTGAAAGGAAAAGCGGTACAAATCTTTTCCGATAAAATTGGTTTATAATTAATCAAATGGTAAAATTGTCTGATAGAGATTACTTTTAACGAGTAGCCTCATTTGTACAAATTTGTGGATGTTGTCCTGAACATCCATAAGTACCTACCTAACGTCTGACGCGCCCTGTATAGACAGGGTGGCAGAGACATCGACGCGAACCCTGTTACCATGGATTCAGTACACGATTCGAAACCACCCCGCGTTGAAATTTTTCGTCAGTTATTTTTGATGTGAAACATCTATACCCGCACGTAAAACCGATTTCTGGCGTGGCGACGCATGCCGTGGCGTCGCCACGCTATATGATGGTATATATATACAGTCTATATGCAGTAGTGTGTACGGTGTGGCGACGCGTCGATCGGCGATCGATTAGTTAATTATTATCGTTATTAACGATATATATATATATTATATTAATTATTATTAACGATTTTTTTTATGACATATTTAGTTCCTATCACAATATGTTCTTTTCTGCATATTACTTTTACAAATTAATGTCGATGTTTCACATCTGCCAGGCGTCCCGTGACGGCTCACATTTTTTTTTTTAAACAGCTGTTCCATACATTTTGACCGCGTAGGTATTGCACTTTTCTATGAAACAGCAGATTTTTTTTTTAATAACCGACGAAATTTTTTAACACAGGGGCGTTCAGAATCATGTACTGAATCCATGGTAACAGATAACTGCACTAGCTACTTATTTATAATTTTATTTAGTTCGTGCCGATATGAAAGAAGAAGGTTTGCTTACAATCGATATTTTACAACAGAATAAACAACAAAAATCATTTTATGCATCGATATTTGAAGCATAGCGAGTTTCTTAGTTCGTTGCTACGATCCAATTACGCGGAAACAGCGGCCCGGTTGAAATAACGTCGTATTTTATTTGTTAGCGATACTAGGTATTACTAGCATAGAGGATTGTACTGTCAATAAAAGAAATAGGTATGCAGACAGCTAGCTTGAACAATTTTTTAATCCAAGTCCAAAAATTAATTTCCGTCCAGTAAAGACCAGTCTTAAAAAAATATTTTTTCTTTGAAGTTGAGTGTGCACTAAAAAGTTGCGGGTCGTCAAAGTGTGTCAGTTTTCAAAAGCTATTAATTCCCAAAGTGAAATACAGCGTGCGTCTCGGAACAACACCTTATAGTATGTAGATAAACAAGTCTTAACTTAGTCGCGTCATAACATATAACAATATAATGAATAATTCCAGCGTATGTAATGGAAAGATGTTAATAAATACAAAAGGGACAGACTTTAAGGGAGTGTAGTACTCATAAAACATTTTTTTTTTACCATGGGACCAACCATTAACACGTTTAGTGCCGGGAGCCCTCCTGGCGGGTACACTCTAAACGCATATAGAATGCCGGGAGCCCTCGCGGAGGACTCATTTAAAATGTAGGTTTTTCATGGCGAAACAGCATTATAAACTGTGAAAATAAAATCTGTTGTATATTTTAACAAGATTTATTAGTATATGCGTTCGTTTTAAAATACAATCATCTTTAAAAATAATAAATAATTGTGTCAAGTGGCCAGTATAGAAGCAAGTGTAGAAAACCAATTCACGGTTACAAATATCCAATATGTATGTATCGCGGCATGCCGTATGAGCTCGATGAAATGCTCCCTATGCCATCAAAATGTAGGGAACAGCAGATTTTTTAACACTGTAATATTTTGCCTGCATACCTCACTCGTTTGTTGACTGCTACTGTACCTCACTCTCTACAGGGAATGTTTTTATCCGACTTTTAGTTTCCACTAGTGTTGTTGAAAACAATAGTGGTTTTATTTTGCGCAGCGGGATGTAATTAATGTTATTTACGAATGATGATAGGGTCGTTTGTTTTTGTGCTAGTATTTTAGTTGTGATGGAATTAAATCGAATGCCTTTGCATTTGTTTTGTCAGTAAATAGTTATTTATGCTATAAGTGCGGAAGGTAGGTGATTTCCGATGAGTGGCATTTTATTCACGAGCGAGCGCAGCGAGCGAGTGTATAAGTCGACACGAGTCGGAAATCATCTTACGCACGTGTATCATACAACGTTTTACTATGCATTGTGAGAGAAAAAAAAAAACTTCGACTTCGACTTCGACTTCGACTTCTACTTCCACTTCCACTTCAACTTCCACTTCCACTTCCACTTCCACTTCCACTTCCACTTCCACTTCCACTTCCACTTCCACTTCCAATTCCACTCCGCCATTGCCATCGCCATCGTCATCGATATCGTCATCGCCATCGCCATCGCCATCGTCATCCCATCGCCGTCGCCATCGCCTTCGCCATCGTCATCGTTATCATCATCATCTGATTTGTAAAACTTTTCTCAAATAATAAAATCTCTTTGCAACGGGCTGACGACGGCCACCAAAATTAAAAAAAAACAGAAAAGTAAAAAGCACTAGTCAAAAAAAGTGACACTTTCCGCACTAATTTACTGCTTGGAAAAGGCTCTTTTCGAGCAAATGCATTGTAAATATTTTTATCTACTCTCTTATAGTAATATTCGAATTATAAACTTCAAAACGAGTTTTATTGACATAATATATAAACATAATACCGAAATTTAAAAATAGAATAGAAAATATAATGTTATAAAACAAAAAAAAAACTATTAAGATACAATTCAAATCCAAGAAGTTAATATAACCAAGGAGTTTCCAACTTTTGTAATGGAACGTTAGCAGGGGACAGCACATGCGCGGTGATGTGCTGGGTGCAGGCGCCATTCATACGTGAAGTTGTACTAATTTTCGTGTGATTTTTTTAATCTTGACCTTATCTTTGATCTTTTATGTAGTAGGTTCAATCCCAATGTATGAGAGTAGATAAAGTAGTGTATGAAAATGCACATAACTAGGTACTCGTATTAAAATACTCGTGTGATACTATTAAAACCCTCGCCTACGGCTCGGTTTTTAAACAAGCACTCGTATTTTAATACCCCTCTTTATGCAACAGTTTCATAAGCTACTATTATTTTATTTTATTCTATTTGGGAAACTTACAGCTAACTTTCACAGTTTTCTTAAACATTTAAAATAAAATTGAAGCACATTTACAAGTTTCCATCGATAAAACTAAATATTAAAAAAAAAAGATCGGTACAAAATACCTATTATATACAGGGTGAATTTTTGAGATGGGCCAGTAAGGGCAGCTACCTTAACTGTTTTAGCTACCAGAAAACGGTCTTAGGAGACTGTCCTTAACTTTATGAAACATTTTAATAGGCATAAAAAAAAATACAGTCAGCAAGAAAATAGGCAATTTTCACAAAAACTATTTTGATCCCAATCGATCCTGTTTCATATAAGGATCATAAAAGCCAAGTATATTGGGCCAACTGAGGTTTGAGTACTAGAAAAGTCAGAAATCGCAAAATGCTTTTTCCATATTATTCCTTATTTCAAAAATTGAATAAGAGTATTGAACTCAAAAATGCCAGTCATATCAGATGTCTTTTTTATCAACGCTCTATAATAATATCCCATTACATTATACAATAGTAAACAAAAATTTCTTTATTAGCAGTGTGACCCGAGCAATAATCCTATGTAGTTCGTTATCAGACGAAGTGGCTCACACTGCTCTCGATGCTTGACGTGACAACACGTCGGGTCCAGGCTCGCAATAAGTCAATCGTCATCCTGAGGATGCCTCATTGAGAGGTGAAACACGTGTCGATTTCTTACAGGATTCTTAATGACTCTTTAAGAACAGTTAAGCGGATTAGGTTACTAAATATAGGTCGTCAATAGTTTTTTTTTTTTTTTAACAATTTCCTTTGAAACTAACCCAATATCTCTTTCCAGAACTCCTTAAAAACGGCCATCATCCAAAAGGGGTGGTAGCTGTAGTAAGAGATTTACCAGACCTGGAACCAGATGACTCCAAACTAACAGTGCTGGCTCACACTAGGTTAAAAGAATTAAGAAGAAAAATGGAAGACGCGCTGCCTGAAACACACATCATTACTTTAGAGTAAGTACCAAGAAATTATATTACTGGCTTGCAGGTTAACAAACCGAATTTATCAAGTTACGATATATATTTGGGGTTAACAAACTAACTTAAAAAAAATTAAGGAGTGACATCGAACTGAATAACTTTTACTATGGGACCAACTTTGAAATCGCGAAAAAATTAATATTTTGCAAATTATTAATTATTTTAAAATTCTTTTTTAACACCTTATATAAGGTGTGCTACACACTTGTTCAAGTATTATTATTCATTTCGGCAGTACCTATTTGTTTAACAACAAAACCGACCCGAAGATTGCTTCGGGTCGGTTTTGTTGTTAAACAAATTAAGTTAATTGTTGACTACTTAATTAAAATAAATTTTGTGAATTGTGTAGTGCCGATTAATACCTGAACATGTGTGAAAATGTTAATTCATGATAGGTGCATTTATAGTTAATCTTGAACATCACCAACTTACTGGAACTGAACATAATATGAGGCAGCTAAGTCCCGATATGGTCTAAGATCAAAGAGATCAGGCCTTTTCCCAGCACTGCATATTACTGTAAAATTGTAGTCCGGAAATTAGTTCTATGAAAAATATGTTTTCCTTATCTTCTATGATAAATTCCTCAAGATCTTTGACCTTGTCTTTGTGACTATTCTGGCTTCTGATTAGGACAACAAAAGACAATCTAACAAAAGGTTTTCCTGCCTTTCTGTATTGTCAGTCTTCGTCGCAGTTAAGGTTCTATTCGACGTACATATTACGAGTCAAGTTATGTCAAAGAGGATAAAAGAAAAAATATTTCCCTCAAGAAATACAAAAACGTCGCCTATTAATAGTTTATGTTCTTGAACGTTTGTATTTAGTATGTATTTCTGTGAATTATTTTATTCCTTAGCACTCCCTCAACCTTTTCACTGACTTGAAAAATAAGTGGTACTGTTAAGGTACAATTCTGTAGCCAATCCAGTCGTGTAGCGGCGAAACGTCGCCTGCATTTGCCGCCTGCGGTCGGCTACGGAATGGTACCTTAAGACATTCATAATCTTAGGAACATTTTATAAAGACAGAAAAAAATTGGAAGTCCTCGGAAGATATTACTTAATTTATTAACTTTGAAGAAAGAAAGAGAATTGGGCCCAGGTTCACACCTGGGCCCAATTCTCTTTCTAATGTTCGTCAATGACATAGTTCTCTCAGTAAAACACAGCAATTGCTCTATTTTCGCTGATGATTTAAAGATCTATAAAGAGATAAACTCATCCGTCGATGTTCATTTACTCCAGGCTGACCTCGACGCAGTTCACGATTGGTGTATAAAAAACCACATGTCTCTCAATGTGAAAAACCCGACAGGGAGGGTTTACACATCCCCGGCCAATCCGCCCGGGGAGTTAGTGTTAGAAATTGTTAGGAGAAATAGGAACCATTCCTCTTATAAATTAAATTAATTAAAGCCATTATAATGGAGGCATTATTGAAGTCTCTTCAAGACGACATTAAGTCGCTTAAAAGCGACAATGCAGCCCTCACTAGCATCCTTAAAAGGATAATTACCGTCTCGCCCTCCCTGAAAGATGAGTTTGGCCCGGAAATCATTGCACTACGACGGCCTACTCAGAAAATTCCCTCCGATCCTATCATCGCTGAAAGCAGCATTGACAGCCCATTCTCTCCCCAGCTAGATAGCCCTCTTAGCCCGCTGATGTCTATGGACACAGACGAACCAGTCGTTTCAACGAAACGCGTCACGACCCCTTACCCGTACAGCTCGGAACCTGAGGCTAGATTTTCTTCTTCCTCCGCTTCATCCCACTCTGATGACGATGGGTTCACCCCAGTCAACGGAAAAGGGAAAAAGCGGAAGAATAAGAAACAATCTTCCACCCAGGCCAGCAAAGTAGTAGCGTTTGAGGATCGTGACTCATTCTCACTTTCCCCGCTATCCCCAGCCCCACCCGCTACTTGCACTACCGTAGCTTCCCCCTCCCCCGCCCCCCGCCCGACCGCGTCATCCTCTTCGCAGGATACCCCCTCCCCCGACCCCCGCCCGATCGCGTCATCCTCTTCGCAGGATACTCCCATCCCACCTAATTCTGGCCCTAAGAAGGTCCCTCCGCCACCACCCGTGTTCATACAGGACAAGGTCAAGTGGACGGACGTCTCTAGATGGTGTTGCGACCAAAAAATCGCATACACCAACGCTAGGAACACCCAACAGGGTATTAAAGTAAATGTCCCTACGTCCCGCGATTATAGGGACCTCACTAGTCTTCTGAGACAGAGAAAGGTAGCATTCCACACTTTCTCTCTCCCAGAGGAAAAACAGACCCGCGTTGTCATCAAAAGGATGCCACGCGAAATATTAGCCGCAGATATTTTAGCCGACCTTCAGTCGCAAAATATCCCAGTCGATGAAGTCCATCGTATGCACCGCGCTAGAGGCGGAGAGCAATACGACATGGTACTAGTTATCTGTCCCCCAGTACAGGGTTATCACCCTATATTTAAAGTTAAATCTATCTGCCACCTCACGGGTCTCGAGATCGAGAAACCCAGGAAAAATGGCATAGTAGGGCAATGTCACAATTGCCAACTCTACGGTCACTCTCAAAAGTTTTGCCACGCGACTCCCAGGTGCGTAAAGTGCCTGGGCGCGCATGGCACTTCTGAGTGCTCCCGACCAAAAGACCGTTCCCAATGCCTCACGCCACCTAGCTGCGTGCTATGCGGGCAAGAGGGCCACCCTGCCAACTACCGTGGCTGTCCCAAAGCTCCCAAGTCGTCATCCCCTAAACTGACCAAGCGCGCAGGCGCCCATCTACAGAGGGAAACTCCCTCAAATTATAGAATCCCATCCTCTCAACTTCCTGAGAGATTAAGCCCTCAGAGGCCCACTCCGTGGAATTACCTCCACCACCAGCAGGCCTTTCCAGCCATGGCTACCTTTCAACCCCCACCCCCCACCATCCCCCCCCTTATGGGCCCCCGTTATCACCCCCCCGCGCCCCTTAATAAGCCCGCACCTGCTCCTATAGCACCGCGTCCGCAACCCGCGAACACTCCCGTAGCCTCTTCTAGCATGCCTCAAAATGTCCTTTCCTCCGCGATGACATTCCTCTCTCCTCGCGCTTTCCAAATGGCCAGTCAACTTGAGGCCGCCCAAGACGCCTGTGATCTCATAAAGATCCAAGCTATTTACAACGCGTATCCAGACATTACGCGTGCTCTGACATCCCGCGCCTCCCATAGAACCCACAATGTCTAACACCATCTTAGCTAGGTTCAAACCTCGATCCCTCATGTTAGGCATCTTCAATGCAAACGGCATTAATGGCCAACGCGACGAGATCGCGAAATTCCTCCGCGATCACCACATAGACGTCTTCCTCTTACAGGAATCCTTCCTCAAACCTAATAAACGAGATCCGTCAATCGCTAACTATCGTGTAGTTCGCAACGATAGGACTCGTTGTCACAAGGGCGGCACCCTTATCTATTATAAAAAAGACCTCTATTGCATCCCCATGGATCCTCCCCCGCTCTCAGTATTAGAAGTCTCCATCTGCCACCTAGGCATGTCAGGCCATCAGCCGATCACCCTTATATCGGTCTACCTTCCTCCCCAACCCACTTCAGAGGACCCCCGACTCTTTGCAAACGATCTCTCTATCTTATTTGGCCTGAGTGACTCCGTTATCATGGCGGGCGATCTCAACGCCAAGCATCCCTCCTGGAATAGTACCAGAACCTCCACCAGAGGACAACACCTGTTTGACCTCTCTGCCTCTATGATTTTTGATGTCATCGCTCCGATGACCCCAACCCACTACCCTCATAACCCTAACCATACACCCGATGTCCTAGACTTGGCGCTCCTTAAGAACGTCAATCTACGTTTAGACTCAATAGAGACGGTACACGAGCTTAACTCTGATCACCGTCCCATAGTCATAAGACTGGCCCCGCGCATAGGTCTCTTCGACCCCAATCAACCTCCCATCACTAAAAAGGTAACGGACTGGAAGAAAGTAAGCACCCAGCTGAAATCCAACACGTCCCCCCAATTAGATAACATCCCCGATCAGTTTGACTCTATCTCGGACACGATGGCCGCGATCGACTCATTCACGGATCACATACAATCTGTCGTGAACGAATGTTCAAGGGAAGTCACAGTGACGGATGACCGTCGCTGGAAGCTACCTGACGATGTACGTAATCTGTTGACTGAGAAGAACGCGTCTATCCGTGCGTACAGTAGCTTTCCCTGCGACGCGAACAAAGCCCATATGCGCTACTTACAGAGAACTGTAAGGAAACGCGTAGCGGAGCTGCGTAACGCGGGCTGGGATAAGATGCTAAGCGAGTTAGAGCCTACCCACCTAGCCTTCTGGGAACTTCAGAGGAAACTCAAGTCCCCGCAAGTCACTTCCATGCCCCCATTAGTACGTCCTGATAAGACCATTGCATTCGACGACGTCGACAAGGCCGAGTGCCTAGCCGACAGTCTAGAAGCTCAGTGCTCACCCAGCTCCCTACCAGTAGACCAAGCTCACCTCGCAGAGGTAGACGCGGAAGTCGAACGTAGAGCCTCTCTCCCTCCCGTAGAAGACCCTGAGAATCCTCTGCCTCCCGTCACTCCAGACGAAGTGCACGATATCATCAAGGGTCTTAAAGCTCGTAAAGCCCCCGGTTCAGATGGACTCACCAACAGAGTGGTCCAGCTTTTCCCTGCCCACTTGATAATGTTATTGGCCACCATCTTCAATGGTGCCCTAAGCAACAATATCTTCCCACAAACGTGGAAAGAAGCCAACGTCATCGGCATCCCGAAGCCAGGCAAACCCAAGTCTAAGCCTTCTAGTTACCGTCCCATTAGTCTGCTCAAGGTTCTCGGCAAAATCTATGAGAGGCTTATTTATAAGCGTCTCAGAGAATACGCCGAGACCAAGGGCCTTATTCCCAACGAACAGTTCGGCTTTCGAACTCAGCACTCTAGCGTGCATCAGGTCCACCGCATCATCGAGGACATAAGCGCTGGTTTCCAGCGCGGCTTGATGACGGGTGCTATCTTCTTCGACATAGCGAAAGCTTTTGACAAAGTCTGGCACAACGGCTTATTATATAAGCTCTACAAACTCGGTGTGCCAGATCGTCTCGTGCTCATCTTACGAGACTTTTTGTCGAATCGCACCTTCCGCTATCGCATCGAAGGAGCGCTCTCCTCCCCCCGACCCTTACGCGCGGGTGTCCCTCAGGGCTCCGTGCTATCTCCTCTCATTTTCACGCTGTTCACCAGCGATATCCCTAAAAGTAACAAGGCGCAGTTGGCTCTGTTCGCAGACGACACGGCCATTTACTATTCAGGCAGAAGCCCCGACGCGATAGCTCTCACTCTCCAAACCGCAGTCGACAAGCTCGGCAAGTGGTTCAGAAAGTGGAGAATCGAGGTCAATCCCGATAAGAGTCAAGCGGTTCTCTTCAAGAAACCGAGACTCAAAAAACTTATTAACACGCTCCCCCGACCAATCACCATGTTTGACAAGCCGATCCCCTGGGAGAAGCGAGCCAAATATCTAGGTGTGGTCCTCGATTTTAAACTCACATTCTCCGAGCACATAAAGCAGGCACGCTCGCGAGCCGCTTTCGCTCTCGGTAGGCTCCACTCCGTTCTCAATGCACGAAGCAAATTGTCACTCAGGTGCAAATTGCGTACCTACACGGCGTGCATTAGACCCATTATGACCTATGCGTGTGCCGCCTGGGCACAAGCCAAACCCTACCATCTCCATAAGATGCAGACCCTCCAAAACCGTTTCCTTCGAATGGCGACGGCTTCCCCCTGGTATGTTAGGAACGAGATCCTCCATCTCGACCTTAAAATCCCCACAATAGCCCAATTTCTAAAACGCAATGCAACGCGTTATTTTGATAAAGCCGCAATACATCGCAACCCTCTAGTTGTGAAGGCCGCCAGTTATATTCCCTCCGGAATAAGTAAAATCCGCCGTCCAAGGCATGTTCTCAACGACCCAGATGACCCCATAACCCTCCTCCAGGAGAGCAATAGGGCCACCAGTACAGTAAAGAAACACACACACCGACACACGTTCCGACCTCGCCGCAGAGGTCCGCGACCGCGTCCCTCCCGAGTAAATGATACTCCCCCCCGACCCTTGCTCGACGATGCGCCAGCCCGCGTCGAAGCTGAGCCCGTAGTCTTAAATTCCCCGAATAATAATAATCTATGTTTGATCCAGCCTGTCCCATCTTGCTGTCCTCCCCCCAGCGACGCCCTAAGCCGAGGTCCGTACCCCACAGGGGGTGCCCTTAGCGAGCGTTCGCCTAGTTTTAATTAGAATAGTTTATGCCCCTGGCTGGAGGCTTTAAGTGTAGAAGCTTAAGGCAGCCACAGAAAAGTCCGGTTAAGCAGCTACGACCTCCTCAGAGGTTAACTGCGAGATGCCCTATATAATAAAAATAAACAATGTGAAAAAGTGCTACCACATAAAATTTACCAAAAAACGTAAACCTTTACCTACGTCTTACTCAATAAATGGGGTAACACTACAAACAGTGGACACGATTCGTGACCTAGGAGTCCACCTCGACTCAAAACTCACATTTGTCAACCATGTCGATAATATCACTGCCAAAGCTGCAAAAATGTCTGGCTTTATAAAAAGAATATGTCGGGATTTCCAGTCCATCTCTACCCTAAAGGTGCTCTTCAATAGTCTTGTGAGAAGTCTACTGGACTATGCATCTCCAGTTTGGAATCCTACTTACCGTGTTCACGTAAACAGGATTGAACGTATCCAAAGAAGTTTCACCAGATACCTTCGTTTTAGAAGCTCTAGCTGTCCACGAGTTTCTTCCTATAGTCAAAGACTCAGTCATTTTAAAATATGTTCTCTTGAACACCGAAGAGACGTGACAGACCAGATCCTTCTTTACAAAATCGTTAACGGTTTACTCAATGTTCCCGATCTTTTGGCAGAATTAAGTATAGCTGTACCTCGACAGAAAACTATTCGATCTGGTCGCGAGACCATTACCTTTGCCACAACTGCAAGTCCGATCATGAACCGTCTAATGGGAAATTATAATAAAATCGCTACACGAACCAATAGCATAGACATATTCTCTAACCCTTTTTGTCAATTCCGTACGAGACTTTTAACTAGCTCGGAGTCTCAAGACCTCTGTGCGACACAAGCCGCCTATTAATAAAATTGTATATGTTACCGGCCAAACCCAATTTTAGGATGAACTAGTTTCGCCTAGGCCAAACCAGTTCTCTCTACACGCGATAGGACAAACCAGTGTCGCCTAGGCCAAACTCGTTCATCCTGTTACCGATAGGATAAACCAGTTTAGCCTAGAACGAATCGGTTTATCCTAGTTAGAATTTACATGCTTTAGGATAAACTGGTACGTCCTAGTCTGAACTTATTTTACCTATTTCCGCTTTTTACGCCACTTCTTCAGCCCTCTTTGATGTTAACGCACGAAGGAGAACAAATTTTGTGAGATGGTCTTGGTAAACCAGAATGAATTTGAACGGTATTTTGCATCGACGAGTGCGCGTGTTAAGTTACTGGTTGCGTTTAAAACATTTTATTATAATTATTGTGAGGCGTTTTATCATGGATAAGCCTTCGTGTAGTAGACAAGCCAATCAAAAACTGTGGGGAGAGACACGCGCAAAATCGATGCAAAATACCGTTCAAATTCATTCTGGTTTACCAAGACCATCTCACAAAATTTGTTCTCCTTCGTGCGTTAACATCAAAGAGGGCTGAAGAAGTGGCGTAAAAACCGGAAATAGGTAAAATAAGTTCAGACTAGGACGTACCTGTTTATCCTAAAGCATGTAAATTCTAACTAGGATAAACCGATTCGTCCTAGGCTAAACTAGTTTATCCTATCGGTAACAGGATGAACGAGTTTGGCCTAGGCGATACTGGTTTGTCCTACCGCGTGTAGGGAGAACTGGTTTGGCCTAGGCGAAACTAGTTCATCCTAAAATCGGGTTTGGCCGGTAACATATACACTTCCATTTCTTTCTTTTTAGGTCTTTTTTGTTATTTAATTAAATATTTCTGTACTTTCCATCATATTTGTGAACATAATTATTTAATTTGTAACTTAATCAACTAACGATGACTATAACGTCCTTTAATCATTAATTTCTCTGCTAGTGCTGTGCACTTCTGTAAGTGACGAATTCACAATACCTAAAACTCTATGTGATTTTTGTATGTGTATGTTTTAGTGAGTAAGTCGTTGAGGTGCCTTACCAATAAATAAATAAATAAATAAATAAAACATTTTATAAAGACAGAAAAAAATTGGAAGTCCTCGGAAGATATTACTTAATTTATTAACTTTGGTTTTACAATGCAAAACAATGATAGGTACCTCCACCTCTTTAATGAACCGCAGCAAAAAACATTCAATTAATTTATGAATAAGTCAATAGGTAATGCATGTTTGTTTTTTTTTTTCGCGAAATCTATAATATTCATAATACAAACCTAAGAAAAGTATTAATAAAATAAAAAACTACAGCTTTTTGTTAAAAAAAAAATGAAACTGCAACAATTTTCTGCTACAGTTCAAACGTCCGTTTCCGTCGCGGTCGTGATGTGACGTCATTTACCATTTTTAACTCCAAATCGCTAAGATTTCTGCTTGAATAACAAGCAGAAATCGCACTTACTTACTAACCTTAGTTAAATTTCAATCACCTTGCAAAGAATAGATTTTTATTCACATAGTTTTTTACATCACAATACTACAATTGGGGGCGTCCATGCTCTTCAACGTCCGACGACCGAATCCCACCAAAAAAATGCAACATAAAATAATAAATTGTAAAATAAGTAGGTAATGCATAAAAAATAAAAAATAAAAGTTATTTGTTTCTTGACTCTTATGCAATATACGTATATTTAAATAATAAAAAAGTTTGAACAACGTGCATATTCCCTATTAAGTCACTAACAACCTAATATTCAGAAATTCACATTTCATTAATTAGTCAAGAGAGCCATTATAAATCATCTAAAATGAATTTCAGGTTCATTAAAATTAGATTGCATTGAAAATTTTACTCAAACTGTAGCCATTATCATACATCATAGTTACCTAAGTATAAAATAATTATATTTAAGAGCTCGAGACGTACAAAAATGAACTTTTAACCTTTCTCATTAATGCAAAAGTTAATGAAATAATGAAGTTTGAGGCTTTCAAATTATAAATTCATTAAGATCAATTTTAGTCCTATCTCTGGAAAAAGCTTTTAACGTTGAATATGAGGCTATGAAGGTGGAAGCTTGAATGCAGTTAAGAAAATACAAAAGATTCAGATAGCAACCAATTAAATGAAATCTCAGATACACAAACCAAAAAGACCATTGCAATAACATTTTTTACTTATTAAAATGCGGGATGGATACTCGATAACCACTGGCAAGCGTTATTGCCAATTTGTTAGATAAAGTTACAGATCAGTAGATACAATTTATTAAAGTCCAGTGAATGCCCGGAGCCTTCCAAATCTATCTTGACCTTATAAAAAATTGTATATTTTACTACATTTATTTCTAAATATGTACTGTCTGTCCATCCATAGGTCATTGTCAGCAGATTCGTCAAGAACTGACGGAGCATCTGACAACGAAGAGAAGTTGGCTCCTTTTAGGGAGAAGGTACAAGTTGTGATCAGTTCATTGGTCGACGAGAGCCTTAGCACCGAACCCGATCAGGGGAAGGGAAGAAAAAAGACTGTACAGGTAATTTTAATACGTTTGAACATTTTACCAAACCCAAGCCATCAAAATTTGAAGCAACTCCCAGAACAAATATTAATATAAATTCAGCAAGAAGATATCAAATAACAGACTCATAAGTTTAAAGTCTCAAATGTCGAACTAACTTAACTTTAGTGTCTTCATGTGACAACTTTCCTCGCATGAATAATTTATTGGTTTTCCTTTCAACTTTCAGGAAGTTTTTCTGGAACACATCACTCATCTTAGGATATGTATAGAACATAATCGTTTGTATAAAGTTAACGTTAAGCAAATTGAAGAAGCAGCCAAAAGTATTTTAAATAACGCTAAGGAACATTACGAAAATCGAACGCGGCATCCACCAGCTTTAATATATGGCCCAGATGCTTCAGGAAAAAGCACCTTACTGACACACCTTTACTTCAAATGCGAAGAAATTTTCCCGAAGCCTGTTTTGAGGATAGTAAGATTTTCTGCTTCCACACCGAGATCGGCCTATAACTTGGAACTGCTACGAGTGATGTGTCAACAAATATCGATAATTTTAAACATTCCCGAAGGTTACTTGCCAAAAGACGCGAGTTTTGATCCTCTTTATATAAACAATTGGTTCCAAAGTCTGCTTAGGAAGTGTGAGGAGATGGAGAATGAGATTTTGTTGATATTTATCGATAATGTTCATAGAGTGAATCCTTTGGAGTGTGATATAGTGACGGGTTTATCTTGGCTGCCGATGTCGTTGCCAAGAAATGTGTTCCTTGTGTGTACTAGTGCTGTATCTTTAGAGCAACTGCAGCTGACGCCAGCTCAGAAAGAAAAGTTTAAAGTTCAAAACTGTTACTATTTGTTGGACGCGATAGAGGAGACGCCGGAGAATAATAGCTACGGAGACTTTATTGATGGTGCCTTCGATAACTTAGAAGTGGTCTTCGGTTCTAAAGCGTTTAGTAAATTAGCAAGTAAGTATCTACTAAGTGCTATTCACATTCATGAAACTGAACGCGATCAGCACGTCTAAACTACGTTCAAAAGCTGTCAGTGTCAAAATTCCGTAACAATAATGACAGTGACAGATCTTGAACGCGGTTTAAATGTGCTGATCGTGTTCAGTTTCATTAGTGAAAACCGTCATAGTTTTAAGATTGATAGTCAAGAGAAAACACTGCGTTTAGATAAAATTGTTTTTGACACATAGTAGATTGTAAACTTAAAAACGGATGTTCAGATAGAATTTTCTGAAATATCGGTATAATATTTTGTTTTATCCATTCTCATCATGAAATTGAAACTTTTCAGATAGTTTTACTTTTTAATTTAGATATACAGGGTGGCAGGGATATCGACACGAAAACTGTACATGATTCTAGCGTAGAAAATTTACGTCGTTTATAAAAAAAAAACAGCTTTTTCATAGTACCTATAGTACCTATGCGCTAAAAAAATTAAACAACAAATTATTTTTGTTCGCAATCATGTACTGAATCCATGGTTGCGCATCGATGTCCCTGCCACCCTGTTTTTTGTTGAAAACCATACAAACGGAACTTTAATCCAATAAATACATTACAACCTCCCAAAATGTTCTCACAATTTTCACATTATCCATAGGTTACATAACTTGTTCGGAGTTCGGCCTGACTGAACTAGAACTTTTGGAACTGCTGATGCCGACTAGTAACAGCGACGCGGTTATTACACTGAAGGAAGCCAACTTCAACTTTTCTACTATTTGTGTCGCCAAATGTATGATGAGTAAGTATTATTTTGGTTTATTTCAGTTCCATTTTTTGTGCTATTTTCATACGTCGCTATGACTGTTTTGTTACCTGTAAACTTCTTCGCATACAACTTTAAATCACCCCCTAGATCCGTTCGTCAGTTTCATAAAACCCTTTTGAACATATCTTTCACATTTCATTTTATTTATCTTTAGCAATTTTGCGGTTTAGACTATGCCTTGTATCTGTCAATTACAGAGCTGTTTGTATGTTTAGTAGAAGATAAAAACAGCCAACACATTTTCAATTAACGTTAATATCATTGAGGTTCGATAACATTAATCGTCTTTATATCATTCAGTAAACCAAAACAGAAGAAATACGAGTATAAACTACTTACGGTATTATTAAAAATGCGTAAGCATATTTAATTCACATTTTATTACACGAAGACTCGTCTGGGAATGTACGAGTATCATTATTTCACTACAGTGAAAAGCTTTCATATGAAAAGATCTTAGTGCTATGAATACCAATAAATAAATAAATAAATACACAAGTGCATCCTATGAATACGAACATCTCTTCAATTCATAGTATTCTATGAACATAATTATGTTTAGAGCGAAGCGTTCTGATATTTAAGTATATACAGATCACTAAACTTAAAACTTAACAATAATTATTTTGAGAGAATTAGAATCAAATGTCAATTTAGAAAGCATATTATTAAGAAGCTGGTATGAGAATCAATCAATCATGACTAATTAAAAATATCATCCTATTAGATATTTATTTTCCCAAATATAATCTCCAATACGATTTTCATGAATTTTGCGGACCTCAAATTTGATATACCAGAGCAGTGTTGGGAAAATATCGATAATGCCGTTATTTGTCCAATAATAATAATATTTAATCGCACCAATATCAGTATCGAGCCTCACTGGCACAACTTAATCCTCTGATTGGGCCAGTTTTGTTTTCATATTGTTTTCGAGATCAAATAAAAGCTTACCTACACTTTATACATGCTGTACCTAACTTTTACTGTAACATAGTTAGTTTCTTATTTTTTTAATTAAAATTATGAAAGTTTGCCATTCATAATTTGATGCGATCTTTGCGATAAGATCATTTGATTTTTCGAATCGATAAAATCAATCATCTTATCGTAAAGCAACTCCAGCATAGGTGTATGATGCGGGTCTACTCGCACCATTTAGTCCATTGACGGAATCAGACTTTTTGTGTGCAGCAATGTGATTCTGTAAGACCTCATTCAACTTAAAAATATGAATCCGCTGTGAGTTTCTTGATTGGCATTCTAAAAACTCGGTTGATACACTAGCGCTACCCTTGCGAGTTTGTCAGCGAGTTGTACTAAATAGACCGTGAGATTTTGACGGATACTCGTATAGTATGAGATGACGTAAGAAGTGGCATTCAGTAAGCAGATCGTACGAAATCTAATATTGAAATTGTCAAACTACAACTGGCGTTTTGATAACAAACAATATTCTCTGTAGCAACCTGTTCCAGCTTTGTTGTTATGTAATTCAATAAATTACAATCCACTTACTTTTTACTTCATATTATTACACGATACGTGTTCTATATCGCTAATAACATTCGTTCCAATAATTGTATTTCATTGTTATTATTTATTTTATCTGCAAAGCTGTCGGATTATGGAACAATGTCAATTCGAAATACATAAATATAAATTGGTTGTTACTTTTTATTGTCTTCATTCGAGTTTTGTTGCGTTTTTATGTGGATATGATAATGTTATAAAGCTTGCTTATTATCCTAGCCTGACCTATTCGTAATTTTATGTTTACTCGTTGCCAACGATGTAACTTTTATCACTTATTGCTACGTAAATGGAGGGTAATCAACCATTATACATATAAGTAGCATTGATCGTATGTATACATTTGTCATTATCCTCCTCTTATCCTATTTTATTAATAATTTATGTACCAAACTCAGGGTCAATATATTTGGAGTGGGTGAAGTCTATTTTTCTTCCGTACATTTCTTTTCACCGCCATCACAGTAAAGCCACCCCCCATTCTAATCACATAATATTCTTTCACTTTTACTCTTATATCCAGTATAATTTCTTCATTCATTATAGGACTAAAAATAATACTTTCTTAAAAATTCAAATCCCCTTTCAATGTTCACTAACCACAAAACTTCTTCACAGAAAACTTAATATCGGAGAACGTAGTATCGGGCCGGTGTACATGGCGTTGGCGAGCAGCGGCCGCCAGCTCGCGAGCTCGACGTCGCTACGTGCGATCACAAGCTGCTCTTAGGGACGCACACTCGGACCTGGCTGCATTACACTTCGCTAACTTCCTGCACGAGGCTGATGATACGGATACTTCTGAAGCTCAAGAACCTGGTGAGTTCAGTTTATTTTGGTTGCATTAATCACATTCAATGGTTGAAAGCGTGACTCACAGAGGCGTATTATTCTAAAGACGCTAAAGTTGTAGATGTCACTAACGATCAAGACGGAAACTTTTATCTTTAATCTTTTCATAAAATTATTACTAGTTACTAAACAAAAATACTAAGCGATAATCATCGATTCTTTTACCATTTAATGTGTTAACCCAAGCGTTCCTCAGGGATAAATATTCAGACCAAACCTCATTACAATTCGTGAACTGAAACTTTGATACTTTACAAAGTGAAGCAAAACATACTCATTTTCATTTTACAAAAATTAAATTCACTTGCATTTCATGATTCTGGTATTATCAAGATTATAGTTGAATACTGGAATTTAATTTAAATCCTGGGGATTTATGACTAAATTCTGCTGACATTAAACGATTCTGACATTCTTTATAATTTCTTGTCAATTTTAATTATTCCTTAAAAAAAATTATGAGTTGTTGAATATTCAAATTTAATTAATCACAATTTTATTTTAGGTTTTTATCTGTGTTTAATTTAAAATAGTTTATAATTTAAATGTATGAGTGTAAATCTATGGACTAGGATTATGTCTGAAATAAATTAAAATTCCCTTGCGTGCCTTGTTCATAATGCGTACAACATTCCTTAAGGGCGCTGATCGTAAGCAAATGAACCACGTAAGCTCGTTTTAATAATCTCGTTGATTCAATATCGTCGACGACACGCGCTAATACGCCAATAATTTCATATTAAATTCCATTTCTTGTTCCTGGTATGTTAGAAACGCCAGTTTCCCTTAAAATGTTGATAAGGAATATAATAAACAGGATTCGTCGTAAACATAGATGGAACGAACAAAGGCGAGGTGCACAATACTTTATCAGTTTGAACGAAAACGTGTCCCCAAATACACCAAAACGTGAAACTGCTATTCAATTCCTTTTGATTGAATTCCGTACATCTATTGCGCCTTCACACAAAGAAAACTCCTTTAGATATCCGAGATGATGAAAACCAAACCTTTCCATCCAAAGTGGATATTTCACGTTGTATTTCAGTCGACCGTATTGTTTCCAGAATGGTAACAGATTTTGTTGTTTACTTTAGATTTGAAAATGTCAAGTTTTAACATAGGTACGAGTAATGTAATTGATTTTGTACACAAAGGCTCATGAGGGACACGCTTACGTCCATTGATAGATTAGTTCTGAAATAAATGGATATTTTATGTATCAATATCGTAATGGACATTCAACACCAGTACCTTCGAGTACTTTTATGTATTTTCATTATTATTTTTATTCTTTTGATGAACGTTTGAACTATATTTCTGGTATATTTATGTAAACACCATGTGACATGCTTTTTCTAAATGTAGAATATTATGATATACCAACATAGGTAGGGTATGTACATATTTTTACCGACCGGTATGTATGCATGTGTGTTCATCTGTTCTCTCATAACTTCTAAACTTCTCATCATAATTTGACAAATGAGATATCGTTGGAAGCGTCATGGTCGTCCGCTTATAGATGTACGGTTATTGGCTATTTCACGTCATATATTATTTTGAATATGGCGCCATCTTGAGGACATAAGTCATGAACAAAAAAAAAGCTTTGAAAAGTTTGATTTATGCCCTAACACGTGTGACTCCGGATTTTTAATTTGTCTGTCTGTGATATCTTGTTTATTTTATACCTTTTTAGTTGACTTTTTTGTTGTAGTTGGGTTTTAGATTTTATAACTTTTATTTTCTTGTCTACTATATTATACAGAGCTCTACTAAACCAAAAAATAGTCCGTGTCCTAATAGGTTGCGTGGAGAACGACGACGATGCCCTCCTGGACTCGACCCCATTCCATTCGGCCAGCAGAACAGCGGCAGCCTTCACCCAGAGACACGTAGAAGAATCGTGGCTGCATCTACTATTGGCTGGAGACTTTTCTAAGCTGAAGGACCTTACAGTCTGCAATTTTGATTTTTTACTCGCATCGGTAAGTTGTTTCATTCTTCAAACAAAACTAAACGTTTCCAATGTGTTTACCAAATAACCATACAACCATAGCAACTATTGATTTTAATAAATGGTTTCACAAAACCAATATTCGTCCATTGAATACAATTCGTCTATTGAATAAAAATACAAACTGTGAATCTATTTCGTGCTTTAAAATTAATCGTTTTATTGATGTTAACGGGTAGAATTTCGGTAGCGATTTCAGCAGCTGGTCCATGCCATAATAGCGTGCAAAATAATTAGTTAGTATGTAAAGCTTGCATTGAATTGAATGCCCTTTAACACTTTCGACTCTACCCAGTTTTCATAGAACTCATACGCCATGCCGCCATACCCCTCCGGGTGGGTTGCCGGCATTACATTTGCCCTAAAGTTAACCATGGTGGACGGTCAACGACATTAATTTTAAAACCGTGCTATAAAATACTATAAAACGAAGTAAAATAGTGTTTTCAGGGGGTCTTGTCGCTATACGTAGTTTCCAACCTTTAAAATTTTTTTGTGAATGTTTGTAACCGTGAACAAAAAATTAAAAATACTTGGATTTTAAAACCAACGCATATAGGTATAAAATATTATTTCATATATATATAAAAAAAAATTCACGGTTTATAATGCTAAGAAAAACTGACATTTAAAATGAGCCCTCCGCGAGGGTTCCCGACACTGAACGTATTAAATTATAGGAAAACAAAATCCACATTATTTATAAGTGATCGGTATCATTGAAGGACAGAAAGTCTAACTGGATAAAAATAAAACAAAACCCACAAACGCGGTCTATAAAATACATAACTCGTCGGTAAAAATAATGGCAATCATGGAAACAATTTTCATTTTCTCCATCTCTGCCAAGGGTCGTACCTACTTTGATGTCCCCTGGAGCTAGGTACGCCTTTTAATGGACAAAGTACCCTAGCATTAGGCCGTAATTCTATTACCATTTCGGGCCATAAATCATTCTATTCTTAGGGAGAAAATTCATGACGCCATACTACTTTAAGATTCTACCATTTTCGATCAAGCAATTCCATTTCATTTCCTAAAAGCGTCTTTTGACCAAGCTAATCGTTTATCGATCTACCGGACGATTACAAAACGCTTCGACCAATGGACAGTCACTTTAATGTTTCAAAGGTGTAATTAGTACCGGCAGGGCAGCCGAACCGCAATAGGTAGGTAACAGATAGTTTTCTAAGTTTGACAGTTGATGGAGTGGGGTGACCTCCGAAGTTTACGTAAGACGGTACGGTACACCCATTAAAACGTCAATTCGTGAACTGAAATGACCAAGTTTAACGATTGGAAAACAATACAATGTATGCTATAGTATCATTATGAGAGAATTAATCTGTTAGCAGTTACCTGTAGTTGCTGGTTGTATATTCCGTTTTTAGGGTTCCGTAGTAAACAAGGAACCCTTATAGTTTCCACCCTTAGACGGTTACTACTAGAAAGCTGTAATTTGGCATATGTATACATATTAATCATGCCGACAATGTGGTAAAATAAAATCAAGTTTTTTTTTTATAGGTTAGCTCCCCTACACATAAAGTGGGGATGTTTTTTTTTTTCTCGTCTGCCCCATGTTGTGGGGTATCGTTAGAACGGTTGTTCAAAAATATTGTAAGTTTGTTAAAACCATTTTTGGGTTCAGGGATCCGTTTGCGAAATATTAAGCTTTTAACTGAATTTTTTTGTTAGTGTCAAGTGTCCCCCCCTCCCCCCCCTGCCAGCTAAATGGTTATACTTGGATTTGTGAAAATATTCACAGCAGTAGTATATATAACGAAATTAAAAGGACAAAAACTATCAGAGCTAAGTACGCTGTACAGGTTAACGAGTAATAATCAACCAACTTAAATTTGCAGTTTGAAAAACATGATCTCCCATACATTCCATAAGGGGGAACATGTTTTTCAACTACAATGTTAAGTTTGTTCTTGGGATAAATTCATCCCAACTACGGAACCCTTCATTTTCCGATTCATTGTCCGATACGCACTTGGCCGGTTTTTTGTGAACAACGGTTCGTTAGTTGTTAATGGATATCAGAGCTGAACTTTTTGTTTTGTTCGTTGTATCGAATGTGTTGTGTATTTTAAATTGTAGTTTCCATTACTATTGGAATTGTATAAGCATGAAGCTATTTCACTAGCGGAAGTAACCCGATTTAGAACTAAGTTATTTTCAAAATAAATGGCTAGGTGTCTGGCTATTTTAAGATAATTAAATCAAGCAGACTCACAGCCCGTTTCTAAAAGGGTAATCAACTGTCAGACTGTTAAATTATTTATTTAATTAACTGTTGTTTAAAGCAGGAAACATGCTTTTGACAGTCTGATAGCAATTTTCTGAAAGTCAAATAATTTATTTCAATTAGGCACATACAAGACACTTATGAACGTCAAAATTTACAAAAAACAGAATTGATTCTATTCGCCTCTTCCAAAAAGTAGTTTTCGTATGGAGAAGAATGGGCAAGAAACTCCACCGTTACTCTTTTAAAATGTTTTCACAATAATTTGCATACATTAATTATATGTGAAGACGATACACCTGGAATAAAATTACTTTATCACGATAGGTAAAATGAAGCAATGACAGATAAAATAATTATGTGATAGATACATGGTGCTCACATATTTACATTATTGTTATCGTTTTGAAAACCGTCTGTAATACCCGGTTTCTAAAAGTATTACAACACAGGAAAGACACGTAAGAAGAATCAGCACGATTTGAACCCTTCTTAATAAAAACCATGCTTATTGCACATGCCTTTCAAATAACCATGATGGTCTCCCCAACAGGTACAAACAGTAACGATATCGTATCTCCGGTGTATTCTGGAGCACGTGCGATGTTATATCCTGGATCGAGACGTCGAACTAGTGTACGGAGCAGTCAGGAAATCCAGTGATATCCTCACCAGGGATCCTATGCAGTTGGGAGCTCAGGTAATATGGCCTTGCTTATAATTATTTACTTTCGTAGAGGCAAGTATGGGTAAATAAAAGGTTGGTTGATAAAGAAGAAAAGAAGCTTTAACTCTGAAAGTGAAAAATTCGAAATGAAAATGTGATGGTCGAGGACAGTGGTCGGCAAACCGTTTTTGGCCTATAGAGTGTGACTCTGTACAAATGTCGATGACTGCGATCGTACATACGCTTGGGGGTCGGGGCAAGATATGAAGTGTTATTCAAAATTCAAACTATATTTGAAAGATTTATTTCCGAAGTATTTTCACCAAAAATTTACAGAACATCGAAAATTAATCATTTACCTTTCAAAGTTTTCCAAGCTTAACTTGTTAATAAGTAAGATGCCTTAATCATATTATTATCAGCCGATATGATGATGATGATGATGAAGGCATCCCACTTCTTAGCAAGTTAATTTTTGGGAATGAACGAGGATCGTATGAAGGATTAAGAAATGGTTATTGAGACAGTTTGGACACACATAAAGGATTGGCTATTTGGCTCTCATAAGAAATCTTGGTCGTTATAGTATTGATATTTGGCTCTATTGACTTACGAGTTTGCCGACCACTGGTCCAGGAGGATGGTTATCATCATTGGTTTGCCATAAAGCTCTACCACAACACACTTTTAAACACAAGGTCCCACTGTTATTTTTATCAAGATAGGTAAGTTACCTTTTTTGAATCACAGACCTACCTACCCTACATTATGTTTTATTTTTTACCACAGCCTAGTAATATGGAAATCTTAAACAGTGTTGTTTTTGCATCACCTTATTTCTCATGAAATCCATTTCTCAGTAAACGATACCAAATATTATTCCTTCATCACGTAGTAGAAATCTTATCTACGTAGGAACTAAGTATATAAAATATCTGGCTAAATAATTATATGAAGGGATGTAAGATAGATATCAGATCGTGGATCAAGTATCAATCAATAAAGTGCCCTCGATGTCAGCAGGGCCCGCAAAGCCCTTTAACGAGTTTCAATAAGCCTTTGTTCTCCCCAACTTTCGAAATTGGTTTACGTACAGTCACAAATTCAATAGATAGCTATAAATACATCAGACTTTGAGTATGAGGATTTTATTTTAGACGGTGTAAGAAAATATATTAAGAATGAAGATAGGAATATAATGGTAATCGAGGTTAAGTCTGAAAATAATTCCTAATTTGAGCGGAATTGGCCTTATAACTTAGGGTCAGAAACACCAAGACGTGACGCGAAGCGACATTTGCGCGCACTTTTTAAAATAGTGATACAAAATATAACTTTATTTACTGCTCAAAAAGATACACATTTAATTGAGATAATTGGAAAATGTCACTCTGCGCCGCGATATGCCTCGTGGCGTAGCGCGACGTATCACGAAGCAGCGAGGTGTAGCGCGTGGGGTTGCCAGCGACTTCACGATGCGCCTCGCGACGTCGCGCTGCGTCTCGCAGCGCCGCGCTTGGCAGCGCGAAACCACTGGCCTCTTCAAGCATCGTCACGTCGCGTCACGTATCGGCGTGAACTGACCTTTAAATAAATTTTTGGTTAAGAATTGTGTCAACATTGTAATAGATTGCAATAAACGTGTAAGAGTTTCAACATAGCAATAGGCTGTAGAAAGCAGAACATTTCAGTACCGCGAAATTTGAATAACTACATAGTTACAACATATCTTCAACTCTGCCTTCTCCTTATCCATAACACACAGAAGAAGGAATAGCTATGAAACTCAATATATTTGCAAAATATCTAATATGCAGATCGTAAAGTCAAGAAAGGGAGGTTGGACGATGCGGTTTATTCTCTGTTGAACTCACAGAGTATAAATTCTATACTCCGTGGTTGAACTAGTGTGATAAACTTCCTCTTGATATAGTGAGTTTGGGAGGAGCATAAGATTTAGTAGCAAGATTTTGAGTGTATTTTATGGTAAAACTACTGCAGTCTGAACTGATATCTTCTTTTCCTCCAATGGCTCTTATATATCTTCAAGCTTTCGTGATTTATTTACTTTCGTAACTACATTTCGTCTCTTTCGATTTTTGTAAGTTTATGACACCGTGTGCTCTTTCTGTTTTGTGTCGAACCGTCATTGTGTAGATTGATGAAAGCTGTTTTGAGTAACATACGAGTAGTTAATTGACTCAGGCGTGACTTTCCGGAAATCCATTATAAAATACAATAAATAGATTTCTTATAGGGTTCTTTAAAGAGAGAAAAGAAGGAAAATACATTTATTTAGCACAGACTAAGAGGCACACAACACAACATAATTATTGTACTACAAATAAAAACCTAATTAAAAAAGAAAGAAAACAAATAAAAAGTGTTAAGTGCGTTCAAAGATATTAGCAGGAAAGTGTGCCTTGCGGCTGCGCCAAATAGGCCTAGTTCAGCAAAAATGCCAGACAACTAGTGCCTGACGCTGGTTTTCAACTAGATGTGACTCTTTAAGAACTATTAAGCGGATTACCTTACTAAATATTTTGAGTAACATCTTTATATTTGCGAAAACCAATGCGTTAATACTCATCAGACATATCTTCTTCTTTTCGTGTGTTTAGTGACTAACCTGGTGTCAGAGTTTTAAAGCCGCCCATGGGCCTCTGACTTGGCTTCACATGCCGTCAAGAAATATCGCTCAGGCATGCCTTCAAGATGTTTCCCTTCACCGTTTTTTAAGCAACTGATAAATATGCAATACGCACATGAATCCGAAAACTCAGAGGTGCCTTGGGTTTGAACTCGAGATCTATGACGAACGCTCATATTTCGGGCTTCCTTAGCTAATTTGAAACTTAACTTTTCCCACAGTAAAGCCTCTTGCAAGATTCGTAATTTTGAATATCTTTCACCCGTAGAAATAATTTTCAATAAAGCCTATCTATAATATTGTCTTCTTCCATAGATAATAGCCTGGCTGCGGCCTGCGGTGGCGCGACGCGGTGTTCTAGCAACCCTGGTGACAGCCGCAATGGCATGGTGTGATGGCTACGACAAACCAATACTTGTACCACTAAACGGATGGTAAGTTATTGTATTACTCATTATTATCACTGCACTCAGGAGGAGCTCGTGGCTAAGTAATAACAGCCGCCCGGGTCAATCCATCAGGTTAAGCTACGCTTGCCGAGGTTGGGCCTTGGATGGGTGACCATATTTACATAATGGAGGATTCGGAAAGCACGTTAAGCTGTTGGTCCCGGCTGTCATTCGTGGATCTTTGTCAGTCGTTACAGGTAGTCAGAAGCCCGAAAGTCTGACAACCAGTCTTAACCAAGGGGTATCGTATTACCCAGTTTTGTGGAGGTCAGTCGCTCCATGTAAAATACTGATATTCAGCTGCATCCGGTTAGACTGGAAGCCGACCCCAACATAGTTGGGAAATGGCTAGGTAGATTGATTTATCACTGTTCTCAAAACGGTGAAGGAAAACATCGTGAGGAAATCGGCATGCCCTAGAATTGAAAATTCAAACACATGTGATATTTACCAACCCGCACTGGGCCCGCGTGGTGGATTACGGCCCACTCCCTCTCACAGAGAGGAGGTCGGTGTCCCAGTAGTGGGAACATAGTAGACTGATTTTATTCTTTATTATTTAGCCCATTTTTTATAAAAACAAAGAACTTGATTGAAAAGACCAAAGTGTAAATAAGATGTTATAGTAAATTTCTTAAACTATAACACGGCAAATTGACGTAGTATTTCAATGTGCTCAACAATCAAGTTCCCTCTACATAAGTTTACTACTCCTCTTGATCGGTGTCATCGCAATAGGGTTGTTGACTGGGGGACTGTTTATCTCTGCATCACCGAAAGGTTGACTGGTAGAAAATGCCTATAAAGCGTTAGTGTTAAATAAATATTAGACACGTATTTTTTCTTCATTATATTAATAAAAAATGGTTTAATAATAATAATAAATTCTTTATTTCGGATAACATTAGATCAGGTGTTAGTAATTTTCTTATAATTAATGTTAGTAAACATACCATCCATAGAAATTTAAACCTAATATTTGAGCTCGCTTCATGGTGACGACGCACAGGCGAAAGGAAGCACCTCACTCATTCATCACCCCCACAAAACGTCTCAGAATAGGAGAGTAGATGCTCTCCGCCACTGTCCTCAGAATACTGTTGTCACTGTCCCGCAATCTTGTTATTAAGGACGAGATATTAGGTTATTAGGATATTAGGTTTAGATAAAACGCATTAAATTAAAGTTGGGGAGGGTTCGCTACATCACAAGTCACTATAAAATCTACCGGGGAGTGGCATTATGCAACATTTTAACTCAATGTATTGCCGTAATCTTTTGATTAGGTAATAAAACAAAATAAAAAATACGTGTTCAATATTTTTTGATAATCTATCTGACAGAACAAAAATGTTTAATCAACATTCCTATTGTTCTATCGTACGATATGAGGATAAATATGTACTGTGTTTATTTTATAAGAGAACTCACTGTTTTCTGACCTTCTCAATGTACAGCTGCGGGGAAAATAGATGCTTCTGACGTGACCTACAAAGTTAATAAATGTACTTTTACTTTACCACAGTTTATTATTATTTCGGTAGTCGAAAACAATTTCGGAGAAAATATCCAAAATTACTTTTGGTATTTAAATTGCCGCAACTAGGTACAGTTGTCAAAATAATTTAAAACATTCAAGTCCTGGTCCAGATTATTTTTAGTTTTAAACGACGTAATTGTAGGATTTCTAAAATCTAATTAGCTTCGTAGGTAGCCCATTGAATCTGTATGTACCTACTGAATAAAATGATTAACTCAATGTCTCGCTTTTAACTTGTGTTTTTGTAGGAAAATTCCTATTTATACTTTGATCGTATTCCATCTATTCCAAAACTCACACGAAAAGCAATAAATAAAGCCGAACAACATACCAAATCAATACCTCTGCATTTACAACTAAACTACAATCCAAATATATTGAAACGAAGGCTAAGTTCCCACACAATATGGCCGGAGTAAACCAAACTTCTATATTAATTGCTCCACCGTACACAAGACGTCGGTACCGGAGACATAACAGATACCGGGAGACATAAATGCTAATAAACCAACACTTTGGAGGAAATCCAAAGCATTGGTAGTCATTAATTAGACAAAACTAACAGTAGAAGTGATTTCAGACTTAGACTTGGTAAAGGTGCAACCAGACTGCGGTCTGTCGATGACATCGACAATAGGAATGATGACTCGTATTCGTTTTTCGAACAATGTATAGGTTGTCCACTCTGAATAGACGCGCCCTACTACCGCATTTACATATACGGTAATGCGGACTTCTATGGGTAATGCGGCATTGGGGCTTGCATTTCTGAGTGGACAAGCTATAATTTCAAAGAAGGTATAGTAAAATACGATAATTCGGAAGTCGGTGTCTTTGGTTTTGAATTATCGTTTTATGCCACCGACTTCCGAAATTAAAGTTATTTTTCACTTTGTAGTGTTTTTTTTCGGAAGTCGGTTGTATTTTTTTTGTATAAAGTTTTTATTTTTCACTTTTTTGTTGTGGTACCTACCACACCCAAATTCGAATACCAGTACCTGCTATGTAAATAACAGTGACAGGAAGTTATCATCATATCATCCACATAAACCAAGTGGGAAAAATACGTATTATTGAAGCTTACTCAAAAACTATCCAAGCAAAATTAATAAAATTTATATGGGACCAATCCGGGAGCATACCCTTTCAAACAAAAAAATAATTTTCATAATCGGTTCATAATTGACGGAGATATCGACGGATATAAATAAAAAAATAAAAAACATACATACGCGTCGAACATATAACCTCCTCCTTTTTGGAAGTCGGTTAAAAATGGAAATATAAAGAAGCTACACGCTATACTTAAAAGTTTTTAGAAGATATTAGTCTCGTCCTTGTCGCGCGGTACGGACAATATATGGGGACGCGACGTCACTTCTGTGATACTGGCGTCTTTGTCTAGCAGTTATTTTAAAATATTTATAAGTAATGGGCAATTTTTAAGATTTTAGACTTTTTGTAATATTGTTTGCACTATTATTTTTAGTGTTTAAAAAAGAAAAACATCATCCCTATTCAGGCGAATGCATTGTGGTGCATGATAACCGAATTCCAATTATTAAACTACTTCTTTCGATATCGATCGATGCGATGGTGTGGAATTAACTAGTAACGATAGTCCAAAAATGATAGATTGTTGGTCTTTCAACGATTGACCGTCGATCGTTATAGAATACCGAATATATTCTTAAGCGGTCAACGTCGATCGGTCGCAGTCTGGTTACATCTTAACAAAGCTGGTTAGCTGGCTAACGATGCTAATACCAATGTTCTGTTAAATTACATACTGGCCACTCAGTTGGATTGGACGCGAGTAAGCGCACCTGATCGCACGGAAAATGAAAAGTTTATTCCAAAATTAGAGTTAGTTTTAGGAAAACGAATGGCTTCGGGTCGTAATTAGTGGTGGAAGTTTATGTGTTGGGTTTTATTATGTTACATTTTGACTTAATACATTTTAATTTAATTATAAGACCTACATTGTTAAATAATACCCATTTTTAAAAGATTACCTAAATAAATGGTAACTTTTTTTTTTTTGTTTTATTCGTAAGTAAAAATCCACAGAACTCGTGGACCCATGACCTTCCAACGCATTGAAAATGACTTTAATTCATTAAGGCACTTAAAAATCAGAGGATTTAAAAAAGGTGTCTCCGAAAGGGGTAAACATCTACCCTTAATAATCATCCTATCGAAACCAGAATGGTATCATTTTGAAACCCTTTAAATTCTCCGGAATCAACAATTTTTTACTTTTTCTATATCTCTTTTCGTTTTTCACAAGTTTAAGATTCAAGGTTCCAATAGAAACGGTAAAACACTGGCGTACCTATTCTATAAATAAAAAAAATAAAAAAATATCTGTATTCTAGCCCTTTTAGTAACGCATCTTTTGATAGCTTTTCATTTCTCTATCTTAATAATTGAGGACACCAGACACCGGCCGCACTTTTTTTGAAAACGGGCACTCTAGTGAAGCGATCGAAAAAAACATTTTTAATGCTAAAACTCAAATCGATATCAACCCTCAAAAGTATCATTCATCTTCCTACATTATGCGATCTATTCCCCTTATAAAATATCCGAATCACGTTTTGTAGCTAACTCACTGTTTCACGACGCGAATAATTCCAAAAAGGTGCGATCCTTGGCGAAATGGCTCACATGGGAATAAGGGCATGTAACCAACAAAGACCAAAGTGAACTCCGAACACTATGCAAACAAGCCTAAAACGGCTTAAGTAAGCGAAATGGAAAATCCAAGCGCATATTTCCGACGGGTTAAATGACGGGCCCTTGTTTCATGTTAAGCTGCTAGCGAATAGTTTTTAACTTTCATAAAAGGATTTACTTTTAACCTATACTCCATAGGTTTAGTTAAATAAAGCTAAACAAAAAAAAAACACGTGACGAGACATCTGTCGACTAAACATAATACCTGTCACTTCAATTGTCATGCTACGTCACAGTTGTACTGTTCAATTTAGCAACGTTATAATTCGTTGACGTTTAGAGTTTGGGCTCTTTACAATAGACAAAATATAATATTATTATTTTATATCTTACAAAAAAATTGTGCTCAAGCAGTTACACCTACTAAGAGCAGTTTGAATAAATGATAAAATTTTACATACATAAATAAAAGAGGAAACTATTGTAAAAATGTAAAATAAATTTTGTTTGGTTTATCGTATTTTTAAACAAGAAAGTGTCAATTATAAAAAACCCTTTTTACGATTTGTTTACCTTTATTTAACTACCTAAACCTATGGAGTATAGTTTTAATGCTGTCAGATTGATTTTATAAATTGCAATCGCAGTTTCTCGGAATTATGAAACTAACTATTGAGTTATTAACTGGAAAGAGCTCACTCAAATAGCAGCAAAATACGATAATATGTAATTGTTATCAGAAAATAGTAGTAGAAAACAAAATAGCAATAAAACACTAAATAAAAATCTTGACCTGGACGTAAATCTAGGCTAGCCATTATTGAACATAAGTCCCGTTTAGAACTGAATATACAAAATTCAAGCAACAGTATAGGTACACTTTCCTAATAATAGTAATGTATTTTTAAGTTCCTACAGTTCCTCGTAGATTCTGGAGGAAAAAACAGACATAGATGGAATGGTTACCGTCCTGCTCAATCTGTAAATGTCAACCGTAAGAAAGGGGTTCTTTTTACGGCGGTAGTCGCTAGAGTGATGAGTCCTACCTACACTTTAGTTATAGTTACAATGGCGCCATGGCAGTTTTGAACCAAATGCATAATAGCCGGTCTATTCTACAACGTGTCACGTTAAATGCGCAAAACCTGAAAATAGTTTGATCAGAATAAGGAGCAGAATCAATTGAGCCACTTTTTAATATAGGTCACATTTTTCAAAAAATCTACATTAAAAACGTTGCCGTGTCTATTCATTAATAAGTCAAGTCATCATGCGCAAACCCGCTAAACGGTCCGGTGACGATCCCTCCCTCGAGTAGAGCGTCGTCGCAGACGCAAGAAACGATCAGAATTGCCGGTAAAACTAAAACAGCACATAAAACCTTTATAATTTTTTTTATGATTTTTTTTCTCTCTGAAATAGGTCAATTGAATTAAGATTCAGTTGGGGTGTCTGAGGTTTTGCGCATTTAACGTTACACGTTGTATAAGGTTTTTTTTTGATGATCCCATAACTGTAGGGATAATGAGACCATGTCAAAGAATCAACTAGCATATAAATTATTTTTCTATTTTTTTAAGGTAACTTACCACTAGACTCTAGATGGGTGTATCTAAACATTGATAAGTACGTGTAAACCATTTTCATACCTAAGAAAATGCGGCGTTGTCATATTTTCTTTTTAGAACTAAAATAGTCTGAATTAAATGTTTTTTTTTAATATTTCACCTAAGGATTTTTAACATAAATAATCGTGACTTTATCGAATAATTTTTAATGAAAATTGTTTTTTTTTACAAGCATGTTTTTGTTGATTGTTTGATAAGTCTCTTTCATACCCGATAATGGACCGGCTGTCTTACAAAAAATGTAGGTAGGTATAATGTTGTATTTATGCCTCGGTAGCTAGCTATCATAAAATATACCCCAGTCTATGTTCTGTAATAAATGAAATAATGGCCGTTACAAATTGAAAATGTTCAGAGTATAAATGAGATTTTCTTTTAAAGGACCAATTTCGATAGTTTCAAATGAAATTACCAGTATCTATTTCAACGCAATTTATTTCTATTCGGTTTTTCATCTAATAAATTGCTTTAATTTAGCAATAAATTCGAACATTGTGAAATAATGAACCCATTATATAGTTCGACAATAATTCAAAACGTTTTCATAGATTGTTGATAGAGATATCAGTCATGAATAATAGCTGTTATACACTAATTTAAAATGACGTAGTAGGGTTTATATACAAATTAGGTTTTTTTTTTCCAAAAAAGACCAAAAGGTCGGTATTAACTCTGGAACAGTAACGTTTACTGTTAATTATCTTGATAATCACTCCCCTTATCTTTTCCATTAAGTTTTCCGTAATAAATGTGCCCGGGGACAACAGTAGACGATTATCCCTAATGAGAAATCCAGGGAAAATAATTGAAATAAATAAGAAAAAAATATGCTATTGTTTTCTTTCTTGAAGAATATTATACGACTTTTATATTACTTTGCTCGATATATTCATTTGGAATATCAAGGATTCTTCTCAGAAACAGTTTGTTAGCTCATTAACTTGAAGATGTTAAGGTAAATACGATGTACCCACTTAGTTCTTTTTTATGTTACGAAACAAAATATAAGTGCTAACTTATCTAATAAGTATTAGTACAGTAAACTATCTAAATAAGCTAATATCAAAAGTCACATCAATAGAATTAGGACCTATAACTCGACAGTCTGACGATCACACCATGTCTAAATTTACTGTTTGCTTCAATGTATGGTATGCCAGAGGCAATTAAATCGCACCGTGTAAATGGCTTTAAGGGTCGTCTATAGGAAATCATGTCATCATGGGTTTTGATAAGTTTCTATAGAACATTTAAAGTAGTAGCTACGAAAAAACGACGTCTGACTAGCTGAAGAGTTTCACTAGTCAATGAAAAAATCGGATTGAGGATAAACCTTGTAAATTATTATTAACAAAAAAACCCACAAAAAACGTGCAAAAAGCACTGCCGTATTTTAAATAAGAAGTTACCCAATTGATATTATACTTAAATGAAGACAACAAAGAACAGTCAACCCACCGATTTTTTCTGTTTTCCATAACATTACTTCTGTATTACGTAAAATATTCGGAAAATTTCTGCAATTTCACCGTCAAGTCAATGTTACATTTTTGTGCCCGTGAAAATTCCGAAAATTTCCGAACTCGGTGGGTTCACAAGTTCTTTGTTATGTTTATTTAAGTTTAGGTGACTTCTTAAAGTTGTTGTTAGTAGTGCTTTTATACACGTTTTTAGTGACTTATTTTTTTTTTCAATCATCTACATGGTTTTTTCAGTGACTGGTAAAACCCTTCAGCGTTACTTTTTTTTTTTCGTGGCTACTGTAAGTTTTCTATATAAATTTATCCAAAACACGATTTAGCCGACCCTTAAGAAAATATTACCCTGTATATTAGCATGATGTTCACTTGTTTTTTCCTCCTAGGCTTCAACCTCCAATTGCATCAACAGTACGTGTGCTCTCCGTGGGTGGATCAACTCCTGGAGCTGGAGCAAGGCTGCTCCAACTGGCGCCGTCAGGACAGCACCTGGTACTCGCACCTTCGGCTGGAGACCCTCAACTGTGGCACGTCATGTCTAATTCTAGAGTTCACACGTTTAAAGGTAAGATAAATATTCCTTTTCCTTTAGCTTTTATGTTTCGTAATCTTGAATTTAAATTCCAATAATTTAGTTTCCCCTGAAACACGGTATTACAATATAAAAATCCGAGAAATACGTTTTTTCAATACCTAAGCTTTGAAAAAATATTTAATATCGGTATGCAAAATTAAAAATATTTAAATTGAACTACTCGTATAATCCCGATGGACTTATAATAAGTCTCTAATGAAAATTTTAATTTACCGAAAGCTTAACGCTCAACGGCGGTTAGAAATTTTTCTGGCTCATTACGTATTTCAATAACAATTTTAATAGTATTTATATCTAGTGGTTAACATCACATCACTGAAGGCAATACTTTTACTAAACAGTTTCAAATAACGTTTAATTAAAAACTTTGAAGCAATTAAAACTGGTTAGCGCTCAACTTTAATGAACTCAAATAATAAATCAAGTGTTTCTCGCGTATTTTGTTTTGTTTTTCTTCCATAAATAACTTTGCGCTCGTCTAGTCAACATCACTAAGTTCCTAACCAATGAAACCACAATGTGTGGGTTACAAAATGTCGTTAATTTATTTATATTTCCACTAGCTTTTGGCCGTGGCTTCGCCCGCGTGGAGATCGGAAATTTTCCCACGGGACCGTACAACTGAGATAAAAAATCTCTTATGTCCTAACCTAGGTCATAGTCTACCCATGTGCTAAATTTATTCCAAATACGTTCAGCCGTTTTAGCGTGAAAGCGTTACAAACAACTCACTTTCATATTTATAACTAGCTGCGTCCCGCGGTTTCACCCAGATAAGTCTTGATCCCGTGGGAATATCGGGATAAAAAGTATGCTATGTCCTAATACAGGTTATAGTCTACACATGTGCCAAATTTCATCTAAATACTTATAGCCGTTTTAGCGTGAAAGCTTAACAAACAAACTCACTTCCGCATTTAGTTTGTGAAATGCCTGAGAGATATTTCTCGACGGCATGTGAAGCCAAGTCAGAGGCTCATGAGCGGCATAAAAACTCTGACACCAGGTTAGTCACAAACCACACGAAAAAGAAAGAAGATTTAATTTATAATATTAGTTAGGATAGGGAGGTATAGGCAAAAAGGTTAGGATACTAAAAAAATTAGGTCATTTTTATAATCCCACACAAAAGCACCCGATGCAGTGCAAGGCGGTATATATATTCATATGAAGATTTACAAAACATTCTGATTTGTAGAGCGACCTCTTATTTACTCATACCTGTGTAAGTACCAATAAAATTGTTGACCCTTTTTTCAGTGCATCCAAAAAACCATGAATGTAGGTACAACTCAACCACTCAGCCACTGCGCCTCTAAAAATATTAAAGTGATAAAGTCTAAAAATTGCAGTCCCCTCATGTAACGGAAGAGTACCTAAACCAATTTTATTGCAATAACCTACTTTGTTCCATCGATTTCAGCGCAAGGGATGTCCAAGATCAATCTAAAAGATTAGATTTCCTCTTTGCGAATCCAATTTCTACCTCACATCATAAGGTAGTTAGTAGTCACTTGTGCAATATCACGATGTTTTGAAGCATTGTTTAGGGTCCTCTCAGCAATAATATCGTGGGTTGCTAGAAAAAGTGTGATTTAATTAAAATATCGTGTAGGAACTTTTTTAGGAAACTATTATTGCAGTTATATTTCTCCAAACCGAATTCAAACAAAACTCTGCCTTCGACCATTTTTCTCTATTTCTCATAGTTGCGAATGTATGCGTAAAGTTCCATACGTATCAAAAACCCACCTTCTATTAAGAGGACCTACTAAAAACTACTTAGATAACTCAAAGACGTTCTTAAAAGTCTTTCTATTTGTACAATTCACTTCGAAGTGACGGACGGGCTTAACGGCGACTTAAAACAAACTTGCATTTAAGTATTCCACCGTAAATTACGTACAGTCACGAGCGTCAATGTCAGATGCCAGATATTTTCTATCACAACGAGGTATCATTCTTCTGAATTTAATTGAGTAGGCAGATATTTATAACGCAAGACTTGTCCGATATTATTGCATTCTAAGAAGTGACATACATATCTTTTTGAAGCCGATGCAGCGTCCTATATTTTGGTATTATTCTTTATTTTGGTCGCATGTTTCTTCAGATTCGTTTGATGTCACATATTTGTGCTACCACTTGCTTATGCCTTTCACGAATGATCACATATATTAGCTTTCATCTTGACAGATATTAATTAATGAATCATGAAATCAGATATTAGCGCCTAGTAATATTTATGCTCGTAAATGTACCTACCTATCCATACAGTTACCTTTCACGCATCAGTAACAAAAGCAACATGTTCCATTTGTAATTATCGTGATTGGTCGGTGAGCTATTGACTCAACATTATTGTTTGTCCATTCGAGTGTAAATTCCATTGTACGAATACCTATCTTCGGGTCGATTACATTGGTAAACATTGGCCGGATATTATTGAATTGAATTTAAAATTGAACTTATTAAACAAATGTAAATTTTGAACCGATTGTGTTTTGTTTAACAAAAGCCTAATGGATATTGTCAATGTGGTTTTCAACCGTGTATGATTTGTTTTTAAACGGTTCTCTATTATTAATCGATGGGGTGGATTAGTAGGTATGCCGTGCTGAATAAATTGTCTAAAAGGTTACAATACTTTTCAGTTAGGACCTTTTGAAAGGTTTAGAGCTAATCGGCTCATTCTTTCACCATCATTTTTATCATAGCTTTGTGAGTTTAAGTTAATAACAGCAGATCTGTCCAGATCGGATAATCTTACTTAGTTATGGATTTAGCTTCAACACAATGCTACGGCGTAGCAACTAAATTAATTACGTGGTTACGCCGTAGCAAATGACACGTGTGCCTACACTTGGTTGGTCTTAAGTACTCTTTAGAATCCTGGGAGAAGTCCCAGGATGCAATTGGCATTTTCTGTGACCTCTCAAAAGCGTTTGACTGCGTTGACCTCAATACACTGATCTGTAAATTACACCACTACGGAATTCGTGGACAAGCTGCTGATCTTGTTCTTTCCTATCTATCAAACAGGCAGCAAAAAGTAAACGTTAATGGGGCGATGTCCTCGGGGTCTCTAGTTAAAATGGGCGTGCCTCAAGGTTCAATTCTTGGCCCTTTCTTATTTCTTGTTTATATAAATGATCTTCCTTATATGATGGCTAACTTATCGGATATAATTCTATTTGCTGACGACACTTCTCTTATTTTTAAAATAGATAGAAAAGATACAGATGTCTTTCATGTCAACGACAGTCTGGCTGTTCTTTCGAAATGGTTCGCAGCTAATAATCTTTTACTTAATGCGAACAAAACTAAATGTATTAGGTTCTCATTACCAAATGTACCTCAAGTAGGTCTAAATCTAAAACTTGATGGCAAAAAACTAGATGCAATAACGGAAACTATATTTTTAGGAATTACTTTAGATTCGAAGTTGCAATGGGGCGCCCACATTAGAACTCTTTCAGGTAGATTAAGCTCAGCTGCATATGCAGTAAGAAAAATAAGGCAGTTGACTGATATAGCCACAGCTAGGTTAGTATACTTTGCTTATTTCCACAGTATTATGTCTCATGGCGTTCTGCTGTGGGGATCGGCAGCTGACGTAGATTCAATTTTCATTTTACAAAAGAGGGCAATCCGCGCTATCTATAAAATGGGTCCTCGTGAGTCCCTTAGAAACAAATTCAAAGAAATTGATATACTGACTCTGCCTTCTCTTTATATCTTAGAAAGTATTATGTATGTCCGCAAAAACTTAGGACTTTTCAAAATAAGAAGCGATTTCCATAATAAAAATACACGTAGTAGACATGAAATTGTGATACCCAAATTTAGATTAACTAAAACAAGCAAGTCATTTCTTATAAACAGTATCCGCTTTTATAACAAGTTGCCAAAGTCGGTTACAGAACTTAGCGATGGGAAGTTCAAAACCCACATCAAACGTGTCCTTATCAAGAAAGCATATTATAAAATTAAAGACTACGTTGAAGACAAGGAAGTTTGGCAATAATTCCTTCTGCACATGTGGCTTCCCTGGTACAGCATTAACGGCACATTATGTAAGAGTCTATTAACTGCTCCCAAATTACCACCTTTTTTTTTTTTTTACATTCTTCCTTGACATAATCATCCTAATATTTGACATTATATACCTACAATTTAATTTCAACACTTTATTAGTGGCTTTTGTGTACATGATAATTATTCAGATTTGTTACAGTTGTAATACCAATCATGTCATTTCGTTTAAAATAGGTTTTTATTTTTATTAATTTATTCATATTTTATATACTTAGATTATTTTTTTCTATTTTGTGAATGTGAGAACACTGTAGGTTTAGTGGACTGTAGATTTATTGACCATCTTCTATCTTGTTAAGTACCTGGTACTTGTTGAAAGACCTACACTGTCCTCCCATACCTACTAATACCTACTGTTATTTAAAAATATTGTAAAAAACAATTATTTTTAAAAGAGTAACCGTGGAGTTTCTTGCCGGCTCTTCTCCATAGGAAACGACCAATTGGAACCGTGCACCTAGCTTCTGACGTTTCATAAGTGCCCATGTAGGTTTATGTGAAATAAAATATTTTGATTTTGATTTGATTCTTTTGAATATCAATTACTCAGCTCCTGTAAGATTTACAAACTAAATATTTTATTGATAAAAACAGTGAGTCAAGTCAGCGTAACTAAGTCAACTCCTACTTGTTCCAAATTTCGCTACGTTTGCTGAATTGAAATGTAAAATAATATGAAACATTCCACTACAAATAACTTCATAGAACCTGCTACGGTTGAACTTTGCAAATGTCCACGTCAATATTTCCTACCCGCGCTCGCTTTTCAGGCAGCAAAGCGGAAATGGTTACGATGCAGTTTCGGTCCAGTTTACGTTTGGAAATACCGACACGGGATGTGTAAACGACGGGCAGTGTTTGGGTTATAATTTATTTCCAGATTTACCTTGGGTACCCTCACATTGCACTTTTGGCTGTGTAAACATTGGTGATTATGCTTGCATACTCGTGTGTACCTGTATGTACCTATTTGTGAAATTGTGAGTGCACAAATCAATCTATATAATACAAGTATATTCGTTTCGTCTAAGTCGACTTTTACTGATGCTACCAAGCACTTCGACTTTTACTAATCATACTAATAATTTAATAAATGTGAAAGTTTGTATGCTTGGATGTTCGTTACACAATCACGGAAAAACGGCTTAACGGATTTGGGTCAAATTTGGCACACAGATAGTTTTTATCCTGGTAGTACGTTCCCGTTTGAGGGGCTCGTGGCTAAGTAATAACAGCCGAACGGGTCTATCCATCAGGTTAAGCTACGCTTCCATGGGTTGGTCTTTGGATGGGTGACCATATTTACATAATGGAGACTCCTCCGTGCCTCGGAAAGCAAGTTAAGCTGTTGGTCACGGCTGTCATTCTTGGATCTTTGACAGTCGTTACGGGTCGTCAGAAGCCCGAAAGTCTGACAACCAATCTTACCAAGGGGTATCGTGTTACCCAGTTACTGGTTGTGGAGGTCAGATAGTCAGTAGCTCCATGTAAAAAACTGATATTCAGCTGCATCCGGTTAGACTGGAAGCCGACCCCAACATAGTTGCGAAAAGGCTAGGCAGATTGATTGACGTTCCCGTGAGATAATTTCCAACCTCCACGCGGGCGAAGCCACGAGCAAAACCTAGCTTACAGTAAAAACAAAAACAACTTTACCTATGTATGTAAGAACTAAGAAGATTTATAACAACAAAAAACACATGAACATTGCACCCAGACATTTATATAATGCCTTGACCCTGTGGAAAATATGAAAATAAAACACCCCGCTAATAATCTAATTAAGGCTTTTAACTATCTTAAATTATGTTCTTTTGTCACCAGGTCATTCGGGAAGAATCCTATGCATGTGCGTAACAAGAGAATCACAATATCTACTGACGGGTTCTGAAGATACCAGCGTCATTGTCTGGGACCTGCACACGCTGGCAGTTAAGACGAAAATACTGTAAGTAGCTCTACTAACCCTCATTATAGGTAAAAAATATGTAGATTAATTCTTGTGGATACAGATTACCGCATATCAGTGTAATCACTTGGTCACTGTCAAATTGTTGCCTTATGGTGTGTCCGTGGCATCACAGTGGGCCCTGTCAGAATACCAGCGCTGTAGTATTTTTTTTTATATCTCAGCATTATGCTGAGACAGGAGCCATTTTGGCCTCGCACAGGTTGTTATTTTAATTGCTTTTTTTATGTTTATTTTGATAGCTTTAAGAGCTCCTTTTGTTAACGGTTTGTCATTCCTGTGCGTAACCCAAACAAAATAGTTTTCTTTGGTATTTTTTTCAAATATGATGTGTGGTTGACCCTACCATATATGAATAATTCTCTGATTCATAAATTTTTAGATACACTTATGAAAACGCTTTAAAAATTCTACATTTGCTAACAAAGTGAGTGAATTGTACATTATGTTATAACATCTCCTTAGTTATTACTTGCTAACCCGACAGACGTCGCCTTGTTCAATTTTCAATAAAATCCATAGAAAATTCACTGTCAATTTGTCCGAATTTTCCAATTTTCGCGGCAACTTTTCGAATTTTTCTTTAAAAACTTTTCCGTAGGAACCTGATTCGGACTAAAAACTAATATTTTAAAACAAAAAATAACCAAGTCGGTCCAGCCGTTTGCAGATGATGCGGTTACCAACGAACATATTTTTTTTTTTTATTATACAGTGTGGCATCGACGCGAAAACTGATGCCTTGGATTCAGTACATGATTCTGAACAGCCCTGCTTAGGCCCTGCGGCAGTTATTTAAAAAAAAAAACTTCCATACCTTTTAACCGCGTAGGTTCTTCACTTTTCTATGAACACAGCAGATTTTTTTTTTTTAATAACCGACATATTATTTCTACGCATGAGTGTTCCGAATGATGTACTGTATCCATGGTAACAGTTTTCACGTCGACGACACCCGGTATAGATAAGTCGTGTATGTGGCTCTCTAAAAAATCATTCATCTTTCAATTAAACAACACAAGAAGAATTAAACGAACCATGTAATTACGCCTTAACAAACGACACTACCAATACCGTTCTCCGTAGGTACAAGATTAAGTACACGGAGAACAAGTAATCAATTACCTAATTGATCTCTTGTTCCATTGTACTAACAACATTACTTGATACCTACAGCCCATTATCCCTTATAACAAAGCCCAAATAAATTCAATTTGAAGATACTATTACAAGGGTCATTTTGCTGAACATTATATTTCGTTTTTCTGTAATGTTTTACTGTCAAAAAATTGAGAGCTTGGAAAAAGCTATCGAATTTTCGAATTAGTTTATTAGTTGGTATAATAAGAACGTTCAGTAGGTATACCTAAATAAATCATGCTAAGTGTCAGTTTAAATGCCTATACAGGGTGGCAGGGACATCGACGCGAAACATTTTACCATGGATTCAGTACATGATTCAGAAACCCCTGTGTTAATTTTTTTGTCGGTAATTAAAAAAACAGTAACAGTTTTCGCGTCGATGTCCCTGCCACCCTGTATAATGACTTCCTGAAGGGGATTAAAAAAAAAATCATATCTAAAATGTGTATATGTCGCAGTAAGATGGTTGAAGCCGTGATATAGTTATATCCCTAGGGATATAGCTATATACAGTAATATAGGTATATGAAAGCGGTTCACAACTGTCGGAGTGCCCTAATTTTTTTACTGCGACCAATTTAGATGTAGCGTTTGGCGTCACAGCTCTAACCTTACCTAGTTGATCCGAGTGCCCTAATAGTTACATTACTAGATCGTGCTCGTATCATAGTTATATTCCTAGTAAATTCATTTAACTATATATTATTTTTAACAATATCCCAAAAGATATTAGGGAACTTCCTCTGAAATATTTTAAGTTTAAATTACATAAATGGCTCATAGGTAATACTTTTTATAGTGTAAAAGAATTCTTTGATAAAAAAGTAAATGATAAATATTGTTACTGATTTACTAATAGATAGATACTGCTTAGATTTAAAACCATTAATAAACATTGCAAACATTTTAGAACCACAATTTTGTACTAGTGGATATAATGAATGTTGCCTACACTGATATTAGTGATGCTAGTTGTACAATTTTTAGGAACTTCTTTTCCTATAAAATCCTATATCCCTAGGGATATAACTATATCACGGCTTCAACCATCTTACTGCGACATATGTATTACAATTCCAATCACGTATTGACAGCTCTTTGTGATAAGTCAGTAAATGTCAGCGAACGTGCTTTCCTCATTAAATCAGCTTCACTCGTTTTATCGTCCATTTAGTAAAAAGTACCTGTACACGTGTTTCTTTATGTACAGTCGAACAAACTTTTAACTACTTGACTTGCGGAGTTGTCAAGTTTTTACATCACTCTTTAAAAGTGTGCTTTTAAAACCCCTAATAAAAAACCAGGAGTAAAGTTACACCAGAATAAACTTCGGTTAAACCATAAATTTTCAAGCTTGTCATAACTTTACTCCGGTACTATTAATAAGGGGGGAAAGTTATTAAGGGGCATGCGCTAAGGTAACCCGCGAAATTAAAATTTTCTTTAGTTTTTTTGCATTTTGCAGGTCAGTGTCAGGTTTTATGTTGATTAAAATATGATTCGCGACCGTAACAAATATGGTTTTACATAATTATAATCATTACAATCAGGAAGTACAACAATAATTACAACAAACAACAAGTACAACATTTAACAAAAATAGTAAGCACAATGGTCAAATGTCATGATTTCGTGAAACAGTCAATGGAATTATGTATATATACTTAGAGAGTTGTATTGATCATTTTTATGATTACAATTCTATAAATATACATTTGATACGGCCGCGAATCACATTTAAATCATGTATCATGATACTGACCTGCAAATTGCAAAAAACGTAACAATATTTGAATTTCGCGGGCTACCTTGAAGCTTTCGCCTTAAGGAAACAATCAAATTAATATTAGCAGATTAGTGGAAAGATGTTTTTATTTTCCTATATGCCCTTCAGCTTGTTCATACATATCTATGAATGTATATTGTTTGTCAGGGAACACATAGCGCCCGTGCTGTGCGTGGCCGCCATCGTGAACAGGTCATTAGTGATCAGCGGGGGGGAAGACTCTGCGGTTATTGTTACTTCACTAGTTGATGGCGCACTGGTAAGGGACTCATGTTTTTTTGTGTCTTTTGCTGTATGTATTAGATAAAATAATTGAACCTTTTGTCATGCTCATATCTAAATAAAAGTATAATTTTACTTCCAAAATATTCACTGTTATTTTTGCTTTAGACAAGTTTAATTTGTATTACTTTTATGTAGCGCAAATGAATGGATCATCAAGTATATCATTGGATTCAATTGTCAAAAAAACGCAATCAAATAAAATATATTTCATTTCTTTTGTTTTTTTACCTATCATATTTCCGTTCCTTAAAACTGAAGGCAACATTCACAACAACCATTTTCACCAGGTAACAAAACTGGATCACCACCGAGGCTCAGTAACAGCAGTAAAAGTAATCCAAGATGGCGACATCCTCGTCACATGCTCCCAAGACGGGACAGTATGCACGTGGAACGTCGACAATTTCACACTGCTTAGTACCGTGAACGCAGGAGTACCGATAAATACCATGGAAGTAACAGATGACAATGTGTTTCTTATCACATTGCAAGGAGATAACGAACTACATGTTAGAACGTTTATCACTGGAACACATCTACATATATTGAAGAGGCATAAGGCTAAGGTAAGACACAATTTTGTAATTTTACTGTAGGTACAGTACGACACAACTTAGAATTCGGTTTTATGACTTTATAAGTTATTGCGTTTTCGTATAGATCATTTTCACCTAAAGCAGTAATAAAGATTATTGATTTTGAAGGCGCACATTCAGTTCGGATGGTGATCGGTTTTACGAATTTTACCGATGCTACGTATAAGTTGTGTCATATACTGTACCGTAAACGCGGTGGTGCTATGGAAGTGACAGGTGACAATTTGTTCCCGATCACGCTGCAAATCGATACATACCGTGGAAGAGACAAGTGACAATTTATTTCTTCAACATCAACTAAAACGACTCTACTGAAGCATGACGCGTTATGCCTACTTATTTTTAAACCCAAAACCAAAGATATAAACATGTCTAGATAGACAGTCTTGACAAGCTGTGGATTCGTCGAAAAAAAATGCACGCACATTAGACAAGCACAATGACGTGGGGCAAGTGTAAGATGTAGCTGTCACGCACACCAGCATAAAAAAGTTGGCCTGTTTATTTTAGATAGTTAATTGAATCAGGCGTGACTTTGCGGAAATCCATTATAAAATACAATAGACGACGTATATTTAATTTCTTCTTTTTTTTATTTTCGCTGATAACGATCCTAGCCGAGGTGTCCCGAGCAGTAATCCTATATAAGTGGGGTTGTCGGGCGAAGTGGCTCACTCTGCTCTCGACGCTTGACGTGTCAACACGTCGGGTCCGGGTTCGTAACAAGTCAATCGTCATCCTGAGGATGCCTTGTTGAGAGGTGAAACACGTGTCGATTTCTTACAGGGTTCTTTATGACTATTTAAGGACAGTTAAGCGGATTAGGTTACTAAATATACGTCGTCCATTGTATTTTTTTCTGTTTATTTTATTTCTTTTGCAGCGCGACACTTTATCTCTCTAGACATAGGTTTGGGTTTAAAGAACTTTATTTCTCATAAGAACTTAAAACTCGTAGTTCGCTTATACTCGTAATGATACTAAGTGATATACTACTACTTACTACTACTTAAGTGATTTTAACTAGTACTATTAACATTAGTTAGTTAGTTACCTCTAGGGTGTTGGAGACATTATATAAGCATAGTCTGTCTTATGTTATTTCAAATTTTGTGTTGCCTTAATCTGCGCTTGAAAGTGTTTATATTGTCACATTTTTTTATATAAAAATCAAAGCTCAAAACTAGCTCCCTTTAGACAAAACACGTTTAAGTAATCATAAAATCAAATGAAATTACCACAACAAAAAATTATATCGCTATTTTGAAAAAATAAAACAAATACCAGTCTAATTAACTTTGAATACAAACAACGGACCTATTGTCTTAGCTAAAGACAAGGCATCTTTTGTCGTACAATCCCGTTGGAATTATAATACGGACTAGCTTCCCAAGACTGGCGTTTGTACAGTTGACAATCTAATATCGCTGAGTAAGGCATAAAACATGACGCAACTATTATAGGGACTCGGCCAGTCTTAGCCGTCTGCTGCGCTTAGTCCCTGCAAATTAATCTTATTTCCACCATAAATTCAATCTTCTCGACGTAGAATCACTTTCATTTTTATTAAAGCAAAATAACAAGTTTATTCAAAGGGGACCCCTGTTGCGTCCCAACACAATTTTATCTTAAAACTTTTTTCAGCAATACCTTCCCATTATCTGGAACAACGTTAATCCCAGGCTATGGTGCGAGGATTAAGTTCAATTAAATAGACACAGTCTGCTAAGGTTTTAAAGTTTATGCGATCTTGTAACATTTTGTTACGGCAGTATTGAATTTTGGTTAAAAATACACGCTAAGATAGGTAATGGTCATAACATTATAATATAAGTACCTACATTATCCTTTATTTCATTTTGATTACTTATTATTTACAATTTTAAATATTTTTATAAAAACCATACAAAATCATTTAAAAATATAAAAAATAGTGGCCCATTGGCATCAGGAACAGGGTCCAGGCTGCCGGTGGTCAGGGCTCTAGAGAGAGGAACCTCCTCACGATGCGTGCCGTGTCTAGGAGTACTGCTTTCTTAATCAAGCCCTTGACCCAGCTGCGCAATGAGAGCCTCCTGAGGTGTTGGTCGAGGCTCTCCGCTATTAGGCCATTGACTGTTACGATTATCGGTACAATGATTGCAGAGTCCACGTCCCACATGTCGACAACCTCGTGTGCTAAGTCGAGATTAAGTACCTACATTATTATTATAATTAATATTATATCCGCAATGTATTAAATGAGCAATATTTGTGTATACATATTATGTATTCGTAATCGTTCTTGAAAACGGCTTTAACGATTTCGATGAAAGTTGCAATCTAAGAGTTTACGGGGGTGAAAAATCGATCTAGCTAGGTCTCATATCTGGGAAAATTGTATTTTTCCATTTTGACAGCCTCAGGTATATGATACCACGTTGGTATACCTAGATGATATGTTTATGTATTTTCACCCGAGCAAAGCTCGGTCGACCAGGTACTAAGATATAACAGGCAAAATTAAAAGGCCAAACAAAAAATATACGCAATATATTAATTATTCACTATTTTGCTATTAATGTAACTGATATTACAAAAAAGAAATACAACATTTTCAGTGAACAATACAATTCAAAGAACATTCCATTCAATCGGTATAAACAACTAACGAAAATCTATCACCCCAATAACTTCAGATTCCAACAACAAATTCCTAATAAATCCAAACTTTCCGTTACCCGTGACCAAATTGTTGTCCCCAAAATATTCAGTCCATTAAAACCTTAACATCTACCGCACATTCAACCTAACGTAATTGAGGATCACTAAATTGGTTAAGCTCTTTATTCGTTAGAGAAAATAGATTACCACCGATTTCTTTTAAGTGCTCTTGGACCCATTTCTTATTACATTCGGTGGAAGCGCCGCTAAGCGGGACTATTACGTTACCATCGATATTGTGGATATGGGAACCTTTTTTGTTTCAATCAATCTGCCTAGCCTTTTGCCAACTATGTTGGGGTCAGCTTCCAGTTTAACCGGATTCAGCTGAATACCAGTATTTTACATGAAGCGACTACCTATCTGATCTCCACAACCCAGTTACTGGGTAACACGATACCACTTGGTAAGACGGGTCGTCAGACGACCCGTAACAACTGTCAAAGATCCACGAATGACAGCTGGGTCCAACGGCTTAACGTGCTTCCCGAGGCACGGAGGAGTCCCGGTATGTAAAGATGGTCACCCATCCACAGCGTACAGCGTAGCTTAACCTGATGGATCGACCCATGCGCTCCTCTTTTTTGTTTATTGGAGTAAAAGCATTTACTTGGTGTTCTTACAAGTTTTGCAATATCAGGATTTTATATTACATTATTGGTAATACAGATTTCATCTTTACTGTTGACCAGTCTCTTGAATTGTTCGGTCATTCAAATGGATTATATCAGTGGCAGCAGAGTCCATTTTCTGCCCAGACACACAATGCTGTTGTTACAATTCCTGTAGTCATGAATACATTGTTATCAGTGACTAGTTCTGGGAACGTGAAGTTATCTCTACAGATATTCACTACAGCTTTATTATTAAATTCACCATTTATTATTTGATTGCTTTTCTTGAAATACAATTTTCATTTTGGAACGAGCAATTAAATAGCAATTTTAACACCTATCAAGCAATACATAAGTTCAGAGACAGAATTAAATTATTTAAGGTGTTCACTTCCCGATAACGATAACGAACTTTCAATTAGTAGCGGATAGAATCGAAAACTTTGACTTGAACAAGTATTAAATTGATGCTTTAATTAATTCCACGAGAACGAAGTATCTGCTTCAGCCTTCTTGGAAGAGCAGATATCTGCAAAAATAGAATCTTCGAAGAGTTGAAAAGCAAACCAATACTTTTCTTGGTAAAGCGAAACCTAACGGTTTTCAGTTTTCATGTAAATAAAGTTTATAGATATCATTTACTTATCTGAATCACGTTGGTCTAGTCTTGTCGCAAGCACTACTGCTGAGCATGAGGTCCAGGGCTCGATTCCCAGGTCGGGCAGAGTGTTATACCGTTTTTTTGTTAGGAATTTCTCAGTAGCAGCCCGGAGTCTGGTTTAGTGCCCGGGTGATGGCAATAGGCTCGCCCGCTATTACATAGCACTTACATAAAACTGGCGAAATGTGGGTGTACAGACATAGGTACATTTCTGTGTACTTCGGGGAATTACCGGCTTTATGTTATTTATCTGAAGAAAAAATACTTAATTTGCAAAAAGAAGCAGTTAATTTAATTTCTCCACACAAATCACAAGCCTGCGTTGAACGCGTAGCTTGTTTATGGCAACACAAAATTAATCAGTTTTTTAGTCTATGTAAGAAACTGTCATATGAGTCCTCTTCCGTCCGCCATAGAACGTGCGTGGTGTGTACGTTTTCAGTGAGCAATAAAAGTGTTATATTCAGCAAGTTGTTTCAATTGGAATCAAGCTACCAGCAATCCAGCAATATACAGTCCACACGAACACACGAAGTTAACATAGCTTATATGTTAACCTTTAATAAAATCTCGGAACACCGATTTTGCTAAAACTCTTTATTTTAGGGAAGCATTAAGAACAAAATTAATTCGTTTCCATAACAACTTACAATACCCTTTCGGCTCAGTAGTCCCTAACGACTAATATTTTATAATTGATTTCGGATCATCGATACTAGGAACGGATAACCAATAGGAGTTAACCCTTTTAGGTGAAATGTTTCTGCGTGGCTCACGACTCGTCTCGCGCGGCGGTGGGCTGCGCTGACCAGAGGATCTACTTATACAGTCTGCATACTGCAACACTGTTGCGCACGTTGGCCGTAGCGCATGATCTAGCGGCGCTGGCTGTCGCTGATAAAGATCACTTCTTGTTGGCTGCGGGTGAGTTGGATTGACAATTTTATTTTTCACTAGGTACTGCCCGCGGCTGCACCCGCGTGGACCCTCATCCTTTTACTAATTCTTATAATATAATATCAGCTATCTGCAAGTGAAAGTCCTGTCAAAATCAGTCCAGCCGTTTCGGAGATTGGTCGGAACAAACAGGCAAACAGCCAGACAAAAATTCAAAAAATATTTTTTTGTTATAAGTACCGTATAAACTTTCATATGCATTGAGTAAAAAGCTATTATTTTGACATTACAAACAGACTCTTCAACTTTTTTATTTATATAGACTTTTCCTCTTTCTTCGTATGTGTCGATTCGTTTTAATAGTCAAGTGTTTAATTCTCGATTGCTTTAAAAACGGTGAAGGAAAACATCGCGAGGAAACCGGCATGTCTGAGAGATGTTTCTCGACGGCATGTAAAGCCAAGTGACGAGGCCCATGGGTGGCTTTAAAACTCTGACATCAGGTTGGCCACTAACCACACGAAAAGAAGAAGAAGTGTTTAAAGCGTTAATTGTTTTCGGTCCCTTGATAAAATCCTGCTTCTGGTTCTTCTTGTAATGAATTTAATCATTTAACGTGCCATTTAAACTAATAACCGTGGCAAGAAGGGTCTGAATTGTCAAACATTTGTTGGTCTTCAAACTCTCTATTTACAAGATCTTAGCTAAGGCTAAGATCTTGTAACTAACATTATATTATTTTCAGGCGGCAACAGAGTCACGATATATTCATTCCATACAGAAGACAACTTGACTAATTTCCGACCTACTAAACAGAGACAGAGACGTCAAACGAAATCCATGACAAATGTCACAATGTTACAGGTAACGATTTTTTTAATTAAGATTAATCTTTTTTTTTTTATCATGCACACTTGTTTTTCCAATGCACTTTATACATTGGCAGAAGACATCGGCTTTGCTTGCCATTTAATCAAAATAAAATAGAATTCTATTCTATTTTTACAGGTAACGATCACAGAAATAAATCCCGGACGATTTATATTTAGATCCTTCTGCAAATAGATTTAGATGTCGTCATATTTTTATCCTTCCAATATTGCTACTACGGAAACGGAAAAATGGAGATAAAAATATCATAAAGGGAAGGTTGACTTATTCTCGCCTTAGATAAAAGTTCATGTTAAAAAAAAGTTGTATAATAAAATTAATCCTTTACTGTGTCCGTCTGGATTGAGGAGCCATGTCTCATATTTGAACGAGGGTACTACCAATATTTAGTAGTAAATTAGCCGATTTTGTAGGCCGGATCCTGGAATTTGTAGTAAAACCCTTAAAAAGTTATACGACATTAAAGGTGGCTCCTCAATCCAGATGTCTGAATTGAGGAGCCACCTTAGAACTCGAAAACTAGCCAACGGATATTTTTGAAAATTTTGTAGGATTTAGTAGTACTTATGCGTAGCCTGTACAAAAAAAATGGGTTTTGTAGGGCTGAATTTGAGATAGCTACAATGCTTTGATTTTTCATAAAAATCCATCCATCCAGCGATATTTGTATATTTATATAATCAAATCACGTTCTCGAAAACGACTCTAACGATTTCGATGAAAGTCGCAATATAGGGGTTGACAGGGTCGAAAAATCAATCTAGCTAGGTCTCATATCTGGGAAAATTGGTTTTCTCCGTATTTTCATACGAGCAGAGCTCGGTCACATAGAGATTAGAACAAGATGGCTACCTTAGAATAATGACATGGCAGCATGGAATTAGTAAGTACCTACTATCATAGCAGCATGGAATTTAAGTACCAACTATCATGGCAGCATGGAATTAGTAAGAACTATCTATTATATTAAATGAGCATTCTCTATTTTCACCCGAGCAGAGCTCGGTCGACCAGGAACTTTATATTAAGCGTGTTACTATCACTCGTTATTATATTTTTTTAATTGATATTTTAGAAATTAATCGTCATATCTAATACATCGTTATTATTTTTCATAAACAGGCAGAGCAAAGTGAGCTAATCCCAATCAGCTGTCTAGAAATCTCCCGAGATGGTCAACTGGCAGCTAGTGGTTGTGCCCGTGGTCTAGTCAGAGTGTGGCAGCTCTCTACACATCGCCTTCAAACCACACTGAACGGACACTTGGGTCACGTCACTTGTGTGACTTTCTCTCCGAACAATCTCTTGGTGTTGAGCGGGTCTGAGGATAGAACTATAGTTGTTTGGCAACTGGCTGATAATTCCCCGTCATTGACGTATAAGGTTAGTAAAAAAAAGATCTTCTTTTCAGAATCTTCGTAAGAATTGTATTGTGTTCAAAAATCCACAGAACTCATGGTCCTATGACCTTCCGGCGCATTGAAAATGACTTTATTTCAAGGCACTTAAAAATTGAGGTATCTCCGCATCTACCATTAATTAAAATCCTATCGAAACCAGATTGGTATGATTTTGAAGCTCTTTAAATTCTCCAGGAACATTTTTTTTTTGCATTTTTTTTTGTTATTGAGATGTTTAAGATTCTTTGAAAAACATCCCAACAGAAACGGTAAAATAATAGCTTTTTTTTATGCAGTATTGTAGCCCTTTTAGTAACGCGTCTTTTGACATCATTTTCATTTCTCTATCTTAATAATTGAGGACGTTAGAAACTCGAACTTTTCTTGAAAATGGGTACCTACCTTACTGAAGTGATCGAAAAAGCATTTTCAATGCTAAAACAGACCCTTTAGAAATAAAGGTCGATAATACCAAAACTTTTAGGTTCTGTCTAGGGCTAATTAAACAACTCGTCTTGTTAACAAACATTCTATCTTTGTCTTAAAAACTTCGTCGTCTAACTTTTCAACAATCTTGAGTATATACAGCGGAGTTTTTGCAGGGACATTCAGCGGCTCTTCAAACTTTACTGATGATGTCAGATGGCAGACGTGCGATGTCGGGAGACAGAGCTCGGAATGTTCACGTGTGGCTTGTCGACTCCGGAATAGTGCTGCACTCAACCGCAGCACCCACTGCGAGCCTCGATGTTACCCTGAACATGAAGTTCGCTGTAAGTTTCCAACTAACTTCGCAGACTAAGTTCGGCATAGTCTACATTAGACTGGATTAGGGTGATAGATTCCACGTTTTACGAGTTGAATGTTCAATGTTTGTGAGTTTCGGGTTGTATGTTGGCAATATCTAATGTTGTGTTGATAAAGCCTCTAATATCTTCTAAGCTGTACCTACTTAATTTACTTTTTAATCTAATAAGTGGTCAGGAGCTTTTATATGGTTAACTTAACATTTAAATTTAGATTATCAATTATAATAGTTACTTCCATAGTAATTTACAGTGACACAATCTGTTACTTTTGTTTACTAAGCTCCAAATAAGCTAAAAGCGACAATGATGTTTTTAATAAAGTTGATATCATACAGGTACTATCAGACGGTGACAACTCAGTTCGTATCTGGACATTAGCTGGCGGGGACAGTGGAGAAGAGAAAAGGAATGTTTCTCACGCAGAGAGGATCACATGTTTTGCTTTGACGGCGGACTCGCAACATGTAGTAACTGGATCTATGGATATGTCGCTCAAAGTCTGGAAGTTGGATGGAGGGAAATTGTCTCAAGTAAGTATTTAAAGATATCAAATACAAAATGGGACAGACTTTGATATTGCAACCGACTTTGAATAAGCGATTATTCAATTCAGTAATATTATGTTCTTGTTACTAACTTTTACTTTTATATTAAACATTTTTATCTTATTTCTTGGATTCAGTCCTTGTTTCTTAAAAGAGACTTAATTTATGCCCAGTTGATGGCAATAGACTCGCCGCCTATTTATTACATGTACTTAAACATAACTGGCGAAATGTGGGTGATCCTACTATAGATATACCACTGCCTAACCCTTCGAGGAAACAAGCCGTGATGTTATGTATTAATGTTCTCAACAGGTATTGGTCGGTCACTCAGACATAGTAACCTGTGTAGCTGTGTCGATCACGAACAAAACTCAGATCGTATCAGGGTCCTGGGACTGCAACCTCATTGTATGGGACATCAACACTGGTTCAGACCTGCATTTGTTATCTGGACATCTTGGAAAAGTTACCTGCGTAAAAGTCACAGGAGATGGAACTATTGGCGTGTCTAGTAAGTAAAAACACTCTAATTCAAATTTAAATATCCTCATATTTTGCCTGTTTGCCAAATAAAGATACCACATTCTCAAGTGTCAATCAGCAACAAAATTCAATTACCTTTTCGGATATATATTTAATCATTTATGTTTTAAAATATATATGTGGGTGTACTATGGGTTCAACCCAACCCTTCGGGGAAACAAGGCATGATGGGATGGTGTTAAAGTATTATCTACTCTTTTATCATTTACAAACAAGTTAGAAGTGGCAAGATTTAATTAATTAATCTCTCCTAAGTTTGTTGCTTAGTCAATACAAACTTAGTTTTCATTCCATCTATTCTTCTGTATGAAAACTTTACAATATCTTGTCTTTCTCCAACACAATTACTTAAAATGTATTGTTGTCAACCAAAATAGGTGCTGAAGATAAAACACTTATCATCTGGGAAACTAAAAGAGGTCTGGCTCTGACATCTTTGGCTCTCCACGTGCCTCTACTCGGCTTTCAGATCACTAGTGATTGTGCACGTATCGCCATCCATCTTTTGGATAGAGGTACGATCTTTTCTTTTTGTGTAATGAAAACTCTTTCCTTTGTTTAATTTGTTACATTTCTTTTTTTATACATCAATGAATTACTGTAGTGTTAAGGAAACAAGTAAATTGAGATTGTAGATTTTTATCTAACGGTAAAAAAAAGTAATTTAGTGGTTTTTAGATACTCATAAAAATCTTTATCAATTAATCATTTTATTTTGGTTAGAGGTCAATGATAGAATGATAGGCCAGATTGTCATCCCTTTCGAGTCTTTATTTTCTGAGAAAATTTTAACAATGCTTTGGACTTACTCTATGGTTTTCACCAGGTTGTCTTCCAATGATATGCCTACATAATACACCAGCTACGTACGTTAAGATACCCACGTATGCTGCGCCCACTAAAGATGTTGATGGTAAGTCAAGTAAGTCTCAGCTTTTTACTACTAACACAATGGAAATTTTATAAGACACAATAATTTTGTATTGATATATCTAGACGACATCAACATCTTACATTATACAATCAAGATACATTTAATTAATGTAATGGAACCATTTGATATTTCCCTTACTTACTTACTTTGCTATGATAAGCGAAGTTTATTACTTAATTAATGGAGAAAATAAAATAGTAATTCAATATAGAACTTGAGCGTACAAGAATAAGAATAATAAAAATATATTTATTTGTTCAGAGTTACGTCCGCTAGCACCAAAGCGGCCAATGAGAAGGTTATTGAAGAAAGAAGTATCTCTGGATACTTACACGTGGCAGAAGAAATATGGACATCTTACTTCTGCAGCCATGATGGCTCAAGTAGATGAACGATTGAAGAGAAGGTAACAAAACAAACAATACATCCGGATTTTAAACAGAAAAATAATCCATTTGATTTAACCGTGTTTTTGTTTAGATTCTCCGTTTCCGCATCAATGGAAGAGATATCAAAAATACAAGAAGCAAAGAACAAAGACTTAGGTTCACAGGTAATATCTACACACAAACTTCTAACATTTACTATCTGATATAAACTTTTTAAATTGACATAAACCGTCATGTGCAGGTGAGCTTAGGGCCTGAAGAAGCGGCGATAGCGCAATCTCAGCACTTCGATCAGCTTGAAGCTTTATGGAACAAGATATCGCCGCCGAGACGACGCTCCAATAAGGTATGGCGGACATTTTATAGCGAAATTCAATTTAAATGTGGGGTTATTTCGAATATAGTTTTTACGTGTTTAGTTTAAAGATTTTAAGTTACTTACATTATTCAAATCTTTGGTAAAAATCGAGATTTTGAGGGTAAAAAACTATTGTGCTCATCTCAATACTTGTAATTTTTTTAACTAGCAACAAGATTCAAGCATATCTGTCTAACAGCCGGTTTCTGGAACGAAAAAATCAACGACATGGCAAACTCAAAAACCATGTCAAGTGATCTGATTGGCTGTTAATAATTCAGTCAAGTAATCACAGCAGTTAACGTGCGTTTCACAATTTGCTAGCTAATTGTTGTGTTGATATTCCTTCCAGAATTCGGGTCTTATATATTATTTCTACTCAAAAATTATGTACCCAATAAAAATCAATTGTTCTTAAAACAACAAAAACCTGCTAAAACCCAATTTTCCTCTATTATTAGCGTCGCTAATTGCATCTTTTGTTTCAGACACTGCAAAAACAAAGTTCGCTAATCGAGAGTCGATTCGATTCGTCGGATGAGGAGCACACTCCTGTAGAGGAACAAGGTAACTTCCTCCAACTTTATTCTCACTTGTATTGTTGTATTATCGTCCTTTGTTCGAATAAAACGGTGTTAAAATTCTAGCTGTTTTGTTTCCTTCAGAAAGAACAATCGTTGTTTGTGTATAAAGCTTTTTTAAAGTAAATAAAAACGAATTAGCACATTCATTCTGAAGAAAGACAAAATGATTTTTATCTCTCAAAATATAACTTTGTCAAATTAGCAGCAAAATTGAAAACTACATTATTAAGGATTGATATAAGTATAAAATATATTGAAATAGACTTTCTGCTCAAGTAAAGGTTCAACATTAATTTTCATTCAAAAACTTTCACGATAGGTACACTTTGCATACGAAGTCGGGATAAACTTTCTAATTTCAATCCATCAATGCGTCGTTTCATCTTCAGAGCGATATCGATTTATCTTCTTATTTAAACGAAGTTTTCGATCCTTTAAAGTATTTTTTCAGCGTTAGGTATACAGTATGAAGAAACTAGGTCTAAAGAAACACTCTGTACAAGCGCACTTGTCTTTCAACGTGAAAAGACAACTGCGACAATTATATAACTAGTAGGTCAACGTTTTGAATGCACAAGCGTCACCCAGATTAGAACAGAAACCCTCGGGTCACCCAGATCTTTCACAGATGTTCTGAACAGTCCTCCAGGAGATTTAATTAAATTCTTCCCTCCAGAAGTTAATTAAATCTCCTGGACTGGTGGGCTGGTTGGAATAACCACCAAACGGCCGCTATGGCCCACGCACACTGGTCCACCTGAAGGTCTAAACCCCATAACATAGAACATAGACAACTGCGACATGTGCGCGTGTACAGAGTGTTTCTTTTACGTATCAAGTTAATATTGTTTGTGAATATTTTATATAAAAATAAAGTTTTTTTGCATGTATGGACGCTATACTAAAGCGGGTGGCGGAAACGCCTTTCGTTAATTATAATACTGTATATTATTTGTATTTCTGATTATAAAAATCAACATATTTTTTTTCTTTCACAGAACACATGGTCGAGTAAACAGTAATAAATGGAAAGGGTTTGATAATGTTAATTTACTCATTTAAAATATCATTAAAATTTTGATTGCCTCGATAAGAGCTAGTCTTGTTTATGTGGTATTAATTGCAAACTGATTTTTGATTTGTTTTTGATGATTGATTGTGAAAATTACAATTTCATTTGTTCCCCCACTTAAAATTCCATCTAAACTTAAGATTGATCTTGTTTGCATTTAATTGACTCTTTTTACTTCATTCGAAGACCACCATTATTCTCCATTTGAATTATTTTTCACAATAGAAATGTTATTTTTCAAACATGTCAAGAGCCTTCGCATTTTATCTTTTTTTATAAATTAGACCATTTGTAACAAAATCGATCGGTATAACAATTTGAGAAATTACGTTTTTTATGTTTACTAAAAGTATAATTTAGAATAAAAATTATGAATTAAGTAAATATTTAAAGCTAAAATTGCTGATACTGTTGTAGGAATCTATACTAAGGTAATTAACGTGTACGCATTGTGATCTTCTAGACTTTACTAGCTTCCTTTTGGGGCCAGTTTCTTTAAAGCAAAAAATATTTTAACTGTATTTTATTGCAAAATAACTAAAAAGCACTCTACATGTCCACTTTTGAAAGCATAAACTAGTCCAGCGATGTGCAACATTGTATTTCAGAATAAATAGACCCATTTGAACGAAAATATTGGAAACTGGTCCTTTTGTAGTTCAGTCTACTGTAACTTTGATTCACGCTATGAAACTGTGTCAACACTTATGTCAAAGCATAAATAAGTAACAGTATTATGTCTTCATAGAAAACGGCCAAAACGACGCGCTCTGAAATCTCAGTGTATATCAGTACAGAACGCAACAGTCGCAAGCGCACGGACGCGGAAGGTTTATCTACCGAGCGGCCGTAGGTAATTACTTCAAGGTCACTGTCGAGACATAGTCCTGTTACTTTATTACACTGTGCTTATGTATAGTGTGTTTTTCTTACATGTCTGATTTGGTAAACAAACACGGTAGGAAAATCACAAGTTATTGCATTTGCATCGATCACTCTTGTTTTTAGGTATGAGCGTTGAAATCTTTCAAAACACAGACCTACCTAAAGACAGTCCCATCCACGAAAACGCGCCCCACTCTTCTTCCTAATCGCTTACAGTACAGTCATCGCGTTTAAAATCTTAGTACGCCATATTGTTTTTAAAATCATGATTTGAGGGGTCGGCTTCCAGTCTAACCGGATGCAGCTGAATACCACTATTGTTTTTCAAATAAGACAAGTAAATAAAAACACTATTTAGAGGTACAACTTAGAGTAATTTTAAGAATAAGTACTTGGTAACTTAGTAATCTTTGAGCCTCGGTTTTACAGCTATTAGTCGATTTTACGTATCACTGATTTTATAATATCAATTAGTTTTGAAATAGTAAGCATATATTTATTAATTTACACCTATTTGGCGTTAAAAACGAATTCGCTGTAATATAAGCTACATTTGAATGCAAAATAGTATTAACTGTTTTATTTATTTCGTTAATATTTTCACCAAAGTTAATTTAGTACAAAGTTTAAAATAAAGCATATATGATAAAGTTATTTATTCATTATAGGTTTACGCATTTGTTTAATTTTTTTTTTGTTTGTAAAGTTTATTTAACCACCGCCATGAAAATGTTTCTAATTTTACCGTAATTTGAATAATTTTTGAATGTTCTGTTAATATTTCTTATCATGTTTTAAAATCTAATATTTTAATCTATCATGTTCTGTTAATAATATTAATTAAAAATAATAAAATTAAAATAAGTATAAATAGTGTTAAATTAAATAATAGAAGCGTAGTTTAATTAGATATAGATTGTAATTTCCCCGATTTGTGTATCGAACTAGTGTTTTCCAACTGTGATCCCTTATAAAGACTTCTATATAAGTACACATAGTATTCAAACTACAAAGTTGTCCTTATGAATAGTTAGTGTAATATTATCGCTATTAGACACAATCTATCTATTGAAATGTTTTTCATAATTCAAAAACAACCTTTCATCTTTTCTAATTTCTTACATTACAAAATTTTATTTTAATTTTTTTATAAAAAAAGTATTGAGAAATATTATCGATACGAGTATTACAAAATAAGAACGATTTAAAGTTTTTCAACGGCAACTTTGTATACAATAGTATTATACTTAATCCATAAACATTAAAATAGATGTTTGTGAAAAAAAAAGAGCTTTTCAGCTGCGGAAAAGTTTTACAGAAGCTACTGTTATTTAAGTACTTATAAACTTCCTTATCTATTGTTTTTTTTAATAAGATAAAACTGTTGACTTCGTTTTTGAATTAGAACTGGATTATAACTTGTGTTATTTCAGTCAGTTTTATTAGTAGTACGTTAATTAAATATCGATTATAGTTATCTAATTAAAATTTGATTCAAGCAGCGAGTAATAATGCTATTAGTAGAATAAATTTTATTGTGTAGAATTTCTAAAATTTTAATGTTGGTATTAGACGTTACTTACGTATGTACGAGTATGTATAAATTAGACGATGCAATAATATTTCATAAGTAGATGCACTTACTTGTAGTCGAATAGGCAACTGATTCCTCTTCTGAATAGCATTTGAATGAGTATATTCAAACAAACATAACAAGCTCGGCACTCTACGCTTCTTAAATCAATCTGTCACAAACAAGCTAAAAGTGTTTTGAAGGGAAATTCGATAGATGTTTACACTTGAGGACGGAATAGGGAGTGAATCACGAAACTAAAATTTGTACTCGTAAATAAATGTACAGGTCGCAACAAAGGCTACGGACTTAACTTTAAAGCTGAAATTTATACAATTCGTCGAAGTTGTAATACTATTGTCCTCAAGTGTACCGTAGGATTGCAATAAGTTTTAATACTATAATCGTTAGACACTGTCACCTTGTTAACTATTTGTATAGAGTTTTATATATTTATCGTTTCTTATTCCTCACGTATGTGAGTTTTATTTTTGACCTGTCGTGGCATTATATCTGAAAATATATCCTCTGTGTTTCTTAAACGTATTTTTATTAAACCATCCCACTTTGCAACTCACATTTTTTTAAATAGAATGCTGAACAATTTTTAAATAACTTTTTAAGTAGCAGAATTCATTTCTAAGCAATTTCGATTGTGCCAGGTGAAACTCGTTTTTAGAATTCCATTTAATGATGTAGAAAAATATCTTATTGAAAGAAATTGAGAGTATAACGATCATTATTAATGTGTCTGAAACACAATATTACTTGTAATTGAGTCTACTTTTACGTTCATTTCAACCTTGTTACGTTCTTCAAAATTTCAGGTGATAGTCCCCTTATAATACAAGTCCATGTTAATGACACCTAGTAATTGATAAGTAAATATTATGATCCAAGTTATTGATATGTTAATTACATATCTTGTTTGATACCAAAATATCCAATCTAATCCATGCTAGATAAAAAAATGTTATCAACTAAGTGCTTGTTCATAATCCATAAATTATTGTTAAACAGTGGACGCGTCTGGCGGTCAATTGTTTATAGAAACAATATTTTTGCTTATTTGATGCAGGTTACAACGAAAAGTTTAGTTGATTTCGCAGTGCAACCTAAAGTGCAATATAATGGAGCTAAAAACATGTACCAATCGTGTTATACTAACATAATCATCAATAAAACCAGCAGGAGATAGTGTTTTATCGCCAGATAAATTAGAGTGTGCAATGATGTATTAAAGTGACTAAATAATCCTAAATATGGACAATAACAGCTTAACTCCATGTCAAATAAATAAACTGTTCAGTGAGGATTTTAATTTGAAGTCGCATTTCATAGAAGTGGATCAGGGCAACGTGATCTTCACTCCAAATAATGCCACATCATTCTGGACCACTTTTACTTTAGTATGGAGTTCGATAGGGATAGCGTTGTCAGCAGCAGCTTTGTTGCTGCTTATCTTGACCGCCGTTCTGTTCGCTGACTGGAGAAAGAGTTACAAAAATCAGCTGCTCGTTCAATTTATGCTCGCAAGATTTTTGTACACGTTCGTGAGATTCTTCGGCGATGTTCAGAAACTATTCAACATGTGCTCTTATTCTGGTCGCATCGTATTATTGGACATTGTTTTGATGATTTATACGGAAATGGCGCTCGTAGCTTGGATGTTTGTGTTCAGTCGTCAAATATACATCAGCTTAGTTAAAGTGTTCACCACCGAAAGATGGAGTATCTGGAAAGTGTCGTTATGTGCGTGGCTCGGACCCATCACTGTTACCATGCTACTTCATGCCATGTTTTATGTTGGTGACGATGCAACCCGCATGTATATTTTTCTGTATATATTATTAATCAAGTGGCCTATGCTAATTGCAAACGCAGTGTTACTTATTAAGCTCTCAGATCTGTTCTAAAAAATAATATGAAACCAAAAACAAACATTCGAATTGTTCTAGTCATGATTATGCTGATTTTTTTGTTTTGTTTTCAACAGATAGTTATTGACCTGTTTAAGATAGTTTTTCTAGATAAAGACCACACAGAAAATATCATAAATACTGCGTTAATCGTTAGTAATATAGTTTCGATGTACCATTGTGCATTCTCCATATGTTTTTGGGTACTCGGGAACTCATACACGAGAAAGTTATGGAGGTTTCGCAGCAAAGAATTGGGCACTAAATTGCGACTAAGTATAAGTTCATAAAATTTATGTTTTTACAAGAAAAAGAAAGATGGAAATCTGCTTACCTGAATCGCTTTAATGTTATATTTTTAAGTTTATATGATCAATTAAAAACCTGATAATTATAAATATTGTTTGTTTTTTATAAAAACTATAAAGATATCTTTGTAAAGAATGATTTACATCTGTCAAATTAAGAAAACATCACGTTATAGCTCAGTAACTAGATAAGTATTGAATACATTTAATTATTTTACCCAACGAAATTTACCCTCAAATATTTTGACAAATACTGAATCTTATCTAATCGTCAGCGAGCCACCGCCGATCAAAGTCGCTGCATGTGTAATCTAGCATTAGTAGTGCTTACTGTTTGCACTGGCGAAACATTCACGTAAAAATATGTTGAAATCTCTTTTTTCTGTCAATGTAACGAGTCGTGTTCGCATTGTCACGCAACTTGTTGACGTCAAATGTTTGATGTTTCATATCACTTGACTTAATTTACAGACAAATTGCTTAACAAAATGTTTCTGTATGAATCTTGCAACATGATGTCCACTAAATGTTTTGATGTTTACCGTCTCATTTGGAAACACTCACACAAACACATGTTTTCCAAACTGTTGACAAGTTTCGTGACACAAAAAAAACAACAGTGCAAACGCAAGGATGTATTATAAATGTTTGTCTTGTTTTCTATAAAATTATTTGTACTATTATTGTTTTCAATAATCTTCCCCCTCATAATATTTACTTGCACTATTATCATTTATACTAATAACGCTTGTCATATCAACTTATTAGTCATAACTTTTATTTGCCATAAAATAAGTTTCCATAATAACATGTGTTATAATCATTAGTTTCTATATGTAACACATTACATAATCGATACTTGACATATTAAGCAACATTTAATATAATTTAGAAACGTTTATTGTCTTGTACTAAAAATGATGTCAGTAAGGCATTTGTACTGTAAAAATCAAATGATTTATTACAACAAACAATCTTTAGAAAATAAACAGTTTGTCAAATTGGAAACGGTTAGGTTAGGTTAGAAAAGTGACCACACAACGATTTTTTTAGATTTCTTTTGCAAAGCGAGCATGTAAGGTAGATTAGGTTTACATTTAGGTTTCCTTGTGAATAAAAAAAATCTGTATCGTAGGTATAATCATATATTAATCAACTGAACTAGCATTGTTGTGCTAATAAGGGCAAATGAATATTATGGTGAATAAATGTAATGGAAAACGACATTATTGAAAATGAAAAATATAGCAAATAAATTTATGGATTAAAATTATTATGATACTTGATCGATTATAACCAATGAAATAAGTGAAAATGGTTTTATGTAATTTCACGATTATGGCAACTGAAGCGTTATTTCTAATGAAATTATGGCAAATACAAGTATGGTATATAAAATTATTGCATTTTAAATTATGGCAAACATTAGTAAACCCAAACGCAAACGTGACAAATCTCTTTACAAAACAAGTCTATTGAATGTTTCTAGACAGTGCGATCTCAGCTAACAACAAATCTTGAGATCTATCTTATAACTTACTCGTATTTCATGAAGTGCGAAAGCAAATTCAACAATACAAATTATGAGATTTGGTTCATGTGATAAGTTTCGAAACATCTACATGTTGTATGTTTTAGTTAGAATAACATAACGGCACGCCTTGTTTCCTAAAAGGGTTGGGCAGAAGTGTTACTATTACCTATTAAACCCACATTTTGCATTTCACATTTTGCTTGGAATAATGAGATATTTAGTGCAAATAAGTGATAATGGACGATAGAACAATATTTGAAAAAGAAGAGGACTTTTCCTACCGGTATACAATGACAAATAGGGCAGAGAACCGTGCGAGTTAACCCCAGATAATCTATTCGAATATTCGTAACGGGAAGTACGTAAAAAAAACTTTTTTTTTGTACTCGTATGGGCAGCCGTGCTCTCTGTGCTATTCAATTTTGAATTTCGCAGTAATCTATTTCGTACACATGATAATAGGAAAAGGATTATTATATTTGGTTTAACACGTAAAACAAGACAAGCTATTTCATTATCTACAAGCAATATATACGTATATATGCTTGTAAATATAGACGACAACGATATTTCAATTCAAAATATTTTATTTCACATAAACCTACAAGGGCACTTATGAAACGTCAGAAGCTAGGTGTACGGTTCCAATTGGTCGTTTCCTATGGAGAAGAGCCGGCAAGAAACTCCACGGTTACTCTTTTAAAAGTAAATGGTTTTTACAATGTTTTCAAATTACAGTGTTCAAAGGTATGAGAGGACAGTGTAGGCCTATCAACAACTACTGATTATTTGATTTGAATTTGGGTATCACAATTTCATGTTTACTACGTTATTATGGAAATCGCTTCTTATTATCATCATCAAAAATTGCACGTAGTGTCATTTCTTATCTCGCATAAGTAAACGAGAACCTAGTATGAGAATAGATAGATCATGGGAAAGTTTAGTAATTCGGCAAAGTTGATATATACGATTATACGTATCAATTATAGGCTGACTGCCCAAGGTTGATGTCAGACCTTTATATCTTCTAATAGTTATGAAGGCTTTTACGAGTACATACCATTAACCAGATAATAATCCTATTATCCTACTATAATAATTAATTAATAATATAATAATGTGAAAGTTTGTATGTTTGGATGTTTGTTTCAATCACGCAGAAACGGCTGAACGGATTTGGATAAAAGGTAGGCGTTTTGGAGGACTGTCTTATGTTTTTTTGACGTTTGAAAAGTGCTGATTCTCAGCCTAGTCTGAATAATTGACTTTTGTGTTTTTTATTTTGAATTGTGGATGAAAGGCACCCAGATAGTTTATAATCTGGATTAACACATAGGATAGTTTTTATGCCAGTAGTACGTTCCCGTGGGAGAATTTCCGACCTCCATGCTGAAGAAACCGCGGGCAAAAGCTAGAAGATATAATAAACTACTATCACTGGAACTTATGTCAGACGGTATTTTTTCTATTGGCAATATTAGAATGGAGATGAGGCCTATTTTTCCTGCAAGGAACCTCCAAGAAAAAAACCACTACAGACTGAAAAATAACTTTAATTTCGGTAGGTAGCGGTCTTTGATTTTGATGTTTTGATTTTTTGCCACCAACTTCCGAAAATAAAGTAAATTTTCACTTTTTAATTGCGGTACCTATCCCACACCAATTCATATACCACTACTTTCTACGTAAACAACAGTGACAGGAAGTCTTTATAACATCATCAAGACACACAAAGTGGATTAAATACGTATTATCAGAGCTAACTCAAAAATATTAAGAAACCACCGCACACTACCACAAAAAAAATATTTTCAAAATAGGTTTACAATTGACGAAAATATCGATAAACATACATAAAAAAAGAAGTTTTGAAGTTAAAAAGAGGCCATACCTCTCATTCTAACAATAAAAATAATTTTATTAAAGGTCGCAATATAGGCTAAGCTGAAGTGTATACAATTCTTCAAAGTTGTAATACTATTGTCCTCAAGTGTACCGTAGGATTGCAATAAGTTTTAATACTATAATCGTTAGACACTGTCACCTTGTTAACTATTTGTATAGAGTTTTATATATTTATCGTTTCTTATTCCTCACATTTATGAGTTTTATTTTTGACCTGTCGTGGCACTATATCTGAAAATATATCCTCTGTGTTTCTTAAACGTATTTTTATTTAACCATCCCACTTTGCGTTTTTTTATTTTATAGAATGCTGAACAATTTTAAAAAAACTTTCTAAGCATCGGAATTCATTTCTCAGCAATTTATTTTATGCCAGGCGCAATTCATTTTTAGAATTCCTTAATGATGTAGAAAAATATCCTATTGAAAAATAATTTGAGAGTAACGATCATTATTTATCTGAGACACAATATTATTATACTTTTCTGTTCATTTCAACCTGGTTACGTTCTTCAAAAGTTCAGGTGATAATCCCCATATACCTTAAACGAATCCATGTTACACCTAATAATTGGTGAGTAAATATTATGACCCCATGGGTGCAAGTTATTGATATGTTAATTACATATCTTTAAGTACTTTGTTTGACACAAAAATATCCAATCTAATCCATGTAAGATAAAAAAAGTGTTATCATGTCCTAACTGCTTGCACATAATGCATAAATTATCGTTTAACAGTGGACGTATCTGACGATCAATATTGTTTGTAGAAACAATATTTTTGCTTATTTCATGCAGCTTACAACGAAGATTTAAGTTGATTTCGCAGTGCAACATAATAGAGCTAAAACATGTAGCAATCGTGTTATTATACATAATGATCAATAAAACAGGCAGGAGATAGTGTTATATCGCCAGATAAACTAGAGTGTGCAATGATGTGCTAAAGTGACTAAATAATCCCAAATATGGACAATAACAGCTTAACTCGATGTCAAATAAACAAAGTGTACAGTGAAGATTTTAATTTGAAGTTGCATTTGATAGAAGTGGAGCAGGGCACAGTGATCTTCCCGCCAGAGAATGCCACATCATTCTGGACCACTTTTGCTTTAGCATGGAGTTCGATGGGGATAGCGTTGTCAGCAGCCGCTTTGTTGCTGCTTATCTTGACCGCCGTTCTGTTCGCTGACTGGAGAAAGAGTTACAAAAATCAGCTGCTCGTTCAATTTATGCTCGCAAGATTTTTATACACGTTCGTGAGATTCTTCGGCGACGTTCAGAAACTATTCACCGCTTGCCCTTACTCTGGTCGCATCAAGTTATTGGACATTTTTTTCATGATTTATATGGAAATGGCACTCATAGCTTGGATGTTTGTGTTCAGTCGTCAAATATATATCAGCTTAGTTAAAGTGTTCACCACCGAAAGATGGAGTATCTGGAAAGTTTCGTTATGTGTGTGGCTCGGACCCATTACTGTTGCCTTGCTATTACATGCAATGTTTTATGTTGGTCACGATGCACTCCGCACGTTTCTTTTCCTGTATATATTAATAATCAAGTGGCCTATGTTAATTACAAATGCAGTGCTACTGATCTTAGCTCTCAGATATGTTCTAAAAAATAATATGAAAACCAAAAAAAACATTCGAATTGTTGTAGTCATGATTATACTGATTTTTTTGTTTTGTTTCCAACAGATGGTAAATGACCTGTTTAAGATGGTTTTTCTAGAAATAGACTACACACAAAATATCATATATACTGGTTTAATCGTTAATAATATAATTTCGATGTACCATTGTGCATTCTCCATATGTTTTTGGGTACTCGGCAACGCAGACACTAGAAAGTTATGGAGGTTTCATATCAAACACTTGACCACAAAATTGCGACTAAGTTTATGTTAATAAAATTGATGCTTTTGAAGATAAAGATAAATGGATATATAATTTACTAATCGCATCGACTATTCAAATTAGTTAATTCATTTCATAAAGTCACGCCGACATTAAAGGCATATTAAGAGATCTAGGGTATATATATTATCTTAAGGATTTTCTGTACCTTATTTATGTAAATAGAAGATTTAGATTTTTGAAACCCTATGGACACTATTTATACAAAAATATGAGTTACATCATTAATGTTGAATTTATATATTATATGTGAGAATGATGCAAAAAAAGACGTACGTTATATGCACCCAGAGTACAGCAAATAGAAACAATAATTATAATAAACCATGGCAGCTAAGAGATGACCATTCCCAATTGACGGCGCCCGTTCTCGAACATGACGCATGGATCAGCACCATTCAGCTCAACTCTCTGCTCAAAAGCTCATTTTGAAGAGAGCTAAATGATCCAACACACGCGCCACCATTAGCGAGGCATCTAAGTGAGCATGACATACTCTCAGCCGCCAGGGCACATTCAAGTCAATGAAAGACATACAATATAACCTGGTAAATGGTAGCTGTATAGTAAATAGCACACACACCTGTGCTATGCAATTATATTATACAAAGGAGATTGAGTTTATACAATGCAAAGGTAATCTTTCAATCTTCAGCAGCTCCAACAGTAATCAATTAGTTGTGGTTGTGGAGCAGGACCAGCATTGTGCCAAGCATTTTTATCAGCGATGTTTTAATGATATGTTATCTAAGCATATTGCTTGCCTACCTTTACCTATTGACGAGGCCGATATAATACAAAAATTGCATGTAGTATTATCACAGAGACATATAATATTATCTCGCATAAGTAAGCAAGAACCCACTATGAGAATAGGGAGGTCGTGGTAAAATTTGTCATTCACCCAAGTTGTTAGCAGCTATACTTACCTATCGGTAGGTAGGCTAACTGCCCAAGGTTTGTATCTTTTAGAAGAAAAGTTTGTTTAGTTGGAAGGGTTTTATATACCGATAACCGGATCCTTCTAATAATAATAATATATTATATGTCGGAAATACGTCACTGAGTCTACTTATCGGGGCGCCAGTGCCGCCTAGCAGCGCTCGACAGTGTCTACAACATAACGCTCGGACCGGCCGGAGCTAAGCAGAGTTCGTCGGTGGCGGTCAAGCAGTGAACGCGTTTAGAAAATGTGGTGCGTTTCGAATAGTTGTGTCTTGTGCCTACATTATGTGTATTGCTAATGTGATTAATTTGATCGTGAATTATAATTTGACTTGAAGTGCAAATGGTTTTTCTATTTCGCAATCATCAAAACTACCCACGAAACGCCCACAGTAGTTAAAATATGCCTGATAATAACGAGAGTTGATTGGAATGAAATTTGATAATTTCCGATATCCACGCGGGCGAAGCCGTGGGTGGCTCAATAATAATATCATAAACTAGTATTACTGGCACTTATGTGTAACGGTATTTTTTATATTAGAAATATTGGAATGGAGATGAGCCCACTTTTTCCGTGTTTTTTTTTTCTAAAAAAGGAAAAGGATCTGAGTTTTTTTTATTTAGTGGTATGGAACCTCTTTCTAACAATGATACCATAAAATTCAATATAACAGAATTTGATAAAATATGGGCGCGCGTCATGAAATTCGTTACATAGAAATTCATAAAAAAATATTGAGTGCCCAAAACGCAGCGTACAAGACGCGCGCCTCGGGCGCCTGTTCTAACTAGTGCCTAACAACAAAAAGATTTTAATATTATTATTAAGATTTTATTATTTTAATATCACTCACAAGATAAGGAAACCCGTATATAATTCATGTACTTAATCACATTACATCCAGATTACCGATCCCTAATGGATTACCACTTAATGTAACGTATTATCCGTATTTATGGGCGAATGCCTATCCTCTTCAGTTTAATGAAACGGTTTACCTTTATTTACACATTAGATAACATAACATCACGCCTGTATTCCCCGGGCGGTCGGGCAGAGGTACATCCACAATTCACCAGTTATGTTTAACTCCCATGTAACAGGGTGCGAGCCTATTCCTATCAACTGGGTACAAATCCCGATTCTGGGCTGCTACTGAGAAATTTCAGATGGAAAAACCCATTGCCCGACCCGAGGATTGAACTTAAAACCTCATGCTTAGCAGTAGTGTTTGCGATCACTAGACCAACGAGGCCCAGATATTAAATGTGTAGAAGTTATTGTTCAAAAGTGAACTGCATTCAACAAGACAGCGTTCTAGATATCTCAACCAATTTTACCTTAAAACCCTATATAGATAAAAGTCCTGATATTACAAAAAAAAACAAGTACTATTAAAGTATAGTTTAGTAACGCAAGTTTCTGGCAAAACAGAAATTTCTAAAGCCGGGGCACATGCAGGAGACCCTAAGCTATAGGTAGTAAAATAAATAAACTGTGTGCTTGCTTGCTTGCTGTGTTCGCGTATTTTGCATGATACAACAACATGACCTGCCGTGCAGCGCGGTTTTTTCTAAAATTAATGCTTAAAATATTGTAATTGTAAAGTAAGTCTTTACGTGACTCTAACATAACTTTTATCGACAATAGTAGGTACCATACAAAATCCAGGGGGGGCAGCTGCCCTCCCCTGCGCCCCTTGGGTACGCCCATGGTGCTGTGGTTCCCCCATAGCACATCACATCATCATGCTGAGTGGAAACCTCCTTGTCACAGTCACGACGTGCACTTGCCGACAACTTTTTTTCCATGCTTATAATTTTATATATGTTTAGTTTTAAGTACTTAGTATTCGAGCTAACTTGTCTTATTTTCTATGCACGTGTTTCTGTGACAGTTAACATTTTTTTTCTTTCTTTTACTTTTATGTATCGTCAATCGTGGAGACTCTTTCAATTTACCCAAAAAACCTAACAACTATCAAAAGGATTTTATACTCCTCCATCTCAAAAGTAAGTGAATGTAACAGGACCAGGTAACATGAGAGCGAACCTCTACAAATTGACCTGGAAATGTGCTTAACGCGGCCCGAATTGGTTCGTAATTAGTGCTAAATTACAGCCCGAAACGGACCTCAAGGTTTAAGTGTGCAGACTGGCTGTGGCAGGAATACTCCGTGATATAATAATTTTTGGGAGAAAAAGTTCTATTTAAAATTATGTAGGTGTAAGTATTTTATAATACAAAGGCAGTAAGTAGTAGAATTTCTTAGCTTAATCACAGGCTTAATACGCAATTATCTTTTGGTAAACCATTACCTACTATTATGAAGCCAACGATATCTTGAATTCTATAGAACCAAAGTTAAGGAATCAGATTTCCAAATAAAATAAACAGATACCATAAAGTTCCGTAAACATTATTCGGATTATAATTATCTCATTTTCCTCAAAATTATTATGCAGAAGCAAACAAGTCCTTATTACGTAGCAATAAAGTTCAAATCAATCCTCGATTTGGCAATATCATGTTTTTATGAGCAAAGTTTTCTTAATGAAACTTCAGGGGAGATTATGGGACATAAAAATAATGATGGTTCATAAAAAGACGTTCACGATAAATACGCGTAAGATTCCTTCTCTATGGTGCTTATATTCTATTATAGGTGGATATGGACAGTGGTTTGTGCAAAACGATGTCCTTTGACCAACGAAGTGAAAGGAGGGTAATGGCTTTCTGCTGCTTTAAGCGTTTCCAAGACTGTCCGCTAAATGTTCCGAGAAATCATCATAAAGAATTTATGTAGGTAGTCTAGAAAATGTACCTACAAAACTGTATGGTATCAAGATTTGAACCAAGGAAATGAAATAACCTTCCTTTTTTTTTGAAGTCAGTAATAAGGGCTCGTCTTTTATATACGGGACCCGCCGTATACTCTTCCAACTGTTTTTGTGCAAAGTACCAAGTAGTAGTATCTTGAACAATCTCACGAAGTTTCAAGTCTAGAAAATAAACACTTTCAAATCAAACTTTGATAAAATAACCTCAATTTTTGTACTATTTTGTTTCTTTTGACGAAATTTTGACAGGTGTTGCAATTTTAGGGATGTTTAATTATGCGTTTTTATTAGGGTTCTGTAGTAAACAAGGAACCCTTATAGTTTCGCCATGTCCGTCTATCTGTCTGTCGGTCCGTCTGTCTGTCCGCGGCTTAGCTCAAAGACGGTTAGTACTAGAAAGCTGTAATTTGGCATATGTATACTTATTGTTTTTTTTTTCCTCATCTACCCCATATTGTAGGGTATCGTTAGAAAGTTCGTTCAAAAATATTGAAACTATTTTTGGATTCACGGATCAGTTTGCGAATTATTAAGCTTTTAACTGATTTTTTTTTTGTTAGAGCCAAGTATAATTCTAGCTAAATAGTTGTACTTGGACTTGTGAAAAAATTCAGAGCAGTAGTATATATAACGAAATTAAAAGGAAAACTGAGAGCTAAGTAGGCTGTATAGGTTAACGAGAAATAATCAACCAACTTAAATTTGCAGTTTGAAAAACTACTGATCTCCCATACGGAATGTATGGGAGATCAGTCGTTTTTCAAATACAATGTTAAGTTTGTAGTTTTTAAATAACTTTAATTTCAGAAGTCGGTGGCAAAAAACGCAAATTCAAAACCAAAGACACCGACTTCCGAAATTAATGTAATTTTTCACTTTGTAGTGTTTTTTTTTCGGAAGTCAGTTGTTTTTTTTTTTTTTTAATTTTTAGCCGAAGCGTACCTTTATTTTAGGATTTTTTTTGACCCAACTAACCTCAAAAACAATCCAATAAAAGTTTAACCACCTTTGTTTTTATACATCATCCAATCCTGAACAGTTAACCGATAACTGTTGTGTTCTTAACGATAAAAAATATTTGAGGCTTAATTGAATCCTGTCGCGTCCGTGACATGTAGGGGTGGGCTTGTTTACGTTTGATCAGAGATTAAGTACGGCCGTATCGAGCGGCCACTCCAGCCAACACTGATTGGGTGCCAGCCCTGACGGTTCGAGCACACTCGAAAAATGTACGGGAATTTTATTTAATTATTCCGAATATTCCTGTGGTTCTTCTTCTTCTTTTCGTTTTGATGTACATCAATGTTGCTTATACTGTTTGGGCCCAGTAGTTGGCCACGTTTATTGCGGTGTCAGAGGCGTTATTCTGATCGTCAAGGGTGCAGGTGAACGGATATTTGGGACTCTCTAACAGATGGGACATAGTCTATTCAGGAGCACCGCACTCGCAAAACTGTGGTAAATCTTTTGTTTTAATCATGCCGTGTTGTTTTATCGTACAAGTAGTTACAAAAAAACAGGCAGTGTTTACGTTTAATCTGCGATTAAAAAGGTCGTAACGAGCCGTCACTGGAACCAACACTGATTGGATGCCAGCACACTGACAGGAGGAGTGTACTCGAAAAATGTACGCGAATTTTATGGAAATATTTTTGAAATATTTGCGCCGTAAGCACAATGAGATAGGATTTTTTTTACATTAAAGTTACTTTATTTCATTAATTATAGTATTTATATAATATATAAGCTAACAGACTTAAAATAATTATATGTACTTACATGTTTATAACAAAAAAAAAGAAAGAATCTTATGCGAAAATATTCCAATCTTATTGAGAGTTATTATTTTTCGAGCCGTTTGTGGTTGATACACTAGGGCCATGGGGTCCGAGTACCCACTTAGATTTTCAAAACATCGCGAAGCGGTTGGTTGGTCGACTTTTCACGTGACCAGAGGGCTGCTTTATTTTTTGGCCAAAGTATCAGTATTGCCATACAACGTGGCAATGCTGCCAGCCTTTTGGGCACTTTTCCTGTTGCCAGCGATGCGGACAAATTTTTTGATGCCCTATGAGATAGAATGACCTTTGTTTTTACGTTTCGGTAGAAAAACAGGCGATGTTTACGTTTGCTCAGAGAATTAACCCTTTTCCAAGACCAGTAGGTAGGTATTGTAATTCTATGTGATTTATTAAAGAATTATATGCTTCTTGAACAGCATAAATACAGCAGGATTGCAGGAGATAGAGGCTACACTAAATCTGATGCTAGTCTATTTTAAGCATACCTTTAAGAAGTTATGAACCAAATACACAGGGTCAAATTAAATTTGCTAGCAAAACTTGATAGACGTGATAAAAATTAAACAAAAGATGATTTAAAGTTTGGGGGGGTCAACGACAGCTGGTCTTTAGTTACCTACTTGAAGTATGAGTTTTACTACTGTTCTTGAAAACTGTTTTTTTTTAACTGATATTTCAAGTAACTAGGTACACTTAATCGGTCGTAGACCCCAATTTTTTTTTCGATGCCCGGTGCAGAGTTTCGCTAATTAATTTAATTTGACCCTGTAGATACCTTCATACGAGGAACATGTGGCTAAGTAATAACAGCCGTACGGGTTGATCAATCAGGTTAAACTACGCTTGCCGGGGTTGGTCCGTGGATCTTCTTCTTTTTAAGAGCAGTGACAGCCTAGTGGTGTGACCGTCGGACTGCCAAGTCATAGGTCTCGAGTTCGAACCCAAGGCAGGCACCTCTGACTTTTCGGATTCATGGGCGTATTGAATAATTATCACTTGCTTCAAAAACGGTGAAGGAAAACATCGTGAGGAAATCGGCATGCCTGAGAGATATTTCTTGACGGCATGTGAAGCCAAGTCAGAGGCCCATGGGTGGGTTTAAAACTCTGACACCAGGTTAGTCACTAACCACACGAAAAGAAGAAGAAGGACCGGGGATGGGTGACCATCTTTACATAGCGAGACTCCTCCGTAACTCGGAAAGCGCGTTAAGCCGTTGGTCCCAGCTGTCATTCGTGGAGCTTTGACAGTCGTTACGGGCCGTCAGAGGGCCGAAAGTCTGACAACCAGTCTTACCAAGGGGTATCGTATTACCCAGTTACTGGATTGTGGAGGTCAGATATGCAGTCGCTCCATGTAAAATACGACATACGAATTTGACGACACGGTTGGCGCAATGGCTGAGCGATCGACTGCTGCGCAACGTGTCGCGGGTTCGATCCCCGCACGGAACAAATATTTGTATGATCTGCAAGTAGTTGTTTCGGGTCTGGGTGTTAGTGTATGTGAGTTTCTATGTGTGTAAACGCACCCACGATACAAGAAGAAATTCTCAGTGTGGGGCAACGTTTAAAAAAAAAAAAAAAAAACTGGTACTTAGCTGCATCCGGTTAAGCTGGAAGCCGACCCCAACATAGTTCGGAAAAGGCTAGGCAGATACCTTCATAGAATAAAAACTTGATATATTTCGTGTTACCTATGATGAGGCAGTGCATTATATTTGCCATTGCGGTAGTACCCAATATTTCAATCGAACAATATAAAATGCGGCCGTATCGAGTTTGAGGGACACTAACCACCACGTATTGGATGCCAGTCCGCTGACATGAGAACACTCCAAATATTTGCATGGATTTAAGTCAATAACTTTGAATCGTTTAAATAAAAAGCTACTCTTGCTACGACACAATAAAGTGCAATTCTAATTACCTACTATTGAGATATGATTGTGATATTCACCTAGAAGTTGCCTCGCTTTCTATCGCGTAACTCTTATATTTTCTGACTACGTTATGCTTACTGAATTGGCCCGACAAGACGAGCCCCCCGCGTACTTGTGGCACTTGTAGCTTCGTACCTAGTATGCGGAGAACACTTTATGTACTATTCTGTGGTATGACAAAGCTCACTTGACTTATAAGTCGTTTATATATGAGATTTCACATCGAAATTCATTTAGAAGTACCTAATTCGTCGATTACCGTATTATGATGCCTGTATGTCTGAAAGGGATCACACACGTCGATCAGTCCTTCACTATTTCGTTCAAGTTTGCACTGCCCTGTTTTGCCCCAATTGCCCCAATGCAGGGCAAAGGCCTATCACTCCCGTTTCCAAACACGTATCTTGTTTTAACTAACAATATAAAGTTTTATTCCTCTCAGTCACATCTAAAATAATCTCGAACTTAGCAAAATATATTTCAGGCTTTGCTGACAGCTTGCTAAAGTTTATCGTAAGAGTTACTATATTTAGAACATTCTCTTCAAAGGACAAGACTGGACGGCCGACAGGTCGTTACGTTTGATCAAAGATTAAGGGTGGATCCAGTGGGTACTTCAACTGCCAAGAACTCGGTGTGCCAAATGCTTTAGATGGCGATGTCTGTCGGATTTGTAGTAGGTATTTTATTTCGGTTAAGAGGCGAATTTATGACTACGAAGCAATAAACGTCGGAGGTAAGTTAATTGTTGCGACAAATTAGATTTCACCAAGTGATCAAACGTCTAAAATGCAACAAGATTTCATTAGCCCTAACGGATTTTCAATTCTTTCCCATACTTATATTTGACGGTTAGGGTACGTGTCTCTTGTTATCATCAGTCATATTTTAACTATTGTGGGCGTACTATAGGTATTGTTGGTTATTTGCGGAATAGAAAAACCGTTTGCAGTTCAGATTACGGACGCTTCTAACATGCACGTCTTTCTACATTGTTCTCACATATTTAATTTCAAAATGAATGATGTAGACAATATTTTGTAGCAATTTTTTTAAAAGAGTGTCCGTGGAGTTTCTTGCCCGTTCTTCTCCATAGGTACCTACTCCGCTTTGGAATGGGCAACTAGCTTCATATTTCTGACTGACCGGCTCCTTCACAATTCAAAAGTGCCTGTAAATAGTTCAATTGAAATAAATGCTTCTAATACCAACAACATATATATAATAAAATTTAATCTAAGTATACTTTATTATTGGAGCCGCCGCGCCCCCCATTGGTCACTCTACACCCCCCCCCCCCCCGGGGGGCTTCACGCCCCACCAGTTGGGAATCCCTGGGTTAGATAATAATACATTTTTCGGAACTTTTTCAGGAAAAAGGAAGAACTTTAAATTATTTTATTCAGAATCTAGTATACCAAACATTAGTCTAGAGTGACCAATCTAACCCAGATGGAACTAAGAATCGATTTATTTCAGGAAGCAATCAACAAATGCGATTTTTATTATTAACATGGCAAAGTAAAAGGAAATAGGTACGGAACAAAAATACATGAATACTCGAGTTGCGAGCGATATTTGACCCATCTATACTCTATGAAAACCTCTCAGGTGAAACAGTATATGTTGTATGGTGCAAGGAGTAAGAGATAAGTTGGTTTTTATTTGGTTCGCTTTGTGTAATGCAATGCAAAAGTATCGGGACCTCATTGTAATTATCAATAGTAGAGGTTTCCCACGTATCCACGGCCCACTTAACTAGGTTACACTGTACATAGGTATCCTATATTAAAACTCTCTTTTTTATAAAAATCCATGTAATTTTTATGACAGTCGTTCCAGTGGGTGACTACGCGATTGATAATGATATGATTTTTTTGTCGATGATGTGTCGTGTTACTAGATTCACATCAAGATATTGTCACTATTCATAACAATCAAGTTCATAGGTGCATATTTTTTCGGCTCCGGGCTAACGGCTCCTTTGATACAAGGAAGGACCTCTTTACATTTTATCAGAGTGAGTGTCCTTTTTTCCGCAAAAGTGAATAGCTTTTTCTCCGATGCATTAAAATACCTCCGCATCGTCTCCTCACTTTTTTTTTTTTTTTGGTTTGGCAGGAGTGGGAAATCCTCATGGACGGCAGACTGCCCCACCGGTGAGCCAGTCTAGGCAGTGTTGGATTCTTACCGGCTAAAATCCACTCCTGCCTTTCTAAGTGTCCCCCTGACATGGTCAGAGTCTTTTTTATAGTGATTTTATATTAATTTTCGATATTTAGTTTTTGATTTCACTGAATTTTAAATAAAGTTTTACTTGTATTAATTAATATTTACTTAGATTTTTATTATTATCTTGTCCTCACTTGGACCACCTCAATTCGGTGTGTACAGAGTAACGGAATAGGAAAAGCGAAGCACGGAACTGACAGGTTTGGCCAGCGCTCGGCTCGTTCAACTCGTTGTCAAGCGACTTGACACTGTGACAGTGCCGACAACCTTGGGTTACCTACCCGCATACTTACCTACAATTATGTCCTTTTTATACATACTTTTTATGTATGATTAGGGTTGTTTTATACAGGATGGCAGGGACATCCACAGAACTGATAAAAGACCTCTTTTATCTGTTCTGTGGGGACATCGACGCGAAGCCTGATACCATGGATTCAGTACATGATTCTAAATCATGGCATGAAATTATTCGTCGGCAATTTAAAAAAAAACAGCTGTTCCATACATTTTGACCGCGTAAGTATTGCACTTTTCTATGAAACAGCAGTTTTTTTTTTTAATAACCTACGTAAAATTTCAACGCAGCACCGTGCAGCGTTCAGAATCATGTACTGAATCCATGGTAACAGTTTTCGCGTCGATGTCCTGTATATCCATGTGTGTGGAGGATTTGTGATGACGAGATTCATGCAAAGGGCCTTTGCATGAATCGTGGTCGTAATTATGAAACCCGCTTTAAATTAAGCCTTGCTAAAGGATTTAATGTTTGGGCTTATAAATGATAGAATATAATAACAGATAAATTTATTCGAGATAGCGTTCATTCAGGATAGCGTGATTCGAGATAGCGTTCATTCGGGATAGCGTGATTCGAGATAGCGTTTTCGGGATAGCGTTCATTCGTGATAAAGTGATTCGGGATTTCGAGTTTCGGCCTAACGTTTTTGAGTCATATTATTATTTTAATGGTGATACAGAGCGGGAAGGTGATACTTGGATTCCTTCACATAATCTCGTCTCTTTTCATTGGGGTGGGCAAAGATACTGAACTTGATCTTTACATACTTATTTTGCTTCGTCGACGTTCATGCATCAGGTCATAGAGGCCCGCTGGTAGCGACTACTGACTACCATGCATTTTACCATTTTTGTGGAACCTGTCTATTTATATTACCAACGACAAGCTAAACTCATCCTCTCTAAACTGCATAGCTAGTAATCCAACCCCCTTTTACACCGCAATCAGCATCCAAGAAACCTGAAAAGCAACCGCAATAAGCTTTCAAAACGAAATTGAAAGCTTTCAAAATGTTTCCCGCTTAAAACCATTTCCATCAGTGCCACCTGTAATAGCTACCTTCTCAACAACTATCATTACTTTAGCTTCAAGTTCTGAACAAGTCTCGACAGGCATTTAAACTTGTTAATGTCTTGCGCATCAAAACTATAACGAACTCAACTTGTAATTACGGAGTGAAAGTGCCCTCGCAGTTCTGATGCACATGCTGTTGTAGGATAGATGTTTGAGTGTAAGTTCGTGGTTTCGGGAACTTTTGATGTCATGTTCAGTGGGATATTATTAGACTGAAGTCGGGTTTCATCGTGTAGCATGCAGTTAGTGCTTAAGTAGGTACTAATATTTTGTTATCTACTGCAGATGCTTAATTCTCATTTTATCTTCTTCTCTCATTGAATGCGATGCTCTAAAATAAACCGGTTTTAAAATTTCGGAAGTCGGTGGCAAAAACGGAAATTCAAAACCAAAGAAATTATTTTTCACTTTGTAGTGTATTTTTTCGGAAGCCGGTTGTTTTTTTTTTTTTTTTTTTTTTTTTTTTTTTTTTTTTTTTTTTTTGTTGTGATACCTACCCCGCACAAATTCGGATACCACTACCTGCTATGTTAACAGCAGTGACAGAAAATAATTTAGTTTAACATCATCCCCATAGACTAAGTTGAAAAATACGTATTATTGAAGCTAACTCAAAAACTGCCGCACCAAAGTTAATAAAATTGACGTGGGACCACCGCGCAAGCTCCTTCTACCAAATAAAGATAATTTTCATAATCGGTCCACAATTGACGAAAATATCGATATACATACATAAAAAAAAACTACAAACAAACATAGAACGTCCTCCTTTTCGGAAGTCGGTTAAAAACTACTCTCACTCAATACATGTTTCAAGGATATTTTCCGGACATATTTGGTCTCACAGTTTTAATGATGCACGTATGAACGTCTAAAATTCTACATCATTTTAGAAAGTATATTCAATCCACCTTAGTTCTAATGTTTTAACGAGATTCAGTAATCTCATTAAAACCTGCTACTGAAAAACTGCTCACTGTCGCTTACCATACGAGTCATTAAAATGAAATCTAAACACTACTCACCTCTTAACAAAAAACGTGCCTACATCAAATTTTCATAAACCTACAAGCAGGATTACGCTCAGATCGATCTCCGGCCTAATGAGCGTCGCGGAAAAGTCTGCAATTATTACGCACGTGACAGGAAAAAAGTCTGCGCTTATTACGCACACGACAGGGAAAAATCGCAAGCGGGAGATAGGATGGCAGGGAGCTATTCATATAGTACTTACTTGCCGTAGGGTCGCCAGGAGACGTATTTGTCAGGAAGGATAAAATGATTTTGTCATCAGAAAAAGTATTTGAAGGACTTTTTTTTTTTTTTTTTTTTTTTTTACTTTATTTGTGAACATAGTACATAAAAGGTCTTATAATATACATTTTCGCGAGATCTCTATGTTCTACCAATGCAATTGGTATACAAATAATTTGTTATATCATTTTAATATGTAGGTCTAATGATTTGGAACATGCAATAATAATAATTAGATTGAAGAAGATTAATTTAAATGATTTCAAAAGTCTTAAGTCAGTTACTAATATTATAATGTCAAAAAAAATGTCAATGTCTTATATTATCATTTAAAATTAAATCTTCTATGGAGTAATAGGCCTTCTCTACTAGAAATAAGAATAATTTACTTTTAAATTGGCCTAAAACATTATCTACACTTCTTATGCATTTTGGTAATTTATTATACACTTTTGGAGCCATTATAAAAAAGCTTTTCTTAAATAATGCGGTTCTAGATCCAACTAAATTTAACTGGTCACATCGACGCTGACTTGATACTCGAGAAAATCTATTCATATTATTTTTAACAAACATAGCTGTTTCGTATATGTATAATGAGGGCATTGTAAGGATTTTCATGTTTTTGAAATAAGGCTTGCAACTGTCGGTGGTTTGCAGATTACAAATGGCTCTTGTACATCTTTTTTGGCACTTAAACACGATATCTTTGCCTGTGGCATTGCCCCAAAATATAATGCCGTACCTCAATGTTGAGGCAACTAGACCATGATATGATGTTAAGACTGTTGCTCTATTTGCCGTTTTGCTTAACATATGCAAGGCATAGACTTCCTTCAAATACTTTTTCATGTTTTTTTCAACATAGTAAAAGTAGACGATTTGACGATTTACGACGTTTGTAAATATGTGAGAACCATGTATCTATCACATAAGTCATCAATAATCAATCATCATCAATTTACCTGTTATTGCTTTTTTTTAATTATTTATTACCTATTGTGGTATATGTAGTTTTTGTAGGAATAAGTACCTGACTAATGAAGCCATTTTAAATAAGGCGGATTGTCGGATCAAAAAATCCGTAAAGGGTCAAAGGCTTATCACGGTTGCTGGAAAAGTGTTATCCGAGACTCCAATCCAAGCTCATAATTCGAAAAAAAAAACCGGATCCCGTGAACATAAAGTGGTGAATAAAACAAATATAAAATGTTGCCGACGCTCGTCTCAGACATTCGTCTTAGTCTCGAATGCAAACAAAGAAACCGAAATGAGGACAAATCCGAGAAAATCAAGACTAATGGCAATTCTACATGCGGAGGCAAACGTCACGCGGATAGGTAATCAAAAAATATTATGTGTATTTTTCGCGGTATTATAACCATTTTTGTCGCTAGCTAAAGAAGGGAAATCCGCAGAGGGCTTATATTCCGTTTCTTATGAACTGTTATACTATTTTATATTTGTGTTTGCTGAGGGTGACATTCTAGTTGATATTACCTACTGTGCTGAGATGGTGCATGATATCAGAAGGCCAATTCTTGTTATTAAAAACGTTCATATTATAGTCGCAATTTGTCAAACTTGTCAAAAATGTTGGTAAATCGATTGTATTTTTGACAGATTGCGAATGAGATGCGAATGTGAACGTGCATAAAAATTAAAGGAATTGCCCCTCAGATGTCGTAAAAGTTATGAGGGAACAGCTGATGCACATACATACCCACATGCATACATACATACCGGCCAAAATCATAAACGTCATAACGTCAGTCTCGCTGAAAAGCGCAGCGCTGGGGTTCTTTCTCGCATAGGGTCGCAGCATTATGCTTAGCGATGGCCATTTTGCATACGTATTTTCTTTATTTATATATACTTTATTGTACACCAGATTATATATTACATAAAGAAAAAGTAATACACTACAAAATATACAATGGCCGGCCTACTGCGATCTCTTCCAGGCAACCTTAAAACCCCCTCCTTTTCACCTTTCTTTCTTTTCTTTCTTATAAACCCCCTTTTTGCTTCGCCGTAGTCGGGTAAAAACAAACATCTTTTGGTTTTACTTTACTTGTACTAGCTATACCCAGCGTGCACTTAATTTTTCTTAGCTTCCATAATCTGTCTAAAAACCTCCACAACGGACTGCTGCTTTTTCATTTACTCTAAGGCTTGAGCCAGACAATCACGTAAGTTAAGCTCCACCATAAAATAAGAAAGAACTTTGAACTCAGCTGAAATTCTAAGATAACCAAAAATAAAATTTACCTAAAGGGTCCCCGAAACTACGAGTATGTATATGCTCATGTTCGCACAGACTAGTAATAGACTAGGAATAGTAATAATATCGCGGTGGAATTTTATCGCTTACTGGATTTTCGCCTCTCGGTGTCGGAGCGTTCAGAATCCAACGCGCTAGGACGCACTCTCGTCCGCGTTGAAAAAACACACTGTTGTATTTTCAACTCTCGGCGCTAAGCAGAGCGTTGAAAACCTAGTGCACGAAATAAATCGCCGCGGGAAAAACTCGTCCGTGCGTACCTGGGTTAACTTGCAATTGATCAATTGCCATCTATTTCCATTGCAGTAATATTGTACATCGCTTCAATTGCATTTGGTAGACGATCAATTTGCGCATCAATGTGTATCAATCACTTAAAAATTTACAATTTCAATTGATCGTTTTGGGGACCCTTTAGATTTCATTTTTTTTCGTGCAGCAGTTCGTTCAGTCACAATGCATAACGCAAGGTTCCAATCCCAGTAATTACCCAGATACCCAGAGAGATTACCCAGTAATAAATAAAAGAATAATAACATACCTACAAGTAGATATATACTTTACAGCAATAAAGTTAATGTAAAAAAAAAAGTTACGCCTTACACAGAACCGTACCATACCGTATCTCTGTAATATGAAAGGGTTTTATAATTACGAGCGCATTCAGCGAGCACTGGGACATTTAAGGTACATAAGACTGGGACATTCGAGGTACATAAACCGAGGAAGCGGGACGTAAATGTCCCAAAGCGGTGTGCTGTCGTGACATTCTTAGTAAGTACAAGAATATACGAGAGAAATGTACTTCTCTTACTTGTAACAACCCTTAAAGTCGTTAATAGTAGTTCTTCTTTTCGTGTGGTTAGTGACTAAGCTGGTGACAGAGTTTTAAACCCGCCCATGGGCCTCTGACTTGGCTTCAATCGAGAAATATCTCTGAGGCATGCCGGTTCCTCACGATGTTTTCCTTCACAGTTTTTGAAGCAAGTGATACTCATGAATACGCACATAAATCCGAAAATTCAGAGGTGCACGTTAGTAAGTAAGTAATAATAAGTAAGAGGTGAATAGTATATTCATATTTTTGTATGTTCCCAAAGAAATATAAAAACAAAATCTCATCTAATGATAATAAGTAATAGTGTGAGTCCTTTTTTCTAAATTTAATTTATTTCAACCATTTAAATTATACTATTATTTATTAATGAATTGTATTGTACTGTTAATTCCTGTTTTTGTTTTTTATAATGTTAATTCTAATTTGTGATATTAAGGAATAATTTATCCAAAAAATTATTTAAAAAAAAGACGTGTGGCACTCGGAGACTGCCGCGGTAAAGCTATTGCATAGCATTTTTTATCAACTTATGCAATTTGTGTCACAGTGATGCGCGCGCATCTTAAAATTTCACTCTATGGGGGTGTTAGGTTATTTTCGTTACGGAATTTCTGGATTCGGTCTCCACGCTCAAGGCCCGCGATAGAAGCTATGCAATAGCTTAAAAATTGTTTTTAATATTTATTTATTTGTATTTTATTTTTAATAATCAATTATTTTTTCATTTCTATCTCTGAGATTACTCAGATATTTAAATTAAAAAATAATTAATCTAGTGGCAATTTTTATCTAATCTTACTTTTGTTAACATGCGGATAATGTAGTGGGCTCCAATATTGTTAACACTACTTATCTTCTTCTTTTCGTGTGGTTAGTAACTAACCTGGTGTCAGAGTTTTAAAGCCGCCCATGGGCCTCTGACTTGGCTTCACATGCCGTCAAGAAATACTACTTATGAGCCTATATTATTGTTAGTTGTAAACATTTTATATTGTAGCTGTTTATTGTCTCATAATAAATAAAATAAAATTGTAGTTGAAAAGTCGTAGTTATTTCAGCTGCAGCAGTGGTAAATTGTGAAGAAAAAATATTATTGTCCTATTGTACTGTAATATTGTCCTTTTATATACATAGTAAAGTTATCTACTGGCTTTTTGACCCGATAAGTAAATATATTCAATTCTAGAAGATTTTTTTTGTCACATGCTCATCTTGTAAGATTATAGAGGTATCAGGAACAGGGTGTAAAGTTCACTCATCCTCCATAGCAAAGCGAGGATCCTCCGACCAGATGGGTTTTGTGTCTGGTGGGCTACTGCCCGACGATTAATGTCGGGGCGTTGGATATACCCAGTCACGTGATAAGCACTGCTTGCGCGATGCAGAATTTTGCGTGACCTCAGTGTGATGCGTAGTTCGCAAGTGGCGATGTAGATGCACCCACAAAATTTTTGTAATTATAATCAAGGGTGGAATAAGGAAAAAGTAATCCCAGAGGCCTAGAAATTAATTAAATATGCATTAAGTAGAACCGTAGAGCAGTTCTACTTAATCATCATCAGACCTTCAGGAATATTTCCACCACTTTTATGTTTATTTCAATTATTCCCGTCATATTCAAGTAAACTCTCCGAAGCAAATGAAATGCCACACACTTTAATTATTGACACTGCTAATACAGGATTCTGTTTGTACTAAAATGTTAGAAAACAAAACACAACATTTAGGTACCATTGTAGGCCCGGGCACATCTGTGTTTGACCGTGCGCTTGACCACAAGCCGTTCGCGGGAGCCCCGAATAAATTATGCAAAAACAAAGCCGTGGACAAGCTCGGTACACATGGTATTATTTACATTTCAAACTACGCTACGAAAATAATTTTGGATGTTCAAAAGATACAGGTACTTAGATATTTTCTGGTCTTTGGAGACCTAGTAGGTACCTAGATTTGGGGAGCTTGCGTCCCCAAAATTGAAACTTAGTCAACAGACTGGAGACATAGGTCTTGACTTACTAATTATTTTTTACTATGGCGACGATCGTCAAAAGTATGTGGTTAGGGAAAATCAGGAAATGGTTAAATTGATACTTTTCTACCGCTTTTACAAATGCATCTAAATACTTTTCTGCTTCTTCTAACTTTCGGAAAACGACAAAAATTTCAGTAAGAGTCTTTATCCTACATTTGTACCTTCCGCCAGCGGCTGCGCCCGCGTCACATCTTTATAAATTATAGCCTATGTTACTCAGAGATAATATAGCATTCTACTGATGAAAGAATTTTTAAATCGGTGCCGTAGTTGTTGCGTTTATTCTTTACAAACAAAAATACGAATCATTTCTCTTTGTACAATTATGTACCGAGCCAAGCACATCGCTTTTAAAAAGAGCAACTTTCTGTTCCTTATATCTAGTAAAGTTCAAATGTTAGTACAAGTGGATAAATAAAGCTATTCGAGCATATTTTTCTCGTTTACTTACGACGTTCACCTGTGATGTTACTTTATGCTAAAGTTTCTCAAGAAAAGGTTAAATAAATGGTACGATATTTTCTTTTTCGATCATACATAGGACCACTTTTATTAGCTAGGTAGAAAGATATCTCATTTGGTTGTGTCTTTAATTTATATGCAGCTTTAGAAAGGCATGTATCTTATCGAACCTCAAATAATTCCCATTTCTAAAAATATTATTGAACACTGTAATATCGTACCGTCGTCATCTGTAGTGTCGTGATGGCCGAGTGGTTAAAGCCTCGCCGCTCATGTACGAGGTTGTGGGTTCAAATTCGGGCAAGTACCAATGTGACTTTTTCAATTCATATGTACTTTCTGAGTTTATCTTGGACATTACAGACATCGGTGAAGGAAAAACATCGTGTGGAAAACTGGACTTATCTATATATATAAAATGGTAAACTGACTGACTGACTGACTGGGTGATATATCAACACAAAGCCCGAACCGCTAGACCTAGAGACATGAAACTTGGAGGGTGTGTTCTTTGTGAAGAGTAAGTATCCACTAAGAAAGGATTTTTGGGAATTCCACCCCAAAAGGGGTAAAATAGGGGATGGAAGTTTGTATGAAAGTCCGTCAGTTTTGAAGTTAGGATCTTCAAATTTTGTGTTTAGGCTGACAATTGAAAATTAATTTATACGTGTCTCAGCGTTTTTAATAATTCCACCCCAAAGGGATAAAAAGGGGGATGAAAGTTGAAAAGTCCTTAATTTTCTAAGTAAAATCACTAAATTTACTATCTAGGCTTATGGTTGGAAGCTAACGCAACGGTGTTGTTAGAATTTCAACCCTTAAGGGGGTGAAAAGGGGGATGAAATTTTGTTTTTAATTAAAGTTATTTATTTTTTAAGTTAAAATCACAAATATTTCGGTTTATGGTTGGAAACTATACAACGTAAATCGTTGTCTTTTTTAAATTTCAACCCACAAGGGTCCGGCGTCATGGAGAGTGTGATTGTCGTAACTTATTGCTGGGCAAACCACAATTGAGGCGATAAGTCCACTCTTTGAGGAGTGGCTAGAGAGGCGCCACGGCGTCCTCACCTTCCGCCTGACACAGGTCCTCACCAGACACGGTTGTTTCGGAAGGTTCCTGTTCCGCATAAGGCGGGAGGAAACACCCGGGTGTCACCACTGTGTGGATCGCCCGGAGGACACGGTGGAGCATACGATGGAGGTCTGCCCAGCTTGCCACCGTGTCCTTGTGGAGGCGATCGGTGACAGTGATCTCTCACGTCCAGCCCTGGTCCAGGCCATGGTACGTAGCAAGAAGGCCGTGGCAAGCCGTCACTTCCTTATGCGAAGCAGTAATGCTCACGAAGGAGGAGACGGAGCGCGTGGCGGAGAGACAAATGTCGTGCCATCACGGCCTCTAGCTGCCGCAGGAGACGCCCTGGGCGTCGGGAATAGCAGGCCGATTCCCGGCCACCGTAGGCGCGGGCTTGAGGGCGGTGAGCAATGGGTAGCTCGCCGTCCGATAAGGACCAGGCCCGGGTCGAGGGCGCGTTGTGTTCCACGCGCGCCTCAAAGAGATGTCAGCACAACGACAGGGGTCCGCTAGGACCGATGCCTGCCGGGGTCGGGGGAAAGTCCGAAAGGGATACTGTGGCTGACTAGGCTGTTTCTCCGTCAGTCAGTTTTATGTGGCTTACTCTCGTGTTAGCTGTCCAACTAGCCTGGTTGTTTTAGTACCCGCTTCCGAATTAGTGAAAATCATTGTATATAGAGAAATACTGTGAAGGATTTAGGTAGATACCGGTCCTTTACAGTAGGTATTTCTTGACAGTATTCCTCAAATATCACACATAGTGGAGGACAATTAGCTATGAACAAAGCTCTATATTGTTATTGTTATAATAATTCATAATTATCTAGAAAAAAAGAATGTATACTCTACGCAGACGAAGTAAAATAAAATAGTAACGAAGTCAAACCTTACATTGAATATTCGAGTCTGATGCCGAAAACATAGTTTTTAGAATTTTGGTCTGATTGTTTGTACGAGTATGTATGATGACGCATATAATCCCCGAAGGATTAGGCAGAGATGTGCCTATAGTATACCCACTTTTCGCCCATGTAATTAGGGCGAGCCTGTTGCTCTCAACCGGGAAAAAATCCAAACCCCGGGCTACTAATAAATAGTCGAGTAATTGCGACCTACTTGGATGTAGCGCACGCCGGCCCCTGCTGCCGTACCGCTCGCTTCGCTCGCTCGCGCGCGCGCGGTTATTTGGAGCTCTAACCTAACGTAACACATTTGGCTGGAGTGCGCTAGCTTAGTTAGAAGCACCTGATCTGTTTCAAAGTAAACTAATATATTCTAACGATAAAGCCAAAAATGAAACAGTTTAGAAGATATCTGCTAGATAAGTTAGCCAGAACTTATCCAGTGGTGCCCCATGATTTGCTCTCACAGAAATCTATAGTGGATGCCTTTGTCTACTTGTGTTATCTGACTATTATCTATGATGATGAATGAAAAACTCAACCATTAGGAAAACTGGTTGAGAATCGAACAACTTCTAAATGTAATTAGTAAATGCCACCTCATACACAGGTAAGTAGGTAAGGTAAGTATCGTCATGGTCCTTCGAAGCGTGATATTTTACGAAAACCACGACCACAGTACAAATAAGTAACGGAATGAAAACGGACGAAACGACGCGCTTCGAAATCTCGGTGTATATCAGTACGCAACAGTATCGAATGCGCGACGCACGGACGCGGAAGGTTTATGCGAGCGGCCGTAGGCAATTATTTCAAGGTTACTGCCGAGACATAATACTGTTACTTATTTATACTGTGCCACGACCATATCTCTATCACAAATCTAATAATTTAAAATTAATTGAATACCCAACATCATTTTAATAATTCCAAAAGTATAATTAATTTGCGGTGTCACGTTTCTCATTACAAAAACAATTAAAAACTGTTACCAATCACCATGACATCAATCTCAAACAAAAAGCAAATTAATATTTTACGAGTACTTTTTAATGGCAACCGGTATGTGTCATCAAATATGCCATTTCAGCTGGCTTCAATAATTGCACTATAAAAATATCCATTGTACCATCTGCAGTTTATACCTCATTCGAGTTTTTAATATCTCCCAAATAAAGGATTTTTTTTTTAAGTTTTTTTTTTTTATAAAAAATTTAAATCATTTTATTTTTAAATAATTCAATATAAATGTTTGGATGTCTACAAGTTTGCTATCACAGCTGCTGTATGAGAAACTTTTTTCTATACTAATAAAATAAAAAGGTATTTGTTTGTAAGTTTCTATACAGAACCCCTACAATCTCCGGAACTACCATTTCAAAAATTCTTTATGCATTGGACAGCCCAGTTCTTCAGGAAGGTTATAGGCTGTGTAACATCACGCTACGACTCTTAAGAGCTGAGCAAAAAGAAAAAGAGTCAGAAAGAACGCGAAGTGAAAACGAAGTTTTACCGCGGACGGGCGATGGGATGCGACGCGATGGGTCGGGGGCCGAAATATCACGAGGACGAAGTATATGATTTTACTACAACCGAATATTCCAAGTTTTTACAGTGTCCGACTGCGTTTTTCATTTTAGTTTTCTCCTCTATTAAACACGATATGTTCTGCAAACGATGGAACACTTAGTGTTACGTCCAGCACACTGACACCTAGGTACTTTAGAAGAACTAATGGATGGTACTGATACTGCAATACGCGTCGTAAGTTCTGAGCTGACAATATTTAGATTGCTTAGAAAAAGATAGTCATCATGATATTTAGGTACTCTATAAAAATACAGTTTAGTTAGCTATGGAAGTGTAGTTCAAAACAATATAATTATACTCTGGTCTAAACGTATCTGATGAAACGTAAACAAACCCTGCTCGGGTTAAATTCTTACGCAATCAGTCACTAAAGGGAATTAGTAACACATTCATCTGTATTTACAAGGTATCGTTGTTTTAATAAAATAATTAAATTGTAATTGAAAAATCATGGACGAAAATAAATGGTTATAAAAACTGGGGTGACCTACTATAAGTACACTCACGGAAGCAAGTAGTGCCACAAAAATTGACATCCATCCACAGGTACGTTTTCTGACCCATTTGTTTACACTTTCATCAGATTCTTTTGGTACGGATAATAACTGAACAATTTGCTAAACTGAATTATGTTTACTCACAAAACCTTTACTTACAATATGTACAAAGTATAAACAAACAAAGATACAAAAAATCAAATCTTATCTCTATATAATAATTATTGTATAATAATTCATAATAATTTAGATGATTGGGGTAAACACAATACACAGGGTGAAACTGAGCGTGAGATGAATTAAAAGTTTTGTGGTCTGATTCCACACGTTTTACCTACATAATTCAATAGGTTCTATTGTGAATTTTCATACCCAAACAGCTTGAAAGTACTTATACCTACATAATTTTTTTATCTCCGTACCCACATTAACCGTCAGGCCCACGCACTGTTTGAAATTCATAAACTACTGAACCGATTTGACACGATTTCAATTATGGGGGGAAGACAAAAGCCGTTATCGTGTGACAGACAGACGGGTGCGCTCGTGATCGATGCCGAGAGCTTAGTGTTTTGTTTGTTTATTAAAATATATTGGGTTTTTTTACGCACACTGTAACCGCAACAGGACGCAGGGCAACGGATTTTCATATGAGTTTTTTACAAAAATAAAAACAACCGACTTTAAAAAAAAACACTACAAAGTGAAAAATAACTTTAATGTCGGAAGCCGGTGACAAAAAACGAAAATTCAAAACCAAAGACTTCCAAAATTAAAGTTATTTTTCACTTTGTAGTATTTTTTTGAAGTTGTTTTTTTCTCTTTTTAGTTGTGGTACCTATCACACAAATTCTAATACCACTACCTGCTATGTAAATAACAGTGACAAGAATTTATCATCATAACTACTTTAAAAATAAACTTAAGAAATGGCTCTTTATCAATGCGTTCTATACAATAAGTGAGTTTTTAAATTATAAGCAAAGCTCGATATATGATCTCACTAGTAATATAATTAAATAACGTAATTTTAAGGATTTTTTATTTTATTTTTATTTTTTACTTCATGATCTTAATAGTAACAATTAACGAGGAGCTCGTGGCTAAGTAACAACAGCCGCACTGGTCGATCCATCAGGTTAAGCTACGCTTGCCGGGGTTGGTCAGTGGATGGGTGACCATCTCTACATACCGAGACTCCTCCGTGCCTCGGAAAGCACGTTAAGCCGTTGGTCCCGGCTGTCATTCGTGGATCTTTGACAGTCGTTACGAGTCGTCAGAAGCCCGAAAGTCTGACACCAGTCTTACCAAGGGGTATCGTATTACCCAGTTACTGGGTTGTGGAGGTCAGATAGGCAGTCGCTCCATGTAAAATACTGTTATTCAGCTGCATCCGGTTAGACTGGAAGCCGACCCCAACATAGTTGGGAAAAGGCTAGGCAGATTTGATCTTAATAGTAACAATTGAAGTGTTTTTGTATATAATTTTATTATAAGGTATTTTTTGCATGCTGAAATAGGAAATAAGCAAGATATGTGGAACTTCTTATATTTAAGTTAAGACCTATTATGTACCATATTTTATGCAAAATAAAGAAATTCAAATTCAAATAACATCCACAAATACTAAGTGGGAAAATACGTATTATTGAAGCTAACTCAATAACTGTACAAGCAAAGTTAATAAAAATATGGGACCAATTTGAGAGCATACCCTTTCATACAAAAAAAGAATATTCAAAATCGGTCCACAATAAGAAATCGGTGGAAATACATTTAAAAAAAACATAGATTCCTATGCTACAAACATAGAACCTCCTCCTTTTTGGAAGTCGGTTAAAAAATGCGGTGCAGTAGGCTTGCAGTGTGTGTTGGTTAATAGAAAACGTACGTAAGTGATGAAGGAGGATTTTTGCAATGCGTTACGTTGCGGTGCGTCCCGCTCTAACTTGCGCTAAGCTTGCGAGACAATTTATTTTTCCTAATTGCTTGTGTTGCTGTCGGTACATGGTTGGTTAAAGGACGATACCACAACTCAGTACGGTTATGAAAGGCTGCTCATGATGGCCTGAACCGGACGTAAAATACAGCACACAGCGTTTCAATCCAAACAGAACTTATGGATGTAGAGGAGTCAGTGGGAGGCCATCATTTTAGGTACAGAAGTACTATTCTGTAAAGTCCATTACTAGGAACCTCGATCAGTGGCCGACAAGAATTCAACATTAAACTTTATTTATCTAAAGTAAATCATTACATAACAGGTTCACGCCGAATATTTGATCACACCTACAGTAAATAAGCAAATAGAATTGAACAGAAGACACAGTCAATTTATTACAGAGCTTCGAACTCAATGATTGGTTTATACACTGTTTATGTGCTGTTTATTGGACATTCCAATGTTATTGAGCTATATTTATGTGCTCAGATTGGAATTTAATGATGCAATAAGAACACTGTTAATGGTTATGTACAACATACAAAATTAAATGAAGAAGAGAATGTAGACCGTACGTCGCGTCAATAGCACACACACGTCATAATGCTTTATTTTTTTAACCCCCTCCGCAAAAAGAGGGGTGTTTTATGTTTGACCGCTATGTATGTGTTACTGTTGGTTACCTATCATAAGTTCGAAAAAGATTTGCCCGAATTTCATTTCACCTAAAACTTTTCAACTATTATCGTTTCGTTTTTTTTTACTTCATCGAAGTCACGTCTGCCACTGTATCAGTTGACCTATTATCAATTCGTTTTTTTTCGTTACTCCGATGTTTCATTTGGTCGAAAAACTTTTTACCGAAGTTACACTTAGCCGAAATAACATTTGTTCACATTTATTATACCACGAGGTATGGATGGGTGAAGGAAGGATGCTTGCTTCAAGCATGTAGCATGCAAGCAGGCATACAGCATGCAAGCAGGCATGCAGAGTGCAAGCAGGCATCCAGCACGCGGGCTTTAATTACACTCTAGGGGTAGGGCAAACAAGACTGTTTCTGTCACTAAATTTTGTAGCACAACATATTGACTTTTTATGACACTATTAAAATGTAATATTGAAAAATATTGTTTTTGTGTGGTGAAAATATGGTAAATCAATCATTGGGCAAATGAAAAAAGTTCAAAAGAGGCTTCGGCCAGTAGCAAAAAGTTATTTTGTAAATCGGCGAAATATAGTTCGGTAAAATAATATCTATGACACATGATACTTCGATGATCTAAAAATATGTCAAATAATGCATATAGCAAAAAAGACGTCGGTCAATAGTTTTCGGTAAAATGGAATTCGAACAAAAAAAAATCGGAAAAGATCGGTTCCCGTGACTATCTGTGGCACGGGTGATCCGGTTTGAATTCGGTTTCTTTTAGCAGCAGGTTAAATCAGGATTTCTAGCGATGGTTCTTAGACATGTTTTATCAAAATCGGTTCAGCCGGTTCAAGATCATTAGCTCGATTGTGTTAGCTGCGGTAGGGATCTTAGACGCATAATGGGTATTTACTTTACTTTCAATCATGTGTGTGACTATTTGAAACTCCCATGTAAGCTATATAACTATGCAAGATTATGGAATTCTTATTTAATTTTAAATGTGCGCTTTTCTTTTTTGGGTTTTTTTTTTTTTAATTTAAGTATTATATCGATATTACACATTAATTTAAAAAACAAAAGATATATTGTAAAAAATGTTTTGTTTCTCCTAGAGGTATTTTATGTCGGATATTTTGAGTGGCCGACTAAAATGCCTCGGTGTATAATATTTTATTTTTTTATGAATGTTTAGTAGTCATTGGATAAATGAAGTTGGCTGCTTTTGAAAGACGAAAGACCAAATGAAAGCAGAGATCCACAGGAAATTATAAAATAATTAGAGCTTTACACAGTGGGATAACTGTATAACAATTCAGAAAAATATGATGCCAAAATAAATGACTAACTAAAACACATAACATCACGCCCATGTTCCACGTAGGGTTAGGCAGAGGTGTACCTATAGCACACCCATATTTCGCTAGTTATGCTTAAGTCTCATGTAATAGGGGCGAGCTTTTTGCCATCAACTGGGCACAATTCCAGACTCCGGGCTGCAAAAAAATTCAAACAAATTCTGAGAATTACAAAGTAAATGAAAATGTATCAAGAAAATCGCATATTATATGTCGGAAATACGTTACTCATCGAGACGTCAGACTAATCGGGACGAAGACTGAAGTCGACATTGATGAAGTCCATGAGATTGCGTCAGAGAATATTAGAAAAAGGCAGCTATAACAACATTTTCGGTTGCCGATTTCGTGTTAATAGAAAACAAAAAGCAAAATCAGATTAAGTTAAATCGAAAGTTCAGAGGTGTGTTTAATGTAGCGGAAGTTTTGAATGGTGATCGCTACATGTTAAAATTAAAAGCTTTAAATTCTAACCGTAACGTTTACGATAGGTTATGATGCCATATAGGTCATGTACCAGTCGAAGTAGATGGTGATCACAGTGGTGACGAGCAAGCCTAAGTTATGGCAAACACGCGAGTAGGATTCTCTATCGGCCGTATCCACCGTACCAGTAGCTATTACATAGTCGTAGCCCAGCAGAAATCGATGTCTCTTGAGGCAACTCAAGTAGTCCGTGGGTGCGAGATGGGCCTGTATGTCTGGCGGAGGTCGGGGTCTGGAGCGACCATAGTTAAGATCCATGCGCTGGATGTGTGAGAGCAAAGCGATTTCTAGTCGGCTGGAGAGCCATGGCGTTACAGTGGTTTACTCGTGTGTGGGTGTCCAAGTGTGCTCGTCGTGGGCTTAGTGAAAAAGATGGTACATGGCTCTGGTTGATGATTATTCTTATGATTAATCAAAGTTTGTTTAACTCATTGAGAAGTAGAATTATTATTTTGTTAAAAAAATAAAGTGTTGAGGATGAGTCGAAAATGCACTGTTGTTGAGTTTTGGTTGCAGGTTAACACACGAGGACCTGTGCTAGCAGGATGGCCGTATCGGAAATAAGTTACTGAGTTGACCAACCGGGAGCGCTGCCTAGCGGCGCTCGACAGAGTCTATAACATAAGGCTCGGACCGGCCGGAGCTAAGTGAAAAAAACTGAGTTGTGTCGTGTACCTACAGTGTGTATTGCTAGTGTGATTAATTTGATCGTGAATTATAATTTGATCTGAACTGCAAGCGGTTTTTCTATTACGCAATAACTCAGTACGCCCACAATAGTTAAAATATGGCTGATAATTAATAATAGAGACACCTACACTTCTCCGTTATATATTATACATAACTAACTGATCTTCAATTACTTTGTAATTTATTTTGGCACTGGAAAATTACTGAAATCCCTAATTTATAAGTGTCTTGATGGAAATTGCTTACTAAGATACTCGGCGGCGATGGCCTATCAAATTGACATTACTTACGCTCTACTTCTATCTTCTAGACTTAAAACACCTTTTCACTTTCCAGGAAAAGATTTAGTTAGGCAACGATTACCATAATTAAAACCGGATATTAACGAAATTTAAGACAGGGCTCGGAAACGTTATTTAAAATAACATTTTTAAAACGTTTCTCGTTCTTCTTTGTACATCATTTTGTTCGGAACGAAAACGAGATGAGAACATTTTGTAAAATTTATTCCGCAGGACGCAACCGCGAACGGTGCGTGCGCCGACAAGCATGAACTTTTTTAGTTAAATTGTAACTTATCTTTATTTAATTACCGGACGGACGGACTTATCGGACGGCGAGCTGCCCATTGCTCACCGTCCGCAAGCCCGCGCCTACGGTAGCCGGAAGTCAGCTCGTGACTCCCGACGCCCGGGGCGTCTCCTGCGGCGACTAGGGGCGCGAGTGTGTGCAGCTTGGATCTCCCTCGCGCGCTCCGCCTCCTCCTTCGCGAGCATAACTGCTTCGCAGAAGGAGGTGACGGCCTCCCATACACTCTCGGTCCGGACCATGGCCTGCACCAGGGCCGGACGCGCGAGATCGCCGCTGCCGATCGCCTCCGTGAGGACACGGCGGTGCCCCGCCCAACCCGGGCAGTCCTCCACCGTATGCTCCACCGTGTCCTCCGGGCGATCGGTATCCGAGCCCTGATAATGTGCGTTGTGCTTTGGTATCATTTGAGTAATTATATTCAAACCACTGACCGCGTTAATGATTACATAAATTAGACCAAAATAGCTGTGAATTCGACCAAACATTCGAAACCATTTAATTTGATAAAACAATCAGTTTTACCACTTTAACAACGTTTGTTTTGATTAAAATCGTGTTTCATGAACCGGAGAATAACCAATAAAGTTAGCGGCTAAACAGTAATCATTATTATGCTTATTATTACAACTGAAGAGTTTGTTTGTCTGAACAGGCTAATCTCTGAAACTACCAATCGGATTGGAAAAAATATTTTTGCATTAGGTAGCCCAATTCTTGAGGAAGGCTTTTTAACATAGCTTTAACCCTTACACTGTTAGTCCACCGCACCGTGAATGGGACGTCAACGAGAAACGAGATTACGCGGCGATAGTAAATGTACCGACTGTCGCTACTTCGCACTTTCACTGGCAGGTAGCTGATGTTATAAGGAGTAACTTACATTTATTTTAGAAAAAAAACCACTAAGCCAGTGCACCGTCCTCTCGTTCTAGTGGACGTCCCGTTCACGGCAAATAGCCTTAGGAACGGAGCAAAAAGAAAAAAGTCAGAAAGAACGATGTGCGAAAACGAATAGCGCAGAAGGGCGATGCGATGCAACGCGGAGGATTGGAGGCCGATGGCAGCCGGCCGACGAGAACCGAACATTACCGAGAATAGCCGAACTGTGCATACCTATGTCAACGAGGTACCATCCCGTGCGGCTCAGACGCTTGATTATATTAGTATAAATATTGTAGTGTCTTAAGACTTCCACGAAGTAGTGGGCAGAAGCTAGTTACATACATTATGCTTTACAAACCTTCACCTAACATATCTTAACCAGTTTTCTCATATAATTATCCATAATAAGAAGAAAACAGGCCGAGATTAAACATCAGAATACAAGGTACATCATTAAACCAAGCTCAGGGCGTCTGCATAAAAATGTTACATTTTGCTTGAACGAGCAGAAATAACTAATGCCAGTAAACACACTGGAAAGTTCAGAGTTAATACGTCAAAAAAGGATGCTTTACCTAATATTTAATGACTTACTAGCAGCTTCGCCCGCGTGGACCCTAATCGGTCCAGCTGTTTCGGAAATTAGCTGGAACAAACAGACAGACAATCCAATTTTTTTATTTTTTTTATAAGTACCGGATAATACTTTCATAAGCATTTAGTAGAAGCTGTTATTATGACATAAATTATTCTGATGTCCCCGGTGTCTCGCTTTGTGGTACTCCTTTAGCTTGGGTAAAGAAATTCAAGTACCTACTTGGGTCATTGGGTCACTGATGATCTCAAGGATAATAGTGATATAGAGAGGGAACGCAGGTCGCTGGCTGTTCGATGTAATATGCTGGTTTGAAGATTTGCACGTTGTACTGACGAAGTAAAAATAACTCTTTTTAAAGCCTTTTGCCAGTCTTTTTACACGTGCTGTCTTTGGACCTGTTTTACGCTGAGGACATACAGTGATCTGCGTGTCCAATATAATAATGCGTTCAGGATACTGTTGGGGCGGGCGTGGCGATGTAGTGCGTCCGGTATGTTTGCGGAGGCGCATACTGATGACTTTTACGCCATAATACGCAAGAGGACCGCCTCCACGAATGGCCGGCTGCGCACTGCCACCAACAGTCTCCTGAGCGTGTTTTCAGATCGGTGGGACTCCCCTCTGCTGCGCCACTGGGTGAGAATCCACACCAATTAGCGTTTTTAATTAATTTTTATTATTACTAACACTTAGTCTTTAAGTTATTTTGTATACTAACTTAATTCATTTTCATGTTTACTAACAATAGTCTTTAAGTTGTCTTGTATACTAACACTATGGACGCATGTCTGAAATAAATTATTTGAATTTGAATTTTAATTACAGATTCTTTAATTAATTTTATTTATTTGTTTATGTATACAGGGCTATTGGTAAAATACTAACAACCTCTTAAGAATGCGGCGACGGATGAATTGTCCATACAAACGTAATACCAAAATCATTTGCAATTTGAGCATATTTCCACCATATTATGTTGATATTCGGATTGAGACAGTATTTATCTAGTCCTATACGTCGTTTTTTTTCCAAAAATCTTACCTGAAATGAAATTAAAGCGAATTGAATTACATGTTATGAAATACATTTTTACAGCGTAAATTACATGTTTTCATATTGTTTTTTCTGTATTATAAACAACAATATTTGTAATATTGTTTCCGCAACAGCATAGCTTATATTATCAAGTTACAAATTATCGAAAAGAAAATGGAAAAACATTTAGTTTTAATTCATCATTTTTGGTATTACGGAACACATCCAATTTATCATAAATTTTCGATAGCTAGTAGTGCTATCGCGTCAAGAAATAATATTGTCAATGTGTGCGTGGTCGCACAGTATCTATCCGCTCATACACACACGCGTGTCTGACCTCGCCTTGTCAAACAGAGATAGCAATATTCCAAACGAATTTTGAACACATCTCGATTTGCAGTTGCGAGCTATGTTCGCCGGCCCCTTAAGGGGTCATTGTACTTTTACTATACGACCATAATACAGAAATCGTGAAAAAAAAATTACTGGTCCCTATATTTTGACGAGTTATGCGAACATAAATGTAGGGAATAGCTGTTATTTTTTTCGCGATTTCAAGTTTGGTCCCATAGTAAAAGTTGTTCATTATGATGAGTACAATGACCCCTTAATAATTTGTTAGTTTTTTATAAATAACCCTGTGTAAATGATGAGTATATATTAAATTTTTCAGTACAATGGAATTTATTTACTATGGGTATTTTAAGATTCTTGTATAGTATTTTTAACAACAGCTGCATGAGTCGAGATATCTTTACGTAGTATTAAATTATCTGTGCTTCTGCGCAGCATGGGCAGTCGGATTTAAGAGCGTTTATACTGAAAGTGGGCAGCGTCGCAAATAACTGGCAAATATTTCGCTGTTTTGATTAATTTGGCAATATTACTGTATGGAAATAAGAAGTATGGCTAACTAGTGAACTAAAAACTAGCGACTTTTTCTTGATGTGGCGAAATCTTTATGGATTTCGTCTTGGGAATCCAAATGGTAATAAATCAGTCTTTTCAACGGTTAACCTTCGGTATTTCGACTTTTAAAAATCCCGAAAGACAAAATGTCGAATCCCGTCTAAAGCATTCTATGGTCGTCCAGAATTAAACTACAAGATACATAGTTACAGCTTTTACGATATCAAAACTTGTATGATTACCTCGTAAACTACCTTATTCAAGACTACACGTAGATCGTTCAAACATCCGCCAGACAATGTAACAGGATCATTTCAAACTGTAGTGCTGTTGTCTCTAATGCATCTCACATTAATAGCTTCTCTCGTAACAAGCTTCATTGTAGGTAGGTACCTATACCTACGGCTGTTGATGTTCACTTAACTAAAGCAATAAACGGAATTAATTTTAGTGAGGATATCCATCATGAATGCCCTGCGTTATCTACTCTTATAATATTATAAAGATGTAAGCTTTGTAAGTTTGGATGTAGGAGGTAATCTCCGAAACAACTCATCCGATTTCAAAAAATATTTCAATGGTAGGTAGTAAGGGAGCGTCCATAAGCCACGTGACGTTTTTTAGCAACTTTTTAACCCCCCTCCACCGTGGTGATACGTGGTGAGGTTTTAGACTAACCCCACCCCCTACCCAAAGTCACGTGTATTTTTATGGTGCAAGGTATCTTAAAAAATTATCAGTAAATAGAAAGGAAGAAAACATTTTTATTTGGGGGGCCGCTTTTCGGTTTAGAAATATGCGTTCAACGGAAAAATTTATATACGTGATATCTCACTGCACCCCCCCCTCCTCCCCTTGTGATATTTCGTATTTTTTTCTGAATCCCCTCCCCCCCTTTGAGCCTCACGTGATTTATAGACGCCCTCTTAGCTACGCTATTGCCGAGTGCCATAGGATGTGTTTTATGTTACAGCCGGAGGCTCGTGGGAGAATATTCACAGAAAAGTGACCCCTATAACATTTATTGTTATTGTTCGTAAAGCTGTTAGCAACGTGTACAGCAATACATAATTATTACATCACCACTTTGTTCGATAAACACCACCAATGACATGTTGCGTATTTCCAATCTATACAAGGCCAGAACGCAGCCACAGGAAACTGCTCGCATATACAATGTAATGCTATTTTTTAATCTATGATTACAATTTCTACACGAATTTTGCGTACTGGTGTGGACGCGCGCGTCCTGCATGGTTCCAAACTACACTACATCACTTACACCTGACAAGAGTTTTAAAGACAAAGACCAAAAAAAAAAAAAAATGAACAAATATGTAAACTGGGTGAAATGGGTTAAGTCACGTTAAAACTGTGACCAACAGCGCGCGAGCCGAGCGAGCGCTACTTCCAAGTTGGTCGCAGCCAGGCACGCTATTTAGAATTTAGCGTAAGGTGCATTACGTCGCAAACAAGTTGGATACCAGTTCACAATTTTTCGCAATCTATACACGATTAGTCCGTATGCGTACTGGCACTGTATATTATGAAATAAGGTAGTCAATTAGGTCACTACGAAGTATACACAAGTATTTGGATACTACTCTTGTATAGATTAGAATACCTTAATAAAAAAGTGATTTCCATTATAAACGAGATTAGTTTCACACCCTTGCGTTCTAGCCTTCTATAGAATGGAAAGACGCGACACTGCTGTTGTTGGTTTATGGCTGCCATATTGGATAGTTATCCAGTCAACTGTGAGACTATTCATTAAGGCCCGCTTGCACTTCTATCCACTAAATTCGTTTCATCATCAGCATTTCAGCCGAAAGGCGTCCACTGCTGGACATAGGCCTCCGCCATGCACCGCCACTTCGACCGGTTCTGTGCTTCCCGCAGCGGATTCCTGCGACCTTCACAAGGTCATCGGTCCACCTTGTGGGAGGCCTAAACTTGTTTAGCTAAAACATCTCTCTGTCTCTGTCATCTTCAAGCGATTGGCCGAAATAGAATATTTTTTTCGTGTCGTTAGCACAGCAACATTTTGTTGGCACAAAACTTTACCACTTCCAAGGCATTGTCGGTGGCAGCGCAGAGATCACTTTTACTGCATTGCTTAGGGCACAGAGGGCAGGATAAAAGGTGGTCCATAGTTTCCTCGTTCTAAGTTTGTTTGGTACTGTATCCACACACCCTGCCGCCTTTTCGTTCGGAACAGAACGTTTTAAGTGATTTGTGGTGCAAGAGCCTTAGTACACGTGTTTGTTGTATTCGAGAATAACTCGGTATTAAATCTCAAAACTGATCACAATACAAACTCCCTACAAAGAAATCCCTTCCAATATTTTTCCGTTCACTTGAATCTGCCACAACATTTAATCCCGCTAGCGAGGTGCAAGAGGAAATGAGAAAACTTTCCGATTGTTTGTTACACAGTTGTCCTGTAGAAAAAGTTTTAATTGATTGGAGTCCACAATTATCGCGGCAAGTAGGGTAGGCTGCTTCTGACTGATTTCAGGTAAACACCCCAATTTCAAGCGGACACCGGTTTCCGGGTAACGACTTAACTTTGGACATGCGGTTATTGAAACTTAAGTTGTGGATCTATTTTCATCTAGGGATAATTTTACCTGTAGACGAATGAAAAGTACCATGGTAACGTTGTCAAATTAAATATTTCCCATTGGAGAATTCGAAAAGATAATAGTTTATGTTCCATTTGTTTAGGTTTTAGTTTACATTTCGTTGCATTATGTAACGTTTAAAGCCAAAATCCAAAATTCCGGATTTCCCCCTTAAGACCCTGTGACAATAGCTAAACCGCGGTCACTGTCGGACTGCATAGAAAAGAACGAGAAGCACGATAACACAACCCTTGTACTTTATTGCAAAATATGAAGCAAAATATTAAAATAATGAGAAAATGAAAATAAAAATCCACCAAGTTCTGCATTCAAATAAGACTCGTGGTTCTCTCTATTAATTAAAATATCAACGTACGTTGTAATTAAATACAGATATTTTGGATTAGAACTCAAGGTGAAAGGTTAGGTAACCGTTAATTTGTATCGTTTTTTTTTTTACTCGTTTTGGTAACAACCAAGCTCTGAGAAATTAAAAATTAAAAATATCTTTATTTAAAAAAAGTGACATCATTGTTACAGACATTACATTACAACATACAGAAGGTCTCAAATTCAAATTCAAATTCTTTATTGCGAACTAAGTGTACAGAATTTTGAAGATGTTAACAATACGAGGTAGGTTCTTAGAACTTAGTTGCCCGTTAAGGCATTGCAATTTACACGGTAATAACTAAAAAAAATAAAAAATATACCTATACATACTCAATATTACAGTTATACAGTTTATATTACATTATATTAATTATCATTATTCATACATTTTATATTAAATCATACAATTCTTATAATTTATATCACATTATAATTAAGTATCACAATCATTTTAATATTAGATAATTATTTTTCTTCAAGGAATTCTTGTACAGAGTAATATGCCTTTTTAAGCAGTAAGTATTTTAGCTTTCTTTTAAAAATACCAATTGGATAGAGGTTCTTAATGTCTATGAGTAACTTATTATATATTTTTATGTCCATACAAAAAATACTATTGCTATATACTGCAGTGTGGGAAGGTTTATTGCGTAATGTATTTTTAAGTGTACTGCTTGTTAATGTTTCATAGCTACTGAGGTTTGATTTTACTAAAATTGAGGCCGCGTAGATATATAGAGAAGGGAGGGTTAATATCTTGAGGTTTATGAACTGAGGTTTACATGAATCTGTTTGGTGTATCCCACATATTGATCTAATACACTTTTTTTGTGCCTTGAATGCAATTTCTTTACCAGTTGAGTATCCCCAATAGAGTATCCCATAAGATAGAGTGGATCCCACATAGGCATGATAAGCACTAAGTAGACATATTTGACAAAATCTACTCATCACACTGTTTTTTTATGAGTTGTATTGCAATATGTGGTTAGCTAGTGACCTCGACAATTGATCATATTATTTACTGTTATTAGTAGTTAACTCTTTGTTTACTTATTTTACATCGATGGTCCTAGTTTATCATTTATAACTTCCAGTTACAACTATATGTAAGCGGGCACGCCCTTTATGCCTGGAGGCTTTTTTATTTAAATGTTAAATTCTGTTTACGTTTAGTTTTTTTTATTTCGGCCTGAGTATCGATGATTGATTGGTTGAGTTCTCGATGATTTTGTTTGGTATATTGGCGTGTGCTAGCTAACATATGGCTAATAATTTGAATTATGTTTTGTGTTGCGTAATGTAAATTATTTTGAATACTATTATATAGAATCTTTTTTTTTTGTTCTTCTAACTGAACAGACAGCTGTGCTGCTGGGGAGTTTGTTGCGCCACTTCTTCTTCCCAGCTAATGCACTAGGAAGTGGTGAAGGGTGGGCGTTTTGGGGGACTGTCTTATGTAATTTTGACGTTCGAAAAGTGCTGATTCTCAGCCTAGTTTGAATAAATGACATTTGAATTTGAATTTTGTAGTGTGGTTTGGTTAGATATCTTTTTGAGCATGTAGAGGGCATAAGAGAATTGATTTAATTTACTACATACACTATTTTATATGTGTTTTCCATGACATATTAGAATCTATATAGATACCTAGAAATGTTTTACTTGTAACCTCAGATACAGTAGGATTATTGTACTCAATAGATAGTGGAATTGATTTTGCGTTTTTATTCTTGAAATTCATATAATGTGTTTTTGTAAGATTTATTTTTAGATTATTTATTGTAAGCCAATTTATTAATTTAGATAGGGAATCATTTATTTCTAGTTCATGATTTTTATTTTTATTATTTGTGAAAATAAAAATAAAAATCATCATCTCAAACATAGGTGTGGCTTCCAAAGTAGGTTAATACCTGTGACTTGGGAGTCAGTGTTCCTCGTATAAAAAGGTCGTTACGTATGTCGTTGATTATAAAAAATATATAAAAAAAAAAATGTACAGTAAAGAAAACAAAAGGCACTTTTTTTTTTTTTATTCTACAAAAATAAACTTATACAAAAATAACAATCATGAAAGGAGCTAGGTGTGCTGTGATAGTGTGTGTGTGTTTGAGGAGTGTGTGTGTGTGTGTCTGTGCCGTGTGTGTGTTGGACTATTGAGTAGGAGAGAATAGAAGGTTATCTATTTCGTCGTAGTTTTTTTCCATCAGCCACGCTTTCACTGAGATTTTACATTTGTGTAAATTAAGTTTTTGTATCGCGTTATACAGTTTTTGGCTAAGATATGAGAACTGGTGTTCGGCAAAAGTGGTATTATGTCTTACAGGTGGAAAAACAATATCAGCTCGACGTTTTTTTGTTATTTTTATAGGGACGCGATGTTTTCTCAGTATACACTGAAGCACAAACATTTTCCTTACTGAAAGCATTTCGCACTCCTTGTAAAGAGTGAGAAATATGTTCAAGATTAACATATATTTTTTCCACTACTACAAACTATATAGAGTTGGCTTTTATTTTATTTAAGTCAAGCCTAGTTTTACAGTTTGCCTGTTGTCAGTGCCTTAAGCTATTGCGAGAACTGGGACAAATTAGATGATCTATAAACTGCAACAGACTTCAACAAAGCATACGCTGTGAGTTACGAGCTGCAGCACTGTGAGTCGCGTCTTACAAGTTATAGTACAGTCCCGAGCACCAATATGTATACACTTAGTAACTTCAAAAAGAGATTTTTTCCTACTGTGGTGATCGTAATTTTATATTGTTACGAACATAGTATTTTCGAACCCACACTAATATGAAATAGGTCTTATGTCAAAGTTGCAGTCGTAATTTCATACGAAGATCGCTTTTGAATTTTGCTTAGTGGATACATATTGGTGCTCGTCACAGTACACACAAGGAGCAAATAGTCCATAGTGACGTGGTTTATTGCTTGTTGTGGCAGTCTGCAGCGTGCAATGGCAGATACGCTTTACTTAAACGTTGAACAGACCATATTTAACAAACAATTTTTTCAATCATACAACGTGTTGCTTTTGATATCCCAACTAACTCTAGGGTATTAAGACGCTGGGCACGCCACAATTGTGGCGATAAGTCCCCTCTTTGAGGAGTGGCTAGAGAGGCGCCACGGCGTCCTCACCTTCCGCCTGACGCAGGTCCTCACCGGACACGGTTGTTTCGGGAGGTTCCTTTTCCGAATAAGGCGGGAGGAAACGCCCGGGTGTCACCACTGTGTGGATCGCCCGGAGGACATGGTGGAGCATACGGTGGAGGTCTGCCCTGCTTGGGCGGAGTACCGCCATGTCCTCACGGAGGCGATCGGCGGCGGCGATCTCTCGCGTCCGGCCCTGGTTCAGGCGATGGTCCGGAGCGAGAGTGCATGGGAGGCCGTCACTTCCTTCTGCGAAGCAGTAATGCTCGTGAAGGAGGAGGCGGAGCGCGCGAGGGAGACGCAAGATTCGCGCCCTCACGCCCCTAGTCACCGCAGGAGACGCCCCGGGCGTCGGGAGTTGCGAGCCGACTTCCGGCCACCGTAGGCGCGGGCTTGCGGACGGTGAGCAATGGGTAGCTCGCCGTCCGATTAGGACCAGGCCCGGGTCGACGGCGCGTTGTGTTCCACGCGCGCCTCAAAGAGATGTCAGCACCAACTGACGGGGTCCGTAAGGGCCAATGCCTGCCAGGGTTGCGAGTTTGTCCGAAAGGGATATCGCGACCCCGGCACACAGGCAACGGAAGAAACACGGGTGGGGTCTGACTAAAGTCAGTAAAAGTCTGACACGCCCTCTCGCTCCGCCCAGAGCCAGAGAAGTCATTTGATGAATTCCCACCCTCAAAAATAAAAAGGGTATTAAGACGCAGCTAAATGCCAGTGACCTTGAGTGGTTAGCTTGCGTGTTCTGTACTGAGCTCACGCAACGCGTCGTACGTCCAGCCTGTAATAGGACTCGCCCATCAAGGAGCGCTGTCCCAAATTAGACGCATTATTAATTTATTATACATAACACAAAAGATATTTTAATAAAAGATCAATAATTAAATTATCTTTAAAACGGTGAAGGTTTCAGAAAAATACATTTGATAGATTTTCCGTGATCCTCAGTTTTTTATCCGCGTTAGACATAACTTTACAAATTAATTTCACTACGTAATATAAACATAATCTAAAATATTACTATATTAAGTTATTAAGAAAACACTACTGTTCAGACGTGATCTTCAGTATAAAATCATTAAAAGTCGGTTATCGTCGCCATAATGAGACCATGTCAAAAAATCAACTGGCGTAAGAATTATTTTACAAAAAAAATATATTTTGGTTTTCATTTTCGACAAAGACACGATTATTTATGTAAAACACCATACGTGAAACAAAAAAAACCATTTCATTCTGTCTATTTTAGTTCATAAAAAAAATTACAATGTCGCATAATCACAGTTTCAAATATGAATTATATAGGTTTGAATGAAATTTATTTACTCGTACATAAATGAAACTTACATATACACACATCGACAGTCTAGTGTTATGTTATCTTCGAAACTATGTACTTTACTTGTCCTGCGTACACATAGTCCCCGTAATAGTGGCTCCATGATTAAGATATTCGATCATTACCACCCCTTGGCTGTCCCAGAAAAGAGAGCCCATGATCTTTCCGGCGGATGGAATCGCCTTAAATTTCTTTGGAGTTGGAGATGACGGTCGCTTCCAAGTCATGGACTGTTGTTTCGTTTCCGGGTCATAATGGTGAAGCCATTTTTCATCCATAGTTATGAATCGAGCCAAAAATCGGTCAGGATCTTGTTGTAACAAATCCAAATTCTCAGTCGAGTTTGTTTCTGCGCGTCAGAAAGCATTCTGGGCACCCAGCGCGCTGACACTTTTTTCATACCCAAATGGTCTTTTATAATATTATGGACACTTCCTATCGAAATCTTTACTTCTTCAGCTATAAAACGAACAGTAACACGACGATCCGCCAAGACAATATTTTCAACTTTTTAGGGTTCCGTACCTCGAAAGGAAAAAACGGAACCCTTATAGGATCACTCGTGTGTCTGTCTGTCTGTCTGTCCGTCTGTCACAGCCAATTTGCTCCGAATCTAACGGACCGATTTAGTTGAAATTTGGTACACATATGTATTTATGTGACCCAAACACGGAAGTGTAACGTAAATAAATGAATTTTGAATTTTGGGGTTACTTTTCGGGGGCAAATTAGAAAATAAAAATAAAAAGTTTTGCAAACTGAACCGTGTGACATATCAAATGAAAGGACTTGTTGCGAGGATCTCAATTTTTTTTTTTTTATAATTTTAAAGATGTTTAAGAAAATTGATGAAAATTGACCATTCCCCCCCTTATCTCCGAAACTATTGAGCCAAAAATTTTGAAAAAAATGCAGAGAGTGGTTCTGTACTCATAGATTACAGGAAAACCTATAAGAAGTCTATGGTCTTAAAATAACATAGTAAATCTCTCAATATTGTTGTTGTAATGTTAAGTTTGTTCTTGGAATTAAGGACGCGTTTGCAAAATTGATAGGTATTGAATCGAACTACTACGTTACATTGTCACGGGCCAGCTGCGGGAATAGTGGTCAAGTGAACTAATTTTGTTATTTTTTTTTTCTTATATCTTTATAATACATTGGTACCTCCAAAAAATATTTCGTACTGTTCTTTAAATTTTTACTAACTTCCGGACTTGATGGAGTGACCTGAAGGTATACTTCGGTCACTGCTACTGGAACTTCTCGACGAGTACAACTAGGGGTGCCGAGTTTGGGCTCGTTTTGTTAGTTATGATGAGACCTTACCTCCGGACTTGATGGAGTGACCTGAAAGTGTATTTGGGTGACTGCTACTGGAACGCCTCGATGAGTACAATTAGGTGTGCCGAGTTTTGGCTCGTTTTGTTAGTTATGATGAGACCTTACCTCCGGACTTGATGGAGTGACCTGAAGGTGTATTTCGGCGACTGCTACTCGAACGCCTTGACGAGTAGAACTAGGTGTGCCGAGTTTGGGCTCTAATTATGATGAAACCTCACCTCCGGACTTGATGGAGTGACCTGAAGGTGTACTTCGGTGACTACTACTGGAACTTCTCGATGAGTACAATTAGGTGTGCCGAGTTTTGGCTCGTTTTGTTAGTTATGATGAGACCTTACCTCCGGACTTGATGGAGTGACCTGAAGGTGTATTTCGGCGACTGCTACTCGAACGCCTTGACGAGTAGAACTAGGTCTGCCGATTTTGGACTCGTTTTGTTAGTTATGATGAGACCTTACCTCCGGACTTGATGAAGTGACTTGAAGGTGTGCTTCGGTAAATGCTTCTATTAGTAAGTATGATATACTACTCGTTTATTTTGTTTATAATAAAGTGCATATTGTGTAACTTTTAAAACTGAATTGTTGTTTTAGATGCCGAGATATAAGGCATTTGGGAAAAGCTCTCGTAAAATAATTCGTGCCTGTAGACATAACTTTAAGTTAGGTCTAATTGTTTCCTCCTAGAATTGATTGACCCAAGACAGGCGAGAAATATGGAGCTAAGAGCACATTCGTCACATACTCACACAAATATTTTGGTCTCATCATAACTAACAAAACGAGCCCAAGCTTGGCACACCTAGTTCTACTCGTCGAGGAGTTCCAGTAGCAGTCACCGAAGTACACCTCCAGGTCACTCCATCAAGTCCCAGTCGAATAGGCATTTATAAACTGTAAAAATCTGTGAGGATAAAGTTATAATGGTAATTAAAATCTGTGAATACAAAATTATCTTACAATAGCAAGTATCAAATTTGGTTAATCAAATATTTAGTATTTGTACAGCGATGTTTTTCCACACGAGCCGCTGCAAACACGTAAAACACAGGGTCCACTCATAATAATAATAATAATAAAATAATCTGTGGCCCGACTGTCAAGGCGACTGTCATGAATTTTTTTTCTCCGTCATATATTTTTAGTATTTTTACCGATTTCTTTGATTTTTAAACATTAAATATGACACAATGTTGTGCTTCGAGTATGTGTTCCTACCATCTCATTCCTAAAGAAACCAAAATTGGCAGCAAAACCGAAACACATACCAAGATGTAAGAATAAAAACTATAGACGGAGAACAGTGCAATGCTGACGCGAAGTCGGGCACGGCAACTACTACAAGACACACACCCAACATCTTCGGGTTCGTCGCTCAGCTCCGCCTCACAGTTGCCGGATCCTGCTCCAGACGAGAGTCCAGTGATACCGGCCGCTGCAGTTGCGTCGAGCTCGAGCGACGAATACTTCTCGCCGCCGACGACACCACCACCAGCACGTCGCGGAAGAGGCCGACCACCGGCCAGCTTAGGACTCCGAGGCCCACCGGCCTCTGATAGGGTCCCCGCTCCCGGTGGAAGTGTGCGGCGCATGAGATGGACACAAACTGTCAATGAAAATGTCATGCGCGCATACTTTGGGGCTACAGAGGGAGGAAGTAACTTGACTGCGTACCGTGGTCGGATGCTCTCTCTGTTTCAGGTGCTTGAGCCAGCTGTCAACGTGACGGCCCAACGACTGTCGGATCAGGTGCGGGTCATCCAGCGTAACCATATGCTGGACGACGCCGTACTTGATCGACTACGCCTCGAATCACGGAATAACCGTGTAACGCCTGCTTCGCCACTGGTCGCGGTGCAACTACAAAATTTACCCAGTGCCACACCGCGACCCGACCACGTTGGTGAAGAGGATGATGACGGGGTTATATCTGTGAGTTCCCAATGCAATGCACGATTGAGGAGCGCTTTGGAGGATGCTTTCCGGGAGTACCGCTCCACTCCACCTGAACTTAGACCACGTTTACCTCGTTTGCCCATGCACAAGAAAAATAAGGCACTAGTGTGTACTCTAGACTCGCTGCTGTCAAATTGTTTTGACGGCAGCAAAGACCTTGCCGATACCCACTCGATCTTGTACTGTGCAGCTGTAGCGGCATGTCGTGTAGCTCATGTTAAATTTCCCAACAGTGACAGAGCTCCACGACCAAAACCAGCTGTTCCAGCTTGGCAGTGCAGGATTGAACGCCGTATCGGTGAGGCTAGGGTACTCATCGGCAAGCTAATCTGCTTCAGGGAGGGCAATACTCGCCCTAGAGTGATGCGCTTTGTGAGGCGGGCGTTCTCGGGGACTGATATTAGCTCTCGAGATTATTTGACCCGCGTCACAGAGCGTATCGACTTCCTGAAGCAGAAGATCTGTGCATGGGCAAACCGTATTCGACGGTACAGATGGAGAGTTGAGCGGTATACTCAGAATCGCACATTCCAGAGCGATGAAAGGTGGGTTTACAGGGCTTGGGAGCGACTGGATCAAGGTGTGATTGACACGCGCCTGCCAGATGATGACGCCATGTGTTCGTTCTGGCGAAGCATCTGGTCGGCGCCTGTCAATCACACCGAAGGAGATTGGACTAGGAAGATCGAGCGGGCGTGCGAGGGAATACCAGAAATGGGGGCACTGAACATCAGCCCTCAAGATGTGGCTTGTGCAGTCCGTCCGTTGCCTAACTGGAAATCTCCAGGGCCGGACGGGCTGCACAACTTTTGGATAAAGTGGTTCCAAAGGTCGCACGCCCGATTGGCATCCCAGTTCCAGTTAGCCTTAGAATCAGGGTCGCTGCCCCAGTTCCTAACGACAGGTATAACCCACCTGCTCCATAAATCAGGTAGTGCTGCGGGACCCAAAAATTATAGGCCGATCACTTGTTTACCGACGGTCTATAAAGTTTTTACATCCATTTTGAGAGCTAAAATTAACAAACATATAGACAACAACTGCATCATGTCTGCCTCTCAAAATGGATGTAGGAACGGGTCCCGCGGTACTAAGGAGCTGCTCCTCATTGATATGGCCATTAGCCAACAGGTTCGTCGTTCCCGAAAGGATCTGTCGACATGTTGGATAGATTATAAGAAGGCCTATGACTCGGTGCCCCATACATGGCTCATGAGGGTGCTGGAGTTGTATAAAGTAGATGCAACTCTACGCACCTTCCTGATGTCATGTATGGGGCAATGGAGGACGGTTCTTCGCTATCCAGGATGTCGACATATCCAGAGGAATAGCGAGCCGATACGGATCGAGCGAGGTATATTTCAGGGCGATAGTTTGAGTCCACTTTGGTTCTGCCTAGCCTTGAATCCTCTTAGCACACTGCTGGAGGACTCAGGACTAGGCTATCGATTAAGGAGAGGTGGTCAGGTTATATCTCACCTCCTTTACATGGATGACTTGAAACTCTTTGCCCCCAACGATTTGCAACTGATGGAGCTACTAAAGGTAACCGAAACTTTCAGTAGCGCCATCAGGATGGAATTTGGTGTGGACAAATGTGCAGTCATGCATGTAAAGCGAGGAGGGATTGTGGAATCCGGGGGAACCCAACTCTCGGACTCCATACACCTAAGATCCCTCTCCTCAATCGAAACCTATAAGTATTTGGGTATGTCGGAAGCGTTAGGTATCAACGCTGCTGACATGAAGCAATCGCTGAAGGAGCGCTTCTTTTGCCGCCTGAATAAAGTATTAAATAGTCTTTTATCAGGCGGAAACAAGGTGCGCGCCTTCAACGGTTGGGTCATGCCGGTTTTGATGTACTCTTTCGGCATACTCAAATGGACCCAGACGGAACTTGACGCCCTGGATAGGAGGATCCGCACACTGCTGACCATAAATCGGATGCATCACCCACGTTCATCGGTGATGAGACTGTATATCCCGCGGAAGTGTGGAGGTCGAGGCTTCTTAAATGCTAAGACCCTGCACAACCGTGAGGTATGCAGTCTCAGGGAATACTTCCTAGAAGCCGACGTGGGGATGCACCGAGATGTGGCCTCAGTGGACAAGGGCCTTACCCCGCTATCCTTGGCTAACGAGAACTGGCGCAAACCTATAGTATTAGATACTAATGACCGCAGGGAAGTATGGCAGAACAAAGAGCTTCACGGGCGCTTTTACCGGGCCTTACATGGGCCCGATGTAGACCTACTAGCGTCTGTATCCTGGCTGCGATTCGGTGATCTCTTTGGGGAAACCGAAGGTTTTGTCTTTGCGATTATGGATGAAGTTATGATGACGAACAACTACCGAAAATATATTGTGAAGGACAGCACGGTTGACATCTGTCGGGCATGCCACCGTCCGGGGGAATCAATCCGACACATTATTTCTGGCTGTTCTCGTCTGGCTAACGGAGACTACTTGCATAGGCACAACCTTGTGGCCAGGATTATCCACCAGCAACTTGCTCTGAAATACAGTCTTGTGGAATCGGAAGTACCATACTATAGGTATGTGCCCGACCCAGTTCTCGAAAATGACAATATCACGTTGTATTGGGATCGATCTATCATCACTGACAGGACTATTGTTGCCAATAAGCCAGACATAGTGGTGATAGATCGATTAGAGCGTCGCACAATGATTATTGATATAGCGGTCCCGCATGACGAGAACCTCGTGAAAGCCGAAAAAGATAAACAGATCAAGTATCTCGACCTGGCTCGCGAGGTTGTCGACATGTGGGAAGTGGATACAGCAGTCATTGTGCCGATAGTCGTGACGGCCAATGGCATAATAGCCAAGAGCCTCGACCAACACCTAAGGAGGCTCTCGTTAGGCAACTGGATCAAGGGCTTGATCCAGAAAGCGGTACTTCTAGACACGGCGCGTATCGTTAGGAGATTCCTCTCTCAGGAGCCCTGACCACCGGTAGCTTGGACCCTGTTCCCGATACCGGTGGGCTACTATTTTTTATATTTTTAAATGTTTTTGTTTTGCCTTTTGTTTTTTATAAAAATATTTAAAAATGTAAATTATATGTATTTAAATGAAATAAAGGAGATAATAATAATAATAATATTTATTCCAAAATAATTACAAGGCATAAAAATTAGTACAGTTTTGCTTAAATGTAAATTATATTCCTAAGACTTACGTGCCTGAACTAGGTAATCCTGTGTTTCAGGCGAGAGGAGCTAAAATAAACTTATAAAATAAATAAACAACAGGTTGACAATAGATCACTAATTACATGTTGAAGAGCTTAACTCTTAGTTTCTAAATTTGATATACTTATACTTAACGTAGGTGAAATTTTTCACTTTAGCACAGTTAGTAAATTCTCTGTATCTTCGTAAGACATACTTTGGAGAGCATCCTTGAGAATTCTCTTACAATTTGTGTAATTCAGGGAATAAATGTTTGCTTTCGAGTTTAGTCTATTATAGAGAAGAGGACCGAGGTACAGGTAAAATTTGGAAACAAAAGCATGTTTTGTTGTATTTTGTGGACAAACTATATCTTTACGTCTTTTATTAGCATATGCAGTGCTATAGGGTAGAGCTCTGTGTTGTTTTAATACAATACCCATTATAAATAGCTGTCGAACTGTTAATACTTCACAAGATTTGTATAGGAGGTTAGTAGGAAAAAGGAAAGGGCGGAAAGTAGACACTTTGAGAATCGCCCTTTGAGCTCTCTCGATGGTTAGTAACATTGTTTTACCCGCTCCACCCCATGTGGTAATACAGTAGGTTAATATTGATTGACATAGAGCGAAGTAAACTTGTCTAACTAGTTTTGGGTCAGCAATATAGCGTAACTTACTAAAAACAAATATCAGCTTCCGAATTCTACTATTTAAAGCTTGTATATGTTGTTTGAACGAAAGTGTTTCATCTATTATAACACCAAGATATTTTGTTGTATTTGTCATTTTAATATTGGGACAAACACATTGGTTATCTATAGGAATTGTGCAATAATGAGCATACAATGTCGAGGTAGTGCTTGTTGATATTTGCTTGCGCATCGAAAACTTAACGTAATTTGTCTTATTTGCATTTAGTGTTAGTGAATTGAGTTGAAGCCATTTATTAACAATATTGAACCCCTGTTGCGCAAGTTTGTAGACATTTTTTTCTGAATCAGCTGAAAATAGAAGGGCAGTGTCGTCAGCATAAGAAACAATTTCGCCGTGATCTAGATTTAGGTTACAAAGATCGTTTATGTAGATCAAAAATAATGTAGGCCCTAAAATACTTCCTTGGGGAACTCCGAAGGACGTGTTTTTTTCAGTATCGCTGAGAACATTACCAATCCTTACACATTGGGTACGGTATTCTAGATAGCTCTTAAATAGTTTCAGCTGGGTGCCTCTGATACCTATGGCTTCAAGCTTGTGCAACAGAATAGGAATAGAAACCGTATCAAAAGCTTTGGCGAGGTCTAGAAAGATTCCTACTGTGTGGTTACCATTATCAAGTTCTTGTGCTAGATAATCAGTCAGGTGGTGCACGGCATCGTCTGTTGACATTTTAGGCCTAAATCCAAACTGCCGTTTAGATAAAATTGATTTATCCTCCAAGTATTTGTAAAGCCTTTTATTCATAATTTTTTCTAATATTTTAGACATAGTAGGCAGTAAGGAAATAGGTCTATAATTTGTTATTTGATCTTTACTGCCTGATTTGTAAACAGGGACAACAACAGCTTTTTTTAGGCACTCGGGAAAAAGACCTAAAGATAAACATTTTTGGAAAATATAAGTTAGTGGCGGTCCCAAAATGTGCTTGAACTGTTTAATAATTTTATTTGATATGTTATCCCAGCCAACTGCACAGTCGTCCTTCAAATTCATAATTATCGTTTCAACCTCAGTCTCGTCAGTGTCTTGCAACACAAAGGATGATAAAATAGTGTTACACGAAAATGGTGTGCTTGTTAGATATTGTGATTGGCCCTGAACTTTTTCAGCCAAACATATGACAGCGACCAAGGGCGGACGGAGGTTTCTTTCAAAATATTTGTGAAATGAATTAAAACAGACCAAAAATAAAATAACCCTTAATGCAATCGATTAAGATTCATCCGTAATAGCAAAATATTTGAAAAAGTTAGTTTCGGTTTTTATTTTGTTTTGCGACTATTTGTGATATTTTAAAACATTTTTTTTCCAAAGTTTTATGTACAATTGAATATGTCAGCCTACTAATAATATTTTTAGAAATCTTTAAATATATTGATAATAGAACAAAACATGTACCTAAACTCAACCCGGTATCGTTAATTTTGTGGAAAATGGCAACGGAAGATCGTTTTTACAGTATTAAAACTATTATTATGAACAAAAAAGTTGCAATAATTTGAATATGAAGAACCAACCTATGTAGTTATTAGTTATATTTGATTCGGTTTAGTTTTGTCACAAAATGTACTGAAAAACAGCATAATTTTGTCAGATTTGCAAACGCGCCCTAACTACGGAACCCTTCATTGTGCCTAATCCGACACGCACTTGGCCAGTTTTTAATCATTTGTTCAGTCACTGCCGATATGGGGCGTCCCGTTCGTGGGTCGTCGTTAGTGGAAGTTCTTCCTCGCTTGAACTCAGCACACCAACGCGCAACCGTAGAATATGGAGGAGCATGAACCCCTAATGTTGCTCTCAAGTCTTGATTTACCGTAGTAAAATTTTTCAAGCAGAGATATTTTATTACCGCGCGAACTTCAATTTTATCCATTTTTAAGAACACGTTCCTAAACGACGCGACGCAAACAATAGACTTCTACTTTAAAAAAACAAAAGAGAATTAATTGCTTTTTTTTATTATCATCTAACTAATGTCTGGGCTATGCCTGCCAGTATTTATTTTTTTTCTTTCCAAGGAGAATGTATCGCATTCTCACTATTTATTGAACACCCCTCGTATTTTTGGAACGCGTGTTCTAGGACTTTTTGTATTACGAGTATTTTTATATCAAAAGGAACACGTTGTGTGTATCTATATGAAACTGACGTTGTGACTAAAGACTATAGGAATCTTTATGAATGTTCATTATGTAGATCAGAAGGCCAATTCCCGTATTTAAAAACGTTCAAAATCTAATCGCAGTCTCATCATCTCAACAATGTAGAGCGGCGCGTGAGTCGCCGACGCGCGGCGGTACGAAATGTTAAAATTTTAAATATACTTAGTCCTCAATGTTTTTATATATTTTATAAAAACATTGAGGACTAAGTATTGTGTTTATTTTATTTTTATCTTATTTTGTTATTTCACTATTATCCTGCACCGGTTGACGTCATAACGTCAACGCCGGCTGTCGCTGAAAACCAGCGCTGGGGCTCTGACTCGCATAGGGTCGCAGCATTATGATGAGCGATGGCCGTTTTGCGTGAATGTGACGCATATTTTCCCCCAAATTGTGTGTAATTGTTCAATTCATGTTTTGTTCTTTCCTTGCGCCATGTTAAACGTATTTTTTTTCTTTCTTTTCTTTTTCTTACAAATAAGAGGTTTATTCGACGGATTGAGAGTTTTTTTTTTTTTTTATTGTACTGTGTGACATATCAAATGAAAGGGCTTGTCGTGAGAGTCTTGTTACTAAGCCTAAAATTTTGAAAAATATACATAAAATAGTTCTATACTTATTTAAAAGAAAAGAAAGAAAAAAAATACGTTTAACATGGCGCAACATGTTAAACGTATTTTTTTTCTTTCTTTTCTTTTTCTTACAAATAAGAGGTTTATTCGACGGATTGAGAGTTAACTGAGATTAGCACGCCATTTTCTTTAATATACGAGAACTGCCCCTCAGATATGCTGTTTCAAATCAGCCTCCATGAGCGACGTACGACTATACGACCACTGTTCTGACATGGTTCTGATTCTGCCCGGTTATAAAAAAATCGGAGATAGCTAGATAAGAGAGGCGAATAAAATCGTTCCTTCCTCGTGGTCTAACTTAGTAGTCAAACTGATTTGACCACGAGGAATTTTAACATTCTTCGTGGTCAAACTATAACTATATTACCTCTTTGAACGATATCGTAACTAGTAGAAATCTTTTTTAAAGTACAACTTAGATACGATTATTTTACACGTTTCCCCAATATTTTTATAGAATCTCTCGTGTGTCTTTCTTGTTAGTTATTACTCTAAGGTCTGTCTGTATGACAGTTTGTCACATTTAATTTGCTCCGAATCTATTGGACCGATTAAGTTGATGATTAAATTGTTTTTTTTTTTTTTTTTATTGTACTGTGTGACATATCAAATGAAAGGGCTTGTCGTGAGAGTCTTGTTACTAAGCCTAAAATTTTGAAAAATATACATAAAATAGTTCTATACTTATTTATTTATCAACAACTTCATGCACAAGTAAAAAACTGTAGGCACTTATAGATTACAGGAATACCTATAAGAAGTCTATGGTCTTAAAATAACATGGCAAATCTCTCAATAGTGTGCGTACAAACTTACATCTGCAGTTGAAATGTATGAGAGAACAGTTTTTCAACTACAATGTTAAGTTTGTCCTTGGGATAAATTCATCCCAATTACGAAACCCTTCATTGTGCGTGGTCCGACACGCTCTTGGCCGGTATTTTTTTCCTGAACTCAACAATATTGTAAGTTATATTACGAAACATCGCGCCTGTAATCCCGAAGGATTAGGCAGAGGTGTATCTATAGTACACCCACATTTCGCCAGTTATGTTTAAGTTATAATTAATAACGTGATAAAGTTTCGACTAGTACGGAGGACAGTGTGAATCGAACGCTCCAACCTAAATAACAACATCAGTGTCAGTAATTGTTGGTGAGTGATCAGTGCTTAAATACGTACTAAATAATTATCATGTGACGTAAGTTCTTAACGAACAGCACTTATAAGACGTTAGAAAGGTGAGAAATATAACATCACATTATTGGTTAGTCTTTAACTGCAGGAACCTATTTATTTACGTTTGTATTGTCTGCCTACCAAATGTTAAACATACCTAATTATATGGTTGTACTTTTTATGATGTTAATATAAAAATGAATAACACAACTAACTATTTACACTAAGTATTAAATTTCTTATTTTTAGACGTCTTACTATGTAGTTTTTTTATGACAAGTTTCCGTGACAGAGCCCCAATAAAGTTTTAAAACTGTATCTGTTGGCACGCACAAAAAAAAGTTTAAGTAAGCCAACTACAGACCACGTTGAATCAAAGCTTAACTTAGAACACGTTATGGTATTACCAACTATGTTATAACTCAAACTTATACCATAACTACAACTTCTGTTACAGGAACTAAGTTAAAACGAACTTGCTATTTTGATTTTGACCTTCTTTGGTAAGTTGGGATTGGGAATAAAAACTGTCGGAAAATGTAAATATAATCGTTTAAAAAAAATAGCATTCAATGAAAGAAAGAAGAATATTTTATTTGGGATATGTAAACAATAAAAAAGGAGCATCTAAAACTAACAAAATTAACATACCGTCAACAGCCTGTTTGCCTATAATAAAAAGATGTAATATATTTTTAATTTTACATGTATGGCAAAACGAAACTTAAAGCTCTCTATGAAAACTCAAAGTTTCTATTGCCATACAAGTAAAGTAAAAAAGATATTACAGCTTTTTCATTATAGGCATTGGACGCCAGGCGAAGTTAGGGCAGTTGACCGGTACTTATTTTGAATGAATAGTTGAACAATTCTCATTAGGTATTTCTTCAAATTCTAGGTTCCTATGGCAAAAACTTGACGTAACGTTTCCGAAGGTTTTTTCAGGAAAGCCACGAATATGTAAAAAGCTAGAATTTTGGTCAACCAATTATGTTATATTATGAAGTCCCGATACGATTAGTATCAAATGAATGAAAGCATTATCATAATTTTTAGACTGTCTTGGTGACGACGACGAGTACCTCTGTGGATCCTCCGTAATGTATGTCGACAACTCTCTAGCACTAATATGTACGTACAGGGTAAAATAAAATTAGCTAGCAAAACTCCGCAGATGTGATGGGTAATATCATCAATATCTAATATGATAAAACAAAAAAGAAATATAAGTAGGTATTTGATGAATTTTTTTTTATGGGGTCATCGACCACAGTTAGTGTATACACTTGAAATATTAGTTTTTTTTTTTTTGTGTAAACTTCAATGACGTAATGAATGGGTGATTCATTTAGAGGTACTTTTTGTCCATGGATCTTTTGCCAGTTATAGCGTGAGTAGTGATAATCTGTCATGGTATTTTTGTTCAGTATAGTTTGACATTTCGTCATGGAAAGTCTTAGGCCGGCGCAGCGTCAACAAATTTAATTTTTATTATTTTAAATCTTCCAAAACGAGATCGGCCAGAATGTAACTGTCAATGGCGACCGTTATCGTGTCATGATAACTGACTATTTTTTGCCTGAAATTGTAGCCCGTGATCACCAGGACATTTGGTACCAACATGACGGCGCTAATTGCCACACAGCCCGTGAAACCATGGCTTTATTGCGGGAACAATTTAGTGAACAGTTAATTTCGCACTTTTTGATCTGTGAGTCGGCCGCCTAGATCCTGTGACATAACGCCCCTAGACTTTTTCCTCTGGGGCTATGTAAAGTATAAAGTCTATATGGATAAGCCCCCTCCCTCCCTTCCTTCCCCCCCCTCCCCTACAACACACACCCCCTCCCTCCTCTCTGAACATCAGGATGGCAACCAGTCGGTTTTCTTTCAAAGTGAAGGCACGTGAACATATTCGTAAAAAGTTGGAAGAATATTTTTTTTTTTCTAAAACACAGCCTATTTTACATTTTGGTTTTAGCCACACAACGAAAACCTTACAGGGTTTATCTGTGTGCCGGCGAGCCGCTCTTTTAAAGTTTAACTTATTAATTTAAATGTTCTTAATGATGAAAATAGTTCAAACGTACACTACTACATACATACATTAGGAGATTTTTTGTGTAAGGAAACGCTTTGATTTGTACTTATAACTTTTCGAACTCGTTTTGTATAACGTTTGAAAGTCCTCTGGAAGTTTATTAAGAAGAAAAGGTACTAAATAATCTGCAACTCTCATCCCGCACACATTATTACATTTAGGTGGGATGTATTTATTTGTAAGTGGTAACGTTCTCAAAAAATCAGGTCCTGTTTTTTCGATTAGCAGCTTGACTTCCACAAGTGTACAAAATTTTACTTTATTGAACACATTCATAACATTACAGTATTTAAAACGATCGTCGTCACTGTTTTTGAATTTCTTGTTTAAATATTTTGGAGCAATTTCTTTTAACATTCTTATCTGTAGCTTATAAATATCTGTCAGGTATGTATGATAAGTTCTTCCATAGCTGTTCTTCAATTGCAGCGCTGATTTGTTGGATTTGTTCTCTCTTCTACCTATCGTTATTTCTCCTGACAAAGTTTATTCGGTTTATATGTATGTATCTATGTATTAGTATGTATTAATTTTCAAGTTATCTATCCCTTATGTTGCACCTGCCATGTTTTGTCTCTGCATCACCCTAAGGTTGACTGGTAGAAAATGCCGCCTTTGTACAGTATTTTTTTACTTGTGAATGAAGTTTTAATACATAAATAAATAAGCCGCGTACGATTGAGCAACTGGAAGCCATCATTACTCGCGTTATTCGCCAAATACCATTTGAAACGCTCGGACGCATCATTGAAAATTGGAACTGCAGAATGGACCATGTTAACCGCAGTTACGGACATTTGAAAGAAATAATTTAAAAAAAAAAAATGTAAAGAATGGTCGTTTTTTATGATAATAAAGATAACTCGGTAAATTTGTAAAAAAACATATTTGTTATAGTTTTGAAAAAAGTACTTCCAAATGAAACACCCGTTATAACTATATACTAAACACGATTTAACAAAATACAAGTGAAATTATATTAAAATGAAAAAACCCCCGACACAAATATTTCCTCATGTCTCCATCAACAGACCCTGTTCATCATCTATCTATAACCTTATTCATTAAGATCTTTCCAATGAGCCCAAACACGATACCTGTGCTGTAAGTTGGTAAGGGAGTTGGGTATCCTGCAAATTCCCGGAGATGATGAACAGAGCTACGGTGCCACAGACGGACACACATAGCGGTCAAACTTATAACACCCCTCTTTTTCGCGTCGGGGGTTAAAAACAGATTTTCTCAACTCGTATGAGTTGATAAAATCTGTTTTTCAGGTTTTTCAAGTAAAAACAATACAAGCAGTCATTGAAACCCCAAAAAAATACATGTTCTTTTTTGTTTTTATTTTATCGTAAAATACAATAGATGACGTATATTTAGTAACCTAATCCACTTAACTGTTCTTAAAGAGTCATAAAGAACCCTGTAAGAAATCGACACGTGTTTTACACCTCAACGAGGCATCCTCAGGATGACGATTGACTTGATGCGAAGCCAGACCAGACGCGTTGACGTGTGACTAAAATTTTTAAAGTGTTATTTTCAGGTCATTATATAATAATTCGTTAAATACGTCGTCTATTGTATTTTATAACGGATTTCCGCAAAGGCACACCTAAGTCAATTAACTATCTTTATTTTATCGTGTTTAGATATCGTTTATACCCTGACGTCTGCAGAGTTTCGCTCGGTAATTTCTTATGACCCTGTATTGAAGTAAATCTTTTGACCCATATACTTAACTATTGATCTTGTGTTTTCAAACAAAGGGCGATAACATCAAACCCGTATTCCGTTCCCATACTGCTCATCTCCTAACTCAAACACAACTACTTACACTCCTACAGGTATACCTACATGTTGAAACTACCCTAATCCTATCGGCTTAACCTTTGTTGATCTTACCTCATCTTACCCCTTGGTTATGGTGCGAACTTTCTGCGACCGCCATCACATTTTGAAGTACTGTCGACTGCACGTAACACTTTGATCTTGAACTGGCCTAGCGAAATAATGGAGTTTAAATAGAATAATGTTCGGTTCGTTAAATTGTTTTCTAATAATGTATACTGCATGTCCATTACCGTTTATAACAAATTACCTGATGGCTTCAAAACTCTCAGCCTCAGAACATTTAAAAGTAAATTATTTAACCTTCTTTTAAGCAAATGTTATTATTACTCGACTGAAGATTTTATGAATGAAAAAATCTAAATATTTGACATTATTGCCTATAAATCATATTTTATCTCTTTGACTTTATTAAATTCCGATTTATATAATTAAACTCTTCTACAACTATTGTTTAATTTATTAAAATTATTTGTAATTGTAATACTAATGATTAATAATTTAATTTTAATGTAATGATGACCCATAATTTTACCAACCATATTTGTTCGCCGGAAACGGCAGAATATTATGATCGTAATACATAATGCACATAACAACTTTGTACAATATTCTGACAAATAAATACTTTCTTTCTTTACAATAACGAATCGTATTGCTTACCAATGGTATGTTTTTTATTGCCAAACTGGGCATATAAGCTAATTTTAGCTACTTCCTTAAGGGAGGGTCTACTATGCTAAGCTATGAGGTCTTTGCTTCATTATCGGTAAAGATACAAGAGTCTTAATTTGATCCAATAACGACCCGTTATAATAGGAATCGGCCATAAGAGGCCAGCTTAAACTGGTTTTTTGACCACTGACGTACGTACTGTATGGGACTAAAACGGTTGTTAGCAAAATTATTTATAGTTATTGACAAAGTTTACGAACTATGGCTGCTTGAGTTAGCCGAGTTCAGTGAATTGATTGCGGTAGAACTCGGCTGAACTATCTACGGAGTACTGCTGTTTGTACTTGGTTCCAGCCTTAAGTGGGCAACTACGATGGACGATATGTATCGTTTGCTGATTTTATGGGGTTGAGGAAGGAAGGCATTGAAGCGTTAACGGTACCTACACGTGGTTATAAGGCTCCCGCAGACAGCACGACGCGACGGTGCGACGCGATCCTGGCAAAACAATTTCCATAATGTTTTCATAGAAATTTACAAGTGTAGGTTTATCCGGAGAGCCTAGACATAGTGACATTCTATTAGCGATAACGATGAAGAAAAAGTAAAAAATGTATTCAAAGTCTTTGTAGAAATACGAAACGCTTTGAAAGCGATTCCCACTTGACTAGGCCTTCTGATTAGGTTGCTGAACAAACAATATGGCAAAGCCGTTTAAAAATGCGAGAGGTCGCTATATAATTTTGATAGTTCATCATCAACATCATCATCATTATTCGGTCAGCCGAAACACGTCCACTGATGGACATAGGCCTCCCCCAAGCACTCCCGCTACGTCTTCTTCTGTCTACGTATTTTAATACGGCATAAACGGCAAAACTGTATGATATAAAACAAAGATTCAAATAAAAAATGTCTAGGACACGGCTTATACATTTTCAAAGAAACACAAAAAAGGATTAGAACGCAACATCTTCATAATTCAGAGAAGCAAACTCCTCAATATAATCCAACCTACCTTCGTCCTAATTTAAAGAACAATCTCCTTCAGGGAACGTTCTAAATTCGGAACATGGCATGAATAATTGAAAGGGAGAGACAGAAACTTAGGGAGATTAAAAATTTAATGACTCTCTCTCCTGAAAATTTATCAATTTGGTTAGTACACAATGCTGAGGCCATCATTTTACGTTTACGATAATTTTTAAGTACTTTTTGTTATTCAAAATCTGCCGTGTCAGCTTACTCCAGAATGAAATTATAGAAAGATTGGTTTATTAGACCCAAATCGTTCAATTCTCAAACATTTGAAAAATAATTAAATCTTTACAGGGTAAAAAAGGCTTTTAAAAAAGAATCGAATAAATTCTTTTTATAGAATTTTTCTTACTTTTATATAAATAAACGATTCTAGTAGCAAAGGTTCGTCCAATATTTTCGACCATTATTTTCGTCACGTAACGTTGTATTCCAAGTTTTCGAGGTCGAAGCGAGAAAGTCTGAAAGTATCGCTGTATTATATTTTAGAAAAAGAAATGAAATAATTTCAAAGTTCTTCTTTCTACTTCATCGGATAAAATTACTCGCAAACATGGAACCTTCAGATTTATAAATAAAGTTGCCCAAGGACATGAAAAGTCTTGAAAAGAATGACGCTATCGTAAATATTCATGATGACATACAATTCCGAGCAAGTTTTATTAATAATTACTAAAACTTCGCTGTCTAAAAATAATAAACTTGGAGTTGGAAAACCATTCAATCAAATGTTTAGTGAGCTCCTGAAATAGTAAAACTAGATTTTAGAACTTTAGCTGCGAGTTATTAGTTAACTTTCAATCTTTTACCTCGGGTATACAACGGAATGGAACAATAAAAATGACCTCAGTTCAATAAAAACTTACTAAAGATATTTTCTTAAAGTAATGGCGAAAGCTCCATTTTCTATAGGACGATACATTAAAAGAAAAAGCTCAATTCAAACGAAATTGCCTTTTAAAATGCCCATTTCTTGAATGGTGTCTAATTAAAACAATTTATTTAAAAGAACCGCTCGAGGTTCTCACCTGCGGCTATATTTCAGTCCAATGGCGCCGGCACTCGATTAAATGGTGGAGGGTCAAATAAATTCCTTTAATTCGCTATTGGGAAGGATTTTCAGTGATTTAGCAGTCTAATTATCATTTAATTCCTTTCAATATAAACCCTGCATACATATACATGTATATTCCATTAGAGCTTTATCTAACTACCTACATGTATTTAAGCCTGAAGCAGGCTCTTCAGCTTTAATCAAGACCCTTCAGAAAATTTTACGTAAAAATAATTTTGAACGTTCCTACGTTTACTTGCTTACAAAAATATCTCAAACACTGCTTCAATAGACTGAAAATACTGTAGTAATTTCATTAATCTACACGACAAACATTTTAATTTCTGTTCGCAAATCTAAGCGAGTCATACCTACCAAATTACGTAGATGTTAGGAGTTAGCAAAGCGAACACGGAATGAGTCATTCGTTCATTACCCCAGCGAATAACAAGTTTATCGCAGAGAAAACCACATCAAAAGTAATTCTGTCGTTCTCGAGATAAAACTAAAGGAGAAGTGCTCCTAATTTCTTCGGTACAACGATTAACATTAACTTCGTATAAGCGGCTAACTTTTGCTGACTTTTTCTCCGCAGCTTTGGGCCTCATTTCTGCTAAAAGAATCCAAAAGTAATCTTACTTTTCTGTATTACAATATTCCCTTTGGGCGCTTGGGGCTCATCTATGAACTTTGCTTGTTAAAGGGTCTTATTGTAACTCTTTTGCATGCGAATTGGGGTCGGAGTTTCGGTCAGCAAAATTGTAATAAATACACTGATCCTTTTATGTAAAATTACTCGACTTCAATCAAATCAAAGTTACAAATGATTATATTCGTTAGACGTATGTCATTTAATGTTAAGTTCAGTAAATTCACCTACAAGTTTTCCATGAGCTTTTTACTCAAAAATAATCATTTACATTATACGTACCGAAAAATGTGGCAAATACTCTTTATACGATTTTACGCTGAAATACGTTTTTGCCGGAAGGCATGAAAATACTTTTCACGACAAACACAGAATTACGCAGGCTTCTAACACAGCGTATTCAAATCTGTGCGATACAGGATTGCTTATAGAGGGGACTGCTGCGAGACGAACGTTGACTATGTACCTTTAAGCTTCGTGCAGACTAGCGCGACGCGACAGTGCGACGCGACACCGGTTATTGTTCTACCGTGAAGTTTTCTTAGAAATTGTATTGTTCGAGTCGCGTCGCGGCGTCGCGTCGCGCTGGGCAGCGCGAGCCTTAAGTAGGTGAGGAAGGTAGAAATTAAAATATGAAATAAGATTTTAAGGTTGGTTATTAACATTGATTGTCAAAAGAACTTTAATTTGAGTTCCGATAACAAAAACTAGTGGTCGCCCAGAGGTCGAAATTCGACCATAATTCATTTAAATGTCATGATTCTAAGGCAGCCAGCCATCTTGTATCAAACGCATGGTAGTGTACATTTCTTTTAAAACATTGTGGCTCACTGTGCGAGTTTGATATTCTTATTCAGTTCAACAACATTCATGAGCGTAAATTAAATTGGAATCAGGAATGCATGTCAGTGTAACCTGTGTCCTTCATGAATTTGCATCACAAACTAGTGTAGAACATTGTGATATTACACACTAGTCGACAAAGCAAAGCTATACGTATGTTACAAAGTAAAGCGGCAAATGTAGCGTTTTTCAAAATTGTGTCAAAATTGTTTTTGGACTTCCAAGAAACACCGTCGTCACTGTCCATTTCAAGGGTACCTGGGAAATATCGCTTTCCGCCAATTGTATATTTTGTAGTGTTTAATTTTTTTTTTGTTATGTATTTTTGCGGTGAAAAAAAATATAAACGAAATCGATTTACAGAAATAGTTTTTTTTTTTTTTTTTTAAACATTATGTTTGTTACTTGAACTTTTTTATCCTTGTATTTTTCATGAATACAACCTGAGTATTGTTCATTAGTTAAATTCAATACTCAGACACACCTTTAAATTCAACACTCAAAATAAAATTCAAAGGAAAACACCAATAAACCCAATTTTATTCTACCAACCCTTTTTTAAAAGCCTCTAAAACCTTAATTCGTGGCAACCCTTACAAAACAGACCTAATCTTATTCAAACCGACAACTAAGCCGGCTTCAATTTAATTACGTATACGTGCTTAGGTACCTACGTAATGGTACTTCAAGTCCCATACTACCTGTAGTACGTATAGCTGTGCACTTAGGGCTGGCATACGACAGAGTTTCCCCGGAAGCGTCCTGGCGGTGGGCAAAGTCTGAGGGAGTTTTCAATATAGTCTGTTTCTGAAACTTTGGGAGCGAAATGAAGCCGTATTTGCCTTGTGTTCTAGATAAATGTATGGTAGTATTTTTATCAAATAGAGGGATTTACATTATTTATTAGAACACAAAATAAATATGTCTCGGTGCTCTAGTGGTCGAAAGCGTTATAGCTGATCTTGAGGTTTGTTCGATTCCCGGGTCCGGGAAGTGTTCAAAACTCAAAAGTCGTTTATTCAAACTAGGCTGAGAACCAACACGTTTCGAACGTCAAAATTACATAAAACAGTCCCCCAAAACGCCCACCCTTCACCACTTCCTAGTGCGTTAGCTGGGAACAAGAAGTGGCGCAACAAACTCCCCAGCAGCAGAGTTGTCTGTTCAGTTAGAAAAAAAAAAGATTCTATATAGTAGTATGCAAAATAATTTACTTTACGCAACACAAAACATACCAAATTTAAATTATCACACGCCAATATACCAATCAAAAACATCGAGAACCCAGGCAGAAACAAAAACTAAACGTAAACAGAACCCTCCAGGCATAAAGGGCGTGCCCGCTTACATATAGCTATATGTTATTTGGATTATCCATAGGGATTTTCTCAATAGCAGCCCGTAGTCTGGCTTCGTGCCCGGTTGATGGCAATAGGCTCGTCTCCTATTACAAGGGACTTAAACAGAACTGGTGAAATGTGGGTGTACGATAAGTACCTACGCCTCTGCCTGACCCTTCGAAGAACAGAAGGCCAATTCTCGTACTTAAAAAACGTTCACATCCTAGTCGCAATCTGTCAAACTTGTCAAAAATGTTGGTAAATTGATTGTATTTTTGACAGATTGCGAATGAGATGCGAATGCGAACATTCTTAAAAATTACGGGAATTGCCCCTCAGAGGTCTGCTGTTATGTTATGTTTATGTCATATTCAACTTGTTGACACACATTTTTCTTTTGTTGTATTTTCACGGCTAGATGTCAGTTGTTGTCATTATATCACGTTCAGTGCCGGGGTACCCTCCTGGAGGGTTCATCTAGTCGCATATAGGACGTCGGGAGCCCACGCGGAGGGCTCATTTTAAATATAGGTTTTTCTTAGCGAATACAGCATTATAAACCGTGAAAATTAATTCTGATGTATATTTTAACAAGATTTATTAGTAAATGCGTTGGTTTTAAAATCCAAGCATTTTAATTTTTTTTTAATTTTTTGTTCATGTTTGAACAAAAAATTATATTTGTTTTTATATTCATAAAAAAAAAAGGTTGGAAACTATAGCAACAAGACCCCATAATACAATTTTACTTTGTTTTACAGTGTTTTATAACATGGTTTTAAACCTAATACCGGTGACCGTCCGCGATGGTGAACTTTAGCGCAAACGTAATGCCGGCAACCCTCCCGGAGGGTTCACTTCCAATATTTATGGCGGCATGGCGTATGAGTTCTATGAAAACTGGGTGGAGTCGAAAGTGTTAAAGGCCAAAAACCTGTACTACAATAGGCGTTTCAAGTACTTAATTGGAAGCCGAAAAATATCGCCTTTCGATATCTGCAGTAATTGGGTTGAGGAGGACAGTCGCTCCCTTTTAAATACTCGGGCGCGGAAAGGCCACTGAGGGCGATGACCTTTTCAAAATTCAAAATATTTTATTTCACATCAAACTACATACGGGTACTTATGAAACGTCAGAAGCTAGCTGCACGGTTCCAATTGGTCGTTTCCTATGGAGAAGAGCCGGCAAGAAACTCCACGGTTACACTTTTAAAAATAATTGGCTTTAACAATATTTTCAAATCACAGTATTAATAGGGATGGGAGGACTGTGTAGGCCTTTCAACAAGTACCAGGTACTTAACAAAATAGAAGATGGTCAATATTTTTTATTTTTTTTATTTTTAATTCACAAAATAAAAAAGAATTTATAAATTAATAAAAATAAAAAGCAATTTTAAACGAAATGACATGATTGCTATACATGATAATTATTCAGATTTGTTACAGTCACTAATAAAGTGTTGAAATTAAATTGTAGATATATAATGTCAACTACACACTATTTTTATATACCTACTATTAATTAAAAGATTTGACATAAATTCAATTCAATAAATATTCGAAACAATTCGTAAAGGCGGGTTCCCACGGTGCGCGATATTGCGCACGCACGCGCACCAGCCCACACGGCGCACGACCACGCACCGCGCACCGAGGTCTTCCCACGGTGCGCTATATTGCGCACGCACGCGCACCAGCCCGAATGGCGCACGACCACGCACGACATCTTTCCACGGTTTCGATATTGCGGACGCACGCGCATCAGCCCACACGGCCGACGACCACGGACAGCTACACATCCCACACCTAGCCTGATGAAAATTCTAAACGATGTTTTTTTTAATCTTAAGATTTAAAAAATCGCAAGCATAAATTGTTAATCATAATGATACAGTGAATTATAAAGTTTTTTTTGCAGTTGCGGAAAATCGCCCTTATTGGAATAAAATACCATAAAAATCGGGGTTTTTTTATTTGTTGATAAAATACAGTACATATACAACCTTAGTTTTTGCTTATCTCTTTAGGGGTCATTGTACTCATCATTATGAACAACTTTCACTATGGGAGCAACGCTGAAATCTCGAAAAAAAAATCAGTTTTTCCCTACATTTCGACGAACTATGCAAACATAAATGTAGAGAACAGTTTATTATTTTTTGCGATTTCTGCGGTGGGCCCATAGTGAAAGTTGTTCATAATGATGAGTACAATGACCCCTTAAGTGGTTTAGGGTAAACAAAAACTAAGCTTGCATAAAAATAATAATATTATGTGATAATATAGTGATACATATACAGAAGTTTCAAATTCCTAACTTATTTAGTTGTTGCGATAGAACTCGTACAAAAATGGTCTAAAACTGACAACTATAGCGGCTTCTTTTTCATAATTTTTGAAGAAAAAAATTACTTATATTTATATTCTTCTTCTTTTCGTGTGGTTAGTGACTAACCTGGTGTCAGAGTTTTAAAGCCGCCCATGGGCCTCTGATTTGGCTTCACATGCCGTTGAGAAATATCTCTCAGGCATGCCGGTTTCCTCACGATGTTTTCCTTCACCGTTTTTGAAGCAAGTGATAATTATACAATACGCACATGAATCCGAAAAGTCAGAGGTGCGTGCCTTGGGCTCGAACTCGAGACTTATGACTTCGCAGTCCGACGGTCACACCACTAGGCTATCACTGCTCTGTTCTATTAAATTATATTTATATTTGTACTCTATTCGATGATTTCTAGACAATAACACCTCACATTCCAGGGCATGATTAAAAAAAAAATATCGAATGTTTGTTGAATGGCCCTTTCATTTCGGTTCCGTACCTCAACAGTAAAAAACGGAACCCATAAAGGATCACTTCGTTGTCCGTCCGTCCGTTTGTCAAGACCCTTCTTCTCACGAACGCATGGAAGTATTAATTAAGTTGAAATCTATATCAAATACGCAGATCTACCATGGAGCTCAAAAAAAAAATCAAGCTTCTTTTTTACTCTACGCAATAAAAAAATACGGCCACTTATGCGACATATTTTGATACTCCAAATAAATCAAAACCTATAGGGTACTTCCCGTTGACCTAGAATCATGAAATTTGATTTGAGCTCAACAAATAAAAAAGTCCGAAAAGTGTTAATTTGTAGTATATCACTTTTGTTTTTCGATTACAAACTTACATTTGCAGTTGGAGAATTGATCGTGGCGTAGGTATATCGATGTATGGAGAACATGTTTTTCAACTACAAGTTTGTTTTTTAGATAAATTAAACCCAACTACTGAACCCTTCATTGTTAGTGGTCCGACACGCACTTGGCCGGTTTTATTATTTGCTGTTATAACGGGAATAGAAATACACAATCTGTGAGAATTTCAACTGTCTAACTATTATGGTTCATAAGATACAGTCCGCTGACAGAGAGATGGATGGACGGACAGCGGAGTCTTAGTAATAGGGTTCCGTTTGGCAACCTTCGGGTATGAAACCCTAAAAAGCATGTGACGAGAGAGCTGTCAAAGGCGTCTGGTTAACCGACTAAACGTAATACCTGTCACTTCAGTTGTCATGCCACATCACAGTTGTACTTTTCAACAACGTTAACGTTGAGGTTTTTTTATAGAATCAGTATTTTTGGGCTCTTTACAATAGACAGTATATTTTTATTATACCTAAACCTAACAAAAAAAATAATGCTCAAGCAGTTACATCTACGCTACGATGAGTAGTTTATGAATGAATGATAAAGTTTAACATACATTAAAAACCGGCCAAGTGCGTGTCGGAGCACGCACAATGAAGGGTTCCGTAGTTGGGTTGAATTTATTCCAAGAACAAACTTAACATTGTAGTTGAAAAACTATAGGTAGGTACCTGCGTTGCACGCAGCGACATGCATGTCATTTCGTCAAAACAACCGAAAAAGTAATAAGTACTAAGTACTGTTTGTTTTTATTATGACTTTACGAAACAACAATCAAAATTAAACAATGCATTTCCTTTTGATAATGTTCCAAAGTATTTTCTACTTTAACCTACTAACAATAAAGGCGTATGTCGTATGATAAGTGTACAATGACGTATTGAGCCGGAGAGCTATTCGGACAGCCGAATGATTCTCCGGCACAATACGTCATACGACTTAAAACGAAATTTTGGAACAACCTCATTGACTAAATTCTAGTAACTTTAAAGGGTATGTAAATAAAATAATGATTAATTGAATACAAAAGTTTATTAATTCATAAAAACTGGCCAAGTGCGTGTCGGACCACGCACAATGAAGGGTTCCGTAGATGGAATGAATGTATCCCAAGAACAAATATATCATTGTAGTTGAAAAACATGTTCTCCAATACGGAATATATGGGAGATCATGTTTTTCAAACTGCAAATTTAAGTTGGTTGATTATTACTCGTTAACCTGTACAGCTTACGTAGCTCTAATAGTTTTCCTTTTAATTTCGTTATATAATATACTACTGCTGTGATTTTTTTCACAAATCCAAGTACAACCATTGAGCTGACAGGGGGGAAGGACACTTGACTCTAACAAAAAAAAAACAGTTAAAAGCTTAATAATTCGAAGCGGATCCCTGAATCCAAAAATGGTTTTCACAAACTCGCAATATTTTTGAACGACCTTTCTAACGATACCCCACAACATGGGGCAGATGAGAAAAAAAAAATCATCCCAACTTTACGTGTAGGGAACCCCACCCCCTAAAAAAACGAAAAACGAAAGGAACCTTCACGGAAAACGTCACCCTAAAAAAATGTTTTTTCTTGATTTTATTTTACCACTTTGTCGGCATAATTAATATGTATACATATGCCAAATTACAGTTTTCTAGTACTAACCGTCTCTGAGCTAAGCCGCGGACAGACAGACAGACAGACAGACGGACATGGCGAAACTATAAGTGTTCCTTGTTTACCACGGAACCTTATTAAAAAAGGAAACAATGGTAAAAATCAAAAAAATAATACGTAATTTGGTTAAGTTTATTGTATTTTTAAACAAGTCATCATCATCATCAGTCGTCTATAAAAGCCCTTTTTACGATTTGTACCTTTAGTTAATTACCTAAACTAATGGAATATACTCGTAGTTTGTTTACATTATTAAATGTGAGGGCACACGCGCACACGCTCTGGGCGACAACGCTGTGCGTCGGTCGCCGCGCCTTTGAGCTGTGTATATGCAACGTTGCCAGCCCGCTGACACTGCACCGGTGCGGCAGCGGCGCGGCATTGGTGCGGCCAATGCCGCGCCGCTGCCGCACCGGTGCAGTGCCGCTGCCACACCGGTGCCGTGCCGCTACTGCGCCGCACCGCCGCCGCAGATTATATAGTGATATGTCAAAATCAAGCGGAGACGGCGCGGCGACGCGCGACGGTGTAAAGAAAAGAAAGAAAACGTTTATTTGGACACAGTTCGTGAAACACAAAATACAAACTAACTAAAATTGACAGTAATCTTTTGACAATAAGTGTGTGCCTCACGGCTGCGCCAAAAAGGTTCATTTCAGCATTAATGCCAGACAAATGCTGTCTGACGCTGGTTTTGGTGCGGCGATGCGGTAGCAGCGCTTCACCGTTCAGTCTACATGGTTACGCGAAGCGGTATCGGCGCGGCTGCAGTGCCTTCTACATGAGCCCTTAAGCATTGATCAAGCCCCGTGCAGACTGGCGCGACGCGACGCTAACAAAACAATTTCTAAGCAAAGTTTACGGTGGAACAATAATTATCGGAGTCACGTCGCACCGTCACGTCGCACCAGTCTGCCCAAGGCTTTATGTTTTATTTTACTTAATCCCCCAATCCTTATTTTGATAAATGTAAAAAAAAAATTGTTACTGGCAAATTTGTTTTACAAACAAATTATAATGTGATAATTTATGGTTATTTTATGGCGTATGGATAATGTAATGGTTGAATTAAAATAAATATCTAAAATACCTCAGAACTCTTCGTTGTTTTTGGTTATAAACATCGTCCAAAAAAGTAGACATTAAGTTATAAAAGGACCATTCAGGTTCGTCAGCACCATAGAAATATAAATACTTCTTTCTTATATTTATGGTCAGCACACTTAGCTCAGAGATAGTTAGTACTAGAAAGCTGTAATTTGGTATGGGTATACATATTAATAACGCCGACAAAGTGGTAAAATAAAATAAACAACTATATTTTTTTTTAGGGTAGGTACCTCTCCAACACATAAAGTGGGGATGTTTTTTTTTTCTCGCCTATCCTTTAGTGTGGGGTATCGTTGGAAAGGTCGTTCAAAAATATTGCGAGTGTATGAAAATAATTTTTCGATTCAGGAATCTTTTTGCGAAATATTAAGCTTTAAAGTGCCAATTTTTGTTAGAATCAAGTATAGACCCCCGCCCCTCCCTGCCAGCTAAATGATTGTACTTAGATTTGTGAAAAAAATCACAGCAGTAGTATTTATTACGAATTTAAAAGGAAAACTATCACAGCTAAATAGGCTTTACAGGTTACCGAGTAATAATGGACCAACTTAAATTTGCAGTTTGAAAAACATGATCTCCTATACATTCCGTATGGGAGAACATTTTTCAACTACAATGATATATTTGTTCTTGGTATAAATTCATTCCAACTACGGAAACCTTCATTGTGCGTGGTCCGACACGCACTTGGCCAGTTTTTATGAATTAATAAACTTTTGTATTCAATTAATCATTGTTTTATTTACATACCCTTTTCATTCCAACTACGGAAACCTTCATTGTGCGTGGTCCGACACGCACTTGGCCAGTTTTTATGAATTAATAAACTTTTGTATTCAATTAATCATTGTTTTATTTACATACCCTTTAAAGTTACTAGAATTTTGTCAATGAGGTTGTTCCAAAATTTTGTTTTAAGTCGTATGACGTATTGTGCCGGAGAGTTATTCGGCTGTCCGAATAGCTCTCCGACTCAATACGTCATTGTAAACTTATCAGACGACATACGCCTTTATTGTTAGTAAATTAAAGTAGAAATACTTTTGCACATTATCAAAAGGAAATGCATTGTTTTATTTTGATTGTTGTTTCGTAAAGTCATAATAAAAACAAACAGTACTTAGTACTTATTACTTTTTCGGTTGTTTTGACGAAATGACATGCATGTCGCTGCGTGCAACGTAGGTTCAGAATTTTCATATCTAGAGCTATTAAGCGAGCGGAGCCGTCTCCTTCGACGCACATGCGGCGTTAGTCAAATGAGTTAACAGTCGGCGTCTGATTGACTGCCGACTGAAAGCCGATTCCTATAATTTACGGACCGTTATTTATTTAAAATTAAGACTTTTTTGTTTCTTTACCAATAATGAAGCAAAGACCATATCTTTGCATAGTAGACCCTCCCATATCGAAGTAGCTATCACAGGTAAAATTAGTAGATATGCGTCAGATATATCAAAACGTATCTAAAATCTGATTTCAGTCACAAATCGTATCGTATCGATAATCCGAACTAGACAAACCGATTTCACAAAACCACAGCAAGAGTAGATTTGCGTAAGCAAGTATTTGTTTATGTTTGGATAGTTTTGATCGATGCATTTACAATCGAATTATACTCGTAATATTACTAGAGACGATCGAAACTGCGAGCCGGAAGCGCCAGAGCCGCTCCAGAATTCGATTTCTAAAAACGGATGATAATAACGATTTCACTATCTGAAATCGAATATTTAACCGTTTGCATAGAAATCCAAAAACGCCCATGTTTAAAAATTTGCTTACAAATCTATTTAAGTAGTTATACGCCAAGTTGAGCAATATAAAAGCTACCATTGGTAAGCTAAACGATTCATTTTCGTTTATAGGAACCGAGCATACGTCGGGCACCTTTGAAGTTACCGACTCTCCGCGGATCGGGCGCACCGCCACGCACGCGTCTGCGCTACCACGCACGCTACCATTCCCATGGTGCGTGTCCGTGCGGGCTTATCCGCGGCGAGTCGGTAACTTCAAAGGGAATGTACCCAAACTCGGACGCACCGCCACGCACGCGTCTGCGCTACCACGCACGTTACCCTTCCCACGGTGCGTCGTGCGGGCTGGTGCGCGTGCGTGCGCGATATTGCGCACCGTCGGTTCCAGGCTTAAGACGTTTTGGTGTTCATGCCCTGTTATGTTCAATTTCGTCCAATTCACGTAAATGAAATGAAATGAAATTTTATTTATTTTTCAGAATATAGGTACATAATAATATGGTAAAATAATTTTAGTCTCACTTTATTCGAGTTTTCAGCCGTGCAAATATTTCTAATACATGATTTAATAATTATCATGAAATTACATCAATGTCATTAGTCATACACATCATATTCAAAATAAAAACCGTCTTCATTAATATTAATTAGGCATAATAACATTATAAAATATATTAAATTAGTTTATTAGATTATATCTCAAGACGTTCATCAATTTATTGATTAATTTATAAATAATTATAATTTAAATAAGTGTTCGTAAATTTATGTAGTTGTACATTATGTCTATTTAAAAATTTTAGTTTCAATTTGGCTTGGTATCTGAAGCTGATCTAATGACGACGAAGAAAAGTTGCTGCTCACCGCATTTCAATACAAAAAGGTGCTATGTGGCCAGCCTGTAGTGTACGATAGTTCATACGAAATGTACAAAAGTAAAGCAGGTGAATTTTGCAATGCCGTGCGGCTCGCCTAACTGTACGCTGCGCTTTACTCCACGACTTTCGAGAACATAACAGAACATCAAATAGTTTTAATTTTGACTAAGTGCTGCCCACGGTATCGCACTCGTTGACCCTCATTCTTTATCAAAAATAAAAGCCTTTTTTTGATATCCCTTTCGGACAAACCCGCAACCCCAGCAGGCATTGGTCCTTACGGACCCCGTCAGTTGGTGCTGACATCTCTTTGAGGCGCGCGTGGAACACAACGCGCCGTCGACCCGGGCCTGGTCCCTATCGGACGGCGAGCTGCCCATCGCTCACCGTCCGCAGGCCCACGCCTACGGTGGCCGGAAGTCGGCTCGTGACTCCCGACGCCCGGGGCGTCTCCTGCGGCGACTAGGGGCGCGAGGGCGTGCAGCTTGCATCTTCCTCGCGCGCTCCGCCTCCTCCTTCGCGAGCATAACTGCTTCGCAGAAGGAAGTGACGGCCTCCCATGCACTCTCGCTCCGGACCATGGCCTGAACCAGGGCCGGACGCGAGAGATCGCCGCTGCCGATCGCCTCCGTGAGGACACGGCGGTGCCCCACCCAAACCGGGCAGACCTCCACCGTATGCTCCACCGTGTCCTCCGGGCGATCCACACAATCGTAACACCCGGGCGTTTCCTCCCGCTTTATCCTGAACAGGAACCTCCCGAAACAACCGTGTCCGGTGAGGACCTGCGTCAGGCGGAAGGTGAGGACGCCGTGACGCCTCTCTAGCCACTCCTCAAAGAGAGGACTTATCGCCGCGATTGTGGCGTGCCCAGCGCTGGGTTGCGACAATCGCACTCTCCATGCCGCCATGAGATCCCGCCAGAGCTCTGTCCGCTGTGCCGTGATTTCTCGCGGCAGCGGAGTTACACCCCGGCGTTTCGCCTCCTCGCGCAACTCCCACATGTGCGCGAGGACTTTTGCCTCCAGATCCCATGGCGGTAGTCCGGCAAGGAGGCTCGCCGCCTCACGGGAGACCGTGCGGTATCCTCTGACCAGCCTAATGGCCATGACCCTTTGGGACGCGTTCAATCGTTGGGCTGGTCGCAGCCTTAATGAACGCGCCCACGCCGGTGCCCCGTAAAGGGCCATGGACCGCACGATCCCCGCGTAGAGCCTCCGGCAGGAGGCGTTTGGACCCCCTAGATTGGGCAGAAGCCGCTTCAAAGCAGCCCCAGCCCTCTGCAGTTTGGGAGCCAAACGTCGGAAGTGCTCCACGAAGTTCCACCGGCTGTCGAGGACGAGTCCCAGGTACTTCATCGTCGACTCGACACCGATGTGAACCCCTCCCGCCGTTATCTGGGAACCCGACAGTGGCGCGTTCCGAGGACCATAGAAACACATGGCCTCAGACTTGTGCAAGGCCACCAAGGCCAAGGATCCTATCGACGATTGTCGCAACCCAACGTGTCGCCAGTTCGGCCACCGCCTCATGCGACCTCCCCTGCACCAGGACCAGCGTGTCACCCAGTCGTAGCCGATGTTCCACAAATGCGGCCCCAGGACCGATCCCTGTGGGACACCGCACGACATCTCTCGCCGGTTCCACTCTCCGTGGTGACCGGGGTAGATGACGGCCCTGTCCGTCAAATAGGCCTCGACCACTCGACAGAGGTAGGTCGGCATCCGGTGATACCGGAGTGCCTCCCTAATGCAACTCCAGGGCAGGGTATTGAACGCATTGGCGTTGTCAAGAGACACCGCCAAGACCACCCCACCCCGGGCAATAGCATCCCCCGTCGTGAGGACTCGAACGCGCATGATGGCATCCACCGTAGAGCGCCCCTTGCGGAAACCAAACTGGCTGTCCGCCAAATCCGGCCCCACTCGCACCAGCTGCCCGACAAGGCGGTCTACAATTACTCTTTCAAAGAGCTTGCCCACCTCGTCGAGCAGCACGATGGGCCGGTAAGAGGACGGAGAGTCCGCCGGGCGCCCCGGCTTCTTGATGAGGACCAGTTTCCCCGTCTTCCAACGAAGTGGGAACCGGCCCCTCTCCAAGCATGCGCTAAAGAGCCCTCGAAGTCGAGGCCCGAGAGCCTCTAAGGCCAGAACCCAGGCTTTTCCAGATAAGCCGTCGGGTCCTGGGGCGGTATTTTTGGCACTCAGCCTAAGTACCGCCACTCTCAAATCTACCTCGGTCACCTCCGTAGATTCATCGTCGTCGTCACTGGTGTGGTCCGCACCGGGCACCGCAGGAGGCGGAGCCATAGGCGGGGGAGTATGTTCCCCTCGCGAAGGGAACAGAGCGCTCACCACGTCCTCCACGAGCTGAGGCCGGAGACTCTGCGTCAGCGGGGGAACCAATGGGCGGAGTTGATCTCTCACCCATTTGTATGGGCGTCCCCACGGATCTCTGTTCAGAGTCTCCAGCGACTCCTTGCGGGCCACTCCTCTGGCCCGCTCGATCTCCGCTCGGAGGGCGGTCTTCGCCGCTCTGTACCCGTCGTACAGAAAAAAAAAAAAGCCTATGTTACTCTTTATAACATCAGGGAAAGTTCCATGAAAATCGGTCCAGCCGTTTCGGAGATTAGCCGGAACAGACAGACCGACAGAGAAAAAAAGATTTTTGTTATAGTTACCGTATACAGGAAAAGTTTTTATCCACTGCGCAAATTTTGACAAATTAAACTTAAACGTGTTTTATTGAACATATTTTTATTTTATTTTGATACGTCTTAGTACAAAAAAAAAAGTTATCGTTAACGAAAGATGTTTACTTTAAAAGTGGGTGTATCCGGCGGCGGCGGCGGCGCGCGGCGAAGCGGAACGCGCGAAAGTACCTACCTATCAGCTGTGCGCTCGTTCGATTCGCCGGCGTAGGTATTTACGTGGATTACATACAATACTTACAATGTATTGATCGCTAATTTTATCAGATTCGAACTAGACTTTTTTATGTTTAGGCCGTGGCCTGAAGTTATTTGAAGAGTAATTCCAATTTTTCCTTCATACTTTAATGGGTTTAGGACCATCAAAATACAGAAAATAAAGCATTATTATCAATTAAATTTACATTACTTAATACAATAAGCCGCTAAAATGGTCCTTTCATTAGGGACCGCGGGGTTAAGGATTCCATGGGCTCGCATTCGAGGTATGCTTTCCGTCGCATACATTCTGCGAGCCGCTTGCAAACTTTCACCACTCAGTACATACACTCGCACCATCTCATAAAACTCGCGGTTAGTGAAGTCTGACATTGTGACCGGTATGTACAAGTACGACACACGTGCAGCGCGGCGCTTGCGCGGGAAAGCGATTAGACGCAACGTCACACGACAGCGCGTGCGATGAGCGACTTGTCGGTCACAGCGCCTGGCGCGCGGGCGTCGCCTTGCCGCCCGGGAGGGGTGGTTTCACCCGCGTGCAACACCGCCGCTTGGGCCGGCCGCCGCGCGCGCTCATTGATATTATTACGAATAGATTGTGTCCATATTTTGCTTATTTAAAGTAGGATATTTTTTTTTTTTTTTTTTTAATAAATAATGGAAATTTGTTCTATTACTGATTTTGAACCACCAAAAAAAATTTGCGCACTGGTTAAAAACTTTTCCTGTACTGCTGCTTTCATATGCATTTAGTAAAAAAGCTGTTATTTTGACATTACAAACAGACATATCAATTTTATTCAAATGTTAAAATTACTGTTAACAACCCTATAGGCCATGGGATGTACCTTCGGTCCATAATTACGTGGTACGTACAGACCATTACATCGGTAATACCCGTTGGCACGAACAACTTTGTGGAAATGACGGCCTGCGCTTGAAGATACGTCGGTTTCAGAGAGATTTACGACTGTGAGGGAAATAGATTAATAGGGGAAGGAAATTCATTCTTAATTGATTTAAAATTGTGAGCAAAAGAGTTATTTAAACTAAGAAACAGCTGAAAGTACCTTTAATTGATATCCATATTAAGACCAAGTGGACCTTGAGAGTAGAGAAGTTGGAGTCGTGCCATAACATAAGCTTCAAGTCGTTTGTGGTGCGGGTTCCAACTCAGTACCTAGAAACCTTCATGAAAGAAGAGTTTTGGCCGAAAGGTGTGGCGTACCGACGATTTCGTGGAAGGTTACGCCACACCACGCAGCACATCACTCCGTGACACAGTCCGTCAGTCAGTCTTCGTCATAGATATATATATTTCTATGGTCTTCGTGTACAATAATGATTTGCTGTAATTATAATAAAAATATATGTATGTTTAGGTTAAGGTTAAGGTATTTATTTATGGGCCTGCGTTGCCTGAATTAAATGGATTATTACCTATTATTAATAATATTTATGTATACGGACTTTAACAAGTATGTATTTCAGAGCCAATGAAATACTCGTGTTAACAAATGTAGGCATGATCATAGCACAATCAGACTATAATATTCTCACTGCTGGGTCACCGGTCTCCTCTCGGTAAGAGCGTGTGGGCCATAATTCACCACGCGAGCCCAGTGCGGGTTGGTAGAGGTGTCTTAAAATTTTTGGTTCCGGGTCATGCCGGTTTCCTCATGATGTTTTCCTTCACAGTTTTAAGAGCAGTAGTGATGAAATAATTTACACAAATAAAGCGCCTGTCAGGGTACGAACCTATACCAGGCCCGGGTCGACGGTGCGTTGTGTTCCACGCGCGCCTCACAGAGATGTCAGCACCAACTGACGGGGTCCGTAAGGGCCAATGCCTGCCAGGGTTGCGAGTTTGTCCGAAAGGGATATCGCGGCCCCGGCACTCAGGCAACGGAAGGAACACGGGTGGGTTTTAGTCAGTAAAAGTCTGACACGCCCTCCCGCTCCACCCAGAGTGGGAGAAGTTATTTGATAATTTCCCAACCTCAACAAAAAAAAGGGTACAAACCTATGATCTACAAATCGACGTTACTACTAGGTCACCACGGCTCTCCTACTGCTCTCCTGCTCTCTACAAATGTAGGGATCTCTTGCCAATTCGATTTAAGAGGATTTATCCTAAAAGTTGGCAACGTCGTAAATAACTGTCAAATGTTTACCTGCTTAGATTCATAGAGCAATATTACTGAATAGAAAGAAGAAATGTGGCTAACTAGCGAACTAGAATATTAATAATGAATTGCAATTATAACATTGAATTTTATGTGTGACCCATTTTAGGTTTAAAAAACGAATTTGGCAAGTTTCCAAATAGTTTTTTTACATCTAAAACTAAAAATTCGGTGTTACGATATTAATTATTGTATTTTATCAATATTCTAGTTCGCTAGTTCGCCATATTTTTTATTTCCACACAGTAATATTGCTTAATTAATCAAAACAGTGAAATATTTGACATCTATTTGCGACGTTGCCCACCTTCAGAAGTGTTATATACTCTAAGGAATAAATGCTCTTAAATATCTGTAGAATAAAACCTTAGAGCTAGCTTACCCATTTTACATTTACCCTTTACTTTAAATTATGATATTTCTCCCTCGCCACAGAATCCGCTGTCATCTGTATCCCTAATCCCTTTCAGCATTATTCATACATAAAACTAGGTAGGTACTCGTTACAGGTACTTATCTACAGGATATATTTATACGCCCTGTTGCGGCGTAATCCAGAATTTGGTATATTTTCACCATCTGTCCCTGAAATTACTGAAACGTGGGTTTGAGTTTAATATTTCATGTGACAACGCATCAAATGTTACCGTGCAAACAGAATCACGCTTGGTTGACGTCTTTTGTGAATTTTACGCCGAGTTAAATACGTTCTCGTAAATCCACGTCTTCGTAAAATATTGGACGTATTTAATTAGATAAGTACATACTCGAAATTTCGCTGTAATTATTCACACGGTGCTTAGGTAGGAGAAAACCTTTGAGACCGAATTATAGAATCACTGCTGAATTTGTACCAATGTTCGAAATTCGCATGCGTTGTGTAATATTCCCAATATTACACATCTAAATAAACATCCGATAAGGTAGTACAACATCTTCATATAAATTTATTCGAGCATGAATTTGGCAGTAATTTCGAATATTTCGATATAACAACGAAAAGCGTTAAACCGACGGCAAATGTACCGTAAGTTGGGGATGCCTTTAATCATTTTAGATTGTTATCTTCAAAGGGAAGGGAGATCTCAAAGAAAGTACAGAACGAATTCTGTGATAAGTTTTGTTAGAGTGACGTCATTGGACGAGATACAGGGTGTGTTGATAAAAGACATACCTACTGTCGGAGACGACTGTTCTCAGCTAGATAATGATCTGTATGATCTATGTTTGCTGACGAGTGTCCTGTCTCCTGTTAACTGCAATAAATCATTACTTTTTGGGTTATGTCGATACGATGGTGTTAATATTTTATTTGTAGCTTTTGCTTAGGCCGGCAGAATCACAAGGACTGTCAAAACAAAAAGAAGTAGTAAATAAAACGTCTGTAGCAGCATCTTCAAAGTCATTTATTTCCTTTTAAGAATTATTGGTAAGAGTAATATCGCCAAGGTTCGTTGGAAGGAATCGCAGAAAGCGATATGGCCGCCCATTGTATGTTTTGTTGTTTAAAATAAAGTATACAGTATATAGTAGCAGTGTGTAGTATATCTAGCTAATCGCTAAAAATAGGTTTTGCTTGGACAGTTCTTGTTGTTCTCGTATTTTATTTTATTTTTGTAATTTTTGTAATTCGATTATTTGTTTACTAATTTATTTATTTATTTAGAAGTATTATAATTATGTATTAAGTATGTTGAAACTGTTTGTACTTCCCCGTCACTTGTTCATAAGGGTTCATTAGAAAACCAGCGTCAGGCAGCATTTGTCTGGCATTAATGCTGAAATGAACCTTTTTGGCGCAGCCGTGAGGCACACACTTATTGCCAAAATACCTACTTCTACTTTTTAGTTTGTTTTTTTTATTTTGTGTTTCACGAACTGTGTCCAAATAAACGTTTTCTTTCTTTTCTTTCTTTTTTATATTAACTAACAGATGGCGTTCCCATTAACCCACAATAGTGTTATTACGTATGAATTTAATATTTTTTGTGAATATTTTATAATTAAAAACTTAATTTTTTCGTTGTTAATATTTTTTTTAGCATTTATGAACGCTATTTTATTGCCGGTTAACGGGAACGCCCTCTGTTAGTTAACAAACTATATATAAATAATAAATAAATAATGCAGTGCTCCATCCATTCATTTAGTTTATTTGTAAAAACCGGTACATAATATTATGCACAAGTTTTGAAAGAAACTTTATTAAACCACTCTGCCTAGGTAACAAACTATCGGAAAAAATAAATTTCAATAGAGTTTCACTAGCAGGTCTAGTATATCTACCTCCAAAGACTTCAAACAAACGATGTTGGCCGAAAACAAATAAAAAATGGACGACTGCCAGACTGCCGAGACCTGAAATTCAGAGGCTATTTCCAAACCTTTCGCGTGTGACCTGTCGGCCATATCCGCCTTTGAAAGTTAGATGCCAGTTCCCAATGCCTCTTTTTCTTTTTCTGCATTCATATGAAACCGTGTCACGTAGGTTCTAGTTTTTCCTTGAGAAAATGTGTTGTTTCGATCTTTTTTGTAGGAATAGAAAAAATGTGGGTTTTCTTTTCTGTTTTATGGTTTTATAGTTTAGTCTTTCCATTTTGCTTCCTATTTTCCCGAGCTTAAAATAGAGTTAAGAGTTGTTGACTTTAGTAGGGGTTTCAAGAATTCTGATTGAATTATTTTTTAATGTTGCAAGGAAGAAGTCATGCAGATGTCTTCCTTTAGCCACGGTAAAAAGTTTTGCAATTATTTTCGATACCGTCATTTGTGAAGGTTGTAATGACTAAAAGCTTCATTTGCATTACCCGCAAGAAGGCAATAATTATATTAGTAGGTGTACGTAGGTATTCCAGTTAAAATTAATCTCCAAACGAGTCATTACCCTACGGTAATGAATGATGAAGAATATAATATATGTATATATTCTATTCTATTCTACTCTACTCTACTCTATTCTACTTTTTTCTATTCTATCGTATTCTTATATATATATATATATATTCTTATATATATATATATATATAGAATACAATAGAGTAGAGTAGAACAGAATATAGTAGAATAGAGTAGAATAAAGTAAAATAGGGTAGAATAGAATAGAATATTATTTATTTTGAACGATCTACCATGGCAGTCAATGAGTTAAACCTTTATAATGTAAGGTTCGTATTCTAGGACCAAACGCAACTGGAATGTACATATTTCATACTAATCGCCACTCAAATCTAGTTTTAAATTGAGATTCATGTCTTAACCCCTTAAAGAATACAGACTTCAGTGTTTAGTAAATACTTCATTACCTCCAAACTTAGAGTATATAACACCCTCCAAACGAAAAGATAACATTAATTTCGAAAAATACGTGTCCTGCCCATAAATCCCCTCAATTATAAAGACAAGCTCGTCCGCTGTGCTGTCACGAACAGGCTAACAAAAGGGATTATGCGCTGTCGTTACAACAACAAAAGCGTAGGCCTCGTAAGCGTAGGCACAGTATAATAAAGTAACAGTAATATCTCGGCTGTGACCATGAAATAATTAACTACAGCCGCTCGGTAGATAAACCTTCCGCGTTCGTGCGTAACTGCCGCGCACTCGAAACTGTTGCATACTGATATACACTGAGATTTCGAAGCGCGTTGTTTCGGCCGTTTTCTATGAAGATATTATACTGTTACTTATTTATACTGTGGTGTAGGTCTGTTGTGATTGGTGAGTATAATTTGTGTGAAAAATTTGTGTACTGTGTTATGTGAAGGTATTTTCTTGTTATTTATAGATGGGTAGTTTATTTCGTGGGATTTGTGTATAAAAATTGTCAATATGTAACGTTAAATAATAATAAACTTTATTACATTCAGACTACATAATATGAGGGCATCAGTGTTAGTAACAAAATAACTTAGCCTATGTTAAGTTGTTGTTATTGTTAAGTTTCGATTGCCGCGGTGCCAAGTCTGACAACCAGTGTTACCAAGGGGTATCGTATTACCCAGTTACTGGGTTGTAGAGGTCAGATAGGCTGACGCTCCATGTAAAATATTGGTATTCAGCTGCATCTTGTTAGACTGGAAGCTGACCCCAATATAGTGGGGAAAACGCTAGGCAGATGATTGCAAGCCGCGCTGAGTCCATTGATAAATCATGAATAACTCTTTAGATGTGACTCATAACCTAAAATACCTACACGTTCAAAAAGAACTCATAGATATTAGTCTTATTTGAATATAGTTTAATACACAGGGACAATTTTAAATGAGGAAATCGATATTAAATGAAACTATTTTATAACCACTAGCCCAGTCTACCTGTGACATCCGCCAGCGAGGGTGTCGATATCATAATGATTATTTGTAATCAGTGCAGCACTTCCAGAGATACACCTCTGACAAATAAACAAACAATTTCACCTCTTTCAGACCTCTTTATAATATGAGTTTTGAACATTAGCAAAAAGACACATCAATCTGACAAGCTTTTTGATATTTAGTTCATAATGGAAGTTAAAAGGTAATTTTAAACGTAAAATTGTCCCCAGACCCTCTCCGTACAACTATTTTCAGTCTAATTACTTACCTACCCAACTCATACGAAAGTAAAACTCGCTCCGTCACAGCTCCTTCATTTCATTAAGCGCGCTACAAGCTCTCAGCTTAGCGACGCCCCGGGGGTGACTGAGGGGAGTCCCTCCCGTGGCACGTTGTCTGCAGAATAACTCTTTGTTATCTAAAGTGCCCTCAGGTGCGGAACTCAAACCTGGGACAACGTTTTTCATAGAAAATTCTGGTGTCAGGGTACTGGGTCATCTTTTTAGGTAGTGTATATTTTTCAGTTGTTTTTACACGGTTTCTTGGGTGTTTTGTCGTGCAAAAACACTGAGTTTCTTTCAAAAATATCTGATTAAAATGTTAAGAAATGGATCTGAAAATATAACTGTGGCTGTCAGGTTTAGTGCAGGAGTGCTTTAATTTGATTATTAAAGCGAAATCACCTAAATAAATCCTAGTTAAGATGACTGGGATTATCTTTAATCAGGCATTACTAAATACTGTGTGAAAAGTCCATTTAATAACTTGTGCGAAAAAAAATATCGACTGTCAAAGGTGCCTAAACTCATTTTTTTTTTGCGAATATCTCATCTAAATACTTATGTAAATCGTAAAATAAAAAATCTGTTGTTCCCTACATTTTGTCGAGTTACGTGAACATAAATGTATAATAATATTAGTCCTCCAGACCGTATTTCGGCCATAGCGGCCAATCTCAACGGAGTCTAGCCTTCGGCGCGGGAGATATTATAGTGCACATGTGTGTGCGCAGACACAGGCGCACTCTGTCTTCCCTCACTCTCGTAGTCCGATGGGACGGCACGACAATCCAACACGACCGGAGAACGGAACAACAGCGGAAAAGTATGTATGTATGACGTTAGGTACATGAACTGATGGATGCTACTGAAGGTGCCAAACTCGTTGTTCTAATCTCTTGTAATTCTGGGCCGAAGGCTCTATTTACATTGCCTTCGACATGGTATGAAAAATAATGTACGGAGCAGCTGTTTTCTTTTTACGCCCATACGATATACACCCATATTTATGAACCTTTTCTATTCGGAAATCACAAACAAAGGCTTGTTTTCATAAAAAAAGATAAGAAAAAGTAAACTAATTCATGCAATGCTTATCAATGCCTTATACTCGTATAAAGAGTTCATTCATTTTCATATTACGAGCGTTGCAATATCCTGTGGAGTATCCTGTTCACTGTTCATACTCCAAGTGTTCTTAGGTTTCGTAATAACAAGCAAGAAAGCAGACTCCAACTTGCTCGTTAGTGCCTGATTCTATTATAGAGATTTTCTTTTAGATAAGGGTATTTTGCAGAATTACGTAGTAGTTTCCTCTATGAAAACCATTTAATTAGTTTTAGGTACTTAAGGTCGAAACAATATTAGCTACGATCAGTAAAATTGGTTTTTATATAAAACATAACTAACCACCGTAAGGACTATTCTTGGTTGCAGCGCTCGGCGGCTATGGCACCGGGCCGGTATCAGATGTGGCCATCGTGTTCACGGGATTTTGTTTTCAAACTGGTTAGATATGAACTTCTTTGATGGTACCTACTAGGAACATACATAAATTGTGTTTTGTCTAGGTAGGTACAGACCTACAGTCCGGCCGCCGAAATAATGCGTTTTTGACGGTACTCCCTTTCTTCTCCGAAAATTGTTTGTCCGAAAATCATTATCCATAACACGTTTGCTATAAACTTCAGTAACCATAATGTTCAAAAATTCGAAATTTTGTTTTACATAATTATCTTTACTTCTAAAACTATTCTGTCCTAATATCGAGTACATTGTTTCATGCAAAATTAGGAGATTCTATTATTATATAATTGAATCTCCTAATTTTGCATGAAATAAAGTCATATGTCCTAAGTATTGTATTATATAATGAGATGTGTATCCGAATCTTCATTTATAATAAAAATGTTAGTCCAAAAAAAATAGGTTTTAGTGACAGAAACGAATCGCTGTAAATCCGACTCCACGCAGTCTTGTCTGCCCTACCCCTAGAGTGTAATTTAAAATCGCGTAGACGCGGAGGGTCTAGGCGGCCCGCGAGTTGAGGAGCAGGTGGTTGTAACGCTCGCCGCCGCGGCTGAGGCTGGCCGGCATAACCGACCAGCAAGACGAAGCTGCGGTGGTGAGCGTTAAACCATCTGCGACGATAAGCTCGCGTGGGACCGCCGGAGCCCTGCATTGCCGGAGCCGTGCAGAAACCATGCCTGCTGCATGTTGCATGCTCGCTTGCATGCTGCATGCTTGCTTGGATGCTCGTTTGCATGCTCGCTTGCATGCGGCATGCTTGCTTGCTCGTTGCATGCTGCATGCTTGCTGCAAGCTTGCTGCATGCATGATGTATGCTTGTGTGCATGCTTACAGGGAAATAAAAAATATTAATGTTAATATTGTTTAATGTACTTACTAAAAATTTGTTTAAAAAATATTATTAAGATATAAACATTCAATAATTAGAATTCAGAACTTTAAACTTTTATTGTAAACCGTTTTATGTCTTTTTTATATTATTGATTGTAATATTTATGACAAACTAATTTAGGGCATATTGTATTTAGGGATTTCAATTTTATGGCATGTGATATTATGTGACATTAAGTTCGGGCAAGTTATCATTCGGACAAATGATGATTAGGAGAAAAAAAATTATGGCACTTTAGATTATGGATAAAAAATTTAGGGAACACAATAGAGAACCGTTTTTGACACCTGTCAGTTTTATACTAATGAATATGTGTTTTACGAATTTCATCCTTATTACTACTATAAATTGTCCAACAAACAGGTGACAGGAACGGATAGATAGATATATCGATAGATAGAATATTCTTTATTCTTTATTTTACGGATTCCCACGACGCGAATGAAAATGAATTAAAAATTAACTCTGTCCCATTTTCATTTTTAATCTTGTTATTATTACATAAAATGATTTCTGAATGAAGTCGTAGCTATTAAAAATTTGTTTTATAAAAAAATCGTAACCTTTCCAGTGTCACTTTTTGATTAATTTTGTAATCAAGATGGCATTTCGCTATTCCCCAAGCAACATTGTCTCGGCCCCCTAACCACGCAATCAGAAAGGAATGTTCCCCAAAAACGCAAAAAGGGATTGTAACGAATGAATTTTTAACAACAGTTTCCTTCGACACTTTTAGTCAAAAAGACGACGTAGTACCCCTTTTTATTGAGGAAAAATATTATTTTTGACAAAATTGTGGCCTTTAATCTTTAATTTTACGTTAATTGGATTTGAATAAATGCTTTTCCTCCTAAAAGAGGCCTTTTAATCATGTCTTCCTTTATTTCAGTGCCGGGAGCCCTCGCGGAGGACTCATTTTAAATGTAGGTTTTTCTTTGCAAATAAACAAAATACAGCATTATAAAACGTGAAAATAAAATCTGATGTATATTTTAACAAGATTTATTAGTTTAAGCGTTGGTTTTAAAATCTAGGCGTTCTTTTATAAATTTTTGTACGTGGATACAAATATACATTAAAAATGTTAAAGGTTGAAAACTACGTATAGTGACAAGACCCCCTGAAAATACTATATTTTACTTCGTTTGACAGTGTTTTATAACACGGTTTTAAACATCCGTTGACCGTCCGCGATGGTTAACTTTAGCGCAAACGTAATGCCGGCAACCCTCCCGGAGGGTTCACTTCCAATATGTATGGCGGCATGGCGTATGAGTTCTATGAAGAGTGGGTGGAGTCAAAAGTGTTAATGCTATTTTTGTGTCTTAAGTAAAGAGGTCATCGCATCGAGGCTCTAAGATGGATGACCTCGACAGCATGATACCAATGTGAAATTGGTTTCTGAAACCATAATCAAATCCCTGATCAGTGAATTTGTTGTTCAATACTGGAGAGTAATAGAAAAGCCTAGGACTTAGCCACCCACGTACCTACCTTTATTTCTTTATTTTAGCTATAGCCTAGGCTATATAACAATCGGTCTAATCTGAAGTGCTATTCTGTAAAAATCTCAACGTGAGACTAAGGTGAAGTGAACTGCCAATAGTGTTAACCTCTAGCACCAGGAGAAATGACAGCTCACTTCACCAAATTTATCACGGTGACATTTTTACAGAACCGACCGGCTGTACGAATTTCACCGTAAAAACTTAGATGAAGTGAGCTCTCAACAGTGTCAATCTCAAGTATCAGATGGAATGACGGCTCACTTCACGTATCTTTTCACGTAGATTTTTACAAAATAGACTGATCCGATTCGCTCAATGAGAGTAGTCTCTGAAAACCTCTGACTTTCATCGTAAGCTTTCAGGAGTAAATAAAAAACGAAATTATTAAAAAGGATTCCGCTCCATCCTTCGGTTATCTTAAATTTTTAACAGCAAGCATTATAAGTTAAACTTGAAGCCCCTTAGGCCCGGTTAAAGTTCGCGTCCGGGAGTGTTGCCCGGGAGAATTTTAATTAATTTAATTAGTTAACCCACGCCAGAGAGGCACTTGTGTGACTGAGATAAGAGTGGTCTCATCACTTGGCGCGTACACGGTCAGACAGTTTTGAGGTTATGTATGTGTAAACGTTTAAATATCTGGAGGACATGATTAGGTACTGTTTTCTTTTCGGAATATTTCGTAAATTACTACTTATAAGACTCCATTTTTTTGTTTTTCATTCACACACATTCAACATTCCCCATATTATTATGCACCAACTTAGTCCGAGTTGATATCAAACGTCAATTTATCCTTTTGAAAAGCGAGATGATTTTTTTAGACTCCGTGCACGAAAAATACCCTTTTTCGTCAATAACTTATCTAATTGTAAGAAAGCTTGAAATAATTGGAACATTAAGTATGTGTAACTATAAAAGTACAGTTTTCGTGGTGCTAAATAATTCATGTCAGTCACAACACCAGTTAACAGTTGCATCACTTTTGCGCTCTCGACAATATGGTTTATTTCGCCTTTGATTTACTTAATGAACGTAATTTTTGTTTAATCATCAAATAAAAGTTTGGTTTTATTTCAATGAAACATAAATGAAAATTTCTTGATAAGGTTTGAAATAATAGGCAAAAAAAACATTACAGACAGGGTTTAAAAAAAATATGTTTTTTCAACATTCTTTTTCTGCTATATTTTGTATCGAAGTAGAAAAATATGGTTCAACCACATGCAAGTAGACCATATAACGATGTTGATGATATTTTTAAGTGTTCAAAATCGAAAGCTGTTTCTTGTAAAAAGTGATCAAACGTCAGTCTCGCGTAATTTTTCAGAAAACTTGTTGCAAATATTTGTGATTTTCCATAAATACTTAACTTATTAGAAAAATCCCTTTCAGGCACATGCAAAACAAAGAACTCGACTTATCAAATCACAAATAGTTTTATTTAAATTCTTATTCCTTTTCTCACGACTAATGAACAAAATTGATCAAATTCAGTCGATTTCGTGCACGGCCTCTTAAGTCTCTAATGAAAGTGTTCTTTGAAAAATAGAAATAAAGATAATTTCCGGAAACGCAACATGAAGACGAAAAGTCTATTATTAAATTTTCTCTAATAATAGGTAGCACATATTTTCTTTAAACTTGAAGATTAATCAGGTCGGACTTGCGTTGTAGTTCAGCTAATGTAATTATATCCCGCTAAGACGTGGATACAGGAAATTGCTCTGGAAAAACTATGTAGATAGAAGATTGCCTTCCATAAACTAACAATCTATATTATGTTATGAAAACGGATTTACGTTGTAATAACAGATATATTTTTCCTTACTGCGCAAATTTTTCAGATTGCAAAAACAGAACGCATGCTGAAACTAAAATAATAAAAAACATAACACTCTTCAGGAATAACAAGCGTGGTGGTTCCACGCTTGTTATTCCTGAAGAGTTAGGCAGAGATGTACTTAATAGTACACCCACTTTTCGCCAGTTTTGTTTTAAGTCCCAAGGGAAAAAACAATTAAAAAGTTATATCGGTTTTAAGTTAGTTTGTATAGGGCCTAAATAATAAAAAGTTTGCTGAACAACTATACAGGGTGGCAGGGACATCGACGCGAAGCCTGTTACCATGGATTCAGTACATGATTATGAACACTGCGTTGAATTTCGTCGTTTTTTTTTTTAAACAGCTGTTCCATGCATTTTGACTGCGTAGGTATTTCACTTTTCTATGAAACAGCAAAATTTTATTTTAATAACCAACGAAAAATTTGACTGAATCCATGGTAACAGTTTTCGCGTCGATGTCACCCTGTATAAAAAAAAATGTTTTCTTCGCAAAACAGTTGGTCTAACCTAGCCTTGTTTTTAGCAAAAACTCACACATTTTAACAAATATTCAGACTTTTCACAAAATTCGTCCGAGCAGATTCATAAGACTCTTGATTATTTTACTATCTATTACGAGTAACAGCGCCCCGCAGTTTCACCCGCTTAAGTCTCGATCCCGTGGAAATATCGGGGAAAAAATATCCTTTGTGATATCATTCAGATTATAAACTATCTGTGTGCCAAATTTCATCCAAATGCGAGCAGCCGTTTTTACGTGATTGAGTAATAAACATATAAACTTTCACATTTATAATATTACTAGCTGACCCGGCGAACTTTGTTCCGCAATCAATCAAAACCCTACCTACCCTACCTACCCTACCTACCTTACCTACCCTACCTACCATACTTACCCTACCTACCCTACCTACCTACCTACCTTACCCTACCTACCCGACCTACCCTACATACCCTTCCTACCCTACCTACCCTACCTACCCTACTAAAAAGTATATCCTAGTAAAATCCTATGTTAGACTCCTGGTTTTAAGCTACCTCTACACCAATTTTCAGCTAAATCGGTTCAGCCGTTGTTGAGTTATAAATAGTGTTACTAGCACGACATTCTTTTATATACGAGTATATACGTATACATATTAGGAAAGTAGGATATTAGTAGCATAATAACATTAATGTTAATTTCATCCACAAAGAACCTATAGGCCATCTTCAACCTCAAGTAGGGCTCGTAGTGAGATATCACGTGTATTTATATTTTCGTTGAACGCGCGATTTCTAAACCGAAAAACAGCACGTGACCTTGAATCGCCGTTACCAGGCAAGATTAAACCTCTATTTAAAGATAAAACATTCTGAATTTGATTAAGATACTTTGTACCAAAAAATAATACACGTGATTTTGGGAGGGGGTTAAAAAGTTGCTAAAAAGAATCACGTGATTAATTTGCGACCCGTCATCTACTCGTACACCTTTCTATACAAGTAAACACCTATCTTTAGTACAAAGCTACCCATTACATAAACGCTGTAGACACCGTAGTACCTCCCTGAGGAACCCTCGTTTCCCTCAGAGCATTTCTTTGTGACATAACAATACACTTCTCATAAAAGGATCTTGACCTATATATTTTCTTTGAATTGTATTTTTTGCCTTGGAAGTACCTACGTTTAGTTATGAACTTAGAACTTCGTTACACGACTTTTATAGGATCTAATGGTACCAATAGTAAACAAGTCAAACAAATAATAATAACCATAAACAATGGGAAATTAATGACAACCAACTAATCTCTTAATATTCAAACTTATTTTTTTAATAATCAAACATTTTTCTTTAAAATATTAAACTAACTATACTATACCTAAAATTGTACCATTTAAATATTTCTTAGTAGTTCGTTCGCATGTTTTATACTTATCCTAGTTACTAGCTTCGTTCACGTAGAAGTCGTAAGATACCACAACATACTACAATAACAGGCCACATTTTTATAAAACTACCCTTTAAACTACGTACGTTTGTAGTTTTGTTCTCAGCAGATCGCAAAGCATACGCTCACAGGGAACTGCAAGCACTTAAACTGGAAGGGGCAATTGAGGGGAATTAGTGGTATACACGGTATAAACACTGTCCCGCCAACGCCATAACCTGTTAGAATTTCCGAGTTCCGTTACACAACTTCGGCGGAGATATCGGAACACCGACCTTCAGCTGGATGATGTGCGGAAATCGCCCGGAGGATACGGTGGAGCATACGGTGGAGGTCTGCCCGGCTTGGGCGGGGCACCGCCGTGTCCTCACGGAGGCGATCGGCGGCGGCGATCTCTCGCGTCCGGCCCTGGTTCAGGCCATGGTCCGGAGCGAGAGTGAATGGGAGGCCGTCACCTTCTTCTGCGAAGCAGTTATGCTCGCGAAGGAGGAGGCGGAGCGCGCGAGGGAGATGCAAGCTGCACGCCCTCGCACCCCTAGTCGCCACAGGAGACGCCCCGGGCGTCGGGAGTTACGAGCCGACTTCCGGCCACCGTAGGCGTGGGCTTGCGGACGGTGAGCAATGGGCAGCTCGCCGTCCGATAAGGACCAGGCCCCGGTCGACGGCGTGTTGTGTCCCACGCGCGCCTCAAAGAGATGTCAGCACCAACTGACGGGGTCCGTAAGGACCAATGCCTGCTGGAGTTGCGGGTTTGTCCGAAAGGGATATCGTGGCCCCGGCACACAGGCAACGGAAGGAACACGGGTGGGTTTTAGTCAATAAAAGTCTGACACGCTCTGAGCGGGAGAAGTCATTTGATGAATTCACAACCACAAAAAAAAAAAAAAAAAAAATGATGTGCGGAAGTCCACTTGTCCTAGTTATACAGGGAAACCTATTATTAGTCATACAATACTGTAATACACATACTCCGTAACATACTATACAGGGTGGCAGGTCCCTGCCACCCTGTATAGTATGTAGTAAGTATGTAGTATGTAGTATAGTATATAGTATCGACGCGAATAGCGTTACAATGGATTCAGTACGTCATTTTGAAGTATGAATAATGAATAAATCAGCTGTTCCATACATTTTGACCGCGTAAGTATTGCACTTTTCTATGAAACAGCAGTTTTTTTTTAAATAACCTACCTACTAAAAATGTATACGCAGGAGTGTTCAGAATCATATACTGAATCCATGGGCAAAGTTTTCGCGTCGATGTCATGTCACCATGTATGTAACGCTGTTGGTTGAATAAATAAAGAAAATAAAATGAAACTTCTCCATTCTTTTTATATTTTGTTCACCTACTGATAAAAAAACAAAATGTCATCTCATAGTGTTTCTACAATGTATTCTGCAAAGTGCGAAGTAATCAAATATACATTCGAGTCGTTATGCAAGCTGTAATTGCAATAACTGAAAATACTCATAATTATGAACAACTTTTACAATGGGATCACACCTGAAATCGCGAAACAAAATCATCTGTTCCCTACATTTATGTTCGCATAACTCGTCAAAATGTAGGAAACAGCTGCATTTTCTTCGCGATTTCAGGTTTAGTTCCACAGTAAAAATTGTTCATAATGATGAGTACAAAACCCCAGGTTTTCAGTTATTGCAATAACACCTTGTAAATTGAGTAATTACTTGTGTTATTATTCGAGTCTTCATAATACCTAATGCATTTGCGTGTTTTGTGGCTTTCCTTAGGTACCACACACTGGTAACGATTTGTATTTTTCTTAACAAAAGTATTGACAATACATTCGCGTTATAATCATTATCTAGAGAATATAGTACAGGTAGTAGTAGGTACTAAAGAGAAAATCTCCTTTTGGTTTTACTTGACTCACCCAAATACCATAAATCAATCAAAACAAACATCAGAGCCATAAAACAAACCAATCACCATAAAAGAGCAGTATCTCTGAAAGAACCGAATAAAGGTACAAAAATTATATGAACACACGACAGACAGTCATATATTTCACCCGACACACTTCCCCAAAACAGTAAGTATATAAGTAAGTACATGCTTCAAGAAAATCTTTACATCGCAACCTGTTGCAATCGTTTTGTGGAGCGAAAGTCGAGCGAAAGCTGAGCGAAATGAGAGCGGCCCTGCCCCAATGAATTCCTTTCACACTGCGACTTTTTAATTTTTCGCCGTTGAGAAAAATTCTAGGCTTTAAATTCAATACTTTGCTTGCTGTAATTGGGATAATTTTGGAGAAATAAGGGTTCTAAGTATTTAGGTAATGAAATACCTAGGTACTGACTCAAGTTTTATTATTTGTGCGTATTGCAAATAGACAAAAATACTCATTACTTATTTTTCAGTTAGGAAAATGAATAATAAATAGAAAGAGGTACTTGCTTGGTATGTCTTCATAAGATTTTACAGAATTGTTTAAACAAGTACTAAGACTATATTCACTTGATCGGCATTGGTGCCGATTTTCTTGTCACAAATGCCTCTGAACTAGACTAAAAATCACTAAAATTAAGTTTATTCCTGTCAAACGACGATTTCCCATTCTGAAATAGACTAAAGTGACACAATTTAACTATATTTTAGTTTGACAGCACTAAGATAGTACTGAGCTTTTAGTTTAGTGAAAATGGCAATTTTACTATTCTGAATTTGAAATTTTTCACTTAAAATTTTGATTGTAAAATACCAAACCAGACTAATTCTGACAATTTTTAATCGCGATTAAAAAGGTGTAGGATAAAATAAGTTGTCATGTACTAAAATTCACACCAACATCTCGACTTCACGTGCAAAAACAGTACAATAACAGTACTATTTTTTCTTTTGATTATACTCGTATCTCGAAAATGGTGCGTCCTATCGCAAAAATAATGAAAATTTCGACCCCTAAACCTGAACATGTAGGTAATATTTTTTCATGTTTTCCATACAAAAAGTGAAAAATTCCTTAAAAAACACGTCGAGGCGGCACCCCCGGGACGCCTCCGGCTCTAAAAAAAATCACGGGTGAGGGCAAACCACGGGTACCACGTGGATTCGCGATTGTCAAATTCTATTTTAAATTGTGTCAAAATTATTTTTTAGTTTAGAGAATTTTGTTTGCAGAATAGCTCTAAGATTCTCATAGCCTAAAGTAAGAAATTTTAGTGATAGTTTAGTTCGGTGTACAAGAGAATCGGCACCAATGCCTGTCTTCTATAAAATGCAAGTTAATTCATCATTCCTTTTTAATTTCTAGGAACAATTATTTCGGTTACTTTTATTACAAAAATAATTGTTTTATAAGAAATAAGATGCGACTGAGAAGCCTTTCATACAAAAACTCTTATAAAACGTTCCACTTAAACAACATTTTAATCTTTTAAACCGCCACCGACTCCGGGAAGCTTAGTGCGGGACGTCCTAACTAGATGGCGAACGTGCCACAACTGACTAATCGGCTGTATAATAAGAACGTCATTTAACGGAGCAAGGAAGACGTTTTATAGTATGACTAAGCAGCTTAGTGGCGAGATTCATGGTATTATAGAAAGCGAAGTCACGCAGTTTTTCTGGGAAGATTTTTATGAGAAGCGATGCTTAAATCTGGGACTTACGGGAAAAGCAAAGTTGCAAAATAATCTTCTTTTTCAAAAGATTAAAGTAGGCAAAATATCTTATGTTCTTGGAAGTAATACTTCTACTCTCCGCGTAGCATCTTTCACATGATATCATGCTAGTCTTCATTCGATATTGAACTTACATATATTTCTTTTTGTTCGATTTAATTAGTGAGTGAGTGTTTTCAAATCTTTGATTCTTTCTCCAAGCGTTTTGAAGAACAGGTCATAACACTACCTTAATAAACTACCTCATCAAAAGACATGCTGGAAAAAAAACATGTGTGCAATTCACACGTCGTAGAAGTGAAACCTTCAAAAATTTCACCACGGTTGTTGTGATGCCTTTTCTCAAGCTTTGTACTACGCATGCGCGCACAAACAAGTGTTAACAAACGTACAACGCTGAGGCCCAACACTGTATAATGTTTTGTTGTTAAATCTTATGAATTTATGTGTCTGTCTCTTTTTACTGTCGCTTTTTCATTTCATTGTCTTTCAAATCACAACGATGCTAAAGAAGTTTTCACTTCAAAAAAATCTGATGCTTATAAAATAAAATTAAACGAAAGTTAACCGCGCAGTAAACTTTGAACAAAATCAACAAGAAAATCTTTTAACGAGATCTCTATAAAATACTATAATGACAAAAATGTTTGTTGGGGCTTGTGGCTACTTAATAACAGCCGCACCGATCGATCGATCAGGTTAAGCTACTCTTGCCGCAGTTGATCTGTGGATGGGTGACCATCTTTACATACCTCAAGAGATGAGGCCAGGCTCTCAAGCCCAAAGTTACCTTATCGAGTAATTTCCACGTTTATTATGATGGGGTTTCAGTAGGTACCTTGATTTGTGACGTTCGACTTATTAAAGGATTCTTTTTTACTTTTTATTTGGTCTTTAGAGTTTCTGGCTTTAGGGTTTTATTGGGAACGCTCGTAAATTAGCGTTGGATTGGAGTGATTGGTTTTTTAGTCTGATTAGGGATAGGCAGGTGTTGTAAAAGGGGTTTTGTGAGATTTCACTACAGACACACATGATTCATCCACTCATAACACATCCACAACAATAAAAATGGACACACCCAACACAGTTAGCTTAAGTATTGATGAACCAAGTAAAACCCTCGGTCTTAATTGGCATTGTCATACTGACTGTCTTACATTCTCCATTCATATACCTAAACATACAGATACTACAATCACAAAACGACACATACTCGTACTATCCACAGTAGCGCAAGTATTCGGGCCCCTGGGTCTTGTCTCTCCGTGTATTATCGAGGTCAAGATAATATTACAGCGATTATGGATAGACAAGTGTGCATGGGACGACGAGGTTAATGTAGACATTAAAAAGTTATGGCTGAAGTTCACACAGACTTTACCACAGCTTAATCTTCTCAGTATACCACGCTGGGTGGTATCTGATAGCCCTTTATCCGTGGAAGTACATATTTTTACAGATGCCTCAGAAAAGGCTTACGGAGCTTGCATATACATTCGTTCTGTAGCTAGTAGCGGCACCGTTCATACACATTTGCTCACATCCAAAAGTAAGGTTGCACCTATCAAGTCGACCACGATCCCACGGCTAGAGCTCTGTGGTGCCTTATTAGGGACCAGGTTGGCTGAAAAAGTATTAGGATCGTTAACACTTAAACCTGACAAATGCATATTTTGGTGTGTTTCAATGATTGTCTTAGGTTGGCTGTCTGCTCCGACCTCCCTAGCGGCGTCAGCGTGGTCTGCTACGCTGACGACACCCTGGTCCTGGTGCAGGCGAGGTCGCATGAGGCGGCGGCCGAACTAGCGACACGTTGGGTTGCGACAATCGTCGATAGGGTCCGGCAACTGGGACTCGAGGTGGCCTTGCACAAGTCTGAGGCCATGTGTTTCTATGGTCCTCGGAACGCGCCACTGTCGGGTTCCCAGATAACGGCGGGAGGGGTTCACATCGGTGTCGAGTCGACGATGAAGTACCTGGGACTCGTCCTCGACAGCCGGTGGATCTTCGTGGAGCACTTCCGACGTTTGGCTCCCAAACTGCAGAGGGCTGGGGCTGCTTTGAAGCGGCTTCTGCCCAATCTAGGGGGTCCAAACGCCTCCTGCCGGAGGCTCTACGCGGGGATCGTGCGGTCCATGGCCCTTTACGGGGCACCGGTGTGGGCGCGTTCATTAAGGCTGCGACCAGCCCAGCGATTGAACGCGTCCCAAAGGGTCATGGCCATTAGGCTGGTCAGAGGATACCGCACGGTCTCCCGTGAGGCGGCGAGATCTGGAGGCAAAAATCCTCGCGCACATGTGGGAGTTGCGCGAGGAGGCGAAACGCCGGGGTGTAACTCCGCTGCCGCGAGAAATCACGGCACAGCGGACAGAGCTCCGGCGGGATCTCATGGCGGCATGGACAGTGCGATTGTCGCAACCCAGCGCTGGGCACGCCACAATTGCGGCGCTAAGGCCCCTCTTTGAGGAGTGGCTAGAGAGGCGCCACGGCGTCCTCACCTTCCGCCTGACGCAGGTCCTCACCGGACACGGTTGTTTCGGGAGGTTCCTGTTCAGGATAAAGCGGGAGGAAACGCCCGGGTGTTACCATTGTGTGGATCGCCCGGAGGACACGGTGGAGCATACGGTGGAGGTCTGCCCGGCTTGGGCGGGGCACCACCGTGTCCTCACGGAGGCGATCGGCAGCGGCGATCTCTCGCGTCCGGCCCTGGTTCAGGCCATGGTCCGGAGCGAGAGTGCATGGGAAGCCGTCACTTCCTTCTGCGAAGCAGTAATGCTCGCGAAGGAGGAGGCGGAGCGCGCGAGGGAAATGCAAGATGCGCGCCCTCGCGCCCCTAGTCGCCGCAGGAGACGCCCCGGGCGTCGGGAGTCGCAAGCCGACTTCCGGCCACCGTAAGCGCGGGCTTGCGGACGGTGGGCAATGGGTAGCTCGCCGTCCGATTAGGACCAGGCCCGGGTCGACGGCGCGTTGTGTTCCACGCGCGCCTCAAAGAGATGTCAGCACCAACTGACGGGGTCCGTAAGGGCCAATGCCTGCCAGAGTTGCGAGTTTGTCCGAAAGGGATATCGCGGCCCCGGCACACAGGCAACGGAAGGAACACGGGTGGGTTTTAGTCAGTAAAAGTCTGACACTCCCTCTCGCTCCGCCCAGAGCGTGAGGAGTCATTTGATGATTTGCCAACCAAAAAAAAAAAAAAAAAAAGTCTGCTACACCAAGCACGCTTAAGCCGTTTGTCAAGAATCGAGTTTCGGAGATACAGGAAGGCTTTGGTGATTATACCTGGCGCTATGTGCCGTCCAAGGACAACACTGCAGATCTTGTCTCCCGTGGTCTGAGCGCTGACCTCATAGGACAATCTTCCATGTGGTGGTCAGGGCCTTCATTCTTACTTACAGACCCAGCTCTTTGGCCTTCAATGCCACACACAGATGTGAACACAATACTACCTGAATTTTTCATTTTTATAATTAACATTAATAATCAATCATTACCTATCACTAATTCTAATATACACAATAATTCATTTCAGACTTTAATCAATAATTCATCTAATTATTTAAATTTACAACGTCTCTTAGCATACGTATTTAGATTCATTAATCGTTCTAAAAGGGTTCATAATCATAGTCTTACTCTTACTAATTCAGAGTTGGCCTACAGCGCTGATTTCATAATTGAAACAGTTCAGAGGGAAATGTTTCCTGAGTACGAGCTACTTTCATCAGGCAAACTATTACCAAATAAAAATCACCTTAAGAAATTATCACCTTTTATCGAGTCTGGTATTATACGAGTCGGAGGCAGATTAGATAATTCTTGCTACGATTATAATGTCAGGCACCCAATCATTATCTGCAGCAAACATAACTTTACTAAACTTATTTTTAATACATATCACTTACGCCTTTTCCATGCTGGTTCACAGTTACTCTTAGCCACAGTTAGACATGAGTATTGGCCTTTGGGTGGTAGAAACCTTGCAAAATCAACTATTCATAAACGCGTAAAGTACCAGCGATTCAACGCTAGTTCAACCCATCATGGGTAACTTGCCTAAGGAACGAGTCCAGTTAGAGTTTCTTTTCCTAGAGACTGGCACAGACTATCCCGGATCCATCCTCCTAGCCGACCGCAAAGGTAGAGGATGTAGATTAATCAAGTCATACATATGTGTTTTTGTTTGTCTAGCCACAAGGGCGGGTCATCTGGAGCTTGTCTCCGATCTAACAAAACATGCCTTTATTGCAGCACTGAACAGATTTATTGCTCGTCGTGGTAAACCAAAGACCATCAACTCCGACAATGGTACAACCTTTATTGGTACCTGTAACGAATTAGCTGCCATATTAAAACAAGACTTTTCTTCAGAAATGGCAGATACAGGTATTAATTTTAACTTTATTCCGGCGTACACCCCACACTTCGGTGGCTTATGGGAGTCTCCCGTGAAATCTATAAAACATCATCTGAGGCGTATATTAGGCTTCGCACATCTCACCTACGAAGAGATGTCTACGTGTCTGATTCAGGTTGAGGCAATACTTAACTCTCGTCCTCTAACTCCTCTTTCCACTGATCCATCAGACCTATACCCTTTAACTCCTACCCATTTCCTTATTGGGAGATCTCTCACATCCCTACCGCATCCGCAAATCATCAACCAGAACATCTCCAGCCTGAAACGTTTCCAGCGTATCGAGCACCTGAAGCAACAGTTCTGGAATAGATTCTCTAACGAGTATATCTTCTACCTCCAAAAGAGAACCAAGTGGACGGACTCCAAGGAAGTGTGCTTGAAGAAGGAGCCATGGTGGTACTCAAAGAGCAACAGTCACCACCACTGATGTGGCCACTCGGTCGTATCGTACGTCTCATACCTGGGAGGGACGGAATAAGCAGAGTCGCAGACGTAAGGACGAAAAAGGGTCGAAAAAGTCTGACGCGCGATGAAAAAGGGACGAAAAAGTCCGACGCGCTTACAACACCATCTGTCCTCTTCCAGTATGATCATTAAAGACAAGTCTTCAACGCCGGGAGCATGTCGAGCATATCACGCCGCACCGGGTGACCGCGGGCGGGAGCTGCGGTCGCGGAGGGGGCGCTCGAGCAGCGCACGCGCACCGGCCGGCTCGCCACTGAGTCTTCGACCGCCACAGAACGTATTCGCTTAATCACTCTCAACAAAGACCATTCAAAATGTTAACCGTTTGTTTTCCTTTTTAAATCTTCGTAATATACAGTCCACTATTGTCAAGTTACCGGTGTTTTAGTCCTCGTACCACCTGGAGGATATACCCATTCCTTTCTAGTCATCAATCTATTTTCATTTGTTTTATTAGACTTAAGAACTAGAGGATACCGCGGTGTTTCGAGTATTTTTAGTCGGCACATCCGTCAGAATGAGCATAGGAGCTCGTGGCTAAGTAATAACAGCCGCACGGGAGGATCCGGCAGGTTAAGCTACGCTTGGCGGGGTTGGTCTGTGGATGGGTGACCATCTTTACATACCGAGACCCTATTTATATTCCTACAGCAATATAAAGCAAGCCGCGTAATGTATTTTTTACTAGTGACCTTTTTGTATAAAATATTACGCGAAAACATACAAATAAAGTCTTAAACGTTTAAAAGTTTTATTTCCATAGTGTAGACTAGGTGCTAGGAGGAGCTCGTGGCTAAGTAATAACAGCCGCAAGGGTCGATACATCAGGTTAAGCTACGCTTGCTGGGGTTGGTCCGTGGATGGGTGACCATCTTTACATACCGAGACTACTCCGTGCCCCGGAAAGCACGTTAAGCCGTAGGTTCCGGCTGTCATTCGTGGATCTTTGACAGTCGTTACGGGTCGTCAGATGCCCGAAGGTCTGACAACCAGTCTTACCAAGGGGTATCGTATTACCCAGTTACTGGGGGTCAGATAGGCAGTCGCTCCATGTAAAATACTGGTATTCAGCTACATCCGGCTAGACTGGAAGCCGACCCCAATATAGTTGGGAAAAGGCAATGCTCCCTAGTGAGCCACATTTCATATTTCCATACAGTAATATTGCCAAATTAATCAAAACAGAGAAATATTTGACATATATTTGCGACGTTGCCCACTTTCAGAATAAACGCTCTTAAACCAAATGACATGATTGTTATCACAACTGTAACCTGATTTCACGACTTGGTATCGTAGTAAACTACTTCCCATTCAACACCATCATACAATCGAAACATAGCTAACTTTTTGCGCTGCTTCAGGCTTCCATAATCCCCCTGAACATTCCTATTACAGAGTTAGTTCGCAGCTTACCTTTCAACGCTGGTGTCACTCCGCTAAGCGAGGGGTAATTTATACCCTGCACCCGAGTGCAATATAAATCACCCTGGCAGACATTTTATTGTTATACTTTAAGCATTTATTAAAGGCCAGGGTTTGCCTGCTTTGTTTAAGTTGCTCTTGTTCTTTGTCAGTTAAGATGTATTGTTTTTTTTTTTAAATAATGTAAGAAGGAAGGATCTCAAAAAAAAACAACTGACAGAATTTGTTTACCGCAAGCGTGCTTCCGACGATTTTTCTCGAAGTTAAGAATGGTTTATTTCGAACCTTTAAAGCCGCGTCCCCACTAGGGCCGCGCGGCCCGTGAGGCCAAGCCGCGCGGCCGAGCCTCGTAGCAGCGTCCCGCACTACGAGCCGCGCGGCTTTTTGGGCCGCGCGGCTCGGCCTCGCGAGGCTTTTGTGATTTTTTTCTACGCAGTGCAGATGCCACAGACTATATAGAGATATTACTGGCAGTTTCTTTTGAGATGTACGAAGAAGAGGACGTGCTTTTAGCTTCAGCAGCATTCATAGTAATAAGCACCGCTGCGCAAATAAAAAATAAACCGCGGCGACGACGTTTTTGGGTGCGACCAAGTTTAACCAGCAGAGAAATTTACAGTGCTAGTAATTTGATACAAGATTTAATATTAGATGATGTAGATCAACTAAGTCTTGAATATAGATGCAATGGAGGATTTCGAAACTTTTTTCGCATGTCAACTTCTGAATTTGAGATTTTACATAATGCAGTTGGATCCATTATTGCCAAAAAATATACTACGTTTTCGAAAAGCAATTCTATTATTATATTATATTTTTTTTAGTTTTATCATTCTCTTATTTTAGAAGTTACAGGGGGAGACACACACATTTTACCACTTAGGAAGTGTCTCTCGCGCAAACTATTCAGTTTAGAAAAAAATGATATTAGAAACCTCAATATCATTTTTGAAGACCTATTCATAGATACCCCACACGTATGGGTTTGATGAAAAAATATATTTGAGTTTCAGTTCTAAGTATGGGGAACCCCCAAATTCTTAAAAAAAAAAACTATTTTTATGTGAAAATCTTAATGCGGTTCACAGAATACATCTACTTACCAAGTTTCAAAAGTATAGTTCTTATAGTTTCGGAAATAAGTGGCTGTGACATACGGACGGACAGGCAGACAGACATGACGAATCCATAAGTGTTCCGTTTTTTGCCATTTGGCTACGGAACCCTAAAAAAGGTTAAGAAGTTTGTCAATTAGGTAACTCTTTAATTTGTACGTTTAAATTGCTTCAAATGGTTCAAATCTATGGTTGGGGAATTTCCTTCGAATCTATGGTTGGGGAATTTCCCCTAGTCGAGTGCTATTTAGAATGTTGCCATGCTATGGCAAAAAAATACGCTCAATATTCCATCTGCCCTATTACGGTGTTTTCTGACACCTGCACCGTAATTACATTATTACGGTAGACGGTGAATCAATGCTGAATACGGTGATTTTACCGTAATTACGGTGTAGTTGGCAACACTGTGGTGGTCACTAGCGCACTGACAGGCCGCGCGGCCTTCAACTCAACTCAACTCAAAGCATTTATTTCAAATAAACCAATTAACAATAAACCAGGCACTTTTGAATTGTCAAGGGGTCGGTCAGTCAGAAATATGACCGCCAGGTATGGAGCTGAAGCAGTCCCAAATGTTACTCGTACTAAACGAAAATGTTGTAAATCTTTTGTAGAGTCCGACCTCCACACTACACGTTGATAATCTGCATCTTGGTCAGTCACCTTCACCTGTCGATACATCTTTACGATGTCCGCTACCAAGCAAATAGGGTGAAGCCTCCATCTCATAAGAATGTGCCTGAGATCATCTTGTAAGGTCGGACCTACCATAAGATTACTGTTCAGTGAAACATCATTGTTATCGCGACTAGAAGCATTAAATACGATCCGGAATTTAGTGGTGGTTTTATCGTCTCTAACTACTTCATGATAAGGTAAGTAAACTGCTTCTGGATTATCAATTTCCTTTAAAGGTATTATTTGCATATGACCGAGCTTTAAATATTCTATAAAAACATCCGAGTATTTCGTTTTTAAATCCGATGATTTTAAGAAACGTTTTTCTAAGGATAATAATCTCTTTATAGCAATATCACGCGAATTTCCATGTTTACAGCTCGGATCATTATCTTTAAAGGGTAATTTTACAATATACCTACCAGAACTATCGCGTTTTGTGGTTTCCTCAAAGATTTCTTCACAACGTTTTTCTTCCGGAGTGAATTGATTTTTGCTCAGAATGAAGTTATCAGATTCGAGCTCCCAAAATTGTTTAAGATTAAAATCTTCATTGCAAATGTTAGTATGCATAGTGATGATAGTACTATTGCAGCTCAGCAAAGTATTGGTTTCACTATCACCACCCACTTTGCCAGATAAAATCCAACCCAGCCTGGTGTTCTGTGCTATTGGTGTTCCTGGTAGACCTCTCATCAATCCTTCAGTTATAATTTGACAATAGACTTCAGCACCAAGCAATAAATCTATTTTATTTGGTACATGAAACTTCGGATCTGCTAACTTCATAACTGGTAAGTTGGGCCACAGCTGAACGACAATTTTTCTTTCACTGACAGCTCTTGAACGTTTTATTGTTGACATTTTCTAATTTAGTTGCCTTAAATGGCAATAAAAAAAAAATATGGATGGTGGAGTATTGACACTGACAGCTCTTGAACGTTTTATTGTTGACATTGTTAAGCCGCGTCCCCACTAGGGCCGCGCGGCCCGTGAGGCCAAGCCGCGCGGCCGAACCTCGTGAGTATGTACGTTTAAGCCGCGTCCCCACTAGGGCCTCATGAATGTGGACGTGAGCGAGGCCTGAGCCGCGCGGCCTAACAGGGCCGCGCGGCCGGCCTCGCGCATCCCGACGGATGTCGGTCTACTTCAAAGAAAGGACGTTGAACGACTGACGCCGGTGTCACCTTATTAAAACACATATTTACAGCGTGGGAGGAGGCCCAAGATGCCATAGGATTTTTTTGTGATCTGTCCAAAGCATTTGACTGCGTAAATCATGAAACCTTACTCTTGAAACTTAAGCATTACGGACTAGGTAAACTTGCGCTTAGTTTGGTAAAATCTTATTTATATGATAGACAACAGCAAGTACAAATTAATGGAATCAATTCACTCGGTTTAAAAGTAAAAATGGGTGTTCCACTAGGCTCGATATTGGGTCATTTCCTCTTTTTAGTATATATTAATGATCTACCCCATTTATTAAAAAACCAACAACAAATGGTGTTATTTGCTGACGATACTTCTCTATTTTTTAAGATAAATAGACGTGCATCAAATCTTGACGACGTAAATAACGCCCTACTACAAGTCCAAAATTGGTTCACTGCTAATAATTTAGTATTAAATGGGAAAAAAACTAAATGCATAAGATTTGCTTTACCGAATGTTAAAAGTAGTGATTGTGACATAGTATTGAATAGGGAGAAATTAGAATTCGTCGATAAAACTGTTTTCTTGGGGATTACGCTCGACTCAAGGCTGCAATGGGGTCCTCATTTAACATCTCTTGCAGGACGCCTAAGTTCAGCAGCATATGCTGTGAGAAAAATCCGTCAATTTACTGACGTAGATACCGCAAGGCTAGTCTATTTCAGTTACTTTCATAGTATCATGTCTTACGGTATTCTACTATGGGGACGGGCTGCTGATATAGAGTCTATTTTTATTCTGCAGAAAAGAGCCATCAGAGCAATATATGGTCTCCGCAGACGCGATTCTCTAAGGGAACTGTTTAAAGATATTAACATCATGACGGTACCTTGTCAATATATCTATGAAAACATCATGTACGTTAGAAAAAATCTAAGTCTTTTCAGTAAAAGAGGTGATAGACACAATTATAGCACTAGAAATAGGGACCAATTAGTTCAACCGGGTTTCAGACTGGCCAAAGTAGACTCAACCTTCATGGGGTACTGTTTAAAATGTTACAATAAAATATCTCCCCACATACTCCAATAGAATGAAAGGAATTTTAAATCTTGTATAAAACGCACACTATGCTGCCAAGCATATTATATGTTGGGGGATTATATCGTTGACAAAAATGCTTGGCTCAACGCTGGTCCAGCTCCACAAGGCGCATAAACTAATTGATTGGCAGTCGAAAATATTGTTGGAGCTACTGAAGATTGTAGGACTATCTTTAGATTGTATAAATTCAATTTCATAGTATTATATAATTGCATAGCACATGTGTGAGCACTATGTACTTTAAAGCTACCATTTACTGGGTACGTCTTTCATTGACTTGAATGTGCCCTTGCGGCTGAGAGTATGTCATGCTCACTCAAATGTCTCGCTGGTGGTGGCGTGTGTGTTGGATCATTAAGTTCCCTCCAAAATGGTTGAGTTAAATGGTGCTGATCCATGCGCCATGTTCGTGAACGGGCGCCGTCAGTGGGGACTGTCATCTCTTAGCTGCCAAGGCTTATTTTGAATTTATTTTAATTTTTGAATTGTTTTTGCTTTATTACGGACGCTTTTAACGTGCACGTCTCTCTACATTGTTCTCACATGTATAATTACAACATGAATGATGTAACCAATATTTTGTAACAATATTCTGATTTAAAAGAGTGTCCGTGGAGTTTCTTGCCCGTTGTACAATCTTAGGTTTAGTTTGATACTATAAAAGGATATTTAATTTACTGATGCATCGATAGATGGCGTTGTACTTTTAGTAGTCTCCGCTGAATCGCGGTGTTAAGAATCTCCGCAGAAACATGATATCATTTGGTTTATAGTATAATAAAATGTCTTCGTCAAAGAGAACATTGGTTTTATTCATGGTCATTCGAGTCGGATTATTTGGATGCCGTGACTGATGCACCCTGAGTGAGTTGTGGACAGTGGCGCCCCCTATCGGCGGAATTTAACTGTTTAAGTGAAAAAGTGTATGTGACAGTGCAATAATTTGGACAAACTGTGAGTACTTTTAAAACATTAGAAAAGTTAGTGATTCAGTCCTAATAAAGTGGAAAAGAACTTAGTTAATTTTGGTAGCTATCTTGCAAAACTGGACTTGTAAAAATTTCTTGCGAAAGTGTGATATACGCTCAGGATCTGTTGCTCCAGAGCATGGCGCAGTGGTCGATTAACATCGCCGTGGTCGCTGAGCCGTACTTTGTCCCGCCCAGGGATCACTGGGTGGAGGACCTGAGCGGCTCAGTGACCATAATTTCGTCGGCCGCCGCCGGTACCCCGTCCCTCGAGGCCGTCAAGAGGGGACCGGGTTGCGTGGCAGCACGGTTCGGGGAGATTGTCGTAGTAGGAGCGTACTTCTCCCCGAGCCGAACTCTCGCCGAGTTCCACAACTCCCTTGGGGAGTTGAGAGTCGTCGTCGTCGGGTACCATCCCCTCCCCGTGATCGTCCTCGGGGACTTCAATGCCAAGAACGTGGCTTGAGGTTCCCGGTATACGGACACACGGGGCAGGATGGTGGAGGACTGGGCTCTGGAGACGGGCCTGGTCGTCCTAAACCGGGGTTCTGTCCCCACGTGTGTGCGGATGCGGGGTGAATCAGTGGTGGACATCTCGTTCGCCAGCCCCGCTCTGTCGCCGCGTGTCATCGACTGGCGCGTCATGGAGGGGGTGGAGACCTTTTCCGATCACCGGTATATCCGGCTTGACGTCTCCGCCCAGACTTCGGGCACGCCGGTCAGACAGACCCCGAGTGGTCCGCGGTGGGCGCTGAAGCAGCTGGACCGGGAGCTCCTCCTGGAAGCCTCGATCGTGCAGGCCTGGGTGTCATCACCGAACAGGCCTGCCGACATCAATGACGAGGCGGAGTGGTTCCGGGAGGCCATGTCCGAAATTTGTGACGTGGCTATGCCCCGGGTCCAGCCCGGACGTGCTCGGCGCCAGGTGTACTGGTGGTCGCGTGAGCTTAGCGCTTTACGCGCGGCGTGCGTCGATGCGCGCCACCGGTACTCCAGGCACCGCAGGCTTCGTATCCGCCCTCCGGATACGGAAGCCATTGAGGCGGAGCTGTACGAAGGGTACAGAGCGGCGAAGACCGCCCTCCGAGCGGAGATCGAGCGGGCCAGAGGAGAGGGCCGTAAGGAGTCGCTGGAGACTCTGAACAGAGACCCGTGGGGGCGCCCATACAAATGGGTGAGAGATCAACTCCGCCCATGGGCTCCCCCGCTGACGCAGATTCTCCGGCCCCAGCTCGTGGAGGACGTGGTGAGCGCTCTGTTCCCTTCGCGAGGGGAACATACTCCCCCGCCCATGGCTCCGCCTCCTGCGGTGCCCGATGCGGACCACACCAGTGACGACGACGACGGTCACCTCCGTGGTGACCGAGGTAGATTTGAGAGTGGCGGTACGTAGGCTGAGTGCCAAAAATACCGCCCCAGGACCCGACGGCTTACCTGGAAAAGCCTGGGTCCTGGCCTTAGAGGCTCTCGGGCCTCGACTTAGGGGGCTCCTAAGCGCATGTTTGGAGAGGGGCCAGTTCCCACTTCGCTGGAAGACGGGGAAACTGGTCCTCATTAAGAAGCCGGGGCGCCCAGCGGACTCTCCGTCCGCTTACCGGCCCATCGTGCTGCTCGACGAGGTGGGCAAGCTCTTCGAAAGAGTTATTGCGGACCGCCTTGTCGGGCGGCTGGTGCGAGTTGGGCCGGATTTGGCGGACAGCCAGTTTGGTTTCCGCAAGGGGCGCTCCACGGTGGATGCCATCATGCGCGTTCGAGCCCTCACGACGGGGGATGCTGTTGCCCGGGGTGGGGTAGTCTTGGCGGTGTCTCTTGACATCGCCAACGCGTTCAATACCCTGCCCTGGAGTTGCATTAGGGAGGCACTCCGGTATCACCGGATGCCGACCTACCTCTATCGAGTGGTCGAGGCCTATCTGACGGACAGGGCCGTCATCTACCCCGGTCACCACGGAGAGTGGAACCGGCGAGAAATGTCGTGCGGTGTCCCACAGGGATCGGTTCTGGGGCCGTATCTGTGGGACATCGGCTACGACTGGGTGCTGCGCGCCGACCTCCCTGAAGGCGTCAGCGTAGTCTGCTACGCTGACGACACGCTGGTCCTGGTACAGGGGAGGTCGCATGAGGCGGCGGCCGAACTTGCGACACGTTGGGTTGGGACAATCGTAGATAGGATCCGGCAACTGGGACTCGAGGTGGCCTTGCACAAGTACGAGGCCATGTGTTTCTATGGTCCTCGGAACGCGCCACTGTCGGGTTCCCAGATAACGGCAGGAGGGGTTCACATCGGTGTCGAGTCGACGATGAAGTACCTGGGACTCGTCCTCGACACCTGGTGGAACTTCGTGGAGCACTTCCGACGTTTGGCTCCCAAACTGGATAGGGCTGGGGCTGCTTTGAAGCGGCTTCTGCCCAACCTAGGGGGTCCAAACGCCTCCTGCCGGAGGCTCTACGCGGGGATCGTGCGGTCCATGGCCCTTTACGGGGCACCGGTGTGGGCGCGTTCACTGAGGCTGCGACCGGCCCAGCGGTTGAACGCGGCCCAAAGGGTCATGGCCATCAGGCTGGTCCGGGGATACCGCACGGTCTCCCGCGAGGCGGCGAGCCTCCTTGCCGGACTACCGCCATGGGATCTGGAGGCGAAGGTCCTCGCGCACATGTGGGAGTTGCGCGAGGAGGCGAAACGCCGGGGTATAACTCCGCTGCCGCAACATATCGCGGCACAGCGGACAGAGCTCCGGCGGGATCTCATGGCGGCATGGAGTGTGCGATTGTCGCAACCCAGCGCTGGGCACGCCACAATTGCGGCGGTAAGTCCCCTCTTTGAGGAGTGGCTGGAGAGGCGCCACGGCGTCCTCACCTTCCGCCTGACGCAGGTCCTCACCGGACACGGTTGCTTCGGGAGGTTCCTGTTCAGGATCAAGCGGGAGGAAACGCCCGGGTGTCACCTTTATAAATTATTTTTAAGCTTTTACGTTATTAATATTTTACCAATTTTAATACTGAATAAATATTTATTATTATTATTATTATTATTATTGTGTGGATCGCCCGGAGGACACGGTGGAGCATACGGTGGAGGTCTGCCCGGCTTGGGCGGAGCACCGCCGTGTCCTCACGGAGGCGATCGGCGGCGGCGATCTCTCGCGTCCGGCCCTGGTTCAGGCCATGGTCCGGAGCGAGAGTGCATGGGAGGCCGTCACCTCCTTCTGCGAAGCAGTTATGCTCGCGAAGGAGGAGGCGGAGCGCGCGAAGGAGATTGAAGCTGCACGCCCTCGCGCCCCTAGTCGCCGCAGGAGACGCCCCGGGCGTCGGGAGTCACAAGCTGACTTCCGGCCACCGTAGGCGCGGGCCTGCGGACGGTGAGCGATGGGCAGCTCGCCGTCCGATAAGGACCAGGCCCGGGTCGACGGCGCGTTGTGTTCCACGCGCGCCTCAAAGGGATGTCAGCACCAACTGACGGGGTCCGGAAGGACCAATGCCTGCTGGGGTTGCGGGTCTGTCCGAAAGGGATATCGCGGCCCCAGCACATAGGCAACGGAAGGAACACGGGTGGGTTTTAGTCAGTAAAAGTCTGACACTCCCTCTCGCTCTGCCCAGATCCCGCTCTGGGCAGAGCGAGAGGGAGTGTCAGACTTTCAGGAGTCATTTGATGATTTCCCACCCAAAAAAAAAAAAAAAAAAAAAAAAGTGTTTGTAAACAGTTTGCCGAAATTGGGCATGGATTCCCCGTATATCACACTTTCGCAAGAAATTTTTACAAGTCCAGTTTTGCAAGATAGCTACCAAAATTAACTAAGTTCTTTTCCACTTTATTAGGACTGAATCACTAACTTTTCTAATGTTTTAAAAGTACTCACAGTTTGTCCAAATTATTGCACTGTCACATACACTTTTTCACTTAAACAGTTAAATTCCGCCGATAGGGGGCGCCACTGTCCACAACTCACTCAGGGTGCATCAGTCACGGCATCCAAATAATCCGACTCGAATGACCATGAATAAAACCAATGTTCTCTTTGACGAAGACATTTTATTATACTATAAACCAAATGATATCATGTTTCTGCGGAGATTCTTAACACCGCGATTCAGCGGAGACTACTAAAAGTACAACGCCATCTATCGATGCATCAGTAAATTAAATATCCTTTTATAGTATCAAACTAAACCTAAGATTGTACAACGGGCAAGAAACTCCACGGACACTCTTTTAAATCAGAATATTGTTACAAAATATTGGTTACATCATTCATGTTGTAATTATACATGTGAGAACAATGTAGAGAGACGTGCACGTTAAAAGCGTCCGTAATAAAGCAAAAACAATTCAAAAATTAAAATAAATTCAAAATAAGCCTTGGCAGCTAAGAGATGACAGTCCCCACTGACGGCGCCCGTTCACGAACATGGCGCATGGATCAGCACCATTTAACTCAACCATTTTGGAGGGAACTTAATGATCCAACACACACGCCACCACCAGCGAGACATTTGAGTGAGCATGACATACTCTCAGCCGCAAGGGCACATTCAAGTCAATGAAAGACGTACCCAGTAAATGGTAGCTTTAAAGTACATAGTGCTCACACATGTGCTATGCAATTATATAATACTATGAAATTGAATTTATACAATCTAAAGATAGTCCTACAATCTTCAGTAGCTCCAACAATATTTTCGACTGCCAATCAATTAGTTTATGCGCCTTGTGGAGCTGGACCAGCGTTGAGCCAAGCATTTTTGTCAACGATATAATCCCCCAACATATAATATGCTTGGCAGCATAGTGTGCGTTTTATACAAGATTTAAAATTCCTTTCATTCTATTGGAGTATGTGGGGAGATATTTTATTGTAACATTTTAAACAGTACCCCATGAAGGTTGAGTCTACTTTGGCCAGTCTGAAACCCGGTTGAACTAATTGGTCCCTATTTCTAGTGCTATAATTGTGTCTATCACCTCTTTTACTGAAAAGACTTAGATTTTTTCTAACGTACATGATGTTTTCATAGATATATTGACAAGGTACCGTCATGATGTTAATATCTTTAAACAGTTCCCTTAGAGAATCGCGTCTGCGGAGACCATATATTGCTCTGATGGCTCTTTTCTGCAGAATAAAAATAGACTCTATATCAGCAGCCCGTCCCCATAGTAGAATACCGTAAGACATGATACTATGAAAGTAACTGAAATAGACTAGCCTTGCGGTATCTACGTCAGTAAATTGACGGATTTTTCTCACAGCATATGCTGCTGAACTTAGGCGTCCTGCAAGAGATGTTAAATGAGGACCCCATTGCAGCCTTGAGTCGAGCGTAATCCCCAAGAAAACAGTTTTATCGACGAATTCTAATTTCTCCCTATTCAATACTATGTCACAATCACTACTTTTAACATTCGGTAAAGCAAATCTTATGCATTTAGTTTTTTTCCCATTTAATACTAAATTATTAGCAGTGAACCAATTTTGGACTTGTAGTAGGGCGTTATTTACGTCGTCAAGATTTGATGCACGTCTATTTATCTTAAAAAATAGAGAAGTATCGTCAGCAAATAACACCATTTGTTGTTGGTTTTTTAATAAATGGGGTAGATCATTAATATATACTAAAAAGAGGAAATGACCCAATATCGAGCCTAGTGGAACACCCATTTTTACTTTTAAACCGAGTGAATTGATTCCATTAATTTGTACTTGCTGTTGTCTATCATATAAATAAGATTTTACCAAACTAAGCGCAAGTTTACCTAGTCCGTAATGCTTAAGTTTCAAGAGTAAGGTTTCATGATTTACGCAGTCAAATGCTTTGGACAGATCACAAAAAAATCCTATGGCATCTTGGGCCTCCTCCCACGCTGTAAATATGTGTTTTAATAAGGTGACACCGGCGTCAGTCGTTCAACGTCCTTTCTTTGAAGTAGACCGACATCCGTCGGGATGCGCGAGGCCGGCCGCGCGGCCCTGTTAGGCCGCGCGGCTCAGGCCTCGCTCACGTCCACATTCATGAGGCCCTAGTGGGGACGCGGCTTAAACGTACATACTCACGAGGTTCGGCCGCGCGGCTTGGCCTCACGGGCCGCGCGGCCCTAGTGGGGACGCGGCTTAACAATGTCAACAATAAAACGTTCAAGAGCTGTCAGTGTCAATACTCCACAGTAGTGATGACACTGACAGCTCTTGAACGCGGTTAAGATGTCTAAACCATCCATATTTTTTTTTTATTGCCATTTAAGGCAACTAAATTAGAAAATGTCAACAATAAAACGTTCAAGAGCTGTCAGTGTCAATACTCCACAGTAGTGATGACACTGACAGCTCTTGAACGCGGTTTAGATGTCTAAACCATCCATTTTTTTTTTTTATTGCCAATTAAGGAAACTAAATTAGAAATTCTTGAAATGGTCTAAATAACATTATCTGCCAGATAATTTTAATACCTACATAGGTACCTGTTCAGTTCCGTTTTGAATTTGACTAGTACTAAGCTATAGTGCCACTTACAAAGTTTAGAAAATAATGCTGTCTATTTAAATGATTTCCAAAATAACAAACATGATGAAATTGGTTGGTTTTTGAGAGTTAAAAAACAAATAAGTCTTCTACATTTTCATAAAAACGCAAAGAAACAGACGCAAGACTTCACAATTCTAATAAATTGCTGTAACACGCTGTATCTCCATGAATTTAAGACGCGGTTATAACCCAAACTGCGGCCGTTTCACTCTAACTTTCCAAAGTTTTCATTAACCATGTCATTGAAACTCAGCGCTTTTTTTTATTTTTAAATTCTCTCTTCTTTTTTATTTAGCGCCTGCTTAGTAGTGCAGACTTTTTTATTTTTGCCTCTTTGACAAAGTTTGGCGTAGAGTTGTAACAACGTTACAACAGAATTTTGTCAGGGACTTTTTTTGATGTGGTCTATAACTATTGATGGATGATGCCTATGAGGTAAGTATGCTAAAGGTTTTCTAGTCCCGGTTTTATGGACTATAAGTTTACGTATTCCAACATAACGAGCTTTGGTTTCCTCCTCTACGCACTTTTACAAATCCTGTTTTGAGCACATTGAAAATATCCTTACGTCATAGCCAGATCTGGAGGAAGCCAAATATTGTTGTTTATACACAAAGATAAAATCACGCCTGGATTCCCAGAAGGGTTAGGCAGAGTTGCTAGTAGGTACTGTAAGGTTTTATGCGATACGCATCCTTATGTTGTACAGGCTGTTAAGAAAATAGTATTCGAAAATTCTGAAAATTTTTACGTTAAATAAAAAAGGAATGTGGTTTCAGTTGGATCATGGTCTAATAAAACAAGGTCTGGCATTCCGAGACTAACACATGCTTACGTCACTATCCAGTTGCCACTCTATTGCAACAAAACACGATTAAGGAAAGATTTTCAGAAACCAAAGCTTTTAAATTGTCGTTTCGTGTGTCTAATCAAACGAAACAATTCAATTTAAACATAAACCAACGTAATTGTTAATTAAAACCTCATTGTTTTATCGGATTCGTACAGGTAATAAAGGTGGTTGGGGAGTTATTATTACAAACTTCTGGTAACACAGATGTGATGACGTAGACTTGTGTTGCCCATGTGACCACTGTGTTTCGGAATGCCATACCTGGCAAGCCTGGCTGGTAAGTATATTATTATACCATGGTTTTATAATAATACCAGCCTGTTACTATCCCACTGCAGGGCAAAGGCCTCTTCTCACACAGAGAAGGCACGAGCATTGATCACCACGCTTGCTCAAGACGGGTTGGCGATTTCAGACTTATATTAACTATAAAGTCCAGGTTTCCTCACGATGTTTTCCTTCACCGATGTCAGTAATGTCCAAGATAAACTCAGAAAGTACATATGAATTGAAAAAGTCACATTGGTACTTGCCCGGATTTGAACCCACAACCTCGTGCATGAGAGGCGAGGCCTTAACCACTGGGCCATCACGGCACTTGGTTTTCACACAATGGTTTTAGTTTGATGAAAAATTTGTAGAAAGGTAGCCATCGAACTGTGCGCGCGTTATTATTAAAGATTGAATTGAACTTAAAATAATCGTATAGGACACAATATAACAGTATAGAAATGCCCTGTCTATCATTGTTGTGTACTCCCCTCACACTCACACACACAAATATATTGACGTTCCTCCAACGTTACAGTATCTACACCCACATTTCACCAGTTATGCCATGGTTATGGCCATCATGCCACGTTACTGCGATGTGTACCTATACACCTTAGAATAAAACTCATGAATTATACATTAGTTACAATATTATATGACTTTCTAACGTAGTCTACCTAGCTAAGTAAATAATAATGCATTTTGATTTCCCCGAAGAAACACCTCTTGAGAAAAAGTTGAAAAAGATTAGCATTTGTTCTAGTGCTCGTACTTTTATCCTATCTTTATATCTTTTCATTACTCTTCTGTCAAAGTAGTCGTGTTTCTTTACTGCAATATCAGGTGTTTTTTCTTCATAGTTCAGTAGTGAATTATACTATGCATTAGGGTAGGTACCTACCTACTTATTTAGCGGCCTTTAATTTATATCATTACAACATCGTACCACGTGAGACAAATTTCGATTTGTTCCTTTGGGTTTTTCCTAATTTTATTTTCCTAAACCACTATTGAGGCGAATAAAACAAAAAAATAGTTATTCTAATCAGTCGAGAAATTTTCGAATTTTTGCGAAACTAATGCACGGCATTTGATTTTTATATATATATAAGACTAGCTGCTCGCCCCGGCTTCGCATGGGCTCACCTACCTACCTACCTATCCTACCCTCTTACCCTAGCTACATACCTACGTATCTACATACCTACCTACATACCCAACCTACACCTACCTACCTACCTATCTACTTACCTACCAACCTATACTACTCTGCTAAAGTCACATTCATCAATCGCGCTAACTGTCCAACACGCGAAGTTAAAATAGTCGTTAAGTTTTCTGAAATTTTCCAATTATCTGCGCAATTTTCTTAATTTTTCTTTCCGTAATCCGTAATCTTCCGTACCTTCTAATTAAAATAACAAACACAAAAAAAATCATTTTCATATACATAGATTGTTAATTTTCATATATATATAGATTGTTCATTTTTATATATATAGATAGAAGATAAATAGATACGAGGGTGACACTGAAAGTTCTTAGAAAATCAAAAACTGAACAAACTAACAAGTTATTGGTTATATTATATCTTTTCAAAATAGTGTCCATGTATATCAATACATCGCTGCATCCGATGGCACCACTGAGAAAAGTACTTTGCCCACTCGTCCTTAGGTTTCTCTTCGACGGCATTTTGAAACGCAGCCACTGCTTCCTCGGCGTCCTTATATCGTTTTCCTCGAATTTTTTCTTTGATTTTCGGAAATAAATAAAAATCGCAAGGTGCGAGGCCGGGGCTATAGGGCGGGTGACCCAGTAATTAACAAATTAGTCGATTGTTTGCTTGGCGGTGTGCGGCGAGGCGTTGTCGTGGTGAAGAAGGATCCTACTGCGAGGTCGTTTCTCCTGAACTTTTTCCAAGACAAGGGGCAAACAATTGTTACTGCACCACTCTGCAGTAACTGTTTTTCGATTATCTAAAACAATTGTTGCGTAATGACCTGTCCTTCCGAAGAACGAGGCCACCATCTTATTTCCCACGCTTTGACCTCTCTCCACTTTAGTTGGCAACTCCTCGGAAGGAAACACCCAGACAGCAGACTGTCTTTTAGTTTCAGGATCATAACAATAAATCCAGGTTTCGTCACCCATAAGTATGTTGAACACAGCATTTGAGTCACCTCCGTTAAATCTTTGAAACATTTCACGACACCAATCAACACGACGGAGTTTTTGGGCCTCAGTCAAATTATGAGGTATCCATCGGGCACAAAGCTTCCTGACCGCTAAATGTTCATGGAGGATTTTGGGATTTTGTCCCTCACGCAGATCAACAATGAGATTAGTGCGACCACGTTTAAACTCATCAAACCAGTTGTAAACACTGGCACGAGATGGGGCTGCATCGTGAAAGGTCAATCGAAGTCAATCATAACTTTCTTGTTGACTTTAATGACATCGAAAGTCATAAAAAATCATTTTCCGAAAATTTTCTCGCGTTGAATTCATGCTGACGTGACACAGACAATTTTCAATTTGCCGCCGAATCGTAAACAAATGACAAATTAATAAAATACATACACAATAATATTGGCAAAGAGACCCATTTTCAAAATTTGAACTTATTTTTATTTTATATCGTTTACAAGTGGCCAGAAAAACATTCAGTATCGTATTATAGATTTCTTCCTTGATACTTTTCCTGGCAACAAAACTACACCAAAGCTCCTTGTGGAGAGAGTTTCGTAACTAAATAAATAAGATAAAGTAATTTGAAACTTTAATTCTTTGGGGACAAGCAAAGATCAACTGAATCGAGTGATAACCTAATACTCGCCACACGATATTCCTTCGGGAGGTCTAGCGGCACGCTAATGTTAAGTAGCAAGGGAGGGACCATAGTCTTTATTGTACGAATACATAGCTACACAATTTTTCAAAGGCATCCAAAAGTGAGCTTAGGGATGAGCAGGGTTGCGGGTTTGTCCGAAAGGGATATCGCAGCCCCGGCACACAGGCAACGGAAGGAACACGGGTGGGTTTTAGTCACTAAAAGTCTGACACTTCCTCTCGCTCCGCCCATAGCGGGAGGAGTCATTTGATGATTCCCCACCCAAAAAAAAAATAAAAAAATTGGGATGAGATTGGGAAATTGGGATCAAACGAAAAGCTGGTAGGTACCTACCTACCTACCTATCAAGAAATGTACAAAAGCCTAAATACTAATGATGATGATTTATGAAACAAAGAAAACACGCTCATTTGGAACTTAATTTGAAACACGAGCCTAATTAAAAATAGCTCTTGATTAAACTCTCAAATTCGCGCAGGTTTTCTTCTACAGTTGCTACTAAAGTTGCATGCCTTAAGACCTTTAGGACCTAAGCTAAACCAATATGTAGAAACAGGTACGCAATTCAAACATAATCCACTTTACCGCACACAATATCAATAACGCGGACATGCCGCATAAAATGGGATTACAATGGCGCATCTTGCAATAATCCGCTCTGCCGGCGCTCGGTCCAGTTAGTGCGCGGGTTTACGGCATTTGTTGGTATAAAATAGAAGATATAAAAGCAATATTCAATAAAGTTTATGTTGTTTTCGCAGAAACAGGGAAAGCTATGCTGTGTTTGGATTAAATTCTATTTTTTTTTTTTTTTTACTATTGGTTGAAAAAGAAGCTGGTGGTTTTCCGTATGGTCACGGCCATCTAAGGACATTTGCATTACCAGAAGTATTGTAGGTGCGTTGTCAACCCAGTGAAAACTCTACTAAAAGGTACCTACCTACGTAACTGTACTAATATGTAAGAACTGACAGTCAGTCTCTCAAAAATATGTACCTACCTGGAGCTCGCGCCACAACTGAAGACCGGCGGAAAATTGTGGAACAAAATTTTTTAATTAAATTTGATGCAATGACATAAACACTAGCACCGCGTCTATCGGCCTGGAGTGGTGGCGCGAACTCTATGCATCGACAAGAATTAATTTGATTGAGAACAATTAGCATATTTTTTTTTTTTTTTACTGCAGTGGTGTTGCTCTTGGCCTGCATCTCACCTGATGGTAAGTGATGATCAGGCCGAAGGTGGAAACGAGCTTCACCCGGCATCGACCTCTAACTGCCGAAACACAATCATGGTGTTAACATTGTTGTTATGGCGACAGACTTAGATAAGATGGTGGTAGCTAGCCTGGCGGACTTAGAACAAGCCCTACCACTAAACAAACCGAGCAAAAAAATTTGCCCCCACTGGGAATTGAACCTCTGGATCTGAGACTGGTGGTACCACTAGATCACAGAGGCGGTTCAATCCATAATTCTGTATCAATGCATAGCTACAATTAAATACCCAATGTGTAATATAATTTGTGGAGACAGACTGATAAAATATTTTCAAACAAAGGTTGGAGATAATTATATGAATTCTTAAACCAACTAGATTTTAGAATTGTTACTTAAACGCTTAGACCATATATAAAAAGTAATTCATTAGCACCTATACAGTTTCTCAAAACCAGACCTACCTATTTCTCAGTAAATTGTCAAGAGAACTTGCGTTATTACTGGTACAAGATAAACGCATTACAGGCACACATCTCGCCCAGTTAGATGTCTAATCGATCTTCTAATTAAGATCGATGTCTCGGATGTTCTTGTTAGCGAGTTCGATACGATACAGACATTGCCTACTTAGTTGAATCTTGTGTTGATCTTAGAGATTAGTGATGGAAGATGCTGTATTTGTGTTGTATACCTACGCGTAATTAAATAAATAAAGGTAGCATAAGAGCAGGCTTCCTTAAAATCAAAATAGAACTTTAGTAGGTATATGATTTATTGGATCTTTTTCTTTCCATGTACAAAACAGTAACGTTTGTAAAATTTTCGCTGGATTCTTTTTTTATCAGAAAATCATGACATTAAAGACATGATTATTAAAAAAAAGATCAAGATTGCTCGGCTTTTATATCTAAAAAAAGTATTCACAGTAAGAAAATATATTTTATTATCAAGCCACAAGATCTCTTTTCACTAGATCAATTATTACTTTAGTAATAAACGAAATAATTGAAACTTACCGACTCCAAGAGCTGTCAGTGTCAATATTCCAAAGAAAACAATGACACTGACAGCTCTAACGTGAATAATGTGCTAATGGCGTTCAGTTTGATTGGTGAAATTCGCCTTCAGTTTCGTGCTCGAACACGACCAAAGAGCACACGCGATATTCAACTTTTTTACTGATGTGTTACCGTTTAGCACATATCGGAGTGGCGGGTTGCATGAGGGCGGATCTTGCGTGGAAATTGTCTTTAGAGTGCCTGGTCTTATCGCTCTTGCAGTCATCATCATCTGTCTAGCCTTTTCTCAACTATGTTGGGGTCGGCTTTCTGTCTAGATGCAGCTGAATACCAGTATTTTACATGGAGCGACTGCCTATCCGACTTCCACAACCCAGACTTTCGGGCTTCTGACGACCCATAATAACAACTGTCAATGATCTACAAAGACGGCCAGGACCAACGGCTGCGACGTGGTTTCCGAGGCACGCAGGGGTCTTGGTATGTAAAGGTGGTGACCCATGCACGGACCAAACCTGGCAAGCGTAGCTTAACATAATCAATCGACGCCTGTTATTACTTAGCCACAAGCGCTTTTATTACTTAGCGCTCTTGCAATACCGGAATCAATAAAAGGCGTATTTTATATTAATATAGGATTAATAAAAAATAAAATTCTACAGACGGGACCCATCCGCTCTCCGAACTGACTCTCCATTCTGTTCTATTCTTTAAAAACGCAATAGTATCTCTTAATATTAAGCCATTAACTAATAACCTACGAATATTAAAAGAATAACGTTTGTGGAGGTTGGTTGGCAAATCTATTCGAAAAAATCTCTACAGTAGGTAGGTACTATGGAGATATAGGCTTGCATGTCAACTCTAACCAGAAGCAGTCGTAATGACAATATTTAAAATACGAGTATGTGGCCAGTTGTTTGACCATTGGATAAGTTTTGACTAACTGATTTGACAGAGAATTTTGGCCTTTAATCTTTTAAAGTTGGCACCTACAGATGATTTTTTCAATTTTATTATAGTTGTGCGTTTTTTTACAACACGGTGTTTTTAAGCTGTTAAGCTAATTGATGACTTTCGGGAAATTCTATTAGTTTGCGTAACTTACTTAAATAGGTACAGTCAGCATCAAAAGTTGTTGACCACATTTAGATTTTCAAAATCGCTGTATAGTGAAGTGCTAATAGTGAATACGGTGTACAGCGATTTTGAAAATCTAAATGTGTTCATCAACTTTTGATGCTGACTGTACAGCCAGTTGCAGAAACGAACTTCAACTTTTAAAGCTGTCATTAAATACTAATCTTCCATTAACTTGTTGTAACCTGTTGCAGAAAGCAACATTGGACTCGATTTCAGTAGTGGCGCAGGCTCTATAACACGGTAAATTGACGTAGGTTGTTAATTTGTTTAACAATTAAGTATCCTGACTGTACATGGAAGCATTTTTTCCAGCGAAAGATTCGAGTTTCCATGCCAATCGCAAAGGGGTGCCAATTAACTTCTCCCAATTAATTTGAGTGTAGCCTGGAGTTCTGCTGGCAAAAATAGGTACCTTAAGGTTCTATAGGTTAGTCGATAAAACGCTATTTTAATGAGGTGCTAAAAACACACTCTATTTGATAGGTACCCACATTTTCGATGTTTACACAGCTGGAACTGAAACCGGTACGTTTACCTTTCTATCGTGTTTCAATCACATCAAAGTCCTACTTATAGAAGGGATGTTATTTCGTACAAAAAAGGTTTTATATCTGTAGGGGATTTTAATAAAATAATGTGAAGAGGAGGATTGGCTCGTGGCTAAATAATCGATCGAAGCTTACTAAGCTTGCCGCGGTCCGTTTTTGGATGGATGACCATCCATTACATATCCAGACCCCTCGGTGCTTTGGAGAGCATGTTAAGCCGTGTTGGTCCCTGCTGTCATTTTTAGATCTTTGACAGTGGTTACGGGTAGTCTAAAGCCCCGTCTGACAACTATTCTTACCAAAAAGTGTTACCCATTGCAGTAACTGGGTTGTGGAGGTCAGATAGGCAGACGCTCCATCAGCTCCATGTAAAATACTGGTATTCAGCTGAATCCAGTTAGACTGGAGAGCCAACCCCAGCAGTTTTCGTTTGTTTCGTATTTTAGAAGAACAACGCAGTCACACGATTTTTTTTGCTTTGAAGGCACCTACTTTCTATTTATAGAGGATAGATTTTTTTTTTTTTTTTTTTTTTTAATGTATCTGCTATGATACAGATATTGGGTATTTATTTATTTTAGTTTCTCTTTCACAACACACCACACACACTGATCTAAGTCACAACATTTATTTGATTTTGTGAGCTTTTTACTACTTACCTTTAATTTATTCTGTAAATTTCATTTATTACAACGGACACACACTTCCCTGTCTTTATTATTCTAGCGTATGGCACTCGTGGGTTGCAGCTGAAAATCAGCGTCAGGTGGTACACTGTGTGTTGCCATCTGATATCTATGCTGAGCTGAGGCCCTATTGGCATTATAATCATTGTTTTTTGTATTTTTTTTTAGTTATAAGGTGTATTTTTCTGGTGTTTGCCAATAAACGCATTTTTCTTTCTTTCTTTTTCTTTCAGTTAGGAAAAGGCAAGAAATTAAATTAAATTAAATTATTTTTTTATTCTGTAATACACGTAATTTTTATTTTAATAAGCTAGATGAGTTCGGCGTTTCCTATCTGAGAAGAAAGGCCAAAACAAACTAAGAGGTCGCAGTCTATTTTAAAGTCTACATAATCTTGGTCAGGCCATATGAGAACCATGTAGATTAGTGTGTGAAATGGTATTTTGAGGAAAAAACCACACAGATTTGAGTGGACCTGTCCAGTCAGTGCAAGCATTTGTCAGTAATCGTGGAGCTCAACTCAGAACTTCTTAGCTCAACTCAAGGCAGATTAATAATTATAAAATATGTGAAAAAGCAACGATCTCTTCATGAATGCTAAGTCCCGTTAGAAATTCAATACGCGATCGAATGCTGCCTCCGCTGGATGTTACGCACCGCACGTTCGCACAATGGATGCCTCTCGTTACTCCACGTAAATTAAATTTCGATTAGTCAGGCCTCTAAGACTCAGGCTTGGTTGTAAGACATACGTATCTAGGTAGGTCAAGGGATCGTTTTGTTTCTTGTGGTTGGTAACGTTGGTTTATCATTTGGTCTTTTGGATTTTCTTCAGACTGTCTTTAACTGTGGTTAATATGTTGCCGAATAGACAATAACTTTTAGATAAAATGGGCAGATGGAGTTGTGTTTTGAATAAATACCTTATGTTGCATTAAAAGATAAATAGTCGCGCACATATAATTAGGTAAGTACCCGCCTACTAATCCTGTCGTAAAATTAGATTTCAGTTTAAGGTACTGACCAGACCCGGGTCGATGGCGCGTTGTGTTCCACGCGCGCCTCAAACAGATGTCAGCACCAACTGGGGTCCGTAAGGACCAATGCCTGCCAGGGTCGCGAGTTTGTCCGAAAGGGATATCGCAGCCCCGGCACACAGGCAACGGAAGGAACACGGGTGGGTTTTAGCTAGTAAAAGTCTGACACGCCCTCCCGCTCCGCCCAGAGCGGGAGAAGTCATTTGATGACATCCCACCTTTAAAAAAAAAAAAAGGTACTAATGCTGATGTAAAATCTGTTTTCTTTTATTTAATCTTAATTATTTTTGGTAAGTTTTTTTTAATAAATAATGGACTTATGCTCTCTCTATTGTTTGCTATACCTACCAGTGTTACTATTGCACAATAAATCTTACTCGTAATCGTGTTTCAAAAACTACTTGATCAAGTTTTTACATTGCCATTCCTTCTTTATTCTCGATGGCAGGAATTTATTGAATCGTGCACTTTTCTGACATGATTTAAGAGGGACTTCTGTGTCACGAGAGGAGTAACGGGTTCTCATGTTATGTGTACACATAATTTTTATGCCTGTCTGAAGATGAAAGGGGATGAAAAGTTACGCGTTATTTTCATCTTTTTCGTGCATTTTATTAGAGTCAAGAAGGGTGGGTAATCTTTTATTGCAGTGTTATGGTGATGCTATGTATATTTGAGTAGGAATGTATGTTTTCGTTGCCAAATCACTCGTATTATTATGAACATGTTAACACGTCCCCATGACTTTTTACGATACAAATCTACATTGGGACTTTATTTATTGTTTGCTTTTTGTTTCTATTCAGATCTCTTATATAATTGTGATGTTTTACAATTAACAGGTAATATGTATAATTGGTAATTAAATTATAGACGCAACATAATATAGTTTATCGCATAAATTTGTGGCGCCATCTACATCGCCACATGCGAGCTACGCATCACGCTGACGTCACGCAACCAGGGTTTACCGTGCGACTAGCATATATACAACGTCCCGACATCAATCGTTGGGCAGTAGCCCACCAGACACAACACCCGTCTCGTCGGAGAATCCTACCTTTTATATGGAAAATGAGTGAACTTTACACCCTGTTCCTCATACCTCTATGTAACCAATATTTTGTAACTATTCTGATTTAAAAGAGTGTCCGTGGAGTTTCTTGCCCGTTCTTCTCCATAGGAACCAACTACGCGTTGGAATGGGCAACTAGCTTCATATTTCTGACTGACACTTTACCCTTGACAATTCAAAAGTGCCTGTAATTGGTTTATTTGAAATAAATGCTTTGAGTTTGAGTTTTGAGTCTATAAATTACTTATAAATTCTAGGTACGTAGGTCGCTTTAGCATTCGTACTCCTCACTACATTATTAAATACCTACCAAGTTTAGGGACGGAACCAGAGCAAAACGCAGCGAAAGAATATTTCATAACAATACGAGAATATGAGATTATTTCATACGCGGCCGGTATTTCAGCGGTTACGAGCCGCCGCCGAGGGTTGAGTGCCGAAAAAGTTACGCCCGGGCTCTTCGCTAATTGGATTGTTCGGCGGGTAGGTACTCCGGTAAATATGTAATAGGCGTACGTGGAAACGTTTATAACAAATTCTTTTCAAGTTATGTTTGTCTTATGTTTGTGCCTTTGTAGATTTTATTTATTTATTTCAAAATAAAAAATAAAAAAACGATTAAAAGAACGGTTTCTGTTTTTCATTCTTTGAAAGTAACCCCTACTCCCGACGCCTGGGGCGTCTCCTGCGGCGACTAGGGGTGTGAGGGCGCGAATCTTGCCTTTCCCTCACGCGTTCCGCCCCCTCCTTTGCGAGCATTACTGCTTCGCAGAAGGAAGTGACGGCCTCCCATGCTCTCTCGCTCCGAACCATGGCCTGAACCTGGGCTGGACGCGAGAGATCGCCGCCACCGATCGCCTCCGTGAGGACACGGCGGTGCCCCGCCCAAGCCGGGCCGTATGCTCCACCGTGTCCTCCGGGCGATCCACAGAGTGGTGACACCCGGGCGTTTCCTCCCGCCTTATGCGGAACAGGAACCTCCCGAAACAACCGTGTCCGAGAGATATTTCTCGACGGCATGTGAAGCCAAGTGAGAGGCCCATGGGCGGCATAAAAACTTTGATACCAGGTTTTTCTCTAACCACACGAAAAACAAGGAAGAAGCTGGGTTTAGACGATAAGCAACTACTTAACGATTTTATCTAAAAGTTGAGAAAAACTTCTGAATTTATATTCGCATAACTGTACGGAACAGCTGTTTTTTTTTTACTTTTTTGTTTTTGTCCCATAATAAAAGCTGTTCATAATTTAAATAGTGTTGGCCTCTTTAGGCTGGTATAGATAGTGGGTACCAGTACCTAGTAGTCAGAATTATTGGCTCGGATTGTGACATGCAAATCCTGCAAATCTGTTTTAGAGCAGTGCTGGTCCATTGGTACTTATGAGTCGCACGTCGAACCCAGACAGGCGCTTTACTTGAGTAAATTATTTCATCACCACCGCTCTCAAAACGGTGAAGGAAAACATCGTGAAAAAACCGGCATGTGCTAGAACCAAAAATTCGAAGACATGTGATAACTACCAACCCGCACTGGGCCCGTGTGGTGGATTACGGCCCACTTCCACTCAAAGAGAGGAGGCCTGTGTCTAAGCAGAGGGAACATTAAAGGCTGATTATGCTATGCTATGCTGATTATGCTATGCTATGCTGATTATGCTATGCTATGCTAATTATGCTATGCTATGCTGATTATGCTATGGTATGCTGATTATGCTATGCTGTTTTAGAGCATGAAATACAACAAAGTAAGTTCATTTTGCATTAAAAATAACACAATATAGGTCAACAAACCTGAAACCATTGTCCTAATAATAGGTCCTTACCTATGAAGTCAGCGTTTTGTATGGAGAATTTTAAAGAAGTTGCATTTTTCATACTAACATTTTCTTAATTTATATAACAACCATGAACACGAATGTTTTAAAACTTTTATGCACTGATTTTTAAAAAGTAAGTTAACGAATATTAAGCCACTTAGATTTAGCGACAAAAATAAGTTTGGCTAAGTTAAAACAAATAGTGGTCATTTCTGCTAACATAATGAGGAGTCATTTTTAAGGTATTTTTTATGTTTATAAAACTTTAAGTAATAAGGTTTTTTTTTACTATTGGTAGTTGTCTATGATGGTCATTATTCAGTTTAATACCAAGCAATTAATGAATATTTTAAATCATAGAAGTGACGAGGTTCTCTATTTGTGAGAAAAACACGCCAATTTCATAGGTAAGGACCCAATACAATCATGTCATGCAAATACATTCATAGGTACAGTGCTGGGCCGTTAAAATGACACATCGATTTCAGTATGACCACAGAATATTACAGAAGACGCACTTCGCATTTTAGGTAAGAAGCTACAAGTACGCGGCGGCCTCGTCTTGTCGGAACGATTCAGTGAGCGTAACGTAGTCAGAAGATAAAAATGTTACGCGATACAAAGAGAGGCAACTTCTAAGTAAATGTAGGTGCGACCTGAAAAAGGTACCTCACAAAAAAAAATATTATGTCTGTCAGTTAGATTATTAAAAAAATATTGGACACGCATTTTTTATTTTTTTTCGAAGTCAAAAGATTACGGCAATACGTTCAAATGTGGCATGACGTCACTCCCCGGTATATTTTATACCGACTTTTGACGTAGCGAGCCTCCCCAACTATAATGCGTTTTTATCTAAACCATTTTTTATTAATATTATAAAGCAAACAATACGTGTCTAATATTTTTTTATTATCTGACTGACAGACATAATATTTTTTTTTGTGAGGATCCCTTTTCAGGTCATACCTACATTTACTTAGAAGTTGCCTCTCTTTCTATTGCGTAACATTTTTATCTTCTGACTACGTTACGCTCACTGAATCGTTCCGACAAGACGAGTCCGCCGCGTACTTGTAGCTTCTTACCTAAAATGCGAAGTGCGTCTTCTGTAATATTCTGTGGTCACACTGAAATCGATGTGTCATTTTAACGGCCCAGCACTGTACCTATGAATGTATTTGCATGACATGATTGTATTGGGTCCTTACCTATGAAATTGGCGTGTTTTTCTCACAAATAGAGAACCTTGTCACTTCTATGATTTACATACATAATTTTTTCTTTTCCCCAGCCAACCCATTGCACTTCATTGTGTCGTAGCAAATCGCTTTTTATTTAAATTATTGCGGAGTGAACCATCAGTAGGTACTAAACTGTGGTATTACAGATTATCCCATTTATTGCCATTCAACAAGTCACTCAACCAGCCATATAATGTAAAGACATACATACAACATTACTTACATTACGGTCTATATTTCTACATAATCATATGAGATTACCTCAGAGAGGATGTAAGCGAGGCTATAAAAACCTCGTAAATTGCCCGCCCATAGTGTTTCTGTCGGTTAGCTAGAAAGCCCTACGGTACGCAATAAAAATTTAAATTACTCTAATGGAATATTTTATTACCTGTTTGAAGGACGGTGGGTTCCTAGGTATTTTGTGGACGTGACTAAAAAAGAGAGTGCCTAGTTTGATGAACTAAATTGTTTTTGTGTTTTGAATATGAATCTAAAGGTGAACGTCCACTGTTCCGCACCGGCTGCAACGCACGCACGCGCAACGTATGGAACGGATTTTCCGAAGGCATGCATCCACTGCATCTGGATATATTCTTTTCTTTTCAAATTTGAATGTTGTCGATGGTTCAGATTATACAATTCTTCATATCTTTCTACTAACAGAAAATGTTAGTTATCCATTTTACAATGATTTTGGCGGTTCTCACCTCAATTATAAACAAAACAACGTGCTGCAGTGAGCGTAGCACACGGTGAACTAATCCATGTGACGTCATCGGCACGCAACGCATTTTTTGTTCATATATCGCCGGCGCTCGGAGCGGGCGATACCAATAGTAGACGCAGTGCTATATGAATTAATACAAAGCAAACCAAAATCCGTTGGGAGGCTTCCGTCCGTTGCGGCCGGTGCGGGTCTGTGGACGAATTCATCACTTTTTGGGAAAACAAGGAATGGGTTCACACAGAATACATTGAGTTCGGTAATAAATAAGTACGCACAACGTAGCTTTTTGAAAGAAGTAAGTAACATATCTACCTACCCTCCAGAGAATAGTCGTGTATGATGTTATGTTTCAAAATATCATCAAATACAACATTAATCCGATAAAACACCGATTATGCCAAACATTAAACCATAAAGCTACGCAGCTGCTACGGCGTAGCGGTCGTAGCAGCCTACGAACTCTCATTTCTTGAACTGTTCATAAAATAACTGCCTCCAATTCCCACTAAAAGGAACCATTATCAATATTAAAGTGCAATCCAACGTAACCTACGGAGATATGAGTCACAGTCGTAACGGGGTGAAGTGATCCTTTCATAAAATATAAGCTTTGTGCGAAGGTAATCCCGGTAATGGCTCGGTTGGGCCGCGCGAGGCTAATTAGTGAAATAGCCTACGCAGTACGCTTCAAGCTTGGCTGGAATGTGAGCATCGCGGGGTTATAATGCAGAATTATTTTATGGTAGTGTGGTGTGGTACGCTGGGGTTTTAAAAGATGCTTCGTTAAAATTATGCAAGTTCTGTACTGTTTGTTTGTTTATTCTTGGTAGTATACATGTCCTACGCAGCTCTGTATACCAAAATTTTCACCATTGGACATTTAATCCCCATTTAGATTTTATAATCAATTTTCTCAATCTATGAAAACGAATTCATTTCTTTTCATAATACCAAATTCTGAACAGAAATTAAATCTTAGTATATGAAAGAAAATCATTTCAGCATTGTCTCCTCAGTTATTATCTACGGCCAGCTATTCATTCAATTCTATTGAATTGTAAATTAAAGAGCAAATCCCTGTGATTATAATCAGAAACCAGATTGATGAAGCAATCTGTAAATATAAATTGCCGTCTCGATCTAGTCTTAAAGTTTAGTTAAGAAACCGCAAAAATTTAAGACTTAAATATTGTTAGGAATATAAAACCGAGCCTTATTTCGTAGGCTTAACGTATTATATACCTACCTTAAATATTATTTTCAGGTAGAAATTTTGTACTGAAAACTTATGGGCTATTAATAGGTCGGTAGGTAATCCAAGTTGGTGTAATTTTTTTTATTTTTTTTCAGAGTTTATCAGATTATTCTGTTTTGTTTTTATATTATTAGGTTCTTACTATTGCCCGCGACTTCGTTTGCGATACAGGATGAAAAATAGCCTATGTCCTTCTTCAGGTCATGGTTAACTCATGTCCCAAATTTCATCCAAATCCGTTCAGCCGTTTTAGCGTGAAAGAGTTCAAACAAACTCACTTTCGTGTCTATCGTGACAAAGCAATGCGTTCCGAAGCTTCGTATATTATACTCGCTAAAAAGTTATCGCGCTAATACGGTGGTCACATTAGTGGCTTCGCCACGTTTATTATGTATCGCCACCCGGGCGATAAGTGCAACGCAGCCCGAATTATCGCGACGTTAACCGATAATTGGTCACATCTGCGTGTATCGTATCACTGTGCGAAGCTTCGTCACGATAGACGCAGATGCGGCCGCAGCATTAGGATTAGACCGATGAAAAAGCTGAAGTTTACCGGCTTTCAGTAATTAGGTATGCAATGATATAACTGCGTACGTTCAGCCCGGAAAGAAAAATTTAAAACGAATACAGCTTCATCACAAAATAAACATTAGCTACTTTGTAAAATTACAAAAATAAATTACAATGTCCGCCACAAACAGGCCCGAAGGCAATTCAAATGAGTTTCGTTTTGCCGTCATAAAAATGAAGGATACTTATTAGGTACTTTTTTGCATCAAACTCAAATTCAAACTGAAAATAATAAAAGTTGATGATACAATCAGCAGCAACAAGTCGACCAGAGGGGCAATTCCCGTAATTTTTTAAGAACGTTCGCATTCGCAACTCATTCGTAATCTGTCAAAAATACAATGTATTTACCATAATTTTTGACAAGTGTGACAGATTGCGACTTGAATGTGAACGTTTTGTACGGGAATTGGCCTTCAGGTATAACTTTTTTTTTATAATGGCCTAGGTGCTGCATATCATAACATCAAGCCTGTGTTCCTTTAGGGCAGTGGTCGACAACCGCGGCTCGCGATCCGCATGCGGCTCTTTGGCCTACAGAGTGCGGCTCTGTACAAATGTCGATGAGCACTGGCGTAGATATGCGCGAGGTCGGGGTTTTGTTCATCAAGTTTTATTCAAAATTCTAACTATATTTTAAAGATTTATTTCGAAAGTATATTGAACAAAAATTAACAGGGCATCGAAATTTAATCATTTAGCTTTCGAATTGTTTCAAGGTTTACTTGTTAATAAGTAAGATGCCTTCATCTTATTAATATCAGCCGATATGATGATGATGATGAAGGCATCCTACTTCTTAACAAGTTAATTTTAGAAAGCATTGTGTTAATTTTAGAGTGAAAGAGGATGGGAGTTTTAAGGATTAAGAAAAGTGTATTGAGACAGTTAGAAAGGATTTCCTTTTTTAGTATGTTCATGTGTGTAATGTGCGGAGAGAAATTAAAGGTTGTTTGTTATTTCGGATATTTCTTTTACTCACGAAACATATTACAATAGAATGGATGGTAAGCGAGGCGAACTGTCGTCGCCGAGCGCTGCACGTATCAATGAATACAAAACGAATGTGTCAGCGATCCTACGCTTTCATAAGATTTAGTCGATTATGATATTGATATTTGGCTCTATTGAATAATAAGTTTGCCGACCACTGTTCTAGGGTTAGACAAACGTGGCCAGTTATGTCCCATGGAATTAGGTAAAATATAAAATGAAAATCATAATTTATTCACAATATTTTAATTTAAAACCGACGCTTTAAAAAAAACAAAAAGCTTAAAGTGAAAACCAGTGTTTCTCATTAGTGTCATTTATTTACATGATTTTATGTTAATCGAGTTTCTGTGTCGGCCGTTTCATTCGTTAATCTTCTGGAGATAAAACGGACGGTAGGAAACTTTTAAACGGCCTACGTAATTATATACAGAAGTTCTTACACCCTTAAACTTAGTCAGACAAGTTTGGGCCAATGTAAGTCAAGTTCGGCAGGAATGAGTCGACGAAACCGGCCAACTTCAACAACTAAGCTAAGTAGTTTGAAAATTTCCTAAATTTAATTATTGTGTACAAAAGGAGAGTTTCGCTTTATAGAAAACTAAGTTGAGCTTTATCGGTATAAAAAAAAGCTTGTAATTTTCGCACTACAGGGAAAACCAATAATAATATAATAAAATCAAAGATTCTTTGAATAAAATGTTAACTTTCAAATATGTATTTAACCTAGATTTAAGTTAAATGTAATAATACTTACTGCGCCCGAACAGGGTCATGTACAGTCAGCATCAAAAGTTGATGACCACATTTAGATTTTCAAAATCGCTGTACACCGTATTCACTATTAGCACTTCACTATACAGCGATTTTGAAAATCAAAATGTGGTCATCAAGTTTTGATGCTGACTGTACTCATAAGTTTTAGCCTAGCCTGTAACTGAGTGTACAATAAGCAATAATAAATAAATAAAACACCTCTGTTTTAATAAGTACATTTTGTTCACATCTCTCTCTTCGTCGTTCCCTCAATGCTGAGGATCGCGACCACATACGACGCGACTCCAAGCTATGCGGTCTTCTGCAGTGTGGACCGCTTGGTAAATGCTACCTCCAACAGCCTTGTTCACATTGTGGCGGCATCTACAATCGCCACATGCGAACTACGCATCAAAGACCTGACGTCACACAAATCCTGCATCGCGCAATTAGTTTACCGCGCGGTGGACATATATACAATCTCCCAACTTCTACCTCTGGGCAGTTGCCCGCCAGACACGACACCCGTCTGGTCGGAGGATCCTCCCTTTTCTATGGGGGATGAGTGAACTTCACGCTGTTCCTCATACACCACCCCTAAAACATAACTCGACAAAATGTATGGAACAGCTGATTTTTTTACGGGGTTTCTGGTTTGGTTCCATAGTAAAACCATTTCATGATGATGAGTTCAATAACCCCTTTTCAGGTTTTGATTTTTCAATTACATACACCTATACGACTGCTGAATGAGGTTATAAGGAATAAGGAGATTTGCATATAAAACACATTTTCAATATGAAAAAAATAATTTATTATCAGATTAAAATATAAAAAATTATTACTCATTGTTTTAATAATGAGAACTTATAAAATAAGTATACATATAACCCTCACGAAAACAGACAAGGTACTTAGGTACAGAAGAGTCAGGTAATAGCGTTTACGGGTATAGGTACAAACGGATATGTATATAACTTTATAGATAGTAAAGGCTGAAATACACATGCTATTTAAAAGCATGCTTATTTGCTAGTAAGTAGCATGCTTATTTATAGCATGCTCTCCGTGTGTAAACTGGTTATTTTACATACTCTTTTCGTACACACGTTTGCATGCTTTTGTGCTACTACATAGCATGTGTATTCCAGGCTTAATACAGAAATTGCCTTCACACACAGGTTCGCAAATTAATCTATTAATGTGATTTTATTTATTTCAACTGTCCAGCGAATAGATTGTAATCAGCGCTGCTACCGTTCTAATAAATCGACACTAGGTATGTGAGATTTGCGCAGACTATTATTATTTTAACATAATTATTATCGATTCAAACTTGAAATGAATGCCCAAAATATCACATCATTAAGTAAGCCTTATAATTCTCAAAATCTCGGATGGATAAAAGCGCTGACGCAAATCAAATCGCTGCATACAAATATATTGTTATTGAAAGGAGGAACGTTATACGTCAAAGTTATACTTTACTATGTTCCTTATTAAATAACGAACATTCGTGCGAATATATTTAAAATAGGAAATACAGAATGCTGTTCTAAATAGATAAAGACTGTTACACACATAACTATAATATACAGGTTTTTTTTTTTTAACAGAGATCGTTATAGTAATGTGCGCTAGACGATATAGATAGATTTGTTCATCTACATATTTTCAAGCATATACATTTTTTATTTTTTCATTTCGATATATAATTGTTTTTTTTTTATAATTGAAGCTCTGCATGTAACGGACTTCATCCACGTGTGCGATAGGCCTTACGAATATACCAAGCACGAAACTCCAAATACTCCATTGCGCTATTGCTAACAACTATTACAAAAAGCGCATATCAAACCACAATGTTGCGAATGTTTCTGCATCGAAAGTATCGTGATTGGCAGCTTCGCTCTATTATAAAATCGATGAGTATTATATTTTGTGAAGAATATTTGGTACTGATTCTGAAGTATACCGACTTTATATTAAGAGTATTTCTATTTTTCACTATTAGACAAAGCAAGAAAAAGATAATAACACTTTAGAACTGTCAAACTATTTCACTGACATCTCTAAGTTTTAACTTCACTTTAATTGACAGCTGTCATTTACTTTCATCTCTTGTTTTGCGTAAGAGAATGAGATAGCAATGTTTTAAGTTCAGTTTAGCCGGTCAGCAGAGCCTGGGCCATTCTAATTAGTTTATATTTAGTCTTGATTATTATTTGTTCAGTTTATCGAAGTCCCTTTGTACCGGTAACTTCACTGGTAGTAGAATAATATATCTAACTTTATACATTACTTCGAATAATGTCTGATGTTAACAGGTATTCTTTTTTTTTAATACAAAGTTTTTTTTGTTTTTGCCACTTGTATTTCACTGCATAGCTGCCAAGTACTGCCAAATTCCTACATCTACGCGATTATTACTGAACATTATGTGCATCGACAACGTGGCTCACATAAACAAAGTATATCATCATAAAATATCTTGAAAGCTTTTGAGCTTGCAATGTATAAATAAATTTATAAAATTTAATTGACTATCACAATTATACGTAGGCCTTTTTAAAACCTGAACTGATTTCAATAATAACACGACTACATAATATTTCACGATTTATCACAATCAAAATAGATACTGTGCTGCGAGCGAAGTTCGCTATTCGTAAAATGTTGACAACGACTGGGCAGTGCTCGCTCATACATATTTGTTAAAAGTAATTATAATTTAGTATGACAATGCTGGCATCGCCCAGAAGACGCTCACATTCCATATTTAGTGGACTTTGCCCGCAACAATTACAAAAATACAAATTATAAAATTAAATAAAACATCACAGATTCCCGCGCAACGCTTTGCAAGAATTTGTATTTCAAAGTTAAACTTTTGAAATAGTTTAAAAGATTGATCTGCATTTTATCTACGTCAAACTGCTGTTACATTATGGCAAGTTTTAATAATTTAATAACATCAATGATTATTATGCATTTTAGCGATATTTTCTAAAATTACCTATACATTAAAATAATTACTTTCGCGGGTTCCTAACCGGATATTATGAAGATTATTAATTATATGCCAATACTGCGCGGGCCGCTAAAATCGCGCTTCCAATAATAGGGACGCAGATTTAAAAAAAAATAAACTCCGTCAGATAGATAGTAAAAAAATATTGGACACGTATTTTTGTTTTTTTTACGTATTCAAAAGTTTACGGCAATTTAATGAGTTAAAATGTGGCATGACGTCACTGGCCGGTAGATTTTATACCGACTTGTGACGTAGCGAGCCCCCACTCCCCAACTTTAATGCGTTTTATCTAAATCATTTTTTATTAATATAATAAAGCAAAAAATACGTGTCTAATATTCTTTTTATTATCTGACTGACGGACTAAATAGTTTTTCTTTTTTTTTTCCAGACAAGATCCCTATTATTTGGTCTTGACCACGATTCACGATCAACGATTAAGTATGCCACCTTATTTATAAACTTTTATAATAATAATAATGAGAAGAATATTGTGCCATAACTACCGACAAGCTTACGGAATATTTAGCTACATTTTAGATCCTTTCAAACTACACATCGGATCATAATTATTGATAGTCACTCATAACTAATACAACTTGGTCATATAACTATAAGGAATATAAGCAATGCAGACTGATATTTGTGTAATCAGACTTTGGTAGTGATTATATAAAAGTGTGTTTGTGTACTTTGAGACTGGATGTTGAATTCCTTCTACAGCGACAACGGATGCGCGTAGCCAATTAAAAAACGACGCGCAATTCGAAATATAAAATTTGAAAAATTTATGACGTTTGCGGAAGAGACCGCACGTGTCATGGCGCCTCAAACAGTCTAGTGTAGCATTCTAATTTAAATTGGAATGGCCATTATCGGCGACACACGCACTGCTTCTGCAGACATTGGACGCAACATTGGCATTCGATTTACTTACTACTCCGTAACGCAAGCGTGATACATAGCAACGTCAGAAGTCGACGTAAGCGCAGAAGAAATTCGAACCAAAATGTTGTTAACATGCGACGTACCATTGACCTTTGGCTATGAACAAATTTAAAATATTGCGTACGTCATTTAAAAACTGCGTATATTATAACTTGTGATTTTAATTGTAATATTTAGCGTATTCAAAGAGCTCGTTTTAAAACTCGCAAATACAACAATTTAAGCGTACTACAATGGCGGCACTGTATAATGGCTTCAGACGTTTGCACATTTGATTGAATTTCCTTTAATATTTCAGGAAATATTTAATATATTTAATAATATATATATTTATATTATTGTTAATATTAAAGGAAATAGATGCCATACTATTGTTGTATGGACCGCAATAATATATACGTACCGTTGGAACTATATACTATAAAATGGATAAGCTTTATTTTTATAATTTGCAAGCTGCCACAGGCGCCATCATGCAGTGCCACTGATTTAGTAGATAAAGTCGATTCCTACATAATTTTGAAAAGACTAGCTTAATTCAAACTTTCTGACTGTATCTGCAATTTGTAAGAGGTTTTCCTCTACCCCGCGAAAAATCCAAACATTTACGTCTGCCAGCAGAACAGTTAAGACTTTTCAAATACTTCTACCTTTTATCTGATTACTCAACCAAACCAAAGCGTGGTATAACCCACGCTTCTTCAACGCTATCCGTAACTGAGCCCGTATCTGGTAGCGACTTGTGGTGTATGTGTTGTAGCGACTGCGAGTAGCAAAGGTACATCGTTCACGTCTATGTTCAGCGATTTCGTCAACGTCGCGATGTCACAGAAGTCGGTTGACATGAGCATGTCGGCTAACGTTTTTGATAGCACGCAGAATTCACGGAGTTTGCCTTCGAGGAAGGATATGCACTGGAAGAGAGACAAGACATGTTAGATTTTCTCTTAGCTTTGCTTGGGGTAGTTTTTGAGTTAGCTTCTTTTATTATAACTAAAAAATGAAAAATAATAAAAAAAATTACAAAAAAACCACTACAGACTGAAAATAACTTTAATTTCGGAATTCAGTGGCCAAAAACTAAAATACAGATCCAAAGACACCGACTTCCGAAATTACAGTGATTTTTCAACAAGACGTTTTTTTTTTTTTGGGAAGTCTTTTGGAGTTTTTACTCAATATTTTTACTTTGCAATCTACAAAGTGAAATTGGTTTGTAGGTTAACAAAAATAATTAGTTGTGTTGTGTCGCTATGGAATAAATCATTTTCCATTTCTATCATTAATTAGATAAATAACGTAGTCTTTTTCTGGGAGCCTGTTTGGCCACGCACAGGTCTTTCTTACTTTTATTGGATTTAACATTGATATAGTGCATATGAGTTTTAAATGTTCTTTATTTTATCGTTGGTATTTTCTGTGCATGTCCCAAATAAAATATGTTTCTTTCTTTCTTTTATTTTTATAAATCTCTATCTATAATTGATGGTTAAATAATAGTTTATTTATATTTACAGGACTATGGTGATAAAGATCAATTGAAGGAGATGCAATAGTCACCTGTTGCGCAGGCACCCTGGCCTTCCACATGGCGGGTAGTGTGTCCAACATGGCGCCCACCAGTGACGACATGCCGCCTGAGCCGCAGTCTCTGCCTATCACACGCACTTCCCTGGAAAGGAAAACAAAATAAGGTATTAATCTTCTGTCTGTATCTAAAGAAAACGATTAGTTTAACACAGTTTCGTGAATAGTCTTTTGACAATAATGTCTGTCTGCACCAAAAAGGTTAATTTCAGTATTAATGCCAAACAAATGCTATCTGACGCTGGTTTTCCAATGAACCCTTAAAGACAACTGGCGGAGATATACGGGACGGGTTTATTTCTACAAGGCCCGATGGAAAACTAATGCCCGTAGCTTATAGACCCGCAACAGCGAAGAGGTAGCCAAAACTTATCCAACCTTAGTGGTACAGTTGGATAATGTCATGTGTCAGCAATTTGATTTCACGTGAAAAGTTGTGGTTGCAATTTTAAACAAAGAAAAAAAACATACGTTTCGTCTTATGGTGCTGATAGACTTGAGCATTGACTTGTAATGAGCATTCTAGCGAATGTTACATTACAGAAAAATAAACGGGAGCGTTTTTGCGAGCATTCTAGCGAAAGGACAGTAAATTTGCTTCGAGCTTTTTGCCGAGCCGAGCCATTCTGTCATTGTTCTTGTTGAAGCTCATTTCAATAGTCTTAAAAGTAATACGTACAAACAAACATACAGTCCACTTTCATAATAGTAGTAAGTAGCTAGCCGCCGATCGCATTAAATATGATGTATGAATATTTTCTAAGTTAGTTGCCAATAAACACCATCAAAGACAGACGCTTGTTTCCTTGAGTCAACTACTAGCAATCTAAATTGAACCCTAACCTACACAACATAATGGTCCTTCGAGCCGGATCATTAGTGAAGTTAATATTGAAAAAACAACATTCCATCAGAGATAAGAAGCTGGCGAGTGAATCGTTAATCGTAAACAAGTAATTAGCAGTGAATTTAAAAAAAAAAACGTTGTCATCAAGTATTGCATCGTATTCGTGTATAATATTGAAGATAAACGTAATTAAAAGTGAAATATGTCTAAGTCGGCCGAAGAAGCACTTGGTATATTAGAAGATACGGCAGAGTTACTAAAGAAAACACAAATAAACTTACGAAAATGTCCTAAACAACGTTTAACCAAAGGATACATTCAATCTAGAATTCAGTGCCTCGAAGAATACTGGAAAACATTCAACGGTGCTCATCAAGACTTAGCGAGGTTAACACCGAGAGATAAACGTAATTTGTTGTCGTATTTCGTTAATGAAGAGTTTTTTATTTACGAAGATCTTTATTTGTGTTTGTTGGGTGAATTACGCGATATGTTAGAAAACGTAACAACGAAATCATCGAAATCGATGAACATCGATAACGCGGACGAAAATAACCAACAAACACAAGTGAGACTGCCGAGTATAACGATACCTACGTTTTCTGGAACCTATGAAGACTGGCCTGCGTTTAAAGATTTATATGTTTCGTTAGTGCATGATAACAAGTCACTAAGCAACGTTCAAAAATTGCATTATTTGAAGACTAGCATCAGCGGTGAAGCAGCAACCCTACTTAAACATATACAAGTAACTGATAGTAACTATTTACAAGCATGGGATACATTGAAGAATCGTTACGGCAATAGAAGAATGATAATTAACTTAATGTTGAAGAGATTGGTTTATCAAAAAAAGGCGAACACTCAATCGGCCAGTCAACTGAAGTCGATTTTGGATACAACTTCTGAAATTTTAGACAACCTCAAAAATTCGAACGTGAACACCGACTCCTGGGATCCTATAATCATATTTCTGGTCGTACAGAAGCTGGACCCGGAGTCCCATAAAGACTGGGAAGAGTACGCCTACAAGGGTAATTCAGAGGATTTACCTAAGTGGAATGAGTTGAAGACATTCCTAGATGCAAAATTTCGTGCATTAGAGTTAATAACACCCTCTTCGACGTCAGCTACGCGTGAAAAACCTTCTAAAGAACGCGGTACATTCCATGTTTCAACGAATGAAAAGGAAAACACTTGTATAATGTGTAAAGAGAATCATACCCTGTCTCACTGCAAATTGTTTGCGAAGATGCAACCTTCAGAACGATTTGATTGTGTAAAGAATAACAAGCTCTGTTTTAACTGCCTGGCATCAGGACATTCGGTCTTCAAATGTCGTGTGCCGATGTCCTGTCGCATGTGTAAAAGACGCCATCATACTCTCATACATCTAACAAAGAAGACGGATACATCGACATCATCTGAAGCTGTACAACCGACGCCGACAGTATCAACTCAAGCAGATGTAGAAGAAAAGGTGCAAGTTAATACAATGATTGCGTCGTATTACAATGCCAGAAAAGATATAGGAATGTTAGCAACCGCAATGGTGATAGTAAAGAGTGAACAAGGACACACCATTGTGCTCAAGGCACTCATAGATCCAGGATCACAAGCCTGCTTTATAAGTGAGAAAGCAGTACAACTATTAAAACTAAAAAGACAGGTAACTAATTGCATAATTACTGGAATGGAATCCATGAGGGTCGCTGTCAAGCATGAAGTGAAAATAGAAGTTTTATCACGATGGGAATCAAATTTCGCACTACCTATACAAGCTTACGTGATGACCAAGCACTTGACAATACAATTACCTGCAAATACATGGTCAGCAAGCAAATGGCCACACTTGACAGATCTAGAATTAGCAGACCCAAAATATGGAGTATCAGGAAATATTGATCTACTTCTAGACGTCAAGGGATATGCAAAGATACTACAAGATGGTCTAATCAAAGGTCCACCGGGGTCACCCATAGCTCAAAGAACCAACCTCGGCTGGATAATATTTGGTGAAATAAACATAAAAACAAACACAAAAGAAAAATGTTTAATGGCGATAAATGAACAAGTCGATGTGAAAGAATTATTGAAGACTATGTGGGAGTTAGAAACCGATACAAAAATAAATTTTACTAAAGAGGAAAAATTATGCGAAGAGATTTATGAAAAAACACATACAAGAAACAATGAAGGACGCTACATAGTTAAATTACCCTTTAAAAACGACAACTTAAAGTCACCCGACGGAAAGACAAGAGAGATAGCATTAAACAGATTTCTGCAACTGGAAAAAAGACTGAACAAAAATCCTGATCTGAAAGAAGAATACAAAAAGGTTATTGAAGAATACATAACATTAAAACACATAGAAGAGGTACCACAACATGAAATAAATACAAAAAGGTCTGTCTACTTACCCCACCACGCAGTAGTCAGGAACGATAAAGAAAGCACGAAGACTCGCGTTGTTTTCGACGCTTCGTGCAAGGGTTACAATGGAGTTTCCCTAAACGACGAATTACTGGCAGGTCCTGTTCTACAAGACGATTTGCGAAGCCTAATAATAAGATGGCGAACACACGCAGTGTGTTTTGTTTCTGACATACAAAAAATGTACCGAATGATATTGGTAGCCCAGGAAGACACCGATTACCAGAGAATACTGTGGCGTAACGATTCATCTGAAATCATTCAAGATTTGAGACTCCTAACTGTTACGTTCGGTACAGCGTCAGCACCGTATTTAGCGGTAAAAACTCTTATGCAACTTGCTTACGATGAAGGTGCCAACTATCCCGAAGCAGCTAGGGTGTTACAAGAAGATTTGTATGTTGATGACGTTATGTCAGGATGTGACGATTTAGAGCAAGCCATTAAAATAAGCAAAGACTTGAAGAATTTATTACAACGAGGCGGCTTTCAGCTTAAAAAATGGTCCTCAAATAACGTAGATTTTTTAAAATCAATAAATCCAGAGGAAAGATCTATCAATGCACATATGGATTTAAATATAGATGGCACCATAAAGGCTTTAGGTGTACAATGGAACTTAGGCAGCGATCAATTTGAATACCAACTGAACCTAGTTCCTCTTCCTACGATCGTTACGAAACGAAATATACTGTCAGATGTCCAAAAGCTCTTTGACCCGCTCGGTTGGATAGCGCCATGCATCGTGCAAGCAAAAATTTTGATTCAGAAGCTCTGGCAAACTAAAGTAGATTGGGATCAAGAAATCACTCCAGCTGTGAGAGAAGAATGGAAAACCATACGCGAAGACATTGGCAATGTCAATGAAATTAGAATTGATCGATGGATGGGCACATACAATTTAAAGAAGAACAAAATACAACTCCATGGTTTTAGTGATGCATCGATGAGAGCATATGCAGCTGTTGTGTATTGTCGCGTACATTACTTGGATGGTGCAGTCAAGACCTCATTGATTGCAGCAAGAACTCGTGTTGCTCCGTTGAAGACAGTGTCGTTACCACGACTTGAGTTGTGTGGAGCTGTTCTGGTGTCAAGACTATTAAAACAAATTTCAACAGCAATGAAAATCCCATCAGCTAATGTTTTTGCTTGGACTGATTCCTCAATAGTTATTGCTTGGCTACAAAAAGAGCCTAGCAAATGGAAGACTTTTGTTGCTAATAGAACAGTTGAAATAACAGGCAACGTCCCGAAAGAACAGTGGTACCACGTACAATCGCAAGAGAACCCCGCTGATATAGCGTCTAGAGGTGCACTAGTATCAGAGTTGAAAACATGTAAATTATGGTGGAAAGGGCCAGAATGGCTTTCAAAAGGAGATATTTATTTTACCAAACCAGAAACCATATCTACAGAGCTAGAAAAGAAGACAACTATACAAACTTTTACAATGACCAAAAATGAAGAAGGAGAGAGAAGATTGTCAGAGCAATTTGAAAAATACAACTCATTGAATGAATTAATTAGAAGTATTGCAATCTGTAGGAGATTTTTAAAACATGAAACGTTAAAAGAAGACATAGATACTGCTTTGACAACTGAAGAATTAGATGGTGCATTAAACATATGCATAAAAAAGGTACAAGGCGAAGAATATGCAGATGAAATTGAGTCTCTAAGAAAAGGTAATCAAGTTAAAAGGACTAGCACATTGAAGACTTTAGATCCTTACTTGGACGAGTCACAAATGCTTCGGGTTGGCGGACGCCTTAGACACGCTAAGATAGCGGATCAAAGTAAGCACCCAATGATATTGGGTCATAGAAACAAACTTACTCCTTTGATCATTGCCGATGCACACTCAAGAACCCTACACGGAGGAATCCAACTAATGTTGAGCTTTTTGAGATCTAAATATTGGATAACGCGAGCTAAAGGACAAGTCAAACGATATGTTCACCGATGCTTAGTATGTGCCAAACAGAATGCCACTGCAAGAACGCAAATAATGGGTGATTTGCCAAAGGTTCGTGTGACACCAGCTCGACCTTTTCTGCATTCCGGTGTCGACTTTGCTGGACCATTACAAGTTCTATGGAGCAAGGGAAGAGGAGTCAAGGCACACAAGGCGTACATATCGATTTTCATATGTATGGCTACCAAGGCCATTCATTTGGAGTTAGTTGGAGACATGACGTCAGAGGCTTTTATAGGTACATATAAAAGATTCTGTGCGAGAAGAGGCAGGTGTACACACTTATGGAGTGACCAGGGGAGAAACTTCATAGGTGCAAATAAAGAGTTGGTTGCCATGTGGCAGGAAGCCCGCTTGGAGTTTTCTGGAGCAATCGCAGACACACTTGCATCTGATGGCACGCAATGGCATTTTATTCCTGCATACAGCCCAAACTTTGGTGGCCTCTGGGAGGCAGGAGTAAAATCCACGAAGTACCACTTGAAACGGATACTAACCAGCACATTAACTTTCGAAGAGATGTCGACAGTGCTGTGTGAGATAGAGGCTTGCTTGAACTCGAGGCCGTTGTGTCCCCAAGATGATTTGGATAATGCGAATATCGAGCCATTAACACCTGGGCACTTTTTAATTGGAGAGGCGCCCATTGTCATACCTAGCCCAAATTTACAAAACTTGAAGGTGCACACGTTGTCACGATGGCAATATGTCCAAAAGTTGTTGCATGATTTTTGGTCTAGATGGCAACAAGAATATTTATCCAGACTACAACAACGTCCAAAATGGCTCAAACGAGGAAAGGAGTTTGAAGTCGGTAATATTGTTTTGATCAAGCAGGAGAACCTTCCACCAGGGAAGTGGTTACTGGGTCGCATAATGAGCAAACATCCAGGACCAGATGGCTGCACAAGAGTTTATAGCGTCAAGAGTGGTGACACTACTATAAAGAGAACTGTGACCAAACTCTGTCCACTGCCAATAGATAGTAACGCTGAATAGTCCAATAATTTAGTGTTTGATAATTTTGCATGTGTAATTTGATTTGCTTATTTATGGTTCATTTGAAAGGACTCGTATAGTCCTTTGGTGGGCGGCTTATGTTGAAGCTCATTTCAATAGTCTTAAAAGTAATACGTACAAACAAACATACAGTCCACTTTCATAATAGTAGTAAGTAGCTAGCCGCCGATCGCATTAAATATGATGTATGAATATTTTCTAAGTTAGTTGCCAATAAACACCATCAAAGACAGACGCTTGTTTCCTTGAGTCAACTACTAGCAATCTAAATTGAACCCTAACCTACACAACAGTTCTGTTACATCTTCGTGAAGAATATTTTTTTGACGACCAATGACTAGAGCGGTCGCTGGAATGATCGTGACAATGTTGGTAGCAATGTTTGGCACTATGCTTGGCTTTGTTCGTTGTTCAGTTCAACAAATTAAAAAACGGCGAATGCTCGATGTTCTATTACAAGTGCATGCTCAAGTTTATCAGCACCTTTACGGTCTGGCCGTCGAGAGAATGCGTTTTTAACACCTGTCAGTTCCATACTAACGAACATGTGTTTTGCGAATTGAATCCTTATTACTATTAGAAAATGTCCAACTGACAGGTGTTAGGAACGCATTCTGTCGACGGTCGGACTGTAGTTGCGATGATAATTACCAAGTATTAATGTCTCCTATGATAGCGACGGCCTGCACGGGCGACTCCGTCGTTTTGTTGATGTACGACGTCAGGTCCAAGTCGCGACGTAGCTCTGTCTCCCACGCACTCGGTTTGGCAATAGTTCCTGTGATGACAATGGGATATGTTATATAAAAATACATTCATCATAGTTATTACAAGTTTCAGCTATATTTGTTCAGGTATCAAGCAAAATTTTATCTTAATTCCATAAAAAGCTTAAATAAGCATGCATTTATAATAGGGATGTTGACTAATGTTTTTTTTTGTCCGTCAGAGGTAACTATTTTTTTTTTTTTTGCCTAATCAAAAGATTACGGCAATACATTGAGTTAAAATGTGGCATGACGTCACTCCCGGGTAGATTTTATACTGACCTGTGACGTAGCGAGCCCTCCCCAACTTTAATGCGTTATCTAAACCATTTTTTATTAATGTGATAAAGCAAAAAATACGTGTCTAATATTTTTTAATTATCTGGCTGACGGTCAACAGTCAACATCCCTATTTAGTAGCAATTGTGTTTATTGCATGAAAAATTTTGTAAAAATTCGTAATTTTAGGCAATGAAAAATAATGTGCTATTAGAAAAAAATAATATGCAAAATTAACCTTGTAAAATTAAATCAGGTACATAGTGATCGGTGACCGCTCCCAGCAGCGAGGCGTCGAAGCCCGTGCGCGCGCGCAGGCCGGGCGCGGACCGCAGCGCGCGCGCCGGGAACTGCAGCACGCGCTGCACGTCCACCAACTTGTCCGCAGCCTTCTGCCTATTCAACCTCCTGTCAGGCCTTTTTGGCTCACATACTTCTTCCTTAGACTTCACGAAGTTGACTACGACTGTATTTTCTTTACGTTGACGCGTAAATGTTTTCGGTGATACTTCTCGCTCTGGAGATGACTCGACGATGGTTTCCTTAGCGAACTGCGGTTCTATCTGACGAGGCATGTCGTTCATATACTCCATCTCAGAAGCGTTGGTCGGCGTCTGCAGCATCGACTCCATCATCTGACACTTCACACAAGTCTCGCACCGCTCCTCCTGTATCGGCGGCACGATCGTCGGGTCAAACTGGAAGTTATCCAACTTCAAATTCCCCGGTTTACCAATATAGTGCCTATCTAATATCTCTAAGTTTTTGCTCTTCATATAATTAGTGACTATCTGAGGGTACTTATCGAACTCGAACTTAAAACCGGAATGTTTGATTGGTTTGGAATGTTGAAGCGTTTGCCCGCAGCATTTCGACGGACTGTCGGCCCGTTTGTCCTGCTCACAGCCTCCTTTCTTGCACGTTTCAGTCATCTTCTCTGGTACTTCAAGGGTAAGGGGCTCATTGTGGACTTTGGAAGACTTCTTTACGGATTTCCCGTCGGCTGACTTATTCTTCAGCCCCACTAGTTTCTCGTTATCACCTAACACGAACACGACTTTCTTCTCCTCCGTCTCGTTCTCTGAGAGCGACGAGTTAAGACTAGAATCTGAGGAGGCTTTCAACGAAAGCATCATAGTTGGGTTTCTCTTCAGTTGGCTGGTGACCGGTACGTCGCTAGTAGAACTACAATCTATAACTGCGAACTCGGAGCTATTAGAGAGCTTTTGACCTAAGTTAGCGAGCGTGGACGATCGCTTAATGCTGACCTCGCTGGCCGCTAACGTACTGACACTACTATCACTGTTCTGAGTATTCACTGACGGCACTGTTAAACTGTCCGCGGCGCACTGTCCGAGCTGGGTCACGTGTGTGGCGGTCCTGCGCAGGCTGGTGGGCTCGGGCGTCGGCGTCACGCTTACGACTTTACTTTCTTTGATGGTGCAGTCTTGGAATTGGAAGTCGTTTCGCCTGACGTCACCGCAGCGCAAGAAGTAGGTTAGTACGACGAGGAGTCTGTTGAGGAACTGTGTGTTGGTTGGGCCGCTGATGATGGTGCGGGCGGCGCGGGGGGGGAAGCCGATACTCCCGCAGAGATCATTGAGTTGCGCCCACAGCGCGTTGTAAGGCTTGTAGGACTCGACTGTGTCGTGTGGCCTCGACTGGTGGTCGATGGTGTCGTACGGACTCACAGTGGCCACCCAGCCCAAGTGGTAGGTAAGCACGTGCGTCAGAACCGTGCTGATGAAACTGTAACGAAAAAAAACTTTTTTAGAATGTAGTGTGCAGTCACGATTTCGATAATCAGTGTTTGGTTCGCTCATAAACAGATCACGATTCACGATTAGCTAAATTAAACATAATTGCTTAATAAGAACGTTTCGCATAATAAATATGTACTAAGTTATTGAAAATGTAGACTTATTTAATTATGGTAGCCTTCGAGCCAACAGTGTTAATAGAAGGATATCGAATTGACTGTAGAAATTGTATCAAATAACACAAATTCAATGTGAACGGTTCCATTGAATCGAGTTAGGTACTTAAATAATCTGATAAAATTAATTCAATTAAAACTATCGAGTTCATTATTTTAAATTCATATAAAAAACAAGCAGTTAAAACTCATCAATTTTTATTTACTCAATGAATTGATTATAAATCATTCCAAAACGTGTTCAAATCATCGCTAATGTATTTCTAGATGCGAACTCTTTCCTTCGGAGACCTATGTTGCACAACAATGTTGGGCAATTTGTTGAACGGACGTCAATCTATTAAAAAAACAGCATTAGGAATCACGTGAATTTAATACGTAAACATTACGACGAAAATAGCTAAGTAGCGTTACCTGACTATCTTCGAAACATAAACTAAAGAAAAGAAACAGACAGCATTTCCATTCACACTTTGTTTCAGATAATTGACGTGCGAAATCGCGCCAAAACGTAAGCATAGAGTTTTTGTTGTATTTTTTTTATTTTGTCTTTAATCGGTGGAGTTGGACGCGTTCCAGAAAGTGAACGAGGCGATAGTCACGTCTGGAGTCGAGATTAATTATCGAACTTACATAATTGCCGCGTGGGTGCGATGCGGTCTGATATGAAATATGACTAATGAAACGACTGTTTTGATTTAAAAAAATAATGGACTGTGTATGTTTCGTGGTTTTTGTAGATTTGTAATCGTATTTGTGGAAGACGAGCCGACAGTATTTTTGCGAGAGTATATTGTACGAGTGTTTTTTTGCAAAAATACTGTGTTTTTATTTAACTCTAAAGCGGCTAGAGATTGAGCATCAAACTTTAGAAAGAAAATCACGTGTATAAACGACATTTATATTGCCAAAATAGAAGTGCAGATATTAGGTAATATAATTCTCTTCATCTAGCAATTCTATTCATCTGTTGATCTCCTCAAACTCCAGTAAAACATAAACCTTCTGATATATTAAGCTCTTGCAATGACGCAAAATCACTTCATGGCGAGCTCAATGCACATTGCACAACTTGTTTAAACAATAACTGTGAATACAGCTGTAACACAAACACCAGCTTTCATATCCATACCTATATTACGTGTGTAAAACATTATATAACAGCTAACACGGAGTTTTAAGAAAATCATGTGATTATATTTGTATGCCCGGTTATCTGATCAGTAGTATAATAATCAACGCCGCGAAGTAGCGACATATATCTTTAATGACTGTAAAATATCTCTATCGCCTACACACATCACGTGAATTTTATAGGAAATAATAAAATAGTAACACAAGAATTTCACGATGTTAGGAATCCGTAGATTGACGTTTGGCAGTTGTTTCTCATTTCAAATAAAGTTCCGCAAACTTTATTTGAATTGAGAAACAACAATAACCGTGTACCAAAACGTTGGTACTAATTAAGAAGACAGAAGATATTTTTTTCCTGTAATTGAAGCCGACATCGCGGTAGGCCCTGACTGAGATGGCGGGATGAGCTGGAATCCTTTAACAAAGACAGGTCCTTGGCAGCTCTGGACAGAGATAGGTGGAATGAGAGTAGGGCGGCCTTTGCCCATCAGTGGTACAATAATGACTAATAAAAAAATTAAGCCATGGTGAGACTTCTTGCGTGCGTTCATGAGTTTAGTAATAATAAGTTCTTGTCACTGTAATTAACATAGCAGATAGTGGGCATTCGAATTTGTTTGTGTGAGTAGGTACCACATCAAAAAAGTAAAAAAAAAAAAAAATTACAAAAAAAAATGTACTTCAATTTACTTTAAGTCGGTGGCAAAAAAACGAAAATTAAAAACCAAAAACACCTACTTCCGATATTTAAAGTAATTTTTCACTTTTTAGGAATTTTTATGATATTTTTATTTTATCTTCAAGTGGTTGAGTTGTATTATTTGAAGTAGGTACGTGTAAGACCAAACTGTAAGTACAGGAACGAAGTTGGTAGTTTATCACTAATGAATCCTTCTCTGTGCGTTAATTGACTTTCATACGCTCCACACTAATTTAGGATTTCGAGCCACATTATTTAAGAAAATGTAAAGTGTTATTGGGCTTTTCCATCAAGAATTTCTCAGAAGCAGCCCGGATTCTGGATTTGTGCCGGGTTGATGATAATAGGTTCGCTTTCTATTTATTACATAGGACATAAACTTAATCGGCGAAATGTAGGTGTACCTCTGCCAACCCTTCGGGAATTACAGGTTGCAGGCGTAAAGTTATGTAATCAATCTCAAACATTAATCCTGGAATAAAACTAGCTTTAAAAATTTTGTGTGGGCTGCCAAATACACCTGTGTATTAAAAAAAAATGTTTTATTAAACGATACACGTTTGAATCTCTAGGATTTTTTTTGTGGGTGGCACTTGTCATCACGATTTAAGATCAACCAATCAAGACAAAATGATGAAATACTTTTTCTCTACACTCGACGTAGATTAACTACTTATACTCGTATATTTGTGTGTGTGTGTGTGTTGCTTCCAGAATTTAACTGCATTTAATTGCATTATTTAGGGGAAATTTTTCAAAGAAGGTTTTGTGTGGAAAATATGCCCCAAATTGCCGTGTTTATTCTTTTTTATTTCTTCCACTATTCTACTTGCTTATTTTCGGTCCCTCCATCCGCATTTTTCGTTATTTTTGTCATTCCATCCGCATTTTTCGTTATTTGGTCCTTCCGTCCGCATTTTTCGTTATTTTTGTCATTCCATCTGCATTTTTCGTTATTTTTGTCATTCCATCCGCATTTTTCGTTATTTGGTCCTTCCATCCGCATTTTTTATTATTTTTGGCCATTTCATCCCCAAACTCTTATTTGTGGTATTCCATCCCGCATGCTTCATTCGATGACATTTTTGTTCCGTATATCCATCTTTTATGGTACGGACGTGACGTATATTTATGTATTATATTAATAAACGTTTATTTATTTAATATTTGCTCTTAATTCGCGACCATGTAATATTAGAAGACGACGATGTGTTAATCCTTCTCAGAGAAAACAACATAATGATATATCGTTTAGCATGTTGACTTTGACTCGTGAGATCGCATTTAGTGATCATTAACCCCTTAGGCAATACATTCGGTAATTTACTAGCTCCTGCACGCGAGTTCGTCCGCGTGAAATTCTTGTTTAAACATAAAATATATCCTATAGCTGTGCCTTATTGCATCATTTTCGATTAGCGTTCTAACGTTTTTGCTCGACTCCTAAGGGTCGTAGCGTGATTTTTGATTAGCCTCAAGAATTGGGCTACCGATTGCAAAAAAAAAAACAACTCCGACTGTTTATTCCAGACACTAGCGCGTTCAAACAAACAACCTCTTTTGCTTTATTACATTTGTATTTATTTTCTGACTGACATTCATCTCTTGAGACATAAAGCTGTTCGTAACGGTAAGCGGTCAAAACCGCATATGGATATTTATTTATTTATATTTATTTATATATACTTTATTGTACACCAGATTATACATTACATAAAAAAAAAAAATACAATACAAAATATACAATGGGCGGCCTTATCGCTTACTGCGATCTCTTCCAGGCAACCTTGCATATCACCCCTTGGACACAACCTCACATTTATCACAACCTTGGATATCTACAGTACCAGATTTTCAGTTCTATTGTAATCCCAGTGACAAAGCTGAACTATCTAATGCGCTGTTAAGAGCGTTCATTCTAAAAGTTGTCAACATCGCAAATAACTGTCAAATATTTACCTATTTTGATTAATTTGGCAATATTACTGAATGGAAATATGAAATATCGCTAACTAGTGAACTAAATTTGAATTCCCTATAGCAGCGACGCGGCACGCTTGCGTCTGATCGCTGCGAAGCCATCAGTGTGCGCATTAGCAAACATTCCCGTGGCAACCCAGGAGCATCCTAAATGCATTGTTGTATTCATGTCGAAGAACATTGATGGCTTTCTGCGTACAACTTATACTGAGGCTGCACGTGTAAAATGGCTGACAATACGAGTATGCTTTAAAAAGCGTCACTATCAGTTCAGACGTGCAACAAGCAAACCTACGGACAAGGACAAGCATGCTGCATCGAACCACCACAGCTCTTCGTTCCCTTTCTACATCCAGATATTGTGACTGCCCCGTTGGTCTCGTGGACGCACGCGCGACTTCTGAGCGTGGGGTGCGGGCTTCAATTCCCGGGTGGGCAAAGTGTTATTGAGTTTCCCATTAGGAATTTAGTTTCAGCCCGAAGTTTGTTGGCGATGTGATAGCCCCGTGCCTCGGAAAGCACGTTAAACCGTTGGCCCTGCGCCTGATCTCCCTTTGGTTGTGTCGGCCTACCGTCCAATCGGACTATGAGAGGGAACAGAGAGTGCACCTGTGTGCGCACACACTTGTGCACTATAATATCTCCCGCGCCAAAGGCTGGTCTCCGTTGAAATTGGTCGCCACGATCGAAATTCGGTCTGGAGGACTAAATACATCCAGATCATTTTTGATGCCCACTTAACAAAGAATTTTATAACTAGAACTTTCATTGTTTAAATAGTATATAGTCAACATGTTTTTCCCTTAAGATTTTTATTATATGAACAGTAACGTGTAACGTGACGTGATTTACGACATACCGTACGTTCCTACGCCTGTCGTACTAATCTCTTTCGTTGTGTGAGTCCTGACATCATGTGATCGAGCCACTAAATCAAGATAAAAATAATTTGTTGAAGACAGTCACTAGGCAGCTTTTTAGGCGTAAAAAGTAATGGTATGCTGAAACTAGAGTAATAGGTATATTCGTGCGCTGTGTTAATAAGATGCTGTCACCTGACTTTTTTGTTACATTATTAGAGTTACATAATAGAATCTTAACGATTTTTATTAAGTGTGTGCTAAACTCTACTTGTAGGGGATCTAAATAGATTAGCTGTATTAGCTGATTAGTACTTCTCGGAACCCTGTAATTACTGTCATCAATTTCTTTTAAATTAATTAATTAAACCACCACGCACCACTTGTCGTTCGAAGGGAAGTCGCATGAGCGCTTGACAAACATAAGCAAGAAGCCAATTCCCAGCACCCCCCTTACGAACACACAACAACGCCGAATAGACTTAAGAGCCGGAAGAGCTTACTCCGCTGTAAAGAGGCTATCCAAGACCAACCGCCTAAGGTGAGAAGATACCTATGGGAAAGACAGCACCCGCCATCACCCAACCCCGGGTCTAGGGGCGGCAAACCAGGGCATTGGCCCGGGCGCCACCTCCAGGGGGCGTCAAATTCAAGCGTAGCAGAAAAGTGCACCACCCAGCACACCCCAACTTTGCAATAAATGAGACGCGGAACACGTATAATCTTTCTATGTCTTTCTTTTTTACTAGTTTTAACAGTTTTGGCACTCCAGCAAAATGGGGGATAAGATCCCACCGATACCCAGTGCCAATGCGGTGCTCCTGACCAAACCATGTCCCATATGCTGGAGTGTATTTACTATCGACTCGAATTGAAGAAGAAGAACCGATTAGAATTGTTTTTTTTTTTCATAATCCACCTTTTAGTTCGGCATTTTACTACTTATTCAAGTTGTAAACTAAGTAATTATGTGTAATTTCGTGACAAGAAGTTATAGTTTCATACACAGCTACAGCGTACCTATTTATATTGAAAATACTCGTAGAATTTTATAGAAGACTAGCGTCCGCCAACGGCTTCGCCCGCGCGATATCTTTTTAAAATATAGCATGTTACTCAGTGATAATAGTCTACAGTATAGTACTACATATTAGTGTAGAAGTATGTACATTCTGGGGTACTTACTATCATAGTGGCCCGATTACCTCAATCGATAGTAACAATCTACGCTTAAGAAAGCAAACAGAATTTCTATTCAGTATTTATATTCAGTATTTTTATTTTTCATTCATTTCAGTTTTGCGTGGGCATAAGAATACTACAATTTATTTGGATTAGACTTTATCGTGCGGATATATTATGTCGAGTTGAAAATAGTAGTGGATAATGGGGCTAACAACCTAGACAGGAATAGTCTACGAATCATAGACTTTTTACATTTCCTTTATTGATACGATGACTAAGGAATATCTAGCATTTAGAGCTAATTTCTCCAATGAAACGGAACGCGATCGGCACATTTAAACCATGTTCAAGAGATGTCAGTGTCATTTCACTAGAATGACGACGCTGACAGCTCTCGTTTATTTTCATTGGTAAAATTCGCCCTGAGTCATGTATCTCTGCTGGGGACTCTGTTGCGCCACTTCTTCTTCCCAGCTAAAGCACTAGGAAGTGGTAAAGTGGGCGTTTTTGGGGGACTGTCTTATGTAATTTTGACATTCGAAAAGTGCTGATTCTCAGCCTAGTTTGACTAAATTACTTTTTTTTTTTTTGTCTCGATGTCTAAGGCCTGGTTTTTCTGGCCGATCAGTTTATTCTGTTGGTTTACAAACGGACCTATCTGATTGAAAGCGGTTACAGCCGCTTATAGACATTTAAAACACTCATAACACACCGGAACACGGCAATGCTACTTGGTAAAAGAAATAGGTTTGATGATGAGAAGCATAAAGTTAAAACACTGGTATTCAGCTGCATCCGGTTAGATTGGAAGCTAACCCCAACATAGTAGGGAAAAGGCTAGGCAGATGATAAGTTAGTTAAAGTTACTAACTAGAGATGAAAAAATGGTCCTGTAATCCGCAGTTTCTAAAGGCGGGGAGACCGACATCATTTTTAAAATAAATTAAGTAATAATTTAAAACTATACTTAATAATAATACTTACAAATTAGTGGTCTTCGTGTCGCCCACAGTCAGTACAGAGCAGAGATCAGACAGTAGCGTCTCGGCGAGTTTGTTGGACGCCCGCGAGTCGCCCGTGACTAGATTCAACCACACCGGTTGTAAGCGCGGCCCGTACACCAGGTCTGATAACCTAAAGATAAAGACGTTGTTATAGTTGAAGATTGGGTAGTGTAGTGTATTTTGAAGTCAAAGGAGCAAGGTTTGCAATGGTCATTTCATCAATTTACAAACGTGACTATTGGTTTGTAAATTAGTAGACTTGACCCCCAGTAGTCGATTTTTGAGACAAAGAGTAAGGCCTACTTTTGGGCAGCTTTTGTACGTGAGTTTACGAAAGTCCTCATTAGCTTTTAATTTCTAGGTCAGCTGCTGCTGCAATATGTCACTACGTCACACAAATGTCACTCACCAGCTAGCCGCATGTTCGGCCGCGCGGTACAGCGTAGACACGCGGCCGCCGGTGGCGCCGGCCGCTAAAGTCACCAGTCGCAGCCGACACACCAGTGCTTGCAGCTGCGGCGAGTGTTCCAGACATCGTCTTACTACGTCACTGGACAAATATTTCACAAACGTTATTATATGACCTAACGGAATACTCTAACTTATCTACACGAACCGGCCACGATTCGACCTCCACAGTTCAAAAATAATTATAGATCCTTATTGTTCTTTACTAAGCTCAAAAGCTGGTGAAATTATACTTAAATAATTTTAAGGACTGAAAGACCAAAAAAAGTGTTGACGATTATTACTCTTTCACAGAAAATTTCTATGAACAGACAAGTAGTGATTGACCGCTAATAACCAAAACTAAGTTATATCTACTTTACGTAATTTAGTTTTCATAACAAGCTAGAATGAATAATGACAATCGATAAGTGTAAAACTATTATACCTATTATTAGACATAATATGAAAGTAGCAAACATTGGCCAAACAGAAGACTAGAAACGAAATTTTGGCCAAATAAATGACTCTAAAAATTTTGCGCAATATTGGATCAGGATCAAAACTAAGCACATATAATTTGGTCTTTCCGCTTACTCTAACTACATAATGATGATTACGCTATTCCGAGCAAAAAAACAAATTAGCTATTGAAGGTTTCATACACACACATGACCTTTTGACTCATCTCACGTCAAGTTAGAGCTTCGTAAACATAAATACAATCCTTTCCCGTGACAAGGTTAGCATCTATTTATAATACTTTAGAGACAGCATACATATTAAACCTACATTTATATCTCGACCTCTATTAAGTGCCGTTTTTGTTTTGCAAAAAGAGGAGCTCGTGGCTAAGTAACAACAGCCGCACGGGTCGATCCATCAGTTTAAGCCACGCTTGCAGAAGTTGGTCCTTGAATGAGTGACCATCTTTATATACCGAAACTCCTCCGTGCCCTCGAAAGCACGTTAAGCCGTTGGCTGTGATTCGGTGATCTTTGACAGTCGTTACGGGTCGCACGAAAGTCTGACAACCAGTCTTACCAAAGGGTAACTATGCAACCCAGTCACCGGGTTGTAAATACTGGTATTTAGCTTCATCCGGTTAGCCTGGAAGCCGATCCCAACATAGTTGGAAAAAGTCTGGGAAGCTTGATTTGTTTTACAAAAACGTCAGGAAGGTTCGAACCCTGACAGGCGTTATACTTCGTGTAAATTATTTCACCACCACTGCTCTCAAAACGGTGAAGGAAAACATCGTGAGAAAACCCGATGTCCTAGAACTAAACATTCGAAGACATGTGACATCTACCAACCCGCACTGGGCCCGCGTGGTGGATTACAGCCCACTCCCTCTCACCGAGAGGAGGCCTGTGTCCCAGCAGTGGGAACATTAAAGGCTGATTATATCGTAGAAAGATCGAACCTCGGAGGTTTGAAGGTTTCTTAAGTGGGATCCGTCAAGGTGGAAATACAACATTTTAATCAACATACAACGTAAAACAGCGCCACAATTGTCAAAACACGTAATAAATTTTGAATTTCTAGGGGTAAATCACCTTTGGATCGAAACCAAAATTGGGCCTTATGTACGAGAGACAAAGGACCAAAATGTTATAAAAAGAAAAAGTCGTACTCACATTTGCGTGGAATCATTGACGCTAATCAACAGCGCTAAACCAAGCTTGTTCTTCCTGTGCACCATCGCTGACCCTGTACTGGCTATGCTATCGCTTGTACCGCTCGTCGTGCTGTTGCTGTATAGCTGTTAACAGAAAGATATGGTAAATATAGCAAAGTCAAGGAAATAGGAAGTTGTCGGGGGAGTTAAGTAAGCGAGTAAGAGGGAACAGAATCTAAGTGACATAGTCACACCAAAGTCGTTTTGATTTTTATTCAAAGTGCAACAGCGGGGTAATTGCGTACCACGATTTTTTCAAAGATCTACTATACATTGTAACAGCGAATTAATTTTCACACCTTCCCCTAATACCTCCTACATACTATGCCGGCGGCAGTGCCGCCGGGCAAGCCGCGGCGCGCCCGGCCTTGCCACGCAAAGCCGCACAAAGGATTGCAAAGGAAATGAAGACGCAAAAGCCGGGGGTACGTGCCGCGCGGCAAAAGCCGGCGGCCATGCTGCCGGCATAGTGTGTAGGCGCCATAAGAACTAGGCCAAATATTTTTTGATATTCCGATACCTCATGTCATGACCTAAAGAGGTGCCATAAAGAATATGAGTTAAAAATCTCAACTAATTAAAACGTAATTTCGCGGGTACAGCTAGTATGAAACAATAGATTAGGAATTTATTTCAAAATCCTTCAGGTTGATTGAAATCCGACCTGCCTTATTTTCAGAATTGTTTATTATATTTCGTAGTATCCGCTTCATCCACAAGTTAGTTTTACTGCTGACGTGAGCTATACAATGCCGCCCATGGGCATGTATTTTTCTGAATATTCATGTTTTTTTTTTCGAAAATTATCTTTAAAAGGGAAGGTCATCTTTAATTTTAAAAAAAAACGTGGATATTTTGTGGAATTACAATTGTTTTTTTTTTATAAATACTGTTTTTTTTTTATGTCTTCACTTCAGTTTTTTTTTTCATCGTTTACTAATTTTAATAGAAAATGTTAGTTAAGCCGATAAAATAACTATGTGGCAAACTAATATGGCAAAAAAAAGTAAAGCAAGGTCACTACGCTACTCAAAAAAAAAAAAAATTGAATATCATTTTAAATTATTAAAGATAGACATTTTAAAGTAAATTTTCGATAATTTTTCATGAATATTCAGAAAAAAACGGGCGGTCAAATGCCCATGGGCGGCATTGTATATGCACAATGGAGAAAATTATTTCCCAGTAGTAGTATGATACATATTAATCAGTAAAGTATAAATAAAGCAAAGAACTAAAGCTAATAACCATTGTGTGCATTAGTTTAAGGCAATCTTAGATTATCCCTTCTTTTGTGAGTATTATAATTTGGGTCAAGGTATCGCGAATTCGAGTTTACAGCACAAAACAGCCGCAAAAATGTGAACAATCTAAGATGATGAGAATAATAACCACACAAAATTGGAGTTGATAATGGAAACGAAACAAAAAATATGTTTACGATGTGTCTCTGTAAGCTGCTTGAATTTTAAGATTTGATTCAATAAATTATCACTGTAAATATGTAAGGTAAACAAACGTCGCTAAACAATATCACACAATCGTCCAACATTCATGAGTTATAACCAAAAAAAGAAAGTCAACAGCCTGTGTTTGAATATTCATTTAGTAACACACTATATGCAAATGCAAGAAGCTCGTGATGCATTGCCAACGTTTCCGTTCGAGTAATTAATCGCTCGATTGTTAAGTCGTTCTAATTGTTCGAGTAACACATGGGAAAGATACTAGAGTACTAAGCAAATGAATTCGTTCTAGATCGTCTGATTGATTTAGTCGTATCAATAACTTTATGTACCTATGTACACTGCACGCTTAGCATGACCACAGTAGAAACGGGTTTTGTCGACGGAAGAATAGACAAAATGACAGATACATAATCACAATCTGTCATTTTGTCTATTCTTCCGTCCACAAAACCCGCAGAAAACCCGTTTATATGGTTGGCATGAAACTCGTGCTGATAGTGTGTTAGGACAAAAGTTGATAAGTACTACGTTTTTTCATATTGTCCATCATTTGTCGTGATTTATATTGCGGGTGTACTATTATAATCTAATCCGTGGCTAGGTATAAAAAATATTCAATAGTATTCGTGATAAAATCACGAATACTATTGAATATTTTTGCACGTCTGACTTGGATTCAAACATCAATTTACACCAATGGATTCAAACATATTTCGTGATAAAAAAGTGCGATACCCTTTCATTTCCGACGTTTGTCTGAATTGCACCGGCCTGTGGTCACGACACTCGCGACTTCACAAGCAGTGACTGACCGTTACTTTCGTAAAGCGAGGGATTTTTCAACACAACGTATGTTGAATACACGACGAAAATGAACAAGTACGATCGTAGGATTATTTTTTATCAAAAGGTATCGCGAAAAATACTTGAGTCTTAAGTGTTATAAAATCCGACCAGCCTTATTTTCAAGTGGATACGTAAATTATTTCATAGTACAAGACAAGTTTATTTTTAGCTTACTGACATCCGAATGACGAAATGAAAATTAAATGAATGCCAAAAAGGACGATGCTAACATTTCACAAACAAACTATAAAATGCTGACATGTTTGCGTTCTCAAAATTACAAACAAACTGCATTTCAGTTTCATATCACGAGAAAACACAAATATTTAACGTAAAACTGAAATGTGTTTTCTTTGACTCATACTCACAAACATCGTCTACCTTTAAATGAGCGCCCAAGACCTTTATAAAGTTCTTTTTTCTGTTTTTTTTTACTTTTTAAAAGGGCTTTAGCACTCGATTATAAGAACATTTTTCATCTGCAATTCAACATTCACAAGGCTTTATTTTTCTTTCGAACATATATCGCCTGACTCTTGCAGAAGACCGAGCAAACCTAGGATTATGCGCCATTGTATTATCTGACCACACATAATGATAGATGAGGATCACAAGCATCTGCACCTGATAAGTAACGAACGATTCTACTAAGTCTGCAACTTTAAAGAGTTTACGCCTAACGGGGATATCACACTATGATCATAGATCTATGAGTCATAGATATAATGAAATTGTAAAATAGACATATTTTGGGTATATCTCCCTATGGGCGGGCATATTACACTCTCATTATTATATTTCATATACCTATCTACGAAGCTCACAAATTACCCATAATTATGTCTATTTTACAATTTAATTATATCTGTGATCCTAGATCTATGATCATAGATATGATAGTGGAATTAAAAATAAAAACATTTTCAAATAAAGGTTATTCTAAAATTAAATTCATTTTCATAAACCATGTCATACAGCCAAACTTTTCGGAGTCATTTGACCTTTATCGCTTCAAATTGAGGGTGCAGTGGCTTTGTCATGTCCTCACGTGATTCGAGTCGCTGACCGAACCTCGATATTCCTGTTTGGAACCGGTTTACGACACTCCGGTCTTCAATTGAATTAAATTATGAATTTTATTCTCTTTGCGTACCCTCGGTCACAATTCGGTAGGGTTTCGAGTTTTCGAATTTTGGCTCACAAGTTATTTATAGAACTTACGTAGATACATAAATTCAAGATGTTATCTCATGACGGTAGGAGGAAATTTATAGATATATTTTGACAGTTTCATTAAAGTCAAGCATTTCATTGTTTGCTACGTGCCGGAAGTGTAATTAAAAAAACAAAAGCGAGGTAAAGTGATTGATGGCAGCAACTGTATCTTAACAACGGTTGTTATATTTTCTTGTCGTTTGTGTCAAGATCTGAAGAAACTCATTCCAATTCGACCAAGATTACTTTTAAGTACCTACTACGTAATAGTCTTAGGGTGCCTTTCCACCAGAGATGTGCTATGCTACGTTGCTATGGATGCGTTTGATATCCACCAATCATATTCATTGGTCCCATTGGTCCACATAACGAATGAATATGATTGGTGGATGTCACACGCATCCATAGCAACGTAGCATAGCACATCTCTGGTGGAAAAGCAGTCTTATGTTGCGGCCGCATCTGCGTCTACCGTGACGAAGCTTCGCACAGTGATACGATACAGATACACGCAGATGTGACCAACCATTATCGGTTATCGTTGCGACAGTTCGGGCTGCGTAGCACTTATCGCCTGGGTGACGGTACACAATAAACGTGGCGAATCCACTAATGTGACCACCGCATTAGCGCGATAGCTTTTTAGCGTGCAAAACATACGAATCTTCGGCACGCTTTGCTTTGTCACGATAGACGCAGATGCGGCCGCAGCATAATATCCTTTTCGTGAAGTTGAGAAGTTTTGAAACTCTACTTTAGCATTACTTAAGGGGATTGCGTTTTTTTTGCAATTTGCAGGTCATCAATACAACTCTCGTTCATATTACACTATTGAATAACTATTTCATGAAAGCCGATTCTAACTTGTGGAATTGTATAGTATTGCCGATTCTAATGATTATAATTCTGTAAAGCCATATTTATTACGATCGCGAATCATATTTTAATCAAGATACAACCTAACACTAACCTGCAAATTGCAAAAAACGTAAGAAGATCTGAATTTCGCGGGCTACCTTAGCGCACCCCGTTTCCCCATTCCTTCAATGCAGTCCGTGAAATTCAACATTTCTTACGTTTTTTGCAAATAAATTTTGAATTTTGCGGGCTTTCACCTTAAAGTAACGCTAAAGTAGAGTTTGACAAGTTCTCAACATCAAATTCTCAAATCAGAAATCGGGTGTAAGCCAGTCTCGCTATAATTATAAGGGAACTCAATTATAATTCTTCTACAAAAACAAATGCAGAGGTGATACAGATTTACGCGTACCAAAGGCCGAAATAATTAGTTTAACTCAATACATTGAGTAGATAAGCATAGTTTGTACGGTATGTTTTTCTTATGCTAGTACCAATAAACTTATAAAATGGAACAAATAAAAATACGATAACACAAAAAAAAATATAATTATACTCGTAGTACGTCAATTACTAAGTTCTAGATTAAAACGACTTTCACCGTAATTAAGGATAGCTTGCAGTCAAAGACTTCAGTACTTTAATATACCATATTAGCCGTCCTAGATTACACTTTATTAATAACTAGCTTTTGCCCGCGGCTTCGCCCGCGTGGATGTAAGAAAATATCCCACGGGTACGTACTACCGGGATTAGTTAGATCATACCTAATATCCGAGGAAAAGTAGATTGTAAAAGTAGTTGATGCCTACCGCTGCGCCCGCGTTGTCGGCCACCATAATTATTTTGTCACGCGTAATTTTGAATCTGTGATATCTTTTAAAGTATTAATTTTAATGATATGATGTCAAGGCATATTTTAATCAAAATTAAATGCCCAATTTAAATAATATATTTAATTGGATAAGGATAAATAAAATACCGGTCAAAATAGCTTCGGAAATAACAATGAAATTTTTATCAAATTCTGAAAGATAAAAATGGTTACTGTAGGTCATCATTAGAAGATAGACATATTTTACTTTTGAACTTTTTAAGATCTATAATTCTGTAAAACATAAATTTGATGTATCTCTTACGTCTAACGCGGCGCACGCCAGTAAAGCTCCCAGTTGGCATGATTTTTTCCGACATCTTCGACAATAATCATCAAACTTCAGCCAATTTACACAAAACCTTAATGTATTATACACAAAAACCTTCCTCTTGAATCACTCTATCTATTAAAAAAAAACCCGAGATCTAAGCATACATAGGGACAGACAGCGCGAAGCGACTTTGTTTTATACTATGTAAAGATAAAGATAAATGGTACCTATCGTACCAAGCCATGCTAATGCCTTGATCACACGTACCGAGTAGATGGGCGAAAGAAACGTATTTTCGTGTGGTTAGTGACTAACCTGGTGTCAGCGTTTTAAAGCCGCCCATGGGCCTCTGACTTGGCTTCACATGCCGTCGAGAAATATCTTTCAGGCATGCCGGTTTCCTCCCGATGTTTTCCTTTACCGTTTTTTAAGCAAGGGATAATTTTTACAATACGCACATGAATCCGAAAAGTCAGAGGTGCGTGCCTTGGGTTCGAACTCGAGACCTATGAATTGGCATTCTGACGGTCACACCACTAGGCTATCACTGCTGCTATGCTATGCTGTATTTTCTTTTTTTCTTAGACACAAACCATGGTCAATACGACAGTAGAAGAAGACTTTATATTTCTTCTCCTAATCCCATACGTACAGTTCGATTCACTATTCAACTTAATGGCGGCTCGGAAGTGCGCTACTCGCTGCGCAGTACCCCACCCCTCACCCCCGCTGACCCATGAATTCGTTACTGCGCAGCGACTCGCCTCATGTTCCGAACCGCCATTAAGCTTGAATCGGGGTATACCTAAAGATATGTTGAGAAATAATTCCACCTCACATGACCCGACGCCACTCAAACAACGGTCCTACAATAAAAACATCTTACAAATTGCATCACCCACCACAATCAAACATAACAAACGTGGCTGCAGCTATAAACTACCTTCAGTATTCTGTCATTGTCTTGATAACGGCTCACATGACTGAACGATAGCCTGGACATCATGTGACCGGCATCACGCGGTGGAGATAATGCTGATAATGTTGTTTGTAAACAATTACTGAATGGCCCTAGTGATACTTTATCCTATTTTAGAGCTTTCGATAGCATTTGTTTTTGTTTGATGATATGTACCATCAAAGAAGTTCATATCTAACCAGTTTCAAAACAAAATCCCGCGAATACGATGATCACATCTGTTACCGGCCCGGTTCTATAGCCGCTGAGCGCTGCATGCAATAATAGTCCTTACGGTGGTTAGATATGAACTTTTTCGGTGGCACAGTCAGTATTCAAATTCTTTCCTTTATCAAGCCCGGACACATTTTGAAGCTACGGCACTGGACAGACTGTTACATAGAAAATTATAATTAGTTAACCTTTGACCAATGTCGAGTTGACATTTACCTAAAGCCTTTTTAATGGCTTGGCCATTTTATGTATTTTTTTCTTAATGTACGTGTCTGTGTTGGATGTGACTATACTTATTCGTATCGTAAATCAATCTACTCAGGATCTCCAGTAGCGATACAACATCCTTCCGTATACAGACAGGCCCAGCCGCCTTTCTCCTGTTACTGGGTTGCTAACAAGCAGGCTTCGCTTAAGAACATCTGCAATACTGTAGGCATCCCAGTCCGTTACTGCCTCAGAGACAACGCTGAAATATCTCATGAGCTTATAATTACTAGCACTCATTCCCTTCACACCAGAAGTCAGCTTGCAAGTTCCATTTTGTAAAAAAATCAACTGAGTAATCTCCATTGCGATCTTTAAAGAAAATGTGTCATGTTTTATTTCAATTCCGACATACATTTTATTAGCTATCGGAGCCATCCATCATTTATCTGTGCAACTGTCTATCACATGCAATTTACATCAAACAGGAAGCGAGCAATTGTAACGAGAGCTCTGACGTCATCAAATCGTTTAATTGACAGACAGTTATATTGTTATAACACCGTTTCAATATTGACTATGACGTGTCTATTTGGAAAATAGATTGTGGAATTGATATTATTCAATAGATACTCAATACTATGCATTCCACATGTAAGTATTCTTAGATGGTAAACTTATAATCAGATCCTAATTATGGATCCTGTCGGGCACAGCAAAATAAGTGAGTTCGGAGAGAGGAAGAACATTCAGTGGCAAACACGTGCCAAATAAAGAAATTGGAATTTTGAAACTAGAGTAAAGTCAATTGTATGTCAGTGGTAATACTTAAAACTACAAAAACAGCCCTTATTACTACGAAATAAAGGCGCTGTCAACGTCAAACTGTTACCATGGAAATAATGCTGACTGTCTGTACCACAAAATCAAAATGAAACACGTTTTTATTTCATTTCTGTGATGTGACACACCACAAATGAGGTAAGGGCAAAAAGGTTAAGAGTTAACTAAATATGCAGTCTCGTTTAAAAAAAGGAAGAAAATCAAAAGCATTTTGAAATTCGAACAACTAACCTGTGAATCGGAACTGGCAGCATTACTAGTTTTGGTTGGAACTCCTAGCAGGTTGGTGGTGCTACTTTGATGTCCGACGTCAAACTTGGTCGCCATGTTCTGGAACGTTCTTCGCTGCCAACTGCCGTTGCTTGAGGTACTCAGCTTTCTGCCGGGTGGTACTGATAGAAAATAAATAAAGTTTGTATCGTAACATTTTATCGTTTCTCAGCCACGAGAACTGTGGATTTCCAAAAAACATAGGAAAAGTTGAAGGTTTGTATTTGAGCAAGCTTACAAGCACCTCGTGTAATCTTACCGTATTTACACAGTCTGGTTATCGTCTATCGTATTGGTTTCATTCGGATTTTTAATTGCATTGACGGGGTCCGTTAGGGCCAATGCCTGCCAGTGTTGCGAGTTTGTCCGAAAGGGATATCGTGGCCCCGGCACACAGGCAACGGAAGGAACACGGGTGGGTTTTAGTCGGTAAAAGTCTGACACGCCCTCCCGCTTCGCCCAGAGCGGGAGAAGTAAAATTACCCTACCAAAAAAAAAAAAACACCCAGTGTGAGTGCGGTGCTTTTGATCAAACCATGTCCCACTTGCTGCAGAAGTAAACGTGCACTTAGGAAACTCACACAAAAAGACGTATAGACAAAATGACAGATTGTGATTGTGAATCTGTCATTTTGTATATTATTCCGTCGACAAAACCCGTTTCTATGGCGGTCATGTTATGCGTGCTTGAGTGTCCTAAGTGCTCGTTTACTTGCACTAAAGAAAACCTAAAGAATGTCACTGATGCCGCAATCAACATGGCTACGTACTGGCCTTAAACAATATAAAAAAACAAAGTACCATCGACACGAAAAGAAGACGATGCGGGTTTTTTCTATAATTTATTAATCTATCCCCAAATATGTACCTATTATGATTGAATTCTTGGTAATGGGTTTTATAATAAAAAATACACAGAACTCATGGTCCCTTGATCTTCCGGCGCAAAAATTACTTTATTTCATTAAGGCACTTAAAAAACAGAGGAGTTAAAGAAAAGGGGTCAATATCTACCCATAATTGTAATCCTATCGAAACCAGAATGGTATTATTCTGAAGCCCTTTAAATTCTTCAGGATATTTTTTTTACTTTTTCGATATCTCTTTTCGTTTTTGAGAAGTTTATGATTTTTTGAAAAAGTCCCAAAAGAAACGGTAAAAATTTTACATTTCTCTTAAATTAAAAAAACTTTTCTTGAAAACGGGTAAAAGCGATCGAAAAAGCATTTTCAATGATAAAATAAATTATGTTTAATAATAAGTGTCACATGTTTCATAATAAAATCCTTAAGGTAACGTCATGTCTTTCCAAAAGCAAATTTTATCTTGCAAAACATATAAACCGGTTTGTCAGTAATTTATTAAAATTAAGTATTGACATTTACTGCCCAAATAAAAATCGCAAGATAACTTTAATATTATAACTCTCCATTTTTTTTAAGAACTCGTGACTACCTTATCAACTTTTTATTGTTTCCATTTTAATATCAGTCACTTTTATTAGTCTTTCTGACGCCTCCAACAAAATAAATTGTGATGTAATTATAAAAGCAAAAATTGAGGAATGAATATATATAATTATACATACAAATAAATATATTAAAACAAATAAATAAAATTGAAGTGACTGTTTGTGATGTCATAAATAACAGCTTTTTACGAGTACTAAATGCATATGATATACGGTACCTACTTTTAACAATATATTTTTAATTTTGTCTGTCTGTTTGTTTCGGCTAATCTCCGAAACGGCTGGTTTTGACTGATTTTGACGGGACTTTCACTAGTAAATAGCTGTTTGTTGTTATAAGGGGTAACAAAGGCTTCTTTTATTTTAGAAAAAGAACTAGGGTCCAGTGTGATTCTGTAAGACCTCATTCTAAACGAATTTGACAGAATCGACGTACTGGTCGGGTAAGGACCAGTACGTCGATTCTGTAAAATTCGTCGATTCTGTACGGCGAGCTACCCATTGCTCACCGTCCGCAAGCCCGCGCCTACGGCGGCCGGGAATCGGCCTGCGACTCCCGATGCCCAGGGCGTCTCCTACGGCAGCTAGGGGGGTGAGGGCGCGACATTTGTCTCTCCCTCACGCACCTCAGTAGCACTCTGGAGTCTGGATTTGTGCCCGGTTGATGGCAATAGGCTCGCCCCCTATTACATAGGACTTAATAACTGGCAAAATGTGAGTGTACTATAGGTACACCTCTGCGCCTAAACCTCCGGGGACTACAGGCGTGACTGTCATGTGTGTGGTGAGTGTGTAATTATGTTAAAAGTATACTTACGATGAAAAGAGCAGAAATCGTCCTGGTTGTTGCTATCCCAAATATCGCACATTGAGAAGTAATCGTGCGTGGAACCCACACTGCTATAGGGCGAATGATCTCCATAATAACCTGAAAAATACAAAAAATGTCAATAAAAAGCATTAGAAATAATTTCGTTATTTTGGTCTTTTGTGCAGTCAAAGCCAGTATCCGCCGAGCTAACCCGAAGGGCATTCAATCCATTCATTTTCTATACATACATCTATACAAATAAATTTACGAGTGTTTGTAATGTCAAAATAACAGCTTACTACTAAATGCTTATGAAAGCATATACGGTACTTTTTTTTGTCTGTTATTGTCTGTCTGTTTGTTCCAAATCTCCGAAACAGCTGGACCGATTTTGACGGGACTTTCACTGGCAGATAGCTGATTTTATAAGTAGTTTTTTTTTTAAGAGTTAGGTTCCGCGCGGGCGAAACCGCGGTCAGCAGCTAGTTGGTTATAAATTTTATTACTTTTCCTTATTTTCCATGTTGCATAATACGAATTAATTAAACAGAAAAGAGGACAATATGTGGACGGATACATCGATAAGCTATTAAGGTCACTTCTGTGAATCGTTTAAATATTGAAGCTACTCAAATAATAAGGCGCAATTTGTTATACTTTAGGCCATACACAATCAAGGTTTATTTTTACAATTAATATGTAAGTATAGCAGCTTCTTTTTCGATTACGATAGCAACAAAAAATATTAGCAAGGCGTCTAAAATATTGTAATGATTAACAAAGAATATCATGCGACGCAAAGGACCACAAAAAAATATCTGGTCGTTGAAGTAGTTATTGAGATATGCTTTAACAATAACTGACTATTGAATTAGTAGAATATCATTATCGCTAAGTTCGACTCGAAAGACCAGAAAAAAAACCTGGTATGATTAAGATACCATTCAGACACCAACTGGTATATTTTTAAGATGCAAATTATGTCTTTTATATGCATTTTAAGTCCAACTCACCCGAGTCTCCCCTATCAAGCGAAAAGCTCAACGATACTCCTTCTTCCCTGACAAGGGGAACGCTAAGCGGTTTAGACCGGTCGCCATTGTCGCCACAACCGCTGGCTTCTCTCCGTTCGGGGTTACGGTCCACTCGGCTTATCCGTCGCGATGGCACACAAAACACTTTTGAGCACATCAACCTAGGAATAAAATTGATAATTAGGAAAGTTTTGTATGAATGTGGATACAGTGGATAGCTATAGCAGTAGGGGAAGACCAAAGAAATGATGAATGGACTGTGTGAGAGGTAATATGGTGACTACCGACATGACGACTAATAGAGAAGTATAGACGAAAAAACATATTGCACCGACCTCAAATAAATTGGGATGATAATGAAGCACTTATAATTGATTACGCAGTTGTAAATTTTAGTCCTAAGTCGCGTGTATCACGAATGGTCCAGATCACGACTTTTATTTTTCAATGTGCAAATTGATCGTATTTTGTTTGTTGTAGGATTAAGTCATCAAATAACAAATATATCGATGTTTAGATAGTGTGTTGTCATGATTGATGGAGCAAGATCTAGATTGTTTTGTGAAAAATGCACCTAAACGAAAATATTGTAATAAATCTCAGAGGATTAAAAAAATATCAGTTATGTTTATCTTGATTTATTGTTTAGCATTAAATTCAAACCATAAAATTTAAGAAAATAATACCAAAGGCTATTGTTAAACGCAGGCACTAAGAAGCGTATTCTATTGAGCATACCCCAATAAAAAAATCTTTCAAAACGTTGAGCTTGCGAATTTTCTATGCAGCCAGTAACACAGACCATAAAAACTGCAGTTTGACGATACTGAATTCGACCTTATTATAAAGCTATAGGTCAGCGGTTCGAATCTGAATGCAGGCATGCGCTGTACTTTGTGCAATTTATATATCATCAATTCATCATACTACCGCTCTTCCAAAAACGGTGAAGGACAACATCGTGAGGAAGCCGTCATGTCATACAACCGAAAATTCGAAGACCACATCCAACAACTGGGCCCGCGTGGCAGATTAAGTCCGACTCCATCTTATAGTGAGTCCTAAATTGAGCAGTGAGGACATTATAAGCTAATCAGCTTCATGTATGCATTCATGCTTCATGCATACGCTGCCTGGCTAATTAAACTCAAACTTAAAGCCCTCTTCTTCTCTCCTACTTTGCGGTGCCCAACAGGGTCCACAATGATCATGTCTTTGTTAAACCTACCACCTAAAAATACATTGTGGAATACAACAAAAGTATAGAGTATTCAATTACCTCCTTGGTTCATCCATGATGTGGATTTTCAATGATACACTCTTGTAGTTCATTGCGACTGCGCCGAATATCATCTCACCGAGTACATTCGCGTCGGCCGCCGGTCCCTTGTACTGTATAGACAAAACAATACATTTTTTTACACAGACACATATATTATTTATGTTTAAATACCTATTCATATCGTCGGGGATTCCGTGCCTTGGTAAAAAAAGACACCACAATTCTATTCAAAGAATCAATCATCATGTTTGTCTGCAGAAGGCAGTTCAAAAAATGGTGCTTCGTAACTGTCTGGTACCTAAGTCGCGGTTTCAAGCTTGGGATAGATGTATTTAGTAAGAGCAACTAAATCATTTGATGACCGACTTTCTTGGAGATACATAGGATTTTTGTAAGATTTTATCAGTTCATTTATTGGTAAATACGATTGGATTGGTATATTCCACATTTCGAATTACCTATTGAGAACTAATTGTCTGTATCACAATGTACCAATTTAAAGATTTGTTCCTACATCCTAAACGTAAACGTTACTTTATCTTTCCTCCTATATGTACAAAACAAGTACACAACTAGTCTGACTAAGACGAACAGAAACGTCAGTCTCATACTCATAACCTTCTAAATCTGCAACGATGGCGAAAAAGGGCATCGTGTACCATTCGACCTTCCAAGACAGTTCGAAACAAAGCCCACTCATTCATCAAGGCGATGATTTACATGACAGGTGGGGTACAAACGTCGTACGACCAAATACGTCAATGGAGGCCAAAAATAATATATTTATTCACAGCTACGCCCACGCCAACGTACCACGGCAAAGTGATAACTATTTTTATAGAGAAATATTTTCCAAAAATATCTCCGAAAACTTTTAAGGTTCGATGCTGTTGATATAAAAATTAACGTCTAATAGCGTCTTATACGATACTTAATAAATCCTTGTTCAGCAAAGGAGACAATGTTTACTAATTAAATAACCAATGTAAAATACAAAAGTGATAAAACCCTTGCCATTTATAGAAAATACCTTCATATTTGACCTAATTAAAACGGCAGAGCGACACACCTTCAGGGCCCAAATAAGACTCGGATTTTTCTGTTGCATAAGCAGGCACCAATAGTTTATTTATAAAATAAGAGTAAGGAAACAACAAAAAGGTCGAACTTATCTATCGTTCAAAATAACCGTCATTTATTTAAAACAACACACTTTGGCAACCCTTTCAAAACGTTCCCATACTGAACATAACAATTTAGATGCCATATTAAGATATAATGTCTATAAATAAACATTGTGTTAAACCAGTCATAACTAACGACAGGCTGGAGCATAATAGGCAATGAACTATCACGTGACAAAGTGGAGTTCCAAAGTAAATATAGATGAGGGACACAATTGTCACAAATATAATGGGGCATGTGATGTCCATTAATTAAAATCCAGCTAAAATTACGGTCCGCCAGCTCACATAAGTCCCACTTACGGCACACTTTATAATCGAAAAGGCTAACATCTTAAGTGATCTAAATATAGAATGCTCCAGTGATAATGTAAGAGTAAATTGTCGGTCTTGTGACCGCTGTGTGTGTCGATTGTTGTGTTATTTTTAAACATTTATCGCGATGGGAGGTTCGCTCACACTCATGTCTGTGCAGGACGTTATTCTGATAAACTTATTGCGCGAAAAAAGAAAGTTCGCGTTGGAACTCCACCACGACGACACACTACTGTCAATTAACATTTATTGGAAAAAAAGCAAACAATAGCTCAGACAAGAGTTACTGCGTATAACTGTATGGATTTAGAAAGCATGATACGTTACGTGTCCATCATACTAATTCCATTCCCACTGCATGTGACTACAACCGCTCTACATTGCCAAGAACATGATAATGATGCACAAGATTTATAGTCCAACTCATGATGACAAGGCAAGTTTTATAAATAAGAGGGATTCTTAACTAGGCCGGCTCTGGATGCTGAGTTTCAAGGATATACCATTTGAGTAAATTGTTTCAGTTGTTAAAACTAATACAGACTTAAGCGATGCAGATACTAAGGCATCGCTCTCTTACCGTTATAACTAGCTCTAACTCTGCTTTCCGAGACACAAATTGAGCAACTATGGTGATAAATACATAAACAGAACAACAACAACAACATAACTTATATCCATAATGTTTAATTTTGTTATTATTAAAGCTTTCGATCGGCGTTATCAGTCGATGTACTCAGCTTTCTACAAGTAGCAACGGCTACGTGAGATAATCCCGTTTGTGACGTCACCTACTTACACAGTATCAAGTACATTGACATGCTATCTTATTGATAAAGCATAGATAAAAGTTTAAAAATAAAATATTTCGACTTGGGTTCCCTAAAGGTCCTATCCTTGGCCCCGTACCAAAAAATTGGAGAGTTTACAAATTGCGATACGTTTCTGTTATTCTTTGATTAATACTGCACGGTTTCGATGTCGCGTCATCGTGTTGCCGGTATGAACGTAAGCAGCTGCCTAGTCACGTGCTTCAGTGTTCGTGGCCGTATTATTATTATCACACGCTAAGGTAAACGGCCTACATACGCGCATTCGAGTCTCGGAAATATTAAAACGATGTGTATAATCATAATTCATTTTAATATGACACGGATTCATTTTGTTGTAGTAAAACAAATTAGTGGAATACTTATCAAATGATCAAAAACTATTTTAGAAAGCAAAACAGACAGAATATGTCTTAATCTGTAACATAAAAGCGAGATTTAGATGTCCAGGTATTTTGATTCTTATGCCCAGCAGAGAACTTGTTTCTATTTGCTGAAATGATGGTGTCGATGCACAGGAAAGATCATGTATGAGTTGTAGTCTAGATATTTATAATACGTATGGCTTAGATGCAATGCAATAAATCACATTCTTGACCAATTAGCAGCACAAGTATTTCGTCACGAACTTCCAACTTTGTTCTTTCAAGTCATTGATACAACAAGTGAAACTACAACAATAGTCCGTATAAGTAATCGCTATTACACGGTGGCCTTAAAACATGGGCCTAATAAGGAGAACGGAACCCCATTACTTATATCTTCTAAAGCACGTAACATGCAAGTAAATTGCACAAAAGTATGCAGACTGCCTCGTTAGTTGGTGTAGTGGCCGCAAGAGCTACTGCTGAGCAAGAGGTCCTGGGTACCGCCTTCCAACACTTTTTTTTTTTTTGTTAGGGTAATTATCAAATAACTTCTCCCGCTCTGGGCGGAGCGTGTCAGTATCTACTAAAACCCACCCGTGTTCCTTCAGTTGCCTGTACGTTGCCAGGGGCCACGGTATCCCTTTCGGACTTTTCCGCGACCCCTTCAGGCATCGGTCCTAGCAGACCCCTTCTGTTGTGCTGACATCTCTTTGAGGCGCGCGTGGAACACAACGCGCCGTCGACCTGGGCCTGGTTCTTATCGGATGGCGAGCTACTCATTGCTCACCGTCCGCAAGCCCGCGCCTACGGTCTCCTGCGGCGGCTAAGGGCGTGAGGGCGCGAAATTCCCCTCTCAGTAGCAACCAGGAGTCTGGATTTGTGCCCGGTTAATGGCAATAGGCCCGCCCCCGATAACTTGGGACTTAAACTTAATACTAAAAGTACACCTCTGCCTAACCCTTTGGGGATTACAGGCGTGATGTTATGTTTGGTATGCAAGTAGCTTGGATACCATATTGACATTCACCAGTCAGAAGTGGTTATGCCACAATGGCATGCAAGCTGCACAGTAGCGGATCCAGGGGAGGCTAAGGGGCTCAAGCCCCCCCCAAAAGCGTGTGAGTTCTTTCGTGACAAATCTTAAAGTGAACTTGATATTATTCTAATTAAACTTTTTAGCAAGTACCACTACCTAATGTATAATTGTCATCCTTAACTTAATACGTTTCAAGTATTTTTTTCCATAAGTAAGATGTTTTGTTCGTGACGATTTTTGCCTTCAAGGTGCCCGGGTTGGTCGCCATGTAGGTATATTCACCGAGATATCTCTGGTAGTCTACCACCTAACGAAGTCATTAAGGAATTTTCTAAAATAAATTCGAGGAGGCTTGTAAAAGGTTGTGTGCTTTTTAGTGTTTACTTTGCTAAAAACAACCCGACAATCCTGGATCCGCCACTGAAGCTGCACACTATCGTGCATGTATCGGGCATGTGTATCTGCAGCTTTATGCAACACTACGTCAGGCTTATTATTATCCTACTCATTCATGCACTCTGCTATCGTAGTGCTCTTAATGTTATCGATAAGTACATACAGCTTCTTGTAAGTATTTATGTTTTATCACGATTTTCCCTGTTGACTTTTCCAGTTAACGTTATGAGGAGATTACGTCAGTAGTCTTCGAGGATTTTGGTGGATATTAATTTATCAGGTAATGGAAGAGATGATTTAAATAACAGGAAACCGTAGTCTTCGCTTGTTTATAATTCTGTGTGAATCCAAACTTTGCATGTGATAAGAATATCTCACATCTTCACGGAAGTTTTTGGTGGTTATTGGTGCTTCTACGCAATAAAGGCATTCGATCTGCCTATTTAGTTCCCCTTAAATGGAAACTTATGGGGAAAAACTACAGCCACAATCGAAGGAAATTTCATAGACAAAATTATAATACATCGTATAGAAGCGAAACACATTTCGTATGCGTTCAAAACCGCGCTATTTGGCAGGGCCTATGTTGCGCCGAGTGTAGTTTTTATACGAGTTACTATTACGTTTATCAGATATTGTCGAGAGATCTTGATTCATTACAAATACAAATGATTAGCACTAATCACAAACTCAAACTCATAATTACCAGATATGTGAACCCCTCGGACACCTCCAGAATGCATGGCCCTTCATCCGACTGTCTGACATTTGGCTTGTCATTTTTGTTTGCTGGGATCTTCTGTATTGCAGCAGAGTCGAACAAGAGTTTCCTGCCCCTCCAGTCACACTCCTTGAATAGAAGCAGCCGCACTTGCTCCGGATTTATCTGACAGGACCTGGTAGGGCAAAATACGCCAAATAGATCTATCATAATTTGAATTAAGATTTATGATTGACAGTGGATGCTATGCTTAGATTAAGATGCTATGCTAAAGGGGATGACCGAAAAAAAAAATGTTTTTAAATATTTATCAATGAAAATTGGTTTTCGAATATTGGTGCATAACAAACACTTAAAACTATCAGTTTAAGAAATGAAGAGGATTTTTTATTTAGTAAGTATACAGTAAGTCTTGTATTTATTCCAAAATGAATGACAAGACTGGATAAAGTAAGAAATGAGTATATTAGAGGAAGTTTGAAGGTGACCCCAGTTGCAGAAATGTTGAAAGGGAATTGTTTGTCTTGGTATGGCCATGTGATGAGGAGGGACCGAGGGATGAAACGCATGTTACTAAAAGAGTGATGAATATTAAAAAAAAAAAATGGCGAGAGAGAGGAAGACCCAAGAAATATGGGTGGATTGTGTGAGGGGTGATATGAAAGAAAAAGGAGTGAATGATAGAGTGACAGCTGACAGGGGAGAAAAGACAAAAGAGATGTTTTGACCCCAAGAAACAACGAGGGCAGGAAGAAGAAGTATTAGTGCCAAAAATAGCACAACTGACAATTATCTAACTAGAAAGAAGTGAAGATATCACATGATGAGACACACCTACTTTATCAAAAAATAACAGCTGTCATCAATTTTATGTTCTCAGACAATGACGCCACTTAATGCAAACCAACTTTATAAAGTTATTTGTTAAAACTTAAGGAAAGTCAAAGCGTTTATGTACAAACTGATATAAAAGAAATTATAACCATAATTTAATTATATTTTCCACCATATTTAACTTTATGGATAACTTAATCATAGAACAAAGAATGTAGGCTTGAACATACATTATAAATTATGATAAGGCCAAACAAAATGTTTCATTTAAAGTACTTTGCGATTATGCACTTGTTTGAAGAAAGAACATGCATTGTAATTATATTTTTTTCCAAAATGGTTCAAATAAGCAACTTAAATATTGTCATAAGCATTACACTCATATTGTAGTAATCAGACGAAATTATTGAAAAACAAGTAAAATAGAGTCTCAAGTATTTAAGATAAGATGGGACTAATCAATGTATATGATGATATGATTTGATAAAAAAATCAAATTAGAATATCATTGGCCTAAGATACCAAACAAACAACATAACCAGGTTGCTACCAGCAGAATGTTTACCACAAAAAAATATGTAAACAACAAGTTTTTCTAACCCAAGTTTAAAAAAAAATACAAAATCCCAGTAGAAATATTTAGTTTTTATTTAAATTATTACTACATTTATTTGCAATCTTTTCGGTCAATGACCTGCATGTGAGCAAGTAGTACATATTCAATACAAAGTAAACAATGTACAAACTTTCTCTTCTCTCGTGTCAATCACTGCATTATTACATTTGAGTGCTACTGATAATTTCAAGATGTTGATATCTACCAGAAAACATGTTGATTTATCAGAACACCAGCAGATACTAAATCAACTCATCATGTCCATTGCCATTCAGACTATAGGCTCCATTAGAATGTGATTCTGATTGCTTGCCACAAACAAGCCCGCACTGCTTCAAACTAAACCTCAAACAAACTTTAATAAATGGACCAACTGACTTCATATTTAAATTCTAGACACAACCAACCTCTTGCCTAAGATCTAACGAACGCACAAAGTAAACATTTGTTACCTAAATTTCATTTTATTTCATATTCACATCAGCTGTCCACAGCTGCTCACCAAAATATCAAAGTTGCAAAGTTTGCAAAGACAAAACTGTGTCATATGCACTCACTGATCAAAGAAATGCAACCACTGATAATGATTAACACTAAATGCACATCGATAGGCGAGTATCAGCGGACGAGCGTCCGTTTGTAGTGGAATGTGCTGGTGTACTAGCTTACATCTCATGTAAATAATAAGTAAACATAGAGCGCGACCCGCCCCTCTCGCGAGTGACGTGATCGCGCTCACGGCTCGCCTACGCCCGCGACCCGCGCCCCGCGCAATCATCACATGCTCGTCGCACTGCACTGCCAGACTAGCGTGCGTCACCACTTCTACGCGAAGGTCCACATAGTGCCCTCGTGAAGACCTGTCTCCCGGCACGGGTGAACACTTCGTGCGTCAACCCCACCACCGCATACCACACCACTCACAAAAATAGAATAAAATGAATGAAAAGCGTTTCATCATGACGTACCTGTCGCGGTTTCGTGGTTCGCGATCATCAAGTTTTCTCTTGAGAGAAAACAGTTTGTCGAAAAGGGCCATTGCGTCACACGTAACATTTCACGACATTTTCATTGCGGGACTTTCTTAACATCTTATCGGCAATCTAATTAGGAAAAGATTGTTATAAAAAACTTTTTGAAACACTTTGTTAAAATGTAAATAATATGTCAGATCACGTGCAAAAGTCATATGATTTGGCATAGACAAGAAGTTTTTACTTTTACGGAAAGGTCAAGGTCAATGAAATCTTCTCTATTTTTTTATGGCATTATTTTGGTTAATTTGACTTATACAAAAAATTATTAGTTTTTTGTCATAATAATGTCTGCATTTTTATTGCGCAACAAAGTACAGCAACCTTCAACCATAGACAACATGCACAGACTAACAACACGTTACTAATTCTTTACACGCAGGGACAAAAACTTAGGAGTCGGATTATGGCTCGCAAAAATTGATCCTGACAAGGCGCGGCCAATTAAAAAATCTGCATGTGATACAACTCAGTATAGAGGGAATACAACATTTGAATACTTGGCAAACAATTATAAAAGTGCCAGGATAGCCCACGAACAAATAATTATAATCGGTAATCATCAACACATACTTATAACAATTTTTAGGAACCAAATGGTGTTTCTCGTCACACTTTCGCGTCACAGTCACACTTGCAAACAAACCATGGGAAGAAGACTTGAGGTGGATCCGCAGTTGTCTTTTATTATTAATATAACTATTGTTGTTAGCTTTCGGGGCAAAGTTCGGACCGGCCGTAATTCATCGGCCGTATTGTACACTAACACAGTGGTTTTTTGTCGTCAAAATCTCGTTTCTGCTGTAAACAAATACAATAGAACACCGTATAAAAACTTGAGTGACATTCATCTGATTATTCACCATCTGACTGCCATTTTTTTAATGTTACCATCATAAAAGTTTCGATTAATTTCCCAGATTCCCAGGCTTAAAAGACATTGTGGTAAAATGAATGCTTAAACCGAAACAACATTTGGGAAACAGAGAAAAGAGGGAAAGTGAATGATGTCATGTCATTGATCTTTCTTGTGATTTGTAGGTTAGAAAATTGTAAACAATAAATAAAGAGCCGTTTATTATCAATCTGAAAATTGCTGAATAAATTCACAATGTTAGCGTTACGCGATATTTGTATTAAATTAGAAGAATATAAAGCCAGTGTCGCTACATCATTACCAGAAATTGACGAATTAGATGCAGCTTCCAAATCGTTATTACAGAGGTATATAAACAGTACTGAGTCAACAGATCCCTCTTCTCTCATAAGAATTCAAGCTATCCTCGATTACATGTATGAAAAAATCAATATCGGCAACTGGAAAGAGGTAAAACTGTACATAAGAAAAGCAATAACTATTGCCACATATTTAAAGTTATTAGCTCATGTGAGATTTTACAATGAAGATACGGATACAATGGTAAAGCAGGCTTTCAAAATAATAGACTTCGGGATACTCTTCGGATGCCCTTTGGAAAAAGAACCTAAACTATTGCAAAATTGTGCAACAATACTAAGTTCTGTAAATGTTCAACAAAGTACCCAGATTAGCAAGGATTTATCAAATAAAGATAGTAGTGCACCCAGTAATACTACCACAGAAGCTTGTAGATTCAATGCTACCCCAATAGAAATCATTGACTGTCCAAGCATGGAACACTTTCTCAATAATTACATTCTTATGGAAAAACCTGTTATTTTAGATAACTGTATAAATCACTGGCCGGCTTTGCAAAAATGGAAAGATCAAAATTATTTCATAAATCTAGCTGGACGACGGACAGTATCAATTGAAATTGGAAGCAAGTACACAGATTCTGACTGGACCCAAAGACTTATAACAATAGAAGAATTTATCAAAGAGTACATTTACCAAACCAAAGGCCCAACTGGTTACCTTGCTCAGTACCAGCTGTTTGATCAAATCCCTGAACTGAAAAATGATATCACAGAGCCTGAATACTGCTGTTTTGCTGACAGTACTGATCCTGTAGATGTCATGGCATGGTATGGTCCCAAGGGCACAGTTTCACCACTGCACCATGATCCAAAAAGAAACTTACTTACTCAAGTTGTAGGTGAAAAACAAATATTTTTATTTTCACCTTCAGATTCAGAATACCTCTACCCACATGATCATGAGTTACTGGATAACACAGCTCAAGTGGATCCCAGACAGCCAGATCTCGAAAAGTATCCTAAATATAAAAGTGCTACACCATATTACTGCATTCTAAAACCGGGCCAAATGCTTTATATTCCACCGAAATGGTGGCATTTTGTTGAGTCGCTGTCCATTAGTTTTTCAGTAAGCTTTTGGTGGGAATGATATTTTTGATGATTCAGGTGTGTCGCTATGGCTTCAATGCCAGATTTTTTAAATATAGTGGCAAGAGAAAGTATTCTGAAAGATTGTTGACCTCTACACCAGTGAACGTTTCTAGCCAGTCATTAATTAGTAATTTGTATTTTTAGTCAGAATATAATTAGTATTAAGGTGACAAGTCTTCCATATATATAAAGGAATTTCAGCAGCTAATGAAATAGCAATTAAGGATAACCCAATGTGCATTATATACTTACCAATAACACAAATAAAATATACTTAATTAGGTTTTTTAAAAACTTTAATAAATAATTATAAAGTTTATAACATATTATTTAGTGACTATTTATTTCATTTGTATTCACTGTTTAGTGCCCTTCCGATTAGCATCCTTCTTACTTCTGAGGTTCCGGCGCCAATTTCATAAAGTTTTGCATCTCTGAGTATCCTGCCTGTTGGGTAGTCATTTATGTAGCCATTTCCGCCTGGAGAAAGAAAAACAATTATTACCTCAATGAAAAAATTTTACTCTATGCATTGAATTTTACAATGTGTTTACACATTCTCAGTACTATTTTATGATAAAAAATAAACGAAAATAATCATGAGTAGTTCTCAAATAGTCACGCTTTCAAAAAGCATTCCTTATCAGAAGAATTTGGAAAATAATGATTGATAGTAACAATCGTGGCAATTAAATTTAGTTTACTAAATTTGAATTTTATCAAGTAAAAGTGATATCAACGAAATTCGGAATGACTGATTAGATATTTTAGGACAGATTGTGCCAACGGAAATTCTAACCTATTATCATTGAAATGACGTTACGACATGAGTCGGTAGAGGCTAATATCTGCTGTAGTGTACTGTGTAGAGACAGTTTTAGGTCACGTTCACACCACGCGTATAGTCGACCGGCGACTGGAAATTTATGAAAAATAAAACAGTCGGCGACTGAAGTTTTGTTTTCATACATTTTGTAATGGAGGGTCACAGTCGGCGGCCGAATAGAGGCCTTGCTGTGATTGCGGTCTTAAAGCTTCGACTGCGAAATAGCGGGCGTAGAACACGCGACGCGACGAGCCGGGTGGTAAAGTGCTTGCTACACTTATTAATACTTGGGTTTATACTCGGTAGGAATAAATGTCAAAATTCCATAAAAACTTTCATCCCTCATGGGTTCAATACCCCATTTACATTCAGCTCATTTCCACGGCAGTGAGTATGAAAGTAGGCAAGGAAGTGGGCGGGAAGAGTATGTAAACGCGATACTTCTCATGCTGCTGCCCCTGCTGCCCGACGCTCCCCAAATGAGCGGTTTTTTGTGCGGAAGTGAAAGGACAGGCAGCGCGAGCAGCAGTGCGTGTTTACATTCAGCTCCGTCACTCACTTCTCACCGGGAGCCTGGACGAATCGGACGTGCGAGCCGCCTTGTTTTTTTTACAATCTGCCAAAATGCTCTTCGAGTGGAGTAATGATAACACAATTTTTAAATTTTTCTATGCGGTCTGGAGCAGGTGCAGACGATAACATATTTCATCCGACATGGTTTGCATTCGATGAAATGGAGAGGATCCACCATCTTCTACGACGACGAATATTCTTTTTTTTATTTTTGATATCTTTTTAAAATAATGTATTTGAAGAAGACACAGCGCGGACGCTGAATTATTTCGACGTCTGCCATTGCCGAAAATCGAAAGTGATGTGAGTGGTAGGGCAGTATGTTAACGCACGTGTCATTGACTCTGGCAGGGCCACCATCAGGGATTTTAATTTTGATTACACAAAAAAATTGTCGTTAATTAGTCGAAATTTGTCGCCAAATATCAGAATTTGTCGGTCACTGGTTTAAAAGATATAAGGGTTTATTTTTTCTTCGCAATTTTTCGTGAACTCTTCGACTATAGCTCTTGGACTATACCTTACTAATTGAACTCATTATATCTCCTAAACTAAGACCCGATTAAATCTGTGACTTGGCGACAAATTGTGACTAATTGGCGACAAAATATGGGAGAAAACACATCTTCGCTAGGTGTCCTAGTTATTGAGATATAAATGTGGCCTTGCTGGGGAGACTCTCTCCAGATCGGCCACCTATAAACCCTTATATCTTTTAAACCAGTGACAGACAAATTCTGATATTTGGCGACAAATTCCGACTAATTAGCGACAAATTTTTTGTGTAATCAAAATTAAAGTCCCTGATAGTGGCCCTGCTGAGTCAATGACACTAAACACACACTTCCCTCGATCCTGCTACGGCAGTATTGAGAGAATTATGACCGGCAGCGCGAGGCGTAGCGACAGGGGCAGAATGTAAATGAGGCATTAAGGATGAATTTTTAACAATGTTTTCTTAGTGCTTGCTCACTTTCGTTGTGTAAGGTGCGCTTGTTCATGCTTCTAGACCCAGCGGTTTAGGCAGTGCGTTGTTTATCAGTGAATGAATGAATTTAAGATTTATAAGTAGAAGATAGCATTTAACACCATCAGAATATGCAGTAAGTACATACCAAGGATTTGTAAAGCGTCTAGAGCGACTTGCGTAGCTTTTTCAGCGCAGAACAGAATGACTCCGGCGCAGTCCTTACTGTTGATGTGTCCTTCGTCACACGCTTTCGCGACATTGTAAAGGTAGCTTCGGCAAGCGCTTAGCGTCGTGTACATGTCTGCCATTTTACCCTGAAATAAGAATAAAGGGTAGTAATAATTTCATGTATTAATTAGGTATTCCTTTGTAAAAATACCTACACCTTATTTGCACAAATGAAAATAAAATAATAAGTATTCTAGATAGCGAAGTTCAAATGTCACAATGCAATTCATGAAACAGGGAAAGGGGAGATTTTGGTTTTTTAACTACTCCGTACATTGTTATTGATACATGATAAGGTATAAATTGGAATGATTGACCAGCGTTCGTGAATTATAGAACATTATGTACAGAGGCCAGCAGGTCAAGCTACCCGAAACTGTCAAATTTTCGCAATCAACCTTGAACCTTATGCTGTAGTGCTAAAGTTGAAAATCTATTAAATAAATTTGACAGATTGTAGTAGCTTGATGTGCTGGCGTCTGTACTTAGAAGAAGAGGACCTCGTGGTTAAGTAATAACTGCTGCACAGGTCGATCCGTCAGGTTATGCTACGCTTGCCGGGGTTGGTCTGTGGATGGGTGACCATATATCGAGACTCCTCCGTGCCTCGGAAAGCACGTTAAGCCGTTGGTCTCGGCTGTCATGGATCTTTGACAGTCGTTACGGGTCGTCAGATGCCCGAAAGACTGACAACCAGTCTTACCCAGTTACTGGGCTATGGAGGTTAGATGAGCAGTTGCTCCATGTAAAATACTAGTATTCAGCTGAATCCGGTTAGACTGGAAGCCGACCCCAATAAAGTTGGGAGAAGGCTAGGCAGATTGATTGATGTACCTGGAAGAACCCAAGAGGGGATGACAATTTCAGGAGGATGTTAGCACATTCCGGGAAGTTATCTAAACATTTTGGACGACTGGCATCGATCGTAGGACTTTTCAACTGCCATTGTTCAAACCTATGCATCAGTACCTTATTTATCTCACCTGTAACAACTGGAACTCTGCAATACTCTTTCCGAACTGTTTCCTAGCGTGGGCGTATTCGAAGGCAGTGTCTACGGCCGCCTGCATCAGACCGACGGGTCCAGCTGCTAGTACCAGTCGCTCCAGGTCTAAACCTGACATTAGCACGTACACTCCTTTGTTTTCTGCTCCTAGAAGATTTGTTGCTGGGACCTGGGTTTGGAAAATACATTAGATTACTAGGAGTGATGGTAAGTTTTGTATGTATAAGCTTAGGTATAATGATTTTGCGTTATTTTTAAGATGAATTAGACTTACCATCAAAGAAGTTCATATTTAACCAGTTTCAAAACAAAATCCCGTGAACACGAAGATCACATCTGTTACCGGCCCGGTTCTATAGCCGCAAGCAAGAATAGTCCTTATTGTGGTTATATGAACTTCTTCGATGGTACATACGAGATCTATTAATAATAAGACCCGTGCATCAATTCCCTTAATATCTACTATGCATTGTAACAGTGAATCAATGTTCATGCATCCAAAAAATATTTGGATAGCTCAGAACCTAAAGAATCCTTAATTCCTAACTAATGTTATAAATGCGAAAATGAGTTTGTTTGTTTATTACGCTCCCACGCTAAAACGGATTAACGGATTTGGATGAAACTTGGCACATGGGTAGACCATGACTTGGGTTAGGATATAGAATATCTTCTATCTCGATGTTCCCACGGGATCGAGACTTATGCGGATGAAACCGCGTGGCGCAGATAGCATGAAATAAAAATGTAAGTAAAAAAAAACCACGAAATTACGCGGGTATTCTGGTAAAGTAACAAGTTAAAAACCAGACCCTATAAATAATGATGTTTCAATGCTCAGCTTTTGAACTACACACATTTATGGTGCTGGAAATCCGACGTCGAAATGGAAAACGAGTGTGAGTCGGCCACCAATAAGCCCTATTGAGGTCTGTGAGTCGTCAAGTTCGTTAAATCTAAAGGAGAGGCCTTTGTCCAGTGAGCGTCATGCAGCTGATACGATGATCATAACTATAAGAATTTAATAAATTAGTGCTGCCTGTTCGGTTTACTCGTCGCAAGCTCAAAAGCTGAGCATGAGACCCTGGGTTGGATTCCCAGGTCGGGAAAGTGTTTTTGAGTTTTCCCATCAGGAATTTCTCAGTAGCAGCCCGGAGTCTGGAATTGTGCCAGTTTGATGGCAATAGGCTCGCCCCCTATTACATGGGACTTTAATATAATACTGGCGAAATGTGGGTGTACTCTGTTCGAAGGGTTATTCCGGAGCCGTGATATTAAATGTTAAGTAAATTAATGTTTATTTAAAACCTAGTTTCCACTCAAACAAACATCAACTTTATGTTAGTGAAAATAAAGTTGATTTTAGACTGACTAGTACTATTGAAAACTCATAAAAAAAAATATGAAGTTGTAGTGCAAACTGAACCTTATGTGTAGGCATTACGGTCGTTTTTCTTAAAACTCGTGTTTGTTTACATATTTGGCTAATAAATTTCGAACGCAGATTAGTACCTTGCAGTCTTCGAACACTAATTCGCAAGTGTTTGAGCCCCTCATGCCGAGCTTGTCCAATTTCTGTGCGGTACTGAACCCTGGGAAGTCCTTTTCAATGAGGAACGCTGATATACCGTGCTGTGGTTTGGTTGAAGAGTCTGTTTTGGCGTACACCTGTAATGGCAAAAAATTATTCAATTAGTATTTAAATAAATTTAGTATAAAAATCCACTTGATCTAATCGATCAGTCTTTGCAGTTGTTTTTTAGCTACCACTTTCCACAATAGCCTAGTCAATATCGATATACCGAGACTCCTCCGTGCCTCGGAAAGCACGTTATAAGCCGTTGGTCCTGGCTGTCATTCGTGGATCTTTGACAGTCGTTACGTGTCGTCAGAAGCCCGAAAGTTTGACAACCAGTCTTACCAAGAGGTATCGTATTACCCAGTTACTGGGTTACTGGGTTGTAGAGGTCAGATAGGCAGTCGCTTCATGTAAAATACTGGTATTCAGCTGCATCCGGTTAGACTGGAAACCGACCCAAACATAGTTGGGAGAAGTCTAGGTAGATTGATTGATTAATGACGTTAAGTCGTAAATGTCGTACTTACCGGTTAAGGATGATGAAAAACCTATGTCAATATTAAGAACTTACCACTAAAACATCAGCATCAGGCCCATTTGTGATCCAGAACTTGTTTCCGTTAAGCACGTAATAGTCTCCTTTTTTCTCAGCGCGCATCTTCATAGACACGACGTCACTCCCCGCGCCAGGTTCTGACATGGCTAGAGCGCCCATGTGTTCTCCTGAACATAACTGAGAATTGGAAATAAAGATAAAACTGTTTGCATTGTTTTATCACGATTTATGTTGATGAAAATGTATACAGCATATCCGAGGGCCTGGGCCCACTGGCGGTTCGGTACGGCATCATCCATACAAGCGTATACTAACGGCAACGATGCCGCGGTATCCTTAGGCATACCGGGACGTCCTATAGGCATCATCATTGAAATTTGAATTTTATTTTCATACTTTTAAGTTCTCCTATTCGTCGAATAAAAAATCCTTGCCATGTCATTGTGCCGCCAGTGGGCGCAGGCCCTGATTCATACAGGTAAGTTTTTTAAATGGTTTGGTACAATACGACTGCTTGTTTTTTCTTGCAAAAATATTGGGATCTGTTCATGGGTGCTTTTTGAAATAGGTTCGAATAATTAGAATAGTTGGATCACTAAGCTCTGCTTCTCAAAGTTTCAGATTTCTGGAATCTCACCTTATACCTAAACAGTTAGAATCTAGATTCTGGACAATACGGATTTTATTTCTAGTCCTGTAACAAGTGAGTTTAGAATAGATTTAGGTGCTGGGCTACTTACTTTTGGTAAATATTTTCTCTTTTGTTCCTCAGTTCCGTTTCTGTTAATTTGGTTGATGCACAAATTGGAGTGTGCTCCATACGATAGCCCAATTCCACCACTGGCCCTGAAATAAGCATTGTTTAGTATTTTTTTGCAAATCAAATTACCAAATTAGATTTAGATGATAAGTATTTATAACAGCTACAGCAACTCTTTACTAAATTGTCTACAGCTACTTGAGTCGTTTAGTCTGAAAGGTTAAACTAACAGTTTCTAGATGGGTGACCCTAATGTATAGCTACTTTATACGCTTGTGCAATGTGCAGTTGAGATAGCACCGCTCTACAACTCCAGCACACCAACGTGCTTTAATATGTGGCGGCATCTACAATCGCCACATGCGAACTACGCATCAAAGACATGACGTCACACAAATCCTGCATCGCGCAATTAGAGTTTACTGCGCGATAGGCATATATACAAGCTCCCGACTTCAACCGCTGGGCAGTTGCCCGCCAGACACGATACCCGTCTGGTCGGAGGATCCTCCCTTTTCTATGGGGGATGAGTGAACTTTACACCCTGTTCCTCATACCCCTAAATTGGTGACCCCGACGTGATCTGAACACGCCACCTTCTGATACGGAATGGAATGATCATACCCCTAAAAATATAAGGCAAAACAAAAAGAATTAGACTAATAATTAGTTAAGTATAGATACCTACCTTGATATTTCTTCCATGATGACGCAGTGGTCTGAGTACTTCCCTCCAGTACCACCATATTCTGGATTCGCTGTAATGCCTGAAATATTCCGAAATCTATATTAATTCACAGTAATGTGGGCACCTAAAAATGTTAAAGAAAAGAGGACATTATTTAAATAAATTCGTATTTATTTATTCAACTTTGCACAAATGTATTTCTGGTCTGAGGTGAATACTCTATGAACCTTGCTCTATCCAACCGCGTAGTGCTAAACTTTCCCTCGTAGGGAATTCAGATCATACAGCAATAGCCGTGAAAGCGTTTTTTTCCGTATCTACTTCTTCTCAGTGCATTGATGGAAATCTAATTTGTGTCGTGTATGGTGCATCATGCATGGTTTCGTAAGCCACCACACCGTCAAGAGACTTACATTGATTCCGGTTTAAAGGTCGAAGTTTATTTAGTTCATATTAGTAATAATAATACCAGCCTATTACTGTCCCTCTGCAGGGCAGAGGAGTCTTCTCACACTGAGAAGGCACGAGCATTAGTTACCACGCGTGCACAAGACGGGTTGGCGATTTAAGACTTGTATTAACAAGTCCAGGTTTCTTCACGATGTTTTTTAGTTATATTATCGGGCCATAGCGGTGATAGCCTAGTGGTGTGACCGTCGGACTGCCAATTTATAGGTCTCGAGTTCGAACCCAAGGCACCTTTGACTTTTCGGATTCATGTGCATACCTATTGTATAATTATCAGTTGCTTCAAAAACGGTGAAGGAAAACATCATGAGGTAATGCCTGAGAGATATTTCTCGACGGCATGTGAAGCCAAGTCAGAGGCCCATGGGCGGCTTTAAAACTCTGACACCAGGTTAGTCACTAACCACACGAAAAGCAGAAGATCGGGCCATTATGTTTCAAAGGCGACTCACCCAAAATTCCCATCTCGCCACATTTTTTCCAGAATTCTCTTAGTTCTGGGAAATTATTTTCTTTATCTATCTGATTCGCTTTCGGTGCTAGCTCTTTTTGCGCGAAGTCGAACACTGACTGGCGAAGCTGTGAATAAAAAATATGGACTAATAAAATACTGGTATTAAGCTGCATCCGGAGAGACTGGAAGCCAACCCCAACATAGTTAGAAAAAAGGCTAGGCAGATTGATATGGAGTCTTGTTATCAGCTTAGTAGGTACTTACCTAAGTATTGCATAAACATGAGAGGTATAAATATTGATAGTCTTACGAAATAACTAGAGATAAAGGAACAAAGATGTTTAATGTCAACACTGGTTTGAACTCACGACCTCTCAATCGCCATCAGTCATTCTTAGCTCCATTGCCACTTTATCCATAAGGTACAGTCGGCAATGTTCGGGGTTGACCACCACTTTTCATGAATACAGATGGGTCACGCCGCAAAATCATTTAAATAAAAAGCGACTATTGCTAAGACACAATAAAGTGCAATTCAGGTCGCAAAGCGTTAATTACCTAGAAGTTGCGTCTCTTTCTATCGCATAACTGTTATATATCTTCTAATTCTGTTACGTTCACTGAATTGGCGCGTCAAGACGAGCCCGCCGCGTACGTTTGTAGCTTCATACCTAAAACCCACAAACCTTACTGCATTTTATATTCCTACAACTACGTAGTTCCTGACGTTCCTGTACACAGTATAATTGATGCGTAAAATGTTGCTACCAGTGATTAGAACTCAAGGCCTGTTTTTTTGCAAGTCAACGCCTTATAATGAGTCTACGTAGAGTTTATCTGCTATAGCTCTTTCACTAACAATATTATCTTGTAGGTAACTGGCCAATCTGAATAATGCGTAGATCCCAAAAATTATTGTACTGTTTCTTCAGAATCGGGTACTCAAGAACAACTAATAATGCGAAGTTAAATAATATTATCAGTATCAATGTCATGAATGAGTTCGCTACAATAACAATCATACAAAATTCATGACTTAAGTATACAATCCGGGGTCAACCAGGGTCATAAACTAAACCATTATTTGCAACCAGAAGCATTAAAAAATGGTTTCAATCATTAAGTATAAAAAAATATTACGGCACAGCTGTATTATCGAACAATTATTATGTTATTCAACTCTTGTAGAATTACGACCATATATTCAATTCTTTAAAGTACTTACCTGTTGTTGTTCACTCGATAGTCCAAAAACATGTTCGTCGATCGGATAGTGAGACATGCATCGAGTACCGGTTTTACTCGTACATTTACGTAAAAAACTCGTAACACGACCTAAACGAACAGCCATAATGATACGACCTTCCTTGCATAAAGTTAACTCCGAACTGACAAGCAAACAAATCAAACCACTACCGAACGGAGCAAAACATTCACAATAAACTCTAATGTAATGATTATAACGACTCAATTCGCTTGACAAACAAGATAGCTTGAAGGATTATGATATAATTACTCATTCGGTGATAACGTTCGAGTTTTGATAACAGTTAACGTAATAAGAATAAATATTTTGTCATATTTTTGTTTCTAAGTGAACGAAGGACGTAGAATTTGATGTTAAAATCTAAAAGTCAGGGTCAAAACCAGTCATTTACCTGTATCATTGTTAACGCAATGTAAATGTAGGATATTTATGCGTACTACAAAAAGAGCGGTGAATTAGGGAGTAGATATACTCGGTTTTACTCTATATAGTCAACCTTGTAAACTGCTTTACCACTTCTGACAACAATTCGCAGTAAATTGAAACTTCACCAAGGTCGGTTAGGTATCTAACTGTCACATAGACAAGTACAGGTTGAAAACGACGCGAAAACTTTTACCATGAATTCATTACATGATTCTGAACCCCCCTGGGTTGAAATATTACGTCGGTTATTAAAAAAAAAATCTGCTGTTTCATAGAAAAGTGCAATAAGTACGCGGTCAAAATGTATGGAACGCAGTTAAAAAAAAAAACCGACGAATTTTTTTTACACAGGGGTTTCAGAATGACGTACGTCGATGTCCCTGATACCCTGTATATCTGTATACCTTGTCGTTTTATGACTTGCAAGTGACATTCAACCTTAGGCGCAGGAGGGCGCAGGATATACAAAAATGGCGAGTGGCGCAGGCGTGGCGACGCTACGGTGCGGTGTGGTGTGGGCGTTGCGCCGCCCGTTTCAAATTTCATACAAAATGTATAGGAACGACGTGTTTTGGAATATACACACAACGCCCGCGCCGCACTGTCGTCTCGCCTCCGCCACGCTTGTTTTGTCTTTTCCGCGCCCTGTCGTTCCTATACATTTTGTATGAAATATGAAACGGGCGGCGCAACACCCGCGCCACATTGTCACCACGCCCGCGCCCCTCGTCACTTATGTATGTCCTCGTCACTTAAGATGTCGTATCAATATACATACTTTCGTATTTCGACCAAACCTATAAAATTAATATGTTATCTAGTTAAGAGCGTTTATTCTGAAGGTGGGCAACGTCGCAAATAGATGTCAAATATTGAACTGTTTTGATTAATTTAGCAATATTAGTGTGGGGAAATAAAAAATGTGGCTAACTAGCGAACTAGAATATTGATTATGATATGCAATAACATACATATCGCATATTGCATATCGTAACACCGAATGTTTAGTTTCAGATGTAAAAAAACTATTTGGAAACCTCCCAAATGAGTTTTTTACGCCTAAAATGGGTACAACAACAAATGCAATGTTATAATTGCAATTCATTATTAATATTCATGTTCGCTAGTTAGCCAGATTTCTTATCTCTATTGATACAGTAATATTGATACACGAATCAAAACAGGTAAATATTTGACAGTTATTTGCGACGTTGCCAACTTTCAGGATAAACCCTCTTAAGAATAATTATTAAATTCCTCGCTGGGTGTTGATTAAACTACGTAGGTGTCAAATTAATAGAAGATAATCTAATCATTGACGATAAGATACGAATAATCACGTGATGTGTAAAAAAACATTTCTATAAAAATAATCAAAATTACTCGGTAGATTTCAGGTTAAAAAATCATAAGATTTCAATCTGAATAAACAAAATACATGGGCAATTTTGAAAACTCACAATTTCATAATAAAATCACAAAAATAAAACTTGTTAATTATTTTACTCTATAAAATAAAACACAGACTCAATATCACTTTTATATTTATTTTACATTAACTTTAAAAGCACCTTTATTCACTAATATTACAACAATTTATATTTAAACCTCTTATAAATTAACAATACGTCCCTTCACATTATCATTGTATCGATTACGTAATTACAAAATTATACAATCTCATATTACATTGTATTTTATTCATTGATCTCTTAATAATCATTATGTCACATAGATAATTATAATGAAACTTCGAAATGTGGGATTTTATAAGTAATATTATATAATAATGAATAGTTATTATACATACAATACAATAATATTATAATGTATACTACAAAGAAGTTATGTGATTTTAACCTTGTGGCCACCGCAGTGAACCTATTTAACTATAAACGTACCAATAATATTAAAACAATAAATATATAAGAAGTCAACCTTATGAAAGTTCGTGATAGGTTAGCCTTTAAGGAAGGCCAGTTTGGTAGCAAAAAGGTTGCATATTCACAAATATTAACGTTCTAACGTAATTTAATAATGTTCAAATAATTTATTAAAAAAACGGGACATTACAATGTTGGCATAAAACCTAAATACATATTACAGAAGTTCCATTATATTCCCAAGAATAAATTAGTGTGCAATCGTTTACTGTCTCATACTTTAGCGTACACAACCTCAGAAGTAAAATAAATATATAAATAAATGAAATGTGTATTCCTACACACAATAAAGTCGCGTTCCAAGGAATGTGTATATCACAAAAAAAATAAAAATATACATAATTTAATCACAAAAATATTGCACAGCATATTATGTCGTTGCACAAGCCAGTGTAAATAATTTAAGTACTAAAAATAAATAAATACAATTGTATTTTCAAGGTAATTAATAAATTAATCTACCATTCGCCCCATTTATGATCTACTAAATATAGTTTTAAATCTCATTTTTATAAAGAGTATGATATTCTAGGTTAAAAAGATGGGTAAAAAAAGAAGCTGATTTCATCAAAATGTGTAAAAGAAATAAATACCTACATCGAAGTAGTAATCTAGCTATTTTGAAAGTATTGCCAGTAAAAAAAATTGTGTCGCTTTTAGAAGAAAATTGTATCGAGCAAATTCTGTTCAGTAAAAAGGTGAAAATATTCACTTATCATAGTTACCATCGAAGCATCGAAAAACTATAAATTCTCGATAAAATTAAAGCTACTTTTTTTCTTTGCTGATGAAATCTAGTATTACGCATTGAGGCCGATATTATTGTGACAGTTTTAAATAATACTTAGATTTAGGATAGCTGCTAAGTTCGATAGTTTAGTTGGTGTCCATCTTGGATTTCAGAGACTGGTAGTATTCGGAAAGAACCTTCCATGCTGACGGTGCCATGAAACCTTTCGGTGGCTCCTTGCCGGATTTGGCAAGACCTGAAAGATTTATTGTTGTTCAGATATTCCTTTAGAGAGAAGCCACTTTCTTCTGAGTTTACCACTCAGGAAGTTTACCACTTTGTTTTAGAGGGCAGGCTAACCGCCAGAGGTTACACTTTAGACAGTATATCATGAACATGGCTAGTTATCCATGTTTAGTAGAGATTTGAGAAGATCGTCTATCTCTTCCCTTATAATTGAGGTTGAGATTGTGCCAAATTATTTGTTTTACCATTTTCAATTCTAAACAAAGGTAACTTAAGTTGAGTTTCAATTGTTATCGCAATCAAATGAATTATTGTTATTGAGAAACATGACAAAATAAGTAAATTACCTCTCATCCTAGTTCCGGATATAAAGTCGAAGTCTTCCTTGCGCGTGGGGTCGAAGAACGCCATCTTACCGACTGACGTGTCATAAGCAGCCACACGGAATGGAATGATCTGTTGAAGAATTGTCTTATTAGCAGTATTTAAATGGTTTGAAATTCGTGAGTTTTGTAACGAAATTAACTGTCCGTATGCCTAGATGAATGCTACTGTCTGTTTAGTATAGAACTTGATGAAGATAGTGTAGGGACGACCACGAACTTAAAATTGTGATTGCTTAGGTTGATTTTAGCTGACGACTTGCATTGTGAAAACACACACTACACAACATTGTTTTGAAAAACTAACACAGAAATCAACGTGCAGAGTGTTTTAACGATACTATAGTTTGACCGAGACCGCTGTTCTGCGCCATAGGAGTGCGCGGCGCGGCCAGGCGAGGGCAGCGTTGACGAATGAGCGGCGGGCAGGACCCCGCGCACCGTGAGCGTTGAGGCATGAGCGGCCTGCCCCCCCCGTCTCGCTGCGCACATACCTTAGGCGCGGAACAACGGTCTCGGTCAAATTATAGTAGACACCATGCTACAGATTTAAACGGCCAAGCCATTTGCTGAGTTTTCAGCAAAAATTACCACTTTCCATATAAACTTTCATCACCTTTGGGGTTATCCTTTAGGCAATGAATTAAAAAAATTCTTTCCTTGGTACTTACCTTCGCTATATAAGGAACTCTATTGCAAAATATCAGTTTAGGCTGTGCGTTGTCTGTCAGTAAATGAATGTTTTAAGATTTTTATTAAGTAGAACATTTACCTCCAGCTCATTTAGTCCGGGCGCCATCTTGAGCACCATGGCTCCATGTCGCGGGTCGAACAGGTCCCCGCCCCCCGCGGGGTGCGGCAGACCCGCGGGGTCGCGCCCCACTATGTAGTGGTTCGCTCCTGCGTTCATACGGCATTTAGCGTGCCATTGTACCTGCAGATAAAAGGTTTGTTAGTGTGTTGGAAATTTAAATAAAGTTATTTGTACGGTAGACGTCGTCTTCAAGCAAATTTCAGCAGATGGTGATGGCAATGTCCACTTAAAATTGAAAATTCAAAATCCAAAAGTCATTTACTCAACCGAAATCTATTCCAGCATACCTGCGATAGGAAAGTAGTTAAAGAGATGTAGACAACGTGTGTAAGATTAGAAGAGAAAATAATATACATAAAATAAAAACACTTAATTATTCACAAATTTAACTATAAACATACAATATGAGAATAAACTTACATACATACTTCTAAAATAAATATCACTAAAATATATATACTCAATTATACTGTAGAATAAAATAAAAAATACAAAATATGCAACTATGACGAAGTGGTCAGATAGTGTTCTTTGCATGTATGTGTACTTAACATACCTCGAGGAGAGGAGCTCGTGGCTAATTAATAACACCCGCACGGGTCGATCCATCAGGTTAAGCTACGTTTGCCAGGGTTGGTCAGTGGATGGGTGACCATTTCTACATACCGAGACTCCTCCGTGCCTCGGAAAGCACGTTAAGCCGTTGGTCCCGGCTGTCATTCGTGGATCTTTAAACGTCGTTACGGGTAGTCACAACCAGTCTTACCAAGGGGTATCGTATTACCCAGTTATAACTGTAGGCACGAGTCGTGAGCACAAACTGACACCTGCGCAGTAGTTAGAGTGGAATGAAGAAGCCGGGGGGGCGCCGAGCTGCACGCGATTGGTTCATCAGTCGATGCTCATCGTCTATTGGATACTCGCGTGTCATTCGGCTACTGTACACTTACGTGCAATTTTAGTGACTTACGTTTTCGATTTTAAAATAGTTTTTTTTTGTTATTTCGAATTTGTTAAGTGTTTGTTTTAATATAGTTTATTTTTGTTATCTCGTCTTAGACAATTGTTTTTTTTTTACTTTTGGTTTTAAAATCGTAAAGCCACGAACTCTTCAAAAATGCCGAGGAGAAAAAATACAGTTTTAAATAGACAGGCAAGGCAAATGATGTATTCAGTGTACTGTTTTTTAAAGAACAGCGCTTTTAACAACGAGTTAGGTAGTGACAAAAGTATGCTGGAAATTTATAAAGACACAGCGGAGGCGACTAACACCTCAGTAGCAACTGTACGGCGGATCGTTAAAGAAGCCAATGGTTCAGAATTTCTGATCGTATTCAGAACACCAGGAAAGAAAAGACCAAGAGAACATCCTGTCACAGATGTGGATAGTTTTGACCAGGGGGTTATTAAAAGGTGTATTCATAACTTCCACCTCACCAATAAAGAAATGCCCACCATTGGAAAACTACGACAGAAGTTACGGGAAGATATAAATTTTCAAGGATCTGAGCGCAGTCTTCGCCGTATAATCAAAATGTTGGGTTTCAAGTGGAGGAAGACTGAGAACAACCGGAAAATTTTGATTGAACAATCCAATATTCGCTTTCAGGTACATACATATAAATTTAAATAATGTTCACCTTAATTTTTCAAGTCACGTAGTGTTGCTGTTAAAGCTTTAATAGTAGATAATGCATCCTACCACAACAAACAGTATGACCCTGCACCAAGTTCAAATGCCAGGAAGTCGGAGATGCTGGGATGGTTAAGAGAAAAAGGTATTCAACACGAAGAAACAATGCTGAAGCCCCAATTATATCATTTAGTAAAAATAAATAAAGATCAATACAAGAAATTTAATATAGATAAGATTATGGCTGAACATGGCCACGATGTCATACGATTACCTCCATACCACCCAGACCTCAATCCCATTGAGATGGCATGGGCTGCAATAAAAGGCTATGTCGGCAGTAAGAACGTGACCTGGAACGTAAGCCGCGTCACAGATCTTGTTAAGGAAAAAGTAAATTTAATGGGATCTAATGAATGGACAAAATTATGTCAAAAAGTAAAGGAAGTTGAGAAAGAATATATAAAAAACGATCACATAGTGGATGCAATGACAGAAACATTGATAATTCACGTTGGTGACGATGACTCCGAGACCAATTCGGAGGATGAGGACAGTGAGGAGATTAATGATCAAGTTGCCTCTACCAGCACCAACGCAGACTCTAGTTTTATGGAAGGCATATTACCAATTCCTCCAGATTGAGGCGATTTTATTTATTTTTTAATTATATATTAATAATAAAAAATAAATAGTTTGATTTTCAAGTACCACTAATATGTTAATTATAATTTGTGTACCTATCAATAATTTTTTGTAAAAAACGGTACTCAATAAATTTGGCCAAAAGTGTACATGCGCGTGCTTGCCGCCACTACTGTCAATCTGTGCTCACAACTCGTGCCGGGCATTATACTAGGTTGTGGAGGTCAGATAGGCAGTCACTCCATGTAAAATAGTGGTATTCAGCTGCCGGTCCGGTTAGACTGGAAGCCGACCCCTACTTAGTTGGGTAAAGGCTAGGCAGATTAATTGTGTACTTAACATACCTCTGTAGGTCCAGCATACATCATAGGTGAAGGGAAGATAGCCAACACAGTGGACTGTGGGTCCAGGATACCTTCGTTGAGTACAGCCTTGTGTTGGTTGATTCTCACTTCTAGAGGCACATCGTCGTCCTTTGTCCAACCACCTAGTACAACAAAAATTTACTTATAAGCTATTTCTTGTTATAACATGTTAAGATGTATAGTCGATCTCGTAACTGCTTTACCACCCTTTTTTTTTTTTTTGTGTGGGAAATCATCAAATGACTCCTCCCGCTCTGGGCGGAGCGAGAGGAAGTGTCAGACTTTTACTGACTAAAACCCACCCGTGTTCCTTCCGTTGCCTGTGTGCCGGGGCCGCGATATCCCTTTCGGACAAACTCGCAACCCTGGCAACTGCTTTACCACCCTAAGGTTTAATGTTTCTTGCACGTCATAAAACGTCTCGTAAACTTAAACGTCAGAGTCCGCGCCGCTACTCAAGTCCGATAGATGCGGCGCTAGTGTCTGTCATTGCATCAAATTGCATTTAAAAAAATGTAGTTCCTCAATTTTCCGCCGGACTTCAGAGAAGTCTTTTTTGCTTTAAGGGCGCAGCGCAGTGCATTTTGCCAAACAAATATCGACCTTGCACCATTTCAAATAAAGTTGAAAGTAATGAACTTCCATTAGCTTGAGAGCGCGTGTCAGCGGAAAGGGCGCGCATCTTAGGTTATTTATACTTAACTTTATTTTTAGGCACGCAACGTTTATATTTGTTTGTCGGTGACAAACGCGCCGCGATGCGCCTCGCCAGATGTGCGCCGGCCCTAACACTAACGTGGCAGTTTGATAGTTTCAACCTTAGTAAAGTTGCAATTTACTCGGAGTTTTTGTCAAAAAGGGTCGACTATACCACAAAATAGCACAGCAGGCGCACACCGCATTTTAGGTATGAAGTTACAAGTACGCGGCGGGCTCGTCTTGTCGGGTCAATTCAGTGAACGTAACGTAGTCAGAAGATATAAGAGTTACGAGATATAATAGAAAGGGAGGCAACTTCTAGGTGAACATAACTGGTCCGGCGTTTAAAAATTTGCATAAGATATAAACAACAATGGCTCGAAATTGTCTATAGTTTAGTGATGCGGTGGTATGAATTTTAGGTTTTGGGGCTATTGATGATACGATTTTTTTCATCAGTTTTTTTTATATTGAGTAACTTTCAAATCAAAAACATGTTTTTATTGTAATTGCATTGAAATATGTTCATAATTTAAACCGTGAAAACGAACAAAGATATAAATATACAATCATATTTTGCACTTGTTGCAAGACAAGTAGTTACAAACTGTAATCGAAATAAATTGATAAATAAAACTGTTGGGATACTATTAACTCTTTTTTTTTTTTTAAACCAGCGTCAGGCACCAGTTGTCTGGCATTTTTGCTGAACTAGGCCTATTTGGCGCAGCCGCGAGGCACACTTTCCTGCTAATATGTTAGAACGCACTTTTACACTTTTTATTTGTTTTCTTTCTTTTTTAATTAGGTTTTTATTTGTAGTAAAATAATTATGTTGTGTTGTGTGCCTCTTAGTCTGTGCTAAATAAATGTATTTTCTTTTTTTAATAATTGGAGGGAAATCGTTTTTTTTTCAATTGTGTGAGTTTTGATAGAAGCAGACAGAATTTAAAGCTGGCGTGAAAGTGAGCCAGTCGAGAACCGGTAGAGATCTAAAATAATCATCTATCTATATCTACAAAAATCAATGCCACTTTTCGTTGTAATTTTATAACTCAAGAACGGCTGGGTCGATTTAGCTGATTTTGGTTTTGAAATGTTTGTCATAGTCCAGGGAAGGTTTAAACGGTGAGAAAATTAGGGTAGGTAGGGTTTAGTGCTACCCGTGCGAAGTCGGGGCGGGTAAAGCTAGTATTGTATAATATTTACCAAGTGGATGCAATAGAAGCACTGGCTTCTCGAAGCCTCTCTCGACTAACTGACGATGCGTGTCTTGCATCAGCAATGCATGTCCGTTGTGGATAGGGTTACGAAGCTGAAACAAATAAAATTCATCTTTATTTACTAGTACACAGGAGTCTTTTAGCAACACCCATGTTTAATAATCTTTTTTTATTCTTCAATAGGCAGTGATAGCCCAGTGGTGTGACCGTCAGACCTCTGAATTTTCGGATTCATGTGCGTATTGTATAATTATCACTTGCTTAAAAAACGATGAAGGAAAACATCGTGAGGAAACCGGCAAGCCTGAGAGATATTTCTCGACGGCATGTGAAGCCAAGTCAGAGGCCCATGGGCGGCTTTAAAACTCTGACACCAGGTTAGTCACTAACCACACGAAAAGAAGAAGATTCTTCAATAGTTTTTCAGCTTCTCTTATTGCCCTTGCTTTAGGATGTGACCGTTTAGCAATAATACTATGTTCTATGTTTGGGAGAGGGTTTTGTTTTCGCACTCAGTCCTTTAGATGGACCATTGTGCGTGGGCCATGGCGGCCGTCGGTGGTTATTCCAATTAACCTACCTCCCTCCAGAAGTTGATGATCTCCTGGTCTGTTTAGAGTAGCGATAATACTAATTTGATGGACTTTGTCGAATTGGTATCAGCGCTAACGTCTCACGTTCACACGCAATTTGATCAATATCTATAAATCTTATCATAATCTATCCACGGATACTCCTTCAAAATCCAGCTAGCCTATTTTGCAATAATACTCCTTACCTGAAAAGCGAAGACAGCATCAGCTTCAAGTTCTTTGAACTTCTGTCTGAGCTCGTTGGGCGTTAGTCTGTACGAGTCCAAACCGTCGTTCCAACGAATACGTTCGAATACTTCTAGATTACCGCCCACTAACCATTCACCGGCTTCTTTGATCATCTGAGGAGAAAAGCAATACATTAGAGGTTTTAGAGGCAAATATCAATACTTTGTAAGCTGAAAATCTGCCATCTAGACATGAGTTGTCTTGGCTAACCTGGAGCTGTACTATGACGTGTTAAAACAATCATTGTTCCAGTGTGCGAGAGAGATGGAGCTATACCGGATGAGAAGCACTATCTACTTTTACAATAGTACGGCCCCTGGAACTTCAAGACTCAGGTTGGCGCAGGTGGAGATTTATCGACGACGACGAACAGCTATGTTTGTTAAAAATAATATGAATAGATTTTCTCGAGTATCAAGTCAGCGTCGATGTGACCAGTTAAATTTAGTTGGATCTAGAACCGCATTATTTAAGAAAAGCATTTTTGTAATGGCTCCAAAAGTGTATAATAAATTACCAAAATGCATAAGAAGTGTAGAAAATGTTGGCCAATTTAAAAGTAAATTATTCTTATTTCTAGTAGAGAAGGCCTATTACTCCATAGAAGATTTCATTTTAAATGATAATTTATGACATTGACATTTTTTTTGACATTATAATATTAGTAACTGACTTAAGACTTTTGAAATCATTTAAATTAATCTTCTTCAATCTAATTATTATTATTGCATGTTCCAAATCATTAGACCTACATATTAAAATGATATAAGAAATTATTTGTATACCAATTGCATTGGTAGAACATAGAGATCTCGCGAAAATGTATATTTTAAGACCTTTTATGTACTATGTTCACAAATAAAGTTTGATTTGATTTGATTTGACGATCCCAACCTGTTCCCTAATTGCGTAATACACGATTAATCAGAATCTGAATCGTTTTGAAACAGATTGCTAATCCATTGCTTCATAAGATCGAAAACAAACTGCTCAACAACGTAAATAACGCAATGAATGTTGTTGAACTGTCAAAATGAAACAGTTTAGTCATAATAGTTTACGAAAATGTGTTGCGTAATTAGATAGCTGTGGTGCAAATATGACGAACAGTTTGCCAAACTTGAAAAACTTATCATGGAGTGTGCATATACAATATGCACGTTACAGGAACTTCTGGACCCTATTGATAACTAAAAACTCGTAACTGACACAATTTAGGTCGTTTTGCACCACAAATCACGACTTCAAACATCGTTCAGTTTCTGTCAATCGTTTGAAGAAAGATGACCGAGACAAAATGATGTTTTAAATATGTTTATGCTAAATGGATTGCCATCGACAGTTTTAGGGCCGAGTCACACCGGAATGGCAGCGGCCAACAGCAGCTGCCAGCGTCCGCCAGCGGCCTCCGGCGTCGCCGCTGGCGGCCTCGCGCGACCTCCAGATCCCACGCGCCTAGTCTCCTCTTGACTAGTTTTGTTTCTACATTACATACACGCGGCCGCCCGCTGTGCCGCGAGCGGCCTCGCGTAGCCGCTGGCAGCCGCAGGCAGAACCACCGACAAGACGCGCGTGGCGCGCGGCCGCTCGCGGCACCGCGGGCGGCCGCAAGCGAGAAGGGAGGGAGGAGACCTTTCAAGCTTTTTAAGCGATACTGGTCTTTTAAGTATGTAGATAGAGTTTAAAATTATTTCACACTGGAAGTGCTCGCCGCGTCGCAGCCGGCCGCTGCCATTCCGGTGTGACCCGCCGCTAAGAAGACGAAATACGTACCTTGATATAAGGATGTTCAGCATGATAAATCCCGAACTGTCTGGAACACCTCTCCTCCTTCCTATGCGGGTAGAACTCAGGCGACCTGAGTACCGCCACAGCTTTGCCGTTGTATGTAAGAGCGATGGCATTAGCTCCTGTCAAACGGTCCTTGACCTCTGTCGCGACGGGTAGAACGATGGGCACTGATTGGTTGGCCACGGAGCCGTCGGCAAGGGTAAGGGAGTTTGAGTGGAGTGCCTGGAAGTAATTTAAATTATGTAAAATGTTTGTAATGATTGTAATCTGACTGTCGCTGAAAAATCAACACTGGGGCCCTGTCTACCATAGGGTCGCAGCATTATGCTGAGCGATGGCCGTTTTGCGTGGATTTGACGCATATGTTCCCCCAATTTGTTCTTTTGTGTGTATGTGCTCTTTCTGTGCGTCAAATAAACATATTTTCTTTCTTTCTTAATATTGTGCCTATGCTACACGATACGTTTGTTATTTGTTTGAGGAGCTTGTGGCTAAGTAACAACAGCCGCACTGGTCGATCCATCAGGTTAAGCTACGCTTGCCGGGGTTGGTCAGTGGATGGTTGATCATCTTTACATACCGAGAATCCTCCGTGGCTCGGAGAGCACGTTAAGCCGTTGGTCCCGGCTGTCATTCGTGGATCTTTGACAGTCGTTACGGGTCGTCAGAAGCCCGAAAGTCTGACACCAGTCTTACCAAGGGGTATCGTATTACCCAGTTACTGGGTTGTGGAGGTCAGATAGGCAGTCGCTCCATGTAAAATACTGGTATTCAGCTGCATCCTGTTAGACTGGAAGCTGACCCCAACATAGTTGGGAAAAGGCTAGGCAGATTGATTGCTAGAAGATACGTTTGTAATTTATTCGCGGACATACGGGAAATCCTTAGTGGTGATGAGTCAACCTTTTCCCTTCAATTCAAATATCAACTAAGTATTTAAGATTGCCTCATTGATGTAGTGGTGTACTGCTAAGCATGAGGTCTTGGGTAAGATTCCCAGCTCAGGCCAAAGTATTCTTGGGTTTTTCTCAGTATCATGAATTTCTCAGTAGCAGCCCGGAGTCTGAATTCGTGCCGTTTGGCGGCAATACGCTCGGCCCCTATTACATGGGACTTAATATAACTGGCGAAATGTGTGTGTACAATGCTACACCCCTATCTAAGCCTTCGAGAAAACAGGTGTGATGTTATTTTTATGTTATTTGAAACTTACTTGTAGATATTCTAGCGTAGTGTATTATTCTAGCGCATGGCACTCGTGGGTTGCAGCTGAAAATCAGCGTCAGGTGGTACACTGTGTGTTGCCATCTGACATCTATGCTGAGCTGAGGCCCTATTGGCATTATAATCATTGTTTTCTGTTTTTTTTTAATTATATTTTTCAGCTAATGTAATGCCAATAAACGCATTTTCTTTCTTCTTTCTTTATTCATGTTCCCTCATGAATCCTTTGAGAGGGTAAGCCCAACCTTAAACATAACTGGCGAAATGTGGGTGTACAATGCAGCACCCCTTTTTTTTTTTTTTTTTTGAGGTTGGGAAATTATCAAATAACTTCTCCCGCTCTGGGTGGAGCGGGATGGCGTGTCAGGCTTTTACTGACTAAAACCCACCCGTGTTCCTTCCGTTGCTTGTGTGCTGCGATATCCCTTTCGGACAAACTCGCAACCAGTGGCGGTCCCCCCATAGAAGCCGAAAAGCCCGGCTTGCCTTAAAAAGTGAGCCCACCAACAAAAAAAAAAAAAATTATAAAAGCAACCAAGTCAATAATCATCTCGCAAGAATTGATAAGAATAATACCTAACATTAAACTCCGCGCTGCACTGTGTCAGCCGCGCGCTTTATATATAAGCTACGATGCCAGGTTTACGTACTCAAAGAATAATATTTAAATTCCGCGCCGTTTTGCATCACGCACCGTTGCCAACTATCTCGGATGCAGTTGCGATCTCGCTCTAACACTATAGCGATAAGTAGGACGCGAGATCGCATCGTAAATGAAAACATAATTTTTATTCTTTCTCGCTCGCACTTGTGTTGGCTTTTATGAGGCTTTTTTACCACTCTTCTTTCGCATAGAAATAGTTAAGTTTGTTGATACCATTAGTATGTACCTATTTCGCAAAATTTTCTAAATATTAAGCCCGGCTTCTGATTTTTTTATGAATGGAACGAATCGTGCGTTTGATTATGAATAGTAGGAGTAATGACGTGGCAAATTTGTTCAAATTTGTTTTGAGCGGCTAGGTACCTGGTGCACTTTTTTTCGCTTTGATATTTTTTCATTTTCTGTGAATTTAAGTGTTGTGATTAGTTTTGAAGTGATTAAAAAGTTTCTTATCATTGAAATGAATTCGGAAACGCATGCAATTGTTCCTTGTGAAGGACTAAAGTGTGCAATCCTTACTCGGAAAGGTAAATACTTTGAGTTTTACAGACAAATATAATCTCGATAGTTATTGTGGCGATTTCATTCCGCGCTTTTGTTAGTGATTATAGTGTTATTTTATCATCAAAATGGGAATTCGGAAACTGTGTTCGAAAAGGTATGTAACTTGAGTTTTTCGACAATAAGTAACTCTTTACTTTACCGTAACCAACCTCAAATTACTGTAGATACTTGTTTCTCGGAAATAAAAACAAGTATTTTTGTCAGTCGAAAAATAGATTGAAATAGGCATTCGATTGTTTATTAGACAACTTTAGGTAGGTAGCTGGTGCCATGAAAACACATAATTAGTGTTGTTTGTATGGCATTTGTAGTTTTGGTAAACCACTGAAAAACAAACCCTATGTCCTATTATTATAATAACAATAAGTTCTCATTGAGATCACAAAACACAATAATTTTCGAATCGAAGAGATTCTTCATAGGTGTTTTGAAATAAAGATAAGAGTTGGCTATTGTCATTATGATAAATTATAAAAAGTTATTTTGGTATTATCTCATGTTAACATTTTCAATTAAACTCATAAAATTATGCGTACGGCAATAGAACAACAAATCGATCATTTGTTGGGAGCCATCTAGTGGATTTTGATTGAAAATTTTAGCATGTGACAAGTGCATATGAAATAAGGTAAAAAGATTCGGCTAAACGGTGTGTTTACGCGCATTCATTCATATAGATGGCGCTTATGAAAATTACATACTAATGCTTGATAATACTTATTTAGAACTCTTCGCATTTTATAAAGGTTTTCTAATAATGTTGTACCATGAACAACATATGAAAAATCTGTTGGCTTGCCCTAATTTTGACGCCATGGCACGCCGCTGCTCGCAACCCTGGCAGGCATTGGTCCTTACGGACCCCGTCAGTTGGTGCTGACATCCCTTTGAGGCGCGCGTGGAACACAACGCGCCGTCGACCCGGGCCTGGTCCTTATCGGACGGCGAGCTGCCCATTGCTCACCGTCCGCAAGTCCGCGCATACGCTACACCCTAACCTAAGCCTTCGAAAAAACAGATGTGATGTTATTTTTAAGTTATTTGAAACTTACTTGTAGATATTCATGTTCCCTCATGAATCCTTTGAGAGGGTACGCCCAACCTTCGGACAAAACCTGAAACAAGGATAAACACGGTTAACAATTATATCCTTATTACGCAAGTCATAATTTATTGCAATCATTGTTTTAATCATATCTGATATTTTGCCAATATTTTTATCTTCTCGTAAAGAGAATTAACAACTTGCATTTATCGACTATCTTAATTATCATTATTGGCCTGTAAATGTGGCCTTGGACTTGGGCATAAAGCATTACCAAACGAAATAAAAAGTTATAAATACTAGCTTCTGTCAGCGGCTTTTACCGCGTGATATCTTTATAATTTATATTTTTATAGCCCATGTTACTCAGTGATAATACTCGTATAGCACTTTACTGATGAAAGATTTTTTTAACAGGCCAGTTGTTTTTAAGTTTTTTCATTACAAACAAAATTACAAATATTTTCTCTTTATTTATATTAGTCACGGTTTAACAAAAATACGTGTCAAATCTCAGGATAGCTGTTGTGTTTATGTCATAACCAAAATTAATAACAACGAATCATAGACGTTGACATAATATTGGATAACCCCAGGTGCACGGGCAAGTTTTTCCCGTGGTGATTTTTTTTCGAGCACTGGATTTTCAACGCTCTGCTTAGCACCGAGAGTTGAAAATCCATCAATGTGGTTGCGCAGCGCGAGAGTGCGTCCTAGCGCGTTCGATTCCCAACCCTCGGTTTAACACCGAAAGTTGAAAATCCAGTGCGCGATATTTTTACGTCCGTTCGAAGTGGGCTAACTGATCGAATTTTGAATTGGGAATCTCCGAGGTAAATCGTTGTTAATCTCTCATTATTTTGTGACTTTTTTTTTCATAAAATCTTGATAACCATTGTGTACTCTTGTCCTTATCGCAGCTGAGGAGTCGGCATACTATAATATAATCGTTTACTTCGGCTAACACAGGAAGTAAGTTACAAATAAAAATTAAAAATATAAAATTGAAGACATTACATAAACATAATTATGAAGACTATGGACGGAGCATGTCGTTCATCTATCATTTATTTCTATTATATCAGTGGTTACTTGCTTCTTCGTCATCATAATCTTTTTCAAAGGTTCAAGGACCATAGATAGAACATAACAATCTCCTTACCTGTACCCACTGCAGGTCCAGGGTGTTGATTTCAATCTGCGGCAGTCTTGCAGCCTCCTCCACAGCGCTGGTCAGTCTGTTGCCGTAGATGAACAGTTCTTCCACACCCTTGCGACTGTTCTCCAAACAGGGGATGATGCCCTGCGAAAACATATTTCGTCTTTAAATGTTTGGATTTGAAAAGAGACCAGAAGGCCAATTCTCGTACTTAAAAAACGTTCACATTCAAGTCGCAATCTGTCACACTTGTCAAAAATGTTGGTAAATTGGTTGTATTTTTGACAGATTGCGAATGAGATGCGAATGCAAACGTTCTTAAAAATTACGGGAATTGTTCCTCAGATGTCAAATTCTCGTACTTAAAAAACGTTCACATTCAAGTCGCAATCTGTCAAACTTGTCAAAAATGTTGGTGCTTTGATTGTATTTTTGACAAATGAGATTAGAATGCGAACGTTCTTAAAAATTACGAGTATTGCCCCTCTGACCTCTGAGTTTGTTTCGGAGTTTCTTCTCAGGAATCAGTGAGCTAGGAAATGCCGGCGCCATCTAGTTTTAAAACATTGGCCAAAACATTGACGTGTAAAAGTGTGACCTTGTAATTTCTTTACCATCCAGGTTACGTGCCACTTGTGATTCATAAAACAACGAGGTTTACAGGGTGGCCATTTAGGCACCTGCATCCGTCAAGGGGGTCATTCTACTTGTCTTAATAAACAACTTTCATATTTGAAATTTATATCCGATACGTGAAAAAATAAAAACAAATTCCTAAACAGTAGACAGACTATTTCGATTAATGTATGAAAAGTTTTTTTGATACTGCTCGCGGACTGAGTGAGAGCGAGAGTGAGCGGCGGGAGAAGGCTCCAAGGCGCCAATAGTTTAAGTAATTTATTTTTACGGCGAAAATAATAGGAATAAAACATTAAACATTGTATCTGCTTTATAGTTAGTTCAGTTATTATGCTGTTTCAAGATTTAATTTGAAGTATTTTTGAGTAACAGCGTTGTATTGTTCGGTTCGGAGGTAACTCGGATTGTTTTTTTGTCAAGAAAATTTTATGGAATAGTGTTTTCGTCAAACATAGTTAACATTAATCCACAACTTTTACCATATATTTATTTCAAACTTAATGCTGCATTATTTTCAAGATAACTGAGGATGAAGAATGTGGATGACGTGCATACAGATTCCTCTAAATAAATCTAACTTAAACACGAACGATCTAGACTAACTTATTTCATCGCCTATTAAAATAATTAGTTACGATTACAATAAAGCGAACTGCATTACCACGAACAAATTTTATTACAATTTACTGACAATAAAACTGCAATTGATTTTAAAATCATTGCAGGAAGTAATCACTGTTATTAGGTTTTATTTTACCACTTTATTTTTATAGCCTAGTCATGTATATTGAATACTGGCCCTGAAAAGGGAATGGCTATTGTAAAAACAAACGAAAATGTAAAAAACTTTTTGGTTTGTTGGGAATTGTGCGAGTAAATGATATAAGGAAAATAATCTATCTAGACAGGCAGGAAACATATCAAGGTTAAGTATTTTTAATAATTAAATTGAATAATGTGAATGTACTAAAATAAAATAACAATAGCTGTTGTACGCGCGAATGAGTTAAGTTTTTATATGAAAACCTATTTATAGAATTATATAAGTTTGTGTGGATTTTCCAGTATTCTTAAAAAAAAAAGGAATAAAGAAATGACGACTATTGAAAAATAAAAAATAAAGGTTGTAACTGAAGTACCAGTTTCTTGATACTTATACGGAATATTACAGATTTGTAAGTAAGAACGCAATGTTTTAAATGTCAACAATTTTACTGGTATTTCTGCGTTTTCATGTGTTTTGTTTTTCTGTCTGAGTGCAAGGGACTATTTCCTGGTTTATAGATATATGTAGGGCTAACTTGACGCCCGCGACAATTAATCACTCTCGCGTGAGTAATTGTCGTCTATTTCTGTCACTTTTCTCGTTTTCTGACAGCGCCGCCATACAAAACAGTCGACTCGTTCTGTCAAACTTGATATTTTTTCGACAAACTGTAACATGACTCCTTAGTTATCTAGATTTTTGACAATTCAACACGAGATATCTGCCATTTTTCTGTCATTTACTCGTCCCCGATTTTGACGACGAGAAGAGTAGACAAAATAATGATACAAAAAAAAAAACTCCAAAATAGCATGGCAGTTTCACAATTGTACTTATTTTAGTCATATTTATTTTTTACAATATATTAATAATGAAAACACTTAGTTTTAAACTACTATTTATATTTATTTATTGGAACGACATGTTTTATATGGAATTTTTCGCGTTTTGTATCGAAAAAAAATAAACCTACATGGTGAGCTCTAGGGGTTTATGGATTTCTTATAGGGTGTCGAAATTTTCATTATGATTGCGATAGGACACACCATTTTCGAGATATCAGCAAAAGAAAAGAAAAAAAAAGATACAGTACTGTTTTTGCACCGTCGAAGTGTTGGTGTGAATTTTGGTTCATGACAACTCATTTTAATCCACATCTTTTTAATCGCGATTAAAAATAGTCAGATTGAGATTAACAATCAAAATTTTAGGTGAAAAACGCCAAATTCAGAATAGCAAACTTCTAGTTCATTAGTTACCCATATTTCTTATTTCAATACAGTAGTATCGCCAAATTAATCAAAACAGCGAAGTATTTGACAGCTATTTGCGACGTTCCCCACTTTCTGTATAAATGCTCTTAAGGAATTGCTGTTGTTGGCATGAAAAGATCTGACTCAGTCTTTGATTATAGGGCTTTTTTGATTATCTGGCGAAACTAGAAAGATTCTGATGTGATGGTTTTAGATCCTATACGAATGTGTACGATTAATCAATGAAGGCCCCTTTTCAGACAGATATAAATATAATCAAGCATTGATTAACAGTCATATAAAAGTGCTTTTTAAAACCTTTACCATGCCGAACTTCAAAAAATAATATGGCAATAAAATGTTACCTGTGATTCGAGTAGCCGTACAACATGCATGGTGGACTCCTCGATGGAGTCTTCCACAGTCTGCACGATGAGCTCCGGCGCTTCGGGGCGTTCATATTCCTGTGTGATGCCTGTGAAGCCCTGTGAGAGAAATAAACTTATTTTAATATCATATTATCATTATTTATATCTATACATATTATTAATTAAAGACGCTTTTCGTGTCTGTCTGTGTGGCCTCGTTGCTATTCTAAACTACGCAGTGGATTTTGATGCGGTTTTCACCATGATTTAGAGAATTTATTTCGGAAGGTTTATGTATATAATAAATTTTTGTTAATCTTACATAATAGTGTATGAGCTTTTTTTTTTCCATTTTTTGTGCCAATATTATTTGATTGGTATTTGTTAGTTTTACTTGTTTTGTTAGTTATTTTTGTGTATTATTTCCTATTATTATTCCTTTCTTATTGTAAATTATGTATATCTATTTTTATTGAAATGTTACTGTGCTGCCTCGTTGGTCTATTGGTAGCAAGCGCTACTGCTGAGCATGAAGTCCTGGGTTCGATTCCCGGGTTGGGCAAAGTGTTATTGGGTTTTTCCATCTGGAATTTCTCAGGAGCAGCCCGGAGTCTGGATTTGTGCCCGGTTGATGGCAATAAGCTCACCCCCTATTACATGGGACTTTAACATAACTGGCGAAATATGGATGTAGCCGGTTTTTTTTTTTTTTTGAGTTTGGGTAATTATCAAATAACTTCTCACGCTCTGGGCGGAGCGGGAGGGTGTGGCAAAAAAAAAAAAAAAAAAAAGCCCCGTTTACACGTTACGGTTACTTTAATAATAACAGATAGGAACATGTAGTTATTAGTGTCTTAAATCTAACTGTACAACCAATGTCAGGCAAACACCGCATGCAAAATGCTCTTGTGACTGTAACTTTAATTTTAAAGATTTAATGTACTTAAATTCTAAATAGTAATATTAAAAACGAATACTAATTACGTCTGACAAACGTTAATAATGAGTCTGCGTGGACGTCAACCAGGTCGCTGCGTTCGTTTATAAGTTTGCACATGCGAGGTATAGGCGAAATAGCACCAAACACTGTACGGCGAGGAGGTGGAGCTAAGGGTGTTATAGGTTTGCGGTGAGCTTCCATAGTGATCCATACAACACTGACGACCGTGCTTACAAGTGGCGAATTAAGAGCGCATATCCTAAAAGCTGGCAACGTCGCAAATGGCTGTCAAATATTTACCTGTTTTGATTAATATTACTGAATGGAAATATGAAATGTGGCTAACTAGTAAACTGAAATATTGATTATGAAATGCAATAATTAATATCGTAACACCGAATATTTAGTTTTAGATGTAAAAAAAGTATTTGGAAACTTTTCAAATGCCTGTTTTTACGCCTAAAACGGTTACAACATCAAATTCAATGATACAATTGAAATTCGTTATTAATATTCTAGTTCGCTCGTTAGCCACATTTCTTATTTCCATACAGTAATATTGCCAAATTAATCAAAACAACGAAATATTTGACATCTATTTGCGACGTTGCCCACTTTCAGAATAAACGCTCTTAAGGCAATTTTTTTCGGCAAAAATACGTGTGTACAACGGGCTTTAAAATATTAGCTCTAGTTCGTTATAGCAATACCTACAAACAGAGACAGGATGATCGTGCCTTCAGCTATAATATAAAGTAAAAAATTATGTCAACTAAGTATAATAATTAATGGCACACGTTCCGTCATCATTTAATATCTATATTGACTTTAATTTAATTACTGAATAAATAAATTTCTTATAAACAAGGTAAAACATGTATTTATTTTTATGATAAGCAACATAGTGTTAAATAAGATAGTAAATGTGCATTTATTAGAATGCACGACAATATCCTTTAATTTGAATATCGCATTATTTTTATTTTTAAATGCAAAGGATACCAAGATCATGTGCCCTGAGCACGTTGTGCTGGAGGTAGGATTGTCCAATTCTGCGTCACTGGGTCGGACTCCATACGTCTACGGGGAAGTACTACATAATGCGTGGATAGTGTGAGATTCGGCTCCAGAGTTTACCTAGTCGAGTGATGCTAAAATATCACAATTAGTAACTTCCTAACCACATCACTAAAAACGTGGTACAACCCTGGTTGGCTATAATATACTCTGGCATTTTATCTGCGACCAGTTATTCTAGCAGACAATCCTCTAATATAATTATGTGCCCCGATCCAGCACGCTCTACGCACGCTAACGAAGGCCCGCGCTACCTGCAACCTACCGCTGCGAGCCTGAGCCGACAGGCGGCGTCTACGTGCTATACTACCGACGCTCACCACCAGCGGTCTTACGAAGGCCGGCCCGCCTCCTGCTGAGCCTGTGCTAAGCCGGCCCCCACGTCTTCAACGTGCTACCAAGACGGTACCTTCCTTACTATATGTGCGAGTGCTCTGACTCTTTCAAGTGCTCTCTCTCTCTCTCTTTGGTGAACTTATCCACGGCCTAGCCGTGTTTCTTCTACTACTACATAAATATATGTACTATAATTATGTACTATCTGGCTGTTTCAATCATCTACCTAACTACCTACCTATCAGTTAACGGCCTGCGCAGTATACCCTGCCTAGCCGTTACAAGGATTAATAATATAAAGGTACCTTATTTCCAACGAAAAAGTTATGTCGCAGGTGGATTATCTGAGCACAAAGATGTGATACGTACGTAGTGTAGCGATAAACTAGTTTAGTACTTAAGTCTGTTTACATCTATTGAGTCACAAAGTCAACGAATTAGTGTTCATTTCACCAATGAAACTGAACGCGATCAGCATATCTAAAACGCGTTCAAGAGCTGTCAGTGTCAAAATTGTTATGGAATATAGTACACTGACAGCTCTTGAACGCGTTTAGATGTGCTGAACGCGTTCAATTTCATTGGTGAAATCCGCACTTAAAGTAACTTGGCTCATAATAGTGTCATCGATGATAAAATCTTCACAAACCTTAATAGATCCTTCTCTGGCTTTCTTGTAGAGTCCCTTGGTGTCTCTCTGTTCACACACTTCGAGTGGAGTGTCAATGAAGACTTCGAAGAAAGGCAAGTCGGAGTCCGTGTGGATGCGACGAGCTACTTCACGGTCCTGTTGGCAAAAAATAAAGTTCAAAACTAAAACCCAACTCCGACAAAAACTCCAATTAAATATGTATAGACAATATATCAACAAAATAACATCTGTTTTCGTATAGCCGAAGTCATATAGCCTATAACCCACGGAATAACAAGACGCTTCCATCGATACCTCGTTTGTCAAAATACGACGAATAGTTTAGGAGTTATGAGGAAACAGATGAACATAGATACTATATACATATTTATCTGCTGCATAGCTTGTTAAAATCATAACACTCTTTAGGCTTTGCCGTAGTCGACTAAAAATGTACAGTTAAGAGCATGATCTTCTTTTAAAGGAGTTTGTAAGACGGATGTTACACGAAGCGCTAGGTCGGACGCCCCAGAAAGATATACACTGATGGAAGCGACGACGAGCATGCTTAGCTTAACCACAATAGAAACGGGTTTTGTCGACGGAAGAATAGACAAAATGGCTGATTGTGATTGTTTATCTGTCATTTTGTCTATTCTTCCGTCGACAAAACCCGTTTCTATGGTTGTCAGTTGTTAGTGTGTTATGTAAATAGGGTTCAGTAGCCACCTGTAATTATTACTATATCATAAGCCTCGTCTCATGTATCTATTAAGAGCGTTTATTCGGAAGGTAGGCAACGTCGCAAATAGATGTCAAATCTTTCACTGTTTTGATTAATTTAGCAATATTACTGTGTGGAAATAAAAAATGTGGCTAACTAGCGAACTAGAATATTGATTATGAAATGCAATAATTAATATAGTAACACCGAATGTTTAGTTTTAGATGTAAAAAAACTATTTGGAAACTTTCCAAATGCGTTTTGTACACCTAAAATGGGTACAACATCAAATTCAATGTTATAATTGCAATTCATTATTAATATTACAATTCATTATTAATATTCAAGTTCGCTAGTTAGTCACATTTTTTATTTCCACACAGTAATATTGCTTTAAGAATCAAAACAGGTAAATATTTGACAGTTAAGGCGACGGCGACGTTGCCAACTTTTAGTATAAACCCTCTTAAGCTGCTTGTAAAGTATTTTGAAGATACTGGTTTAGTAGGTAAAAATACATATATGTTACCAACCCTAATTTCTTAATACACGATCAATCCCAATCTGAATGATTTTGAAAGAGATATATATAATAAATTTTCTGCTCAACAACGCAATGATTGTTGTTGAATTGTCAAAATTAAACAGATTACTATTACTCATTTACGAAAATGTGTTAACGCAATTACTTAGCCGTTTTGGCATAGTTGTTATTTGGCACAAAAAACTTCCAATATTGGAAAAGTTCGTAGGAAGATAGCACTTACTCATAATTTATGATTAATATTCATAAAATGCGCCATTTCTTTTAAGTAGAACAAGAACCGTGTTAGCTACTGATAAGTTTAGTACTTAATGAAAGTCCCAAAACTAACTAACTAGGCCATTAACTTCTTTTTCTAATCTTTGCCCCAAACATACACAATTGGGGGAAAGAGAAATTTTCCTAAGTCATGAATGCGATAATGACTGACACAAATCTCATAATAGGGATGATGCCTGGGTAAAAAAATGAAATTCTAATTAGTCTGTCAATCAGATAATAAAAAAATATTAGACACGTATTTTTTGCTTTATATTACTAATAAAAAATTACTTAGATAAAACGCATTTTAGTTGGGGAGTGGGGGTCGCTACGTCACTAGTATGTATAAAATCTACATACTCGTGACGTCATGGCACGTTTTACCTCAATGTTATCTTTAGATTACGTAAAAAAATAAAAAATACGTGTCCAATATTTTTTATAAAATCAAAGACGGATTTAAAAAAAAATACATCATCCCTATTATTATGCAGATTCACCCAAACTCGGAGCTAATTATGTGTTTTGGACAGCGGCTTTGTTTTGACTTTGAGATTGTACTTCTTTTAACCTGAAAATCATGTCATTGTACTTTAATCAAAACTGGTCAACGTTTGTGGTGACATGTAACACTGACATTTGATCTCATTACAATCAAATGTTGCGCCCTGTGGTTGCGCCATACGATAACTCAAGCATTTTTTTATAGTGTTCTTCGCTTTAAGGCTCGTGCAGACTGGCGCGACTTGTCGCACGATGCGACACTGGTAATTGTTCTACCATGCAGTTTTCTTAGGAATTGTTTTATTAGAGTCGCGTCGCGCCTGGTTCCCGTAGCCTTTACTTCAAACTGAACAAGAAAATATTCACGGTAGTTATTATTCATATATTTTTGCTAAAATTTTCTTTCATTTTGGCGTGGCTTCAACACCTAGAGGCTAAATTGCCTTAAAATTACTTTAACAATGTAGGTCTCTGTCGTATCAAAACAAAAACAGCTGTTTTCCTACTTTTCACAGATGGGTTTGACGTAAGTACCTATAAGATGACTACGAAATGTAATTAATAGACGCAAACAACTTTATTACCTTATAAAATTAATGACATACTTTAATTGCCATTGAATATTTTTAAACGTCTACTCCATCTGTTATTAATTTAAACAAAAGGTACATTTACGTCATTCAACATCCAAAAACTTCCCATATTTATCATCGCACAAGCTCAACACAATAGTCATTATAATAAATTAGAGAGTTCCATACTATCAGCATTTTATCAAAATGTAAATCGTTAAACAACCACGGATGTTTTAATTAAAATGTGTTTTGTTGATTTTTTATAGCAAACACTGAGGCAAATTGAATCGAGTTGTTTACATTAATAGAGGTATTGTGTTTCATTTCCTATCAATATACGGTATTGAGTATTTACAATTTATTTCTAGAAAAGGCCACTTTAAGATCTGAGAAAACCCTAGCTAGGAAGGCCAAGAAGACTGAGTCTTTGCCAGAGTTTATATCCTATACTATTAAATGAGCAATACTTGTAATCACGTTCTTGGAAACTGCTCTAACGATTTCGATGAAAATTGTAATATAGGGGGCATAAAATAGATCTAGTTAGGTCTCATATCTAGGAAAATTCGTTTTCTCTTTTTTTCACCCGAGCTGAGCTCGGTCGCCCAAAGTTTAGAACAAGATGGCCACCTTAGAATAATGACATAATTAATATGTACTATCATGGCAGCATGGAATTAGTTTGTAATGTACTATACATGGAATTAGTATGTACTATCATGGCAGCATGGAATTAGTTTGTAATGTACTATACATGGAATTAGTATGTACTATCATGGCAGCATGGAATTAGTTTGTAATGTACTATACATGGAATTAGTATGTACTATCATGGCAGCATGGAATTAGTTTGTAATGTACTATACATGGAATTAGTATGTACTATCATGGCAGCATGGAATTAGTTTGTAATGTACTATACATGTAATTAGTATGTACTATCATGGCAGCATGGAATTAGTTTGTAATGTACTATACATGGAATTAGTATGTACTATCATGGCAGCATGGAATTAGTTTGTAATGTACAGACGCCAGCAGGTCAAGCTACCCGAAACTGTCAAATTTTCGCAATCAACCTTGAATCTTATGCTGTAGTGCTAAAGTTGAAAATCTATTAAATAAATTTGACAGATTGTAGTAGCTTGAAGTGCTGGCGTCTGTACTATACATGGAATTAGTATGTACTATCATGGCAGCATGGAATTAGCCCAGGTACGCACGGGCAATTTTTTCCCGCGGCGATTTTTTTTCGTCGCTCTGGAGAGTTGAAAATCCAGTGCGCGATAAAATCCCGCCGCGATATTTTTACGTCCGTGCGAACGTGGGCTTAGTATGTAATGTACTATACATGGAATTAGTATGTACTATCATGGCAGCATAGAATTAGTAGAGCAAAGCTCGGTCGCCCAGGTACTGTCTCCCTATACTCGTATATGTAGTATAGGGGAACATATAGACTCTGGGAAAGAACTCTCAGAAACCAGGGGTTATCGTAAGGCATAGCCATGTCAAGATAGCCTAACTATAACCCTCGGTTTCTAAGAAGTTATTCAAGATAATCCATTGTTCAATGTCATGTCCAGTGACTTGATTAGCTATTGTTAATTCCATCAAACAATGAAAACAGCTAACATAAGATTAGCAGAACTATTCAGGGGGAAATGTCACGAGTAAATAGGTAACATTAGCCGACCACTTCCAATCCAACGACTGGTTCGGTCAGTAGTTAACTGTAGGGCGTAGACCAACGCAAATCTATTTATGTTAAGAAAAGATCACTCGTAATTAGTTAACAAAATATAAACATTGTAATTTCCGAGGTTAATCACTTTTGTTATGAATATGTTTGACCCATTCTCGGCAGAACCCAGCGCGTCTGAAATGTCATTGAACTGGAGATAACTTACCGACATTTTAAGATTATGAGGTACAACAAAAATAATAAATTAAAAGCAACAATTCAAGGCTCTCGGAGTCAAGGAAGGTTCTCAATACTGCAAAAAGGTCACACATGCAATGACCTATCAGCAAATGAATCTTTATATCGACGATTGACTAATCCGCGCGGGTTTCGGCAAAAAAAGTACATATGGTCTGTTCCAAAAGTATCTGATTAAAGTGTAAACAAACCCTGATCAGGTTAAATTCTCAGATAGTCTAAGAATAGACAATCATTCACTTAATGGAATTAGTAACACATTCATCTGTATTTAGAAGGTTTCTTCTTTAGATATATTTCACCACTCACCAATTTTTCCGACGGTTACTTTTTGAGTAATATGATTAAATTGTACTTAAAAAATCATTTAAGGAAATTGAGGTTAAAAAATTAATTAGTGAAATAAAAAATCACCCACTAAAGTAACACATTCATCTGTATTTAGAAAGTTTCGACTTTAAATCTCACCAGTTTTTCCAACAATTATGGTTTAAATAACATGTTGCAATAAAATTAACCTCAATTGTTAAATGAAAAACCACTTTATGGTGATTAAAAATCTGAATTGCGGGTTTATTAAGTATTTAAATAATCAAATTAAAGAATCCAATTTGTAAGTGGCACTACAAATTGGTATCCACGGGTAGGTTTTCTGATCCATTTGTTTACATTTTCACCAGATACTTTTGGAACAGACTATAAGTAGGTACTTCTAAATTGTTATTGTTGAGTTTACCTCAGCGAAGGGCGAGACGAAACTGCACAGGCATACGACACCACTGTCAGCGAAGAGTTTGGCGACCTCTGCCACTCGCCTAATGTTTTCCTCACGATCCTCCTTGCTGAAGCCCAGGTTTTTGTTCAGACCAGTCCTTATGTTGTCACCGTCGAGGCCGTATGCAGGGAATCCTGAGGAAAAAAAGTTATAAGTTGAAAAGAGGTCCAGGAAGGACTTGGGCAAGGCCTTTGCCCAGCAGTGGGACAGCAATACAGTATCCTAATCCTAACTAATATTATAAATGTGAAAGTGAGTTTGTTTGCTACGCTTTCACGCTAAAACGGCTGAACGGATTTGGATGAAATTTGGCACATGGGTAGACCTGGAGAACCTGGATCGCAGACGATGTCGCGGGCATCAGCTAGCAGGTTAATAAAAAAATTAAAAAACTCTATGCCAAGGAGAACGGGCAACTTTTTTGTTTCAAATTCGAAATTGTGGAGAAGGAAGTCTCTATGCAGTATAAGTTACAGTCAACTAGAGGTTCCTATCAGAGATATTAAAGCTGCACATCTCCTGTCTTATATTAACCTTATCAGTAAGATAAGAATACTAGAGTTATACCGATTTATGTTATTTATATTGTCTTCGTACTATAAACAAATAAATATGTACAAAGATTCTGAGAAATCGAGAGTCTGTTTTCCAGACGTAACCGTCCTTAACCCACAAGAGTTATGTGACGTTATTATCTGGAAATATCGCTGCGTTATAAGTAATAATGGTATGTTTGATCGATTATGTATTCTCCTGTTAATTGTAATTAACACAAACACTTTAATAATTAACTAAGCACCACACAAAATAAACTCTTTCCAGGAAAGGAAGTTTGATTTGAAGGTGGCACTGTAGTAGGCGATAACCCGATTTGTATTTGTTTTTTTTTTACTTTTCTGCTTTACTAGACAGCGCATGTCGTGAAAATGTGAAAATCATTTAATTTTTAACCCGTGTAATCCCTAACGGAAGTTAAAAATATAAATTAAAGGACATCATTCAAATTGGTCCAAAAAAATTAAAGTAAAATCAAAATAAAAAAAAAATAAAATCATTTTCAGAAAAACCATCCAATTCCTAACATTTTTTACTATCACACCAAACCCACACACCTATTGGTTATGTTGTTACAGACTAGCAAAACAAAATAAAATAAAATGCCCTGGCTGGAGGCCTTAATTTATTGAGGCAGCCACTTAATTGATTGAGAAAGTCCGGTTAAGCAGCTGACAACCTCCTAGGTGGACCTGAAAGACACCATTAAAAAAAAAAACATCGTACGTCTATTATTCATTACATTTGAAATAATTATGTTTTTAAAACATTTTAGTTGACTTTTTATGCTGCTAAACTCGCATGTAACAACTAAACTATTAGGCGCACGAGTTCGTCTTCATAGTAAAAAATGTCAGGGATTGTATTTTCAATTCACATACAACATTTTTTTTAATGGCCCTTTGGCAATGGCACTTTTCGTTTTTTGGACCAAAAATTTATGAATCGTGAATGATTTCCTTTATTTGAATAAATATAACATTATTTATTACATTCCCGTTTGTCCCACCAGTGGGACGACGGCAGTGGGACGAACGGGAATAAACGCTTTAACCGACTTAAAAAAAGAAGTAGGTTTTACATTCCACGGTTTTTGAAAAATATGTGGCGTTGTCAGTTATATTAAATAGGGTCCCCGTATGGTTCAGGTATTGTATGAAACCATAAGGACATAGAATAATAAAATGGACATAATTCATATTAATACATTCAAAGTCACGAGCCCAAGTTTACCTGATAACCAGATTCCTATGAGCCGGAATTCTAACACTTATTACGTGCAAGGACAAAACACCGTGAGTCAGTGACTTATCAGCGCGTACGCATATTTATGTTCATTTCTAGGCTATTTTACCACAACCTACATAGTTACAGAAGGTTTGTTTCGAATCTAAAGATTTTCTTTTTTGTGAGTTGGGTTACCTTTCGAAAGGAGGATGCTTAAAAAAAATCCAGCTCCAATATAAAGGAAAAGCAATATATCTCAAATCATCAATAAAATAATAACCGGATATGATCATGATCTTTACTGGCAAACATATATTTGAGCATTCTCCTTTGAAAAGTCCTGATAAAAAGCCGAGCATTTGCAAAAAATGTCCGGACATTTAGATACATAGATAGATAAATAATCGTTTATTTGATGCACACAAAAGACATAGCACAGAATACAAAAACACGTTTAAATAATAACTAAATACATGAATATAGAATATAAGGTGCCATTATACAAAAAATATAATTATATTAATAATAATAAATATATGTTATAGGTAGGTATATTTAATAAATTTAAATTTTTAATCTTTCTGTTTCAGTAATTATTAATATAACTATTTATATTTTCTTGAAAATTCCCAAAGTCCGGATGGGGGCCAAAATGCCGGACTAATTTAGACTGATGGTAACCCTATGTGTCAACCTATAAATTTTCAAGTCTGAAGTGAATAGGTTGCTTCTAGCCTAGTATAGATAGAAAGCTGCAATTTAATAGTCATTGACCTGATCCTGAAATAGATTAATCTCAGTAAGCTCGTCAGAATTAAAAAAGTTTGGCTTCCTGTACGACGCCAGAGCCGCGCCGGAGCCGCAAGATGAAAAAATTGCAGAACATCTCAGAATGAAAATGTATAGTTTACGCGTCGCCTGTGCGGCGGGGCGGTGCGGTACATGGGCGATATTCATTCATATACATATATACACAAACATGCAGTCGCCGGTGCTGCTCAGAGTGTACATGGCTGTGCTCGGCGTCACGTCGCGTACAGAAACCTCAAAGTTCGCCCATTATGAAGGTTGAGTGAAACATTTATTCTAATTGCAAAGTAGGTATATGTCTAATCTCTAGAACCTAGAGCCTCAAAACAGAGGGGTAACATACATAAAATGACAATGGGGATGTTGACTGAAAAAAAAATACTATTCAGTCCGTCAGTCAGATAATAAAAAAATATTGGACGCGTATGTTTTGCTTTATCATATTAATAAAAATGGTTTAGATAAAACGCAGTTGGGGAGTGGGGGCTCGCTACGTCACAAATCTGTACAAAATCTACCGGGGCGTGACGTCATGCCACATTTTCACGTGTTGCCTACTCAATGTATTGCCGTAATCTTTTGTTTACATAGAAAAGAAAAAATACGTGTCCAATATTTTCTAATAATGTACCTGAACGACAATTTTTTTTATTTTCTATTGATCGCAATTCCTTTTTGACGGTTCAACCACGTAAATTGTGTTATTATCGGTTTTTAACAGACAAATTTTTCAAACGTATGATGCAATAGTTTAGGAATTTCCTTCAAAACCCTCGGATTGTAATTGAAAGTATGTTACGCAATTACGGTGCTGGTCAAGTGTTTTACATCCAAGTAATCCTAAAGTACTGGATATAGGCCTCTCCCAGGCTGCGTGACAACACCCTGTCCTCCGCCTTCCGTATCCAGCCTGTCCCAGCCACTTTCATAAGGTCGTCGGTCAATCTAGCTGGGGGGCGACCCACGCTACGCTCAAGTAGAGTCTGACAAATTGAAATTCTGAATTCAGATAGATTATAAAAAAATATTGGACACGTATTTTTTCTTTTTTTACGTAATTAAAAGATTACGGCAATACATCGAGTTAAAATGTGGCATGACGCCACTCTTCGGTAGATTTTTTACTGAATTGGAATTGTGACGAAGCGAGCCCCCAGTCCCCAGTTTTGTCTACTTAAATATTTTTTTATTATGTTAAAACAAAAAAATACGTGTCTAATATTTTTTTATTATCTGACTGAAGAATATTTTTTTACCCAGGCAACAACCCTATTCGCTTCTTACATGATTAGGCTTTGCGAATTGGTAATTAATAGTCGTCAGTCCATCTAGCTGGGGGGGCGTCCCAAGCTACTCTAAAGTAGAGTTTGACAAATGACATTCTGAATTCAGAAAACGGGTGTAGATATGTCTAATGTTTTATTTGTTAGTACTGGGCCTTCTCCCTTTCCTGTCATGATAAAATAAACTGGTAGAACGGGACAGTATAACCATATTTGCATAAATAATTATAATGGAATAGTCACGTCTGAAAATGGAATTTACGGATTGAAAACTTGGGGAAGGTTCGATATCATTCGAATGTTAGTGTCGTCAAACCGAGAAGAAGCCTTTTTCAACAAACTCAAACTCAAGCATTTATTTCAATTAAACCATTTACAGGCACTTTTGAATTGTCAAATAGTCGTGTCAGTTAGTCAGAAACGATACAGAATATGATTACTTTCCAATGGTAAGTTAAGGGAATAAATCACACTTCAAAATTTCTCGCGATTCAATTCAATCAATTGGTTAAATCAATGGGTTGGTTAATCAATTTAAGTACCTAACTGTAGAAATACAGTTAGGTAAATCGATTATAACCGGAATCAAGCTTAAGAAATATTCTTTGCAGGTTTTAGCCATATTGCTAAGAGCATATTTAGGTATTTTCTTTTCTTTCTTTATCGTGTGATTAGTGACTAACCTGGTGTCAGACTTTTTATCCCGCCCATGGGCCTCTGACTTGGCTTCACATGCCGTCGAGAAATATCTCTCGGGCATCCTCACGATTTTTTCCTTCAACGTTTTTGAAGGAAGTGATAATCATACAATACGTACGTGAATTTGAAAAGTCAGAGTTGCGTGCCTCGGCATCGTACTCAAGACTTATAACTTGGCAGTCCGATGGTCACACCTCTAGCCTCACTGCTGCATGTTTAGGTAATAATTGATATTATGCATGGCAAACTGAAGACGATTCCATAGAACGTCTTGTAGTGCAGGGAAGGTGGAAGGAACAAGAGCACGCGGCAGATCACCCATGCGATGGACCGACCAGATTTAATCCGCAGTGGGCGGCCCATTACACGAACGCTCACAGCCGTGCAGCATGTTGCAGCCGACAGAGAAAGATGGCGTCGCATTGTGAGGCAAATCACGGCTGTCAAGGCTGTCACGAAATCTCACTGCAACATGATGACTACGACCGCTCTGTCAAGAGTGCACCGACAAAGAAGAAAAATAATAAGCCTTTGCCAAAGGCAAGCTGATACTAATGTTACCGATGTCAATGATTAATAAAAATTTCTATTTTGAAATCATAATTATAATGTGTATTTTGAACCGACTTCCAAAAAGGAGGAGGTTATAATTATGTTCGTCGCGTATGTGTTTTTTTTTTTTTATGTATGTCCGCCGATGTCTCCGTCAATTGCGGACCGATTTTGAAAACTCTTTTTTTGTATGAAAGGGTATGCTCCCAAGTTGATCCCATATAAATTGTATAAACTTTGCTTGGATAGTTTTTGAGTAAGCTTCAATAATACGTATTTTTCCCACTTAGTATATGTGGATGATATATGATGATAACTTCCTGTCACTGTTATTTACATATCAGGTAGTGGTATTTGAATTTGTGTGGGGTAGGTACCACAAATAAAAAGGGAAAAAAAAAACGACTAAAAAAAACCACTACAAAGTGAAAAGTAACTTTAATTTTTGAAGTAGGTGGCAAAAAACGAAAATTCTAAACCAAAGACACCGACTTCCGAAATTAAAGTTATTTTGCACTTTGTAGTGTTTTTTTTGGAAGTCGGTTGTTTTTTTAATTTAGAAAATAATTTAATCAACAAATGCATGGAATGTGAATAAAATAAGTAAATAAATAATATAAAAATTTTATTAGATAAAACTTGTAATAATGTAAGCAAATCACAATTTGTATTTATTATTTGATGGAAATGTAATTGCATGTCACCATCAGAAATAAAGACAATTTGAATGTTAAGGCGTGTGCAACAAATACCTAATACTTACTACAATATCCAATTACAGTTTTAAATTACTTTATGTAGGTCACCATTCTACACATGGTTAATTAATTACCTACTTTATATAATGAGGTTCGTGAGTTCTAATAATAGTATTTTTAAGTTCATTCATATTGTTTAGAACGTAAATGAGCGTCATAAACATTTTTTAAGTAATGGGCACTAAAGATTTTAGAACATTAAAGATATTCAACGTAATGTATTTGAGTGTAAAAGGATGACACCAAACATTTTTTTTGTCCGTCTGATAGGTTATAAAAACATATTGGACATGTATTTTTTCTTTTTTTACGTAATCACGGCAATACATTGAGTTAAAATGTGGCATGACGCCACTCTTCGGTAGATTTTATACTGAATTGTGACGTAACGAGCCCCCACTCTCCAACTTTAATGCGTTTTATCTAAATTTTTTTTTTATTAATATGGTAAAGCAAAAAATACGTGTCTAATATTTTTTTTGTTATCTGACTGACGGACTAAATAGTTTTTTTTTTTACCCAGACGACGTCCTTATTAACTAATAGCCTCTTAAATGATTAGGCTTAGCGAATTGGTAATTAATATTATAGGTAGGTACCATAGGGTACCATAGAAGAACTTCATATCTATACACCGTAAGGACTATTTCTGCTTGCAGCACTCGGCGGCTATAGAACTGGGGCGGTAACAGATATGGCCATCATGTTCATGGCATTTTGTTTTCTAACTGCTTAGATATTTTGATAGTACGTTGAGTCTGAAAAAATTGGCTGTAGATGGGTGAGCGTGACTAAGAAGTAGTGTGGAAGTCGGTTGTCATGGTATGGGTATGTGATGCGGAGAAATAAGCAGAACATGGCGTGAGGAAACTTTTGAGTATGAATATGAATGGCTATAGTTACCTAAGTGTAGGAGAAGACAAGACAAAGGACTGTATGAAAAATTACATTGACTAGAGAGGACTACCTACTCCAATCAATCAGCCCAGCCTTTTCCGAACTATGTTGGGATCGGCTTCCAGTCTAACCGGATGCAGCTGAATACCAGTATTTTACATGGAGCGACTGCCTATCTGACCTCCACAACTCAGTAACTGGGTAATACGGGTATTAGGTAGGTAATAGTCTTTCGGGCTTCTGACGACCCATAATGACTGTCAAAGATCCACGAATGAGAGCCGGGACCAACGGCTTAACGTGCTTTAAGAGGGACGGAGGTGTCTCGGTTTGTAAAGATGGTCACCCATTCACGGCCCAACCCCGGCAAGCGTAGCTTAACCTGGTGGATCGACCCGTGCGGCTGTTATTAATTAGCCACGAGCTCCGTGAGGACTACCTACTTACCGACGGCATGAAACTGAACGCAATCAGCATTTCTAAAACGTGTTCAAGAGCTGTCAGTGTCAAAAATAGTATGGAAAATTGTACAGACAGCTCTTGAACGCTGAGTGCTAAACGCGTTCAATTTCATTGGTGAAATCCGCACTAAATAAACAAAATAATCCCGCTTTATTGATCCTAAGTTATGAGAAAAAACGTGTTATTGTGTATACATTCTCACCAGATATTATGCAATCCTGGCAGATGTTTAAAAAATATTGACCTAAGACACAAAGTTATAATAATAATAAAATAGTAATGTGTGCTTAAGGGTCTGTTTGTCATGTTTTAAACATCTGATTGTATAATAACGGGTATAATCTGCGTTCGCAATTAATCTGCCAAATATGTAAACAAACACGAATTTTCCACTTAGACAAACATCAACTTTATGCGTGAGTGTAAATAAAGTTGATTTTAGACCGACTAGTACTGTTGAAAAAGTCATAAAAATATGAAGTTGTAGCGTAAACTGAACCTTATTTTAGGCTTTACAGTTGTTTTTCCCAAAACGAGAATTATGAACGCAGATTTGGTATAAAAACTTAATATTAAATGATTAAGTAATTAATAAAAAATGTTTTAAGTAGATTTTCCGTTCCAAGTCGGAGTTACTGAACGATACCGTTTTAAGAACCACGCATATAGCTCTTAGTTTATTTGTGTTCTAGATACCGGTTTGTTAAAGTGTTTTCTAAGACACAAGTCAATAAGCGAAAGTAAACACCGCTTTTCCGTTTCATGGTTTTACAGAATTTAATTTAAGATTGATTAGTAATAGTAAGAACGACTATATAATAAAATGAATTTGTAAATGTATGACTTGTTAACAGCTCTCGGAAGGCAAACATATTCCTGGAACTCTTCCTGAATTTTATAATTAAATAATTGAGAGCAATAAGGAGCTCTTAGAGAGCTCCTTATTGCTCTCAACCTTATTTGATTTCACCATGTAATAACATCTATAGCACTGTTTCCTATTAACGACTTTGCGGTATTACAGAAAGCATCAAGCTGAAATTTCAGGAAAAATGGGCCTTACACTCTTAATACCTGGTCCTTTCACCTCTACTCTCTTCATCTCAACTAACATTCATTGTACCACAAGTTACAGGTAAGGTCTATTTAAATACATGTTTCCACTAAACAAACATCAACTTTATGGTAGTGTAAATAAGTTGATTTTAGACTGAATGGTATTGTTGAAAAAGCCATAAAAATATGAAGTTGTAGCGCAAACTGAACCTTATGAGTAGGCATTACAGTTGCTTTTCCTAAAACTCGTATTTGTTTACATATTTGGCAAATAAATTGTGAACGCAGATTAGGTACCAACCTTTAGAAACCAGATAAGCTTCAAGCGCGAACGCTATGCTGGTCTTCCCAGCCCCGCTGAGTCCTGTGAACCATACTGTGCTGCCTCTGAAAGCCCTGCTTCCGAGAGCACGACTTCTCTTCGCTCTGGACACCTGGTGCTTCTGCTCCACTACATTTGTCGCCACTTGTGCGCACTGAAACAAAAAGATAATTGTTATAAAAACAATGTAAATGGAAAGTGTTACCCTGCAAGTTAATAAGGTTGAATTTAATTATGATAACATTTTGTGTTAGAAGGTGTGATGTGGCATTCGGATGTTTTAAAACGTTTTTGAAATGCTGGGAACCTAATGAAACGGGTGTCGACAGTTTATTTTTAACCCGACTACGGCGAAGCAAAAAAGAGGGTTATGATTTTGACCGGTATGTATGTATGTACATCTGTTCCTTCGGAACTTCTAAACAAATTATAGTCGGTTCGATTTATGCCTTAAGACGCAGATAATACCAGTGACCATAAGTGTTTAGCTTGCGTGTTCTGTACTGAGCTCACGCAACGCGTCGTACGTCCAGCCAGTAATTAATAAGACTCGTTAATCCAGAGCGGTGTCCCTAATTATACGCATTATTAATTTATTATACGTTTTTTGTATGTACAAAAGGTATTTTAATAAAACACGTATACGTACACTAAAATATCAATAATTAAATTATCTTTAAAATGGTGAAGGTTTCAGAAAAATACGCTTGATAGATTTTGCGTGATTGTCAGTTTTTTATCTGCGTTACACATAACTTTACAAATTAATTTCACAATGTTAATAAATATAATCTAAAATATTCCCATATTAAGTTATTAAGAAAATGCTCGTTTTTAATTTATATTTTTTTCCAAGACATTAACACTACTCGTTTAGACGTGATCTTCAGTATAAAGTCATTAAAAGTCTGTTATCGTCGCCTTAACACGTGACTCCGGATTTTTTTATTTGTCTATCTGTATGTTTTTTTTCAACCTTTTTATTAGACTTTTATCGTTTTATAACTTTTATTTTTAGCAAATAAGGAATAAGTAGGTATTTAATAAATCCTTGATGGAAGAAGACCTCTTCCATCGTTTACAATCAGGCGAGATTAAGGTCAAGTGCACACCTATTAAATAACAATAAAATTCAGAATAGGGAATTATACGTTTTTTTTTCCGGCTCAGTTAAAATTAGCAATCAACAGATATTTTACCTAACTGCAACCAGGAAACTGGGTAGGCTATATTATATCGAGGTGCCTGATGGTCATTAAGAGTGGATTGATTGGAAACTATGAACACAATCAAATTACTCGGTGTCTCGGCCTCGATAAAGGTCAGACGTGCTTTATACACGTTTGAGTATTTATTTTTTAATAACAGTAAAATGTTTCAATCTTAGTTAACTTCCTCTTCCTTAGGCTGGTTTCACAGCTGTCCAGGAGACCAATACGGGCTCCCGGGACCCGTACGGAGACACACGTGAGGCGCTAGAACATTGTTTCACAGCGACGCGGATTGGTCCGTACGCGACCCGCTCCGAGTAGAGCCCGTACAACGTATCGTACTACTCCCTCGTTTCAGAGCAGTACCGGTCGCTACCCGTACGGGTCTCCCGTGTACGGACGGCCCGTATGGGTCCTGGACAGCTGTGAAACCAGCCTTAGATTATGCAGATTCAGTTAGAAAATGTTAGATGACGTCGATGAAAACTATCTATCTATTTATTTATTTAACATAACATCACGCCTGTAATCCCCGAAGGGTTAGGCAGAGGTGTAGCTATAGTACGCCTGTTTCACCAGTTATGTTTTTTAAGTCCCATCCATTTATTTATTTATTAATAAATAAAGGATTACCAGCAGCTTATGTATAAAATATATCTTAAGTATAGGTAACAATCATCCTTGGACTTAAACATTACACAGTCGCCAATTAGTATGTTAAGGTAGGTTAAGGTGCATAGATTAAGGGCCGGCGCACATCTGGTGAGGCGCACCGCAGCGCGGTTGTCACAGCCAAACAAATATCAACATTGCAAACCTTCAAATAAAGTAGGAAATAAATAACCTGAGACCTTTTTCCGCTTAGATACTTACTCTCTCGAGCTAATGGAAGTTTATTTATTTTCAACTGCTACAAGGTCGATATTTGTTTGGCAGTGACAACCGCGCTGCGCCAAGTGAGCGGCCCTTACGCTTGCTATAGGAACTTTCCCAAAAAACAAACCACTTTGCAATTTTTTGAATATAAGGACCAATTCTGCAATATAGCTGATAAATTTGACATTCAAACACCAATCTGCATCCTTCACAGAAGCATATACAATCTTTTATCATGGTACTCTGGTATGATTATGAAAACCAATGACCCGTGGCGCAAACCTTCGTGCTAGCCATACATGCGCATATTACCGACTGCTAACATAGATTATAATCAAGCAGTATCTACATTTAACTACTGTGTTTGTCGATATTTGTTTGGCAGTGACAACCGCGCTGCGTCAAGTGAGCGGCCCTTACGCTTGCTATAGGAACTTTCCCAAAAAACAAACCACTTTGCAATTTTTTGAATATAAGGACCAATTCTGCAATATAGCTGATAAATTTGACATTCAAACACCAATCTGCATCCTTCACAGAAACATATACAATCTTTTATCATGGTACTCTGGTATGATTATCAAAACCAATGACCCGTGGCGCAAACCTTCGTGCTAGTCAGCCAGCCTATGCTAGCGCATATACATGCGCACATTACCGACTGCTAACATAGATTATAATCAAGCAGTATCTACTTTTAACTACTGTGTTTTACGAATTCAACTAATCATCACCTGTTATGTTGACGTTTTTTAAGCACCTACTTTCAGAGTCGAGGCATGTGCATGCCTGGATGCCTGCACATTCTCCTTAAGGCGAAAGCGTCAAGGTAGCCCGCGAAATTCAAATTTTCTTACCCTTTTGCAATTTTCAGGTCAGTATCATGTTGTATGTTGATCTAAATATGATTTGCGGCAGTATCAAATGCTTATTTATAGAATTATGATCATGAAAATGATTAATACAACTCTCTAAGTTCATATAATTGCATTGAATGACTATTTCATGAAATCGTGACATTTGGCGATTGGAGTTGTATTGCTGATTGTTATGATTATAATTATGTAAAGCCATATTGGTTGCGGTCGCGAATCATATTTTAACCAACATAAAACCTCACACTGACCTGCAAAATGTAAAAAACTAAAGAAAATTTTAATTTCGCGGGCTACCTTGGCGCATTTGGCGCCCTTAACTCAAAGACCACAGACAAGTTGTGTGTGGTCCAAGACATTCTGGGATACGGATATGGTTGTGTGTCACAACGGTATCCGTATCCCAGAATGTCTCCTTAGAAAGTAAACAACATGACATAACATTATGAACTTTAACACTTTCTAAATAGGACCAATTTTGCAACCAAGTCCTTAGGATCAGAAGTACCGCCAATTGTATATTTTGTAGTGTATTACTTTTTCTCTATGTAATGTATAATCTGGTGTACAATAAAGTATATATAAATATAAATAAATAACTACAAGGCTGGCTTTAAAGTTTTTGTTTATTATCCATACTTACCTCTGTTTTGATATCAACATTTCTACATATTTCATTTTGTAAATCTTCAATTAATATTATAAAGAGAAAAGATTTGTATTTTTGTTTGTAATGAATAAACTCAAAAACTACGAGTACTGCACCGATTTAAAAAAATCTTTTACCAGTAGTATACTGTAATATACAGTATGTTAACAGGCATTCCCGTTAACCCGCAATTGTATAGCGTCCATACATGCTAAATCAAATATAAACATTGAATACAAATATTATTATAGTATAAATTCTTTTATTTTTTTATTAATAAAATATTTCCAAAAAAAAATTAAATTGATACGTACGAAACACTCACACGCGCACTTGTCGCACTTGTCCTTCCACGTTGAAAGACATTACAAGTGATCACTTGTCTTAACGTGGACGGACCAGTGCGACAAGTGTATCATGACAGAGTTGTTGAATAGATTCACGCATATATAGGTACTGAATAAATTACCCGACTTGGTTTTACATTAGATCTCACAACGTTTTGCGGTAGAAGAACTGCGTTGCGAGACTTGTATTTTTTTACATGAGATTATTTTAACTGTATGTTAGTCATAATATTAGTTAAGTATTCTCGATATTCGATTTGTAAATATTCCACACAATCCTAATCGACTATTTCCGACAAACTACTGTATAAAGCTCATTCGCCTAAATAACATAATAATCCAATACCTACCAATACCATTGGTAGTAATTCAGTCAGTCCTTAATTGCAAATTGTATAAATCAATTTAATGGTAAAGGGCATTATAGTACAACCTTGGACAAGTTATTAAATGCAATACTAGGTATTGCGTTCGAAAATGAATGCAATGGAATAAACCTACTACTACTACTATTTTGAGGAGCTATTCTGGCTATCACGCCGAAATCCTCATCAGATCTAAAGTAGCCCCTTTTGGGAGGAAGTATCCCTCCAATTAAAATTCCCGACGATAAAAAAAACTATGAAGTCGTAAAGCCTGTAGGTACGAGGGGTATTCAATAAATAGTGAGAATGAGTAAGACGCAATTATCTTTTATTATATATTATTTTATTTTTCGACGTAGTCACCTTTCAGGTTTATACACTTTGTTTATCTTTTCTCTAATCCTAAAATTCCCTTTCTAAAAAAAATCATTTACGGCGGCGACTACTCCGTCATCATCTTCGAATTTCTGGCCCCTGAGATGTTCCTTTAAGCGCGGAAATAGGTAGAAATCACTAGGAGCAAGGTCCGGTGAATATGGAGGATGTTCCATCAATTCGAAGCCAGCTTCTTGAATGGCAGCCATCGCAACTCTGGACTTGTGCGCAGGGGCGTTATCTTGGTGAAACAAAACAACTTTAGCGAGTTTGCCACGCCGTTTCTTGCGTATTTCCTCACGCAACTTTGTTACTTTTCCTGCGTACATAGTCCCCGTAATAGTGGCTTCATGATTAAGATATTCGATCATTACCACCCCTTGGCTGTCCCAGAAAAGAGAGCCCATGATCTTTCCGGCGGATGGAATCGCCTTAAATTTCTTTGGAGTTGGAGATGACGGTCGCTTCCAAGTCATGGACTGTTGTTTCGTTTCCGGGTCATAATGGTGAAGCCATGTTTCGTCCATAGTCTTGGTGACTTGTACCACAGGCGTTGCTTGCAATGCCTATTTCAAGCACCAGTCTTTCACAAATGTAAACTATCCTAAAGCTAGTTTTAAGCACCACTACTGTACATTTGTGAAGAGAAAAATAAAAATATACTTATTATTATAGTTATGAATCGAGCCAAAAATCGGTCAGGATCTTGTTGTAACAAATCCGTGAAATTCTCAGTCGAGTTTGTTTCTGCGCGTCAGAAAGCATTCTGGGCACCCAGCGCGCTGACACTTTTTTCATACTCAAATGGTCGTTTATAATATTATGGACACTTCCTATCGAAATCTTTACTTCTTCAGCTATAAAACGAACAGTAACACGACGATCCGCCAAGACAATATTTTCAACTTTTTTTCTTTTTTTTTTTTGAGCCTTCTAATACAGGCATTGTTTGCCTAAAAGGAGGCTCCAAACACGTTAAAATGTAATGTAATTTTCTATTTGGCACAATAAACTATTTTGTATTTTGTATTTGTATTAATCATTTGTTCAGTCACTGCCGATATGGGGCGTCCCGTTCGTGGGTCGTCGTTAGTGGAAGTTCTTCCTCGCTTGAACTCAGCACACCAACGCGCAACCGTAGAATGTGGAGGAGCATGAAACCCAAATGTTGCTCTCAAGTCTTGATTTACCTGCTCCGTAGTAAAATTTTTCAAGCAGAGATATTTTATTACCGCGCGAACTTCAATTTTATCAATTTTTAAGAACACGTTCCGAAACGACGCAAACAATAGACTTATACTTTTAAAAAACAAAAGTGAATTAATTGCTTTTTTTTAAATCATCTTAACTAATGTCTGGGCTATGCCTGCCAGTATTTATTTTTTTTCTTTCCAAGGAGAATGTATCGCATTCTCACTATTTATTGAACACCCCTCGTATACCAAGTTTCGTTTAGATTGGTTGTAAAATACGACCTAACACACGAAAGCAAATTTTGCCAGACTTCAAGCAGAGACGCTTCGCTCGCTCGGTCAATCCTAATCCTAACTAATATTATAAATGCGAAAGTGAGTTAGTTTGTTTGTTACGCTTTTACGCTGAAACGGCAGAATGGATTTGGCTGAAATTAAGGACATGGGTAGAGCATGATCTGGAAAAGGACATAGGATAAGTATCTTTTATCCCGATATTCTGGGGATCGAGACTTATGCGGATGAAACCGCGAGGCGTAGCTCGTACGCTATAATTTATAAAGACATCACGCAGGCGAAGCCGCTGTTGGCTAATAAAGTAATAGATTCAAGAAAGTAACAGGTGAATTAGTCATTTTAAATTTTTGTCACCTCGAATCGGTTGACTGATATGGATAGATGAATCACCCGAATAAAACTTTGACCAAATCAATTTATTTGTCATGTTTTATCTGATAAATATGTTATTGCAGCACGCGTAGCATGCCAACAATAGAAACGGGTTTTGTCGACGGAAGAATAGACAAAATGACAGATTGTGATTGTTTATATCTGTTATTTTGTCTATTCTTCCGTGGACAAAACCCGTTTCTATTATGGTCATGCTAAGTGTGCTGATTTTTAAATCAATTACTAAATATATTTAATTAGTTTAACTGTATTAGGTAACAATTTATGACAATGTTGTTGGATAGATGCTCCCATATATAGGTACTGAATAAATTAACCGACTTGGTTTTACATTAGATCTCACGTTTTGCGGTAGAAGAACTGCGTTGCGAGACTTGCATTTTTTACATGTGATGCTTTAGATGGGATTATTTAACTGTGTGCTAGTCATAATATTAGTTAAGTATTCTCGATATACTATTTGTAAATATTTCACACAGCCCTAATCGACTATTTCCGACAACCTTGCTACCGTATACAGTTCATTCGCTTAAATACCATAATAATCCAATACCTACATTGGTAGGTATTGGATTATTATGGTATTTAAGCCATTGGCCATTGACCATTGGTCGTAATTCAGTCCTTAATTGCAAATTGGATAAATAATTTCAATGGTAAAGGGCATTATAGTACAACCTTGAACAAGTTATTAAATGCAATATTAGGTATTGCGATCGAAATGTCAATGGAATAAACCTACTGTTGCATTGCGAATCATTTATTTTTTCGAATCTTTTTCTTAATAAGTACGGCGGTAATTTCTTTTACAATGCATTTGCTCGAAAAGAGCCTTTTCCAAGCAGTAAATTAGTGCGGAAAGTGTCACTTTTTTTCACTTTTTACTTTTCTGTATTTTTTTAATTTTTGTGGCCGTCGTCAGCCCGTTGCAAATAGTTTTTATTATTTGAGAAAAGTTTTACAAATCAGATGATGATGATAACGATGACGATGACGATGGTGATGGCAATGGCGGCGGAGTCAAAGTCGACTTTGACTGCTGACTTTGAGTCGAAGTCAAAGTCAAAATCAAAGTCGAAGTCGAAGTCGAAGTCGAAGTCGAAGTCGATGTCGATGTCGATGTCGATGTCATGAATGTTGATTTTATCATTTATACGTCGTAATATGTAGATGGTAGGTAATCGCCTATGATGTGTACATCATATGCGACTACAGTAAGACACAATGCATAGTAAAACGTTGTATGATACACGTGCGTAAGATGATTTCCGACTCGTGTCGACTTATACACTCATCGGAAATCACCTACCTTCCGCACTTATAGCATAAATAACTATTTTTGAGTGTCCTGTTTTGTAGGGCTTTTGAAGTCATGCAGCAAACTGGATTAAATAATTATAACTGTCAGAACTTTTAGTTTAAATTAATTTTATAATCAAAATCTTTGAATAAGAGATTAATTAACAGTATAAAATAATAAAATTTTGTTTATTCAGAGAAATATACCAACATTTAATATACTGTGCATATTAGCTAAAGTCTTTGAGAGGGTTGTCTACGACCAAGTTTACGCAGCACTGAGTCAGTCTTTCAGCCCTTCTCAGCACGGATTTCTTAAGGGTCGTTCAACTGTATCTAACCTGGCTTTGCTCAATGACTTCTTAACGGACAGAATGGATAATGGGGCACAGGTCGATGTCGTTTACACGGATTACAGTAGGGCTTTTGATAGAATTGACCACAATATCCTTAAAACAAAGCTTTTTAACAATGGTATCAGAGGTGATTTACTTCGTTGGTTTACTTCATATCTTGAAAACAGATCTCAAGCTGTCGTTGTCAGTAACTATATGTCGAGCTGGGTTTCAGCTCCAAGTGGTGTGCCTCAGGGTTCCTTGATGGGTCCGTTACTTTTTATCATTTATGTGGGCGACATCGACTCGTGTTTCCATAACTCAAATTTGCTCTGTTTTGCTGATGACATGAAGATATTTTCTGCAATATCATCAGATGATGACATGGATGCTCTCCAATCTGACCTGGCGCGATTGGATGATTATTGTTTAACTAATAAATTAGACTTGAACCCTGTTAAATGTTCATTAATCTCCTTTAGCAGAAAACGCGTCCCTCTCCCTACAACTTATAAACTTAAAGGGCAGCTATTAAACAGATGCGACGGTGTGCGCGACCTGGGCGTTTTTCATGACTCCAAACTCTTATTTAACGTACACATTGAGCAAATAGTGGCCAAAGCTTCGAAGTCACTGGGTTTTGTTATGAGACTCGCAGGGTGTTTCAAAAAAGCCAAGACCCTTAAGATTCTTTATTGCTCTTTTGTGAGAAGTCATCTTGAATATGCGTCACAAATCTGGAACCCGTGTTATGGCAAGTATATTGATCGTATTGAGAATATACAAAAAAGATTTATTCGTTTTCTATGTTTTCGGCTACGTATACCATACCATTCTGATAATTACATAAATCTTTGCAAGAAATTTCATTTACAGCCACTCAGAAATCGTCGTCGACTAGCAGATTGCACTTTCCTTTTAAAAATTATGTCAAACAAAATTGACTGTCCTGATCTCCTACATAAACTACGTTTCAATGTTCCTCAGAGATCAGTTAGATTTAATCCGCCTATCTCCATTCCCTTTTCCTCTTCTAACTACAGGCAAAACTCATACATGGTGCGAGCGAGTAAGGACTTTAATATTCTTTGTAAAGAGTTTTCATTTGACCCATTTACCATCAATACCTATTCTGCACGCGCTCGGCTGAACGCTGACTTCTTTAAAAGTACATAGTGCTTATTGTACCTTATACATATATATAATTATATACTTTGTTTTTTTTTTTTCGTGCTTGTTAGTGATCCTAAGATTTCTAATACTTATTCTGTTTTTACCCGTGAGAACCTGTAATTGGCTGTATGTTTCATATACAACTGTTATCCATTTATTATAGCTGTTGGTTCTCCTAACAATAAATAAATAAATAAATAAATAATAAATGTTCGGAAACATAATACTTCGAACAAATGTTATTTCGTCTAAGTGTAACTTCGGTAAAAAGTTTTTCGACGAAATGAAACGTCGGAGTAACGAAAAAAATCGAATTGATAATAGGTCAACTGATACAGTGGCAGACGTGACTTCGATGAAGTAAAAAAATACGAAACTATAATAGTTGAAAAGTTTTAGGTGAAATGAAATTCGGTCAAATATTTTTCGAACATATGATACTCGTAAGTAACCATTTTTGACACTTGCTATTAAAATTTTACTATTTTATAAATTTTTGTATAAAATAGTAAAATAACTGGGTTGTGGTCAGATAGGCGATCGCTCCATGTAAAATTCTGGTATTCAGCTGCATCCGGTTAGACTGGAAGCTGACCCCAACATAGTTAGGAAAAAGCTAGGCAAATGATGACGACACATTTTTGTATTATGCTGTTTGCAGCAAATTGGTCACAATAGGTACGTATCGCGAACTATTTCGGCGCTCGTATTGTTAATCATAAACCCATTACATAAATTGTGGTAGATGTACCCAATAATTTTCATTGATATGATCACAGCCGATCAAAGTAGTTTTGTTTATGAAACCAATGGAATCAATGTCACTTTCCCTTTGTCTATTTGTTACTTTGGTAATAGGGCGAATTTGTCATTGGGTCGAACTTTTCAGTAGAGTCAATTAGTCAGTGGGGCGAATGTGACAGCGGGGCTTAGTCAAAACGAATTCTTTACTGGGGTGACTTTGACAGTAGCGCGAATTAGTCAGTGGGGTCACTTTGACAGTAGTGCGAATTAGTCAATGGAGAATTTGAAAGTGGGGTGACTTTGTCAGTAGTGCGAATTTGCCAGTGGAAAGAAATTAACAGGAAAAACGACGAAGTGATTCTAAAACTTTTCAATAACAATTTGCACAACGGTGTTATTATCTCTCTATTTATCCGTACTGTAATAAATGTTAAATAAATAAGTGAAGATAATTCAGTCAGCAATAATTGTTCTAATGGCTGCATATAGCTAAGTAAATATTTAGTTGTTATGTAATGTAACATTATACACTGTAGTGAAACAACATTAAGTAGGTACGCTAGTTACAATGACGGGAAAATAAAAACAATAAAACAAAGTACTTACTGTTTCGCTATTAAGTACATGTGGGATACTTGAAAAAGGAAGGCAACAAAAACAAAACGAGTGCCTTTCATAAATTAAAAATAATTATTTAGCTCAGTTTCATGAGAATTACGATATCTTCTTGGAAAAATGGAATAAGTATGTCTTGATACTAAATAAAGAACGTCTTGCTCAGCCTCGGCAGTTAGCCCCGCTATCAACCAGCTATTCATTCTCGTACAGATTCTGCTGCCAACAGAATATTGTCATCAAACTGTTAATCTAAACTTGTAGGTTATGTACTGCGTGAGTGGCTTTACTAGCGAGGTAGCATGAATCCGCGCGAGAAATGTGGAGAAAGTCGAATGTTTACGTAAATCTAATGCCAGTAGCGTAACTGTGACATAATACTACACACCTGTATGCTATAATGTTGCATATGAACTATAAAATTATAGTATTTGATATAAACAAACCTTTAGAAGTGACAGTGGACAAAGTAGCAAGCATGGTGTTAGCAGTAAGGGTCATAGAACAGTTCCTTGAGGCACCCCATACACAAACACCCAGACTTTTTGGTAAAAGGACTATATTACTTCTCATGCAAACTAAAATAATATGGTATCAGGGATAAAGTCATTGTGCTAATCGAAAGGTATAATACGCCATCAGTCTTAAAAATGGCTGAGCCTGTATAGTTTTTGCCACCAATAGCTTGGCACAATGTTTCGCATTCCAGGTACTAAACGAACACATTTTCATCAATCGCTACACGTTAATCGCAAAATAATCCGATGTCCACCGTGTAGATACCTAACATAGCATAGCCTTTACACGTGCAGAAATTAAAATTGGACAGTGTAATAAAAACAGCCGAATAAAATTGTGGCTACTACACGCTTACAACACGTTCACTGATCGGAATTAATTTAATTTTCATAACTACGAGTTTGTCACGAAAGGGCCCGATCGATGTATTAAATTATTTAAAGATCAGCATGAAACTGATAGTGTAGTACAATAGGTACAGTAAAACGTATAACACAAATGATATATAATATTTATAGTCTGTAAATTGGTCTTTTACACGTAAAAAAATAACGTATGTTTTAAAACTAGATGAGTTCAGTGTTTCCTATCTAACTTCTCTAAGAAGAAAGACCGAAACAAACTCAGAGGTCACAGCCTCTTTTAAAGTACAGACAATCTTGGTCAGGGTATATGAAGACCATGCAGATTAATATCTGAGTTGGTCTTTTGAGAAAAGAATCACCTAGCTTTGAGTGGACCTGTCCAGTCAGTGCACGCATTTGTCAGTAATCGTGCAGCTCAATTCAGAACTTAAACGAAGAAAAGGGAACTGGGAACTGTTACAAAAAATTAAAATATTTAAATCATAGATTGTAACTATGGCATGTTTACGAGCCTAGTGCAAGATAAGATAATGCAACGGTATGAAGTAACAACAGTAAGATTTAGATTTTAGTCTTCGCTTAGATGGAATCTATTCTAGTTTAAAAACGAAGGACCAGTACCCTAACTGCGTAATACACGATCAATCTGAATCGTTTTGAAACAGGTTGCAAATCCATAGCTTCATAAGCTCAAAAAAAAAATCTGCTCAGCAACGTAAATAACGCAATGAATGTTGTTGAACTGTCAAAATATGTGGATAGCTGTTAGACCTTTCATGGATAAGTTATTGGCAGCACTTGCTCTGGCGTGGCTGTCTCGCATAGTGTCATAGAAGAGTGTATACTGAATTTCGACAGTTAATTATTTCGACACGGTTCCAGTTTCGAAAAACAATAGTTCGACTACTCATTGCTTCGAAAGAACATATTCATAATCGACTAGCATTAGTCCGACAGAACATACTTCGACAAAACCCTTCTTCGTTATGCACTTGTTCGGCCGATGTCTATTTTGACGGAACATACCTTCGACATTACGCTGAAATGCGACAATAATAATAAAATTTCGCTTTATGGTTTTAGGTACAATATAAAAACATAAATAATAATCAATTATGTTTTTAATTGTAACAAATCTTTGCACAGTTTAATAATTTCTTCAGATAATTTAAATCGTATTAAACCTAATATTAATAAGTCTTCTTGATTATTTATTAGACATGTGAGTAACGTAATGCTATTTTTTCAGTAGCAAATGTTTTTGCAGCCTTTTGTTCTGCTGTAATTGATTTTTCATTTTTGATTTCTTTTATAACTTCTTTTTTTACTTCGGCCAAAGTTTAAAAAAACAACATTTTTTTCTATTGAGTAAAGTATTCCACCTCATATGCCAGCTAAAGATTGAATTTTGTGTCGAAGGAAATCCACATTCAATGGAATCTGCAAGTTCTGCAACATTTCTGGTGGATAGGTACTTAAGTACTTTTGAATATGTAACTTTAAGTGGACCTGTCTTTTGTTCTACCTGCTTATCGTTAAGTGTTTCAGGGGGTTATATTGTATAGTGTAAACAATACTCGGATTGCAAGTAGTTTGTTTATAATCACTGATGATTACAGAAGTGTCTGTGTTCTTGTATTATGTCGATTTCTGATAAAACTACTGGATCAATTTACACGAAATTTTGCAAGTTACATTATGAATAGACAAATTAACTAACAACAGCGTTTTTTTGAGAGTCCTACGTAATATTTTCATAACATTCAAACAAACTTCGAAGCGCGCGGAGCGGTTTTTTTAAATTTCCGTTTGACTTTGTAAACACTCATCCGAGTGATAATGAGTAATTTCTAATAAATAAAAAATACTAGGATACTAAATAAACCTTTATTGACTGATAGCTACCTATAAGTAAAAATATACCAGGTAGGTAGGTATGTTCCGTCTTCCGTCGAAGTAAAGATCCGATGTGTGTTGTTCTGTCGGACTAATGCTAGTCGAATATTATGTTCTGTCGAAGCAATGAGTAGTCGAACTATTCTTTTTTGAAATTGTGACCGTGTCAAAATAATTAACTGTCGAAATTCACTATGACAAAATTATGCTGAACGATGGCCGCTTTGCGTGGATGTGACGCATATTTTCCCCCCAACTTGTTATTTTTTGTGTTTGTGCCTTTTCTTTGCGTCATGCATGTTTTACCACAAATAAATGTATTTTCCCTCTTTCAGCCCTTATGAGTTATAAGCAGTTAAACATATAACGGTGGATTTTTAGTAATTTACTGGGTTTTTCTTCAAGCGTGGTATACTTTTGACATTATAAGCGAAGAAAACGAAGAGGTTTTTTAGCGCACATGAAAAGAAGATAATAAGCTAACATACTCCACATGTGGTGGAAGAGCATTATAACATCGCTTTTGAATAAACAGCATTGTTTATAATTATCTGAACAAAAGTTTGGACTAGCGCAGAGCGCTTCTCCGAACGAAACCTAACACTTTCGGTGTAAGAAGGAAACGTTGTACGTAAACAGACAATACCCTAAAACGAAAGATTTTATTAACTACAGCATCGTCGCCTTTAGAATGTAATTATTGTTGCGAACATGTAAGTACTTCGGAAATGGTAAACAATTAGGAAGGTGTACCTATTGGTGAAGTGAAGAGAGGTTTCTGTCGGGTTTTGTCGACGGAAGAATAGACAAAATGACAGACCCGACCTATGCACCCAAAGAAATTCAAAAAGGTAATTGACTTTGGTGGCTTGGATGATGCTATGAAAGCATTGGACTTTTCCCCATTGTACGCCATGAGTGACGCGAATTTAACAGCTACTTATCTGATTGATATTTTAACTAATGTCATTTCTCTTCACACGAGGGTTGTCCCTGTCAGTAACCGTCGCCGTATTATTAAGCCCTGGATCACTCCAGGACTTTTGAGATGCTCAATTAACAGAGACAACCTTCATAAAAAGGTGAAAAAGTATCCGAATGATGAGTCATTACAAATCACGTATAAAAGATACCGCAATTTTTGTAATGACCTATTGAAAAAAATCAGACAAGATTACGAGAAAGAGGAGATTCGTAACGCGAAGCATAATAGTAAAAAGCTTTGGAAAGTCATTAGAAAAATTACTGACACAGACAAACCAAAGCCGCCCGCCCAAGGACTCATAAAAGTTGAAAACCCTCAAGAGTCTGTCAATGAGGTAAATTACTTTTTTTCTAATATTGGCAAATCCCTAGCTGATAGGATAATGGATCATTACGTTCCTAACCCTACCAGTGTCTCAGTCACTCATCCCCATTCAATGGCTTTTCTTCCCACAGATGAAAAGGAGGTAGACTCCCTCATCTCTAACCTAAAAAACACTTGCTCTGAAAGTGTTGACCCCATTTCTGTTCGGTTTCTAAAGCATTACAAGAACTACCTGGTTCCCCCACTTACCCAGTTATTTAATCTTGCATTTTACACAGGCACCTTTCCCTTACCTTTGAAAAAATCACTTGTACATCCTATCCACAAGGCTGGGGACAGAGGCTGTGTCAACAATTATAGGCCGATCTCTATTCTACCTACTCTTTCCAAATTATTGGAACGCCTCATGAACAGCAGACTTACCGAATACCTTGAACGCAATAACCTCTTATCTCAGGGTCAATTTGGGTTCAGGGCTGGGAAATCTTGTGCCGACGCTGTTCATGCTCTGACGGATCATCTTGTTAACGGTCTTGATGGTAAAAAGAAGGCACTTGTCATATTCCTTGACCTGGCCAAAGCGTTTGACACAGTCTCTGTACCCAACCTACTTGACAAGTTGGAAAACATGGGAATCAGGGGTCTGCCACTTAAACTCTTCCAGGACTACTTGTCTGACCGTTTCCAGAGGGTTAAAATAGGTGACTTTGTTAGTGATGATCTACCTGTCACTTTTGGTGTGCCACAGGGAAGTGTGATTGGGCCCTCCCTCTTCCTTGCCTATATTAATGATCTCTGTAACCTACAGCTGCCCCATGGTAAAATCATATCTTTTGCCGATGATACGGCACTACTTTTCACAGCAGATTCATGGGCTGATGTCTACTTTTACGCACAGAAAGGTTTTGATACGGTCCTAGCTTGGTTAAAAAATAATGTCCTTACCCTTAACGTCGACAAAACCAAGTATCTAGCTTTCTCCCTCACAAACAAATGCAATGAATTCATATGCCAGTTCCAGATTAAAGCGCACTCTTGCATTGAATCTAAATTGAACCTTTGCTCCTGTCCTGTTCTACAAAAAACTACCACTATTAAGTACCTTGGAATTATAATAGATAATAATTTAAGCTTCCAGCCACAAATAGATAGTCTAACAGCAAGAATTCGCAAATTAATCTTTCTGTTCAGGGGTCTTCGTCACGTAGCTGACACTGAGGTTATAAGGTGGGTATATTATGCGATGTGTCAGTCCCTTCTGACATACTGCATAGTATCATGGGGGGGGGCTCCCAAATCCAACATTTTGAAATTAGAAAGAGCCCAGCGGGTGGTACTGAAGGTAGCCTGTTTTCTGCCATACATGTTTCCTACTGTTGATCTCTACAAACACTTCAAAGTCCTGTCAGTGAGGCAACTTTTTGTTTTATACACTGTTCTCAAGAAGCACTCCTCCCTAATATTTGATCCCCACTCTATCTCGAGTAAACGCAGAAAATACTCTGTTTGCAATACAGCTAAGGGTCTAAGAACGAGCTTCTCACAAAGATTTTATACATTCCTAGGTTCCCACCTTTATAATAAAATTAATCGCATTACCACTATCTATCACCTAACAAAAAATACCTGTAAGAGTACTCTAGTAGAATGGCTCCTTCAGTTGGATTATAAAGCAACTGAGGAATTACTTACTCATCCAAAATAGTCCGTCCCACTAATTTCCCCACACATCATATTTCACGCATTTTTCACTTCTTTATTGTTTTTTTTTTTTTTTAAAGGAGTTTTTGTTTTTTTTCACTTTTGATTTGGTTTTTATTGATTCCATTGTTTTATATTTAATATTGTTGTATATTTTATGCTCTGCTCCTTCACATTTACTATAACACTTCACAACTATAACTAATTATGTTTACATTCCGCGTGGTGGGACCCTGGTGATCTGCTATACAGGTTTTCCTAGTGCAGACACCAGTCTCTCATAAACTTTGTCACGTAATCTTTAAGCTTGTTTTAAATATTTATCATGTTAATGTTTGTGAAGAGAAAATAAATTATTTGAATTTGAATTGAATTTGAATTTGAGATTGTGATTGTTTATCTGTCATTTTGTCTATTCTTCCGTGGACAAAACCCGTTTCTATTGTGGCCATGCTAAGCGTGCTGGCTGGCATGCAGTGAGACACATTCGATATCAGACAAAACTTCAGAAGGTTCAAGAGTCTTATGACGGTTACGAATCTTTTCCGAATTGGATTTGTATATCAGAACTCCTGCATTGGGGTCGAGACAACACAAACCAAAGAATCAGTAGAATTTTTTTTTGAAGTTTCCTATGATTTATAGAGTCCAGTATGCAAAATTCTGATGCAAGAGTACTACCACTAGTTGCACCTGCACAAAGCGGAATTAATGAGCAAGAGCAACGATGCATTATTTAAGGAGTGCAATTATACTTAATGGTAAACCAACGCCTATGTTTACTTATCTACATAAAACAGACGGATATAACCATTTTTCTTACTCAGACCGGAAAAAGGCTTGTGCAGACCAGCGCGACTTGTCGCGCGACGCGACACGAACAATACAATTTCTATGAAAACTTCACAGTATAACAATAACCGGTGTCGCGTCGCGCGACAAGTCGCGCTGGTCTGCACAAGCTTAAAGGTGTGGAGCAGTAAGAAGTGGTGATTGCGACGAATAAAGGCTTGTGCAGACCAGCGCGACTTGTCGCGCGACGCGACACGAACAATACAATTTCTAAGAAAACTTCACAGTATAACAATAACCGGTGTCGCGTCGCGCGACAAGTCGCGCTGGTCTGCACAAGCTTTTATGTTTATTCATGGAACCACACTTTCATTTCCGTGCTAGGAAATGATTGCATCCCAGGCAGGGACTGACTTAACCAAAAATTAAGGTACCTTTAAAGGCGATCGGCAGGCTTGTATGGGAGTTTCGTACACCTAATAAAATATCGTGTTTTGTGTTTTTTTTTGTTTTAATTGGTAGTCAATACGATAGGCAAGCCCTTTTAAAATTCTTAGATTTTTAGAAGTTGGTACCTAAAAGTTATAACCAGTTTTATTTTTGAGGTTATGTCCCAATAAATATTATTACGTGTAGGCACATAAACATTGTTTTGGTGAAAAAGGATATGTTCTAGATAGCAGGTACTATCTTTGTAGTGTTTTACTTATCCTTACGTTGGCAAATTGACATGAGAATTGTACCTATTCAGTAGGATGCTTTAGGAGAGACCTACGTCCAGCAGCGGACTGCATTAGTTTGATGATGATGAAGTGCTGATGGAGTTTTGAGTGTGGGTAAATAAAACAACTTTGTTTTTGTAGGCAAATACATTTATTTTATTGTTCTTATAATTACTTAATCTATTCTTAATATTACTTCATCTAGGAAAGGGACAGGTCGGGTCATACCTTCATGGCGAGCGTAACTAAGGTACCAAATAATGCTGAATGCTGAAGAATGTGGATGAGTAGCTAGCTGCCAACATGCATGGCAAACATGGTCAGCAGGTGTTATCTGGAAATAATGAAGTGATTTTGAGTATGGTTCAACATTGCTTTATACTATGACTATGACAGTCATACTAACAGAGCAATATGTAACTATTATAACAGTGGTACGCAAACCAAGTTAGGCAATCAAGTGTTAGGCAAGTAACCAATACATGTAAAAGATCACTTATATGTTTGTTAATGTACAAACACAAAAGTGATCGTTTACAGGACAAATTGTAAATATTTTTACACCCACAACAGTGTTAGTAATTTTTTCAAATAATGTTTAGATTAGTTTTAGTAACATACAAATTATTTTAGTATGTTAGCGTGTAGTTTAAATGGTAAGTCTACTTTTTAACACGTAAAAGTTATCACTTCGTAACTGGCACACTCGTACGCAAAATGTTATGGAAACTACTTACATCTCTAGGATATGTCCACAGCCGAATAGTATTGACGATATCTTCACACTCATCGGATAAAGCGTGCCTTCTTATTCGCGACAAGCGAACGTTGCAATTGATGCATTGCAAACTCGTCATTTTAAAGCACGTACACACACAGCACAACTAATAAAGCGTCCTTTCGCGAAAGTACTATCAACAGATAGAGTACGGAGGAGCAGTTGCTCGACTCAACGTAAAGATAATTTGCTAAATTGCTCAGATGCAGTAACAATCCACAGTCCAAAACAACAGCAAAGAACTGAACAGACCAGAGACTCGGAAAGCGGGAAAGATTTTCATAACCTGTCAATAAAATAATTGCCAGTACAAAAAAAACATTGATGGCGAATTTAATTCCTATCATTAAATAGTTAATTATTAAGATTGTATGCAATAATTATTCATTTTAAGGTATAATGTGTAATTGGTTAATTATATTTACTGTTATTTCTATTTTTAAATAATTATTTATCATTTCGAGCCTCGTGATATTTTACAAATGGCAACTTCTAAAAACAGAACTACGTTTAGTTGCGTTTAGTTTAAGATTATATTACGTTTAATTACTTGAATCTTTTAGTTGTTTTAATTAATTAATCCGGACTTATAAAAATACTAATGTTTCATGAAAATGAATGGTTTAGTTGGTTTAATAAGTGGTACAAATTCTATCACAAAACAACAAAAAATGTATGTTGTACGAATCCTGCCGATTGCCTTTCGGTATGACGTCATACTGTTAAATAAGGGTTACCTAAATATTTCGATACCGTTATTTTTTTCAGTACTTACCAGAATTTTGAGGTTAGAAATGCATACCGGTATATTTCGATAGAAGTACTAAAATACACAAGTTTGACACCCCCGCACCCACGCCACGCCGCCGTCTTGTTTTTCGGTACCGAAATCGTGTAAAGGTTAAATAACGGTTTAAAAAGGTATCGGTATAGTTCAACCCTTATTTTAAAGCGGTACCGGTATATTTTTGAGGTATCTTAACCTTTAACCGTAACCGCTTTCAGTCCCTGATCCCAGGCTCCCAGCATCCCTTTAAAATGATTAAAAATATTTTCTAGTTTATTTACAAAAAATGTATAGTGTTAAAAAGTTTTATTAAAACATTATTCTAGCTTAGTAGAGGAGTCGTTACATGCATTTACACAGAGAGAAGATGACCTACCCAAGTTACTTGAGAACCAGTTGCCACAAGCGGATGTGTCTTGTTGTGCTCTTCTGCGTTCGAAACTGATTGGTTTTAATGACATAGACAATCAGAGCCAGCACGCGTCTCTGTACCTAAATATAGCACTTCGAATATGAGAAAAAGGTTTCTTTTAGCGTTTTCTGTCACTCTGAATACCTGTTTGACAGTTTTTTTCTCGATGTGTCATAGTAACGCTTGGGTACTGTACAAATAACACACGTCACGAGGAGGGAAAGTACCGTCCATAAAAACTCAATACATGTAATTTAGGTTAAGAGAATTTGTTTCGTCATCATCATCATCAGGGCTTTCGCTTGCCGGGCCGGACATTGCACTAGCGCATGCGCAGCTGCGAAAAGGAAAGGATCTTTCTCCGAAAATTGCGCCCTAAATCAAAGAAAGTGCAAATGAATTTAATGAGTTTCAAGAGTTTCGATCATCGATTGATTTACATCTATGGTTTCATTGTCAAAAATATTTCATTTTTACTGCTCTTTATTTACTGCCCAGTGATAAGTACACTCAACAACACAAATAAACAAGCCACGCTGACTTGGCAATTTATTCGGTAATAACCCCACACGTATTATTATATCATTCTATTCAGATACTGGGTACTTAATTAGATAAAAGAATCGATATGTAATAAAATATTATTATCTTAATCCATCAAAAGTGCGCTTTAAATTGTACTTGTTCTGTCATTTAGAAACGTCAATGTCAAAATATGATCTTATCTTTGAAGATTTTGAGTAGAAAAGTACAAATACTGCAATTTAAGAGATTATATAAAAAAGTTATCAGTAAGCCCACGTCAGTCACAGCACGGGCGCTCATTTTACCGCAGCCTGGATTTTGAACTCTGAGCTTTGAGCCGAGAGTTGAGAATCCAACAGAGCGCATCCCTAGTGCGTTAAAAAAACGGAATATTGGAATTTCAACTTTTAGCGCAAAGCCAAGCGTTGAAAATCCAGTGCACGGTAAAAAAACGTCACGGAAAAAAGCGCTCGTGCGAATGTGGGCTAAGTCAAGGACTACTTTAGCCTATCAAGATTATATTGTGACACGCTCTGTACGTGAAAAATGCAAAATACTGCTTTATGATTGAACAATAAAAAAATATCGATTTTGTTTGTTGCTACGTTATTCTGGAATAATAAAGTAAGTACTTACGTATGATGAATTTAGATGCAGAGGTTTTGAGTTTCAAGTGGTAAAATTATAAAAATTAAAAATACTTAAATAAGAAACGTAGGTTGAAGACGATTGATAATGCAATGCAATGAAATGGAACAAAATCATAAAAGGAAGTTTTCTAGGCCCATTTGACTAACTTCTGACACAAGTGACTAATTCAGCCATTTTAGTAGTTTCAGCCTCGTATAACAAATTTGAGTCACTTATTAATAACATCAGCGACATATGACTAAATTCAGTTAGTATAATAGGGATGATGACAAAAACATTTTTTTTAGTCCGTCTTTGAGATTATGAAAACGATTATAGTCTAATATTTTTTTATTATCTGACTGACGGACTAATTCGTTTTTTTTTTTTACCCAGCCATCATCCCTATTCACTTAATACAGCCACATAATTATTATGTCTCAATTCAGCCCATGAAAAAAAAACAAGGAAATTCATAAATTTTTGTTATAAAAGGCTGTATATAAATCTGATTAGACATTAACTCACAACAAACTTATACCAGTGTAAATATTCGCGATGTTGTCGAATGATTTATACACCTATCCATAGGTAGGTCTATACTCCATTGGTTTAAGTAATTAAAAAAGGTAAACAAATAGTAAAAAGGGCTTATAAAGATGACACTTTCTTGTTTAAAAATACGTTGTATCCAAATTAAATTTATTTTCGATATTTACGATCATTTATTCTTAAACTACTCTTCGTAGTTGTAACTGCTTGAGCACACATTTTTTGTTTGATTTATAATAATCATATAATATTTTGTAATCTGTCTATTGTAAAGAGCCCAAGAAGACAGGCTCTTTAAACGTCAACGAATTATAATGTTGCTAAATTGAAGAGTACAACTGTTCCGTAACTTGACAACTGAAGTGACGGGTATTACGTTTAGTCGGTTACTTGACAGCTGTTTCGCCCGTCACGTGTTTTATTTTGTTTACCTTTATTAAACTACCTAAACCAACGGAGTATAGGTACTTACTAAATTTGTATTAAATTATTTTACTAAAAATAACTAGCACAATGTGGGTACGCCTCTGCGTAACCCTTCGGGGAATTTAGGCGTGATGTTATGATGTTAATTGATTAATGAAGTACATAAGTATTACAAAAGCCTTTAGCTAATAATACTAAAGTGAGTTACATTTTAGTCTTCCTTTAATTCATAAACAAATTCAATCTTTTGGACACTACAAGCGCATTGAGCATGAAATGCGTACGCGGAATTTATCTAGCGGGAAGTGATTCATGGATATTATATTTTCATAAGAAGTATAGTTTTATTATCCAAATCGTTAATTTTGTAAGCGAAAGTCGAGTAAAATATTTAAGACCGGATAGAAAGCTATACTTTTGAAACAACGTACCTAAACAGAGAAAGCATAACTTACTGATGTAAGAACAAGTATTAATTAATGCTCCCTAGTGCTATAAAGTTCAAATAATTAGTGGTATTTCAAAATCAAAATATTACCAATATTTAAGGAAGTAAACAACACATTTTTTTTATCGACACTTTTAATTCTAAATTTGCCTTAATGGTTATAAATATTATTTTCACTAAATTTAGTACACATTTTGCTTGATAAGTTTTGTATTTAGATTTATTTAAAATAAATATTATTGTTTCAGAAGTAAAGTAAAATCACTAACCGTTCTTTTAGGACCGTTGCCGTTGCCCCATTCCGCAATATTATATTTTTCGAAGACGTCCGTCACCTTCTTGTTCCTTTGCTCCAAACTCATAGTTGCAATTAAAAAAACAAATGTCAAATAAAACTTTCCCGCCAATCGTGAACCGGTGCGTTCGAAAAAATCCGGTTAGTCAACGAACACAGCAGCACGCTCGTCGCTCACGCCGTTGTGCACAACACTGGCGCGCTCGATGAATGATACTGTATTTTAAATTGCTAGTAAATAATGGTAGTAGTTTATTGGACGACAGGACAGTTGCACTGCATTTTAGCCTTGTTAGAAAACGATTGTTGTATATCCGGAAAATAGTATTGTTTTGCTTTTGTGTAGTTACTACCTATTTTTCGCATTACTGGTCAAGCCTGTCACTTTAGGGGAGTATATATTCGCACCTTTCAAGATTTTTTATTTAGTTGGCGGACAACTTTACGTCGCTTTGTTCAACTTTGCAGGCTGAAAATTTAATGGAACAAAAAGGCGATGCTATTCTGGAGTCCAGAGTCAAGTAGGGCTTGAGTACCTACTTCAGCAAACGGTACTTGTACGGTGTAGATAAGATCTAGGTCACCATATAAAATGAATTTAAATGAAAATAACGGTAAGAGTACTTTTAACCTAAAAACAATTTACTAAATTATTACAATACAACCACTGTTGATTTTATAGTGCTACATGGGATCCGGGAAAAAATCGGGATTTTGATGAAACAATAAACCAATGACTCACTCGTTACGTTATTAATTAACAGATTAGGATATCGTGAGTTTTTGTTAGTAACGTAATCAGTTTTTGAACACATTATCGAAATATACATTAGAGAAGGTTTTAGTTAGTGTATGTCAGACGATCATACTCATGACCCAGTGCTTCACCATAGGACCGTAGGACCAAACGCCACAGAAGGAGCTGGCGGGATGAGTTGGACTTCTTTAACAAAAATTGGTCCTTGGCAGTTCTTTACAGTAGATAGGTGAAAGGAGAGCCACCAAGCAGTGGGAGAATAGGGGTTACACAAAACAAGTGTAAAGTAGTATCTGGCTATGCTGACAGAGGCAAAGGCTGTCTTGTTCTACGGGAGTTTTATGCTCCAAAAGGAGAAGTACGGTACCATGTAGTGGTTAGGTTATATGTAATCGTGGGAGAAAACCAGTTCCTCTTGTGACGTACTATCGGCGCAGTACAAGAGGGGCACCCGAGCACTCCACTGTGTTGAGGATACCCCCTCCGTGTCTTGTTAGTATTTCGAAGGTAACACTACACCTTACTAATACGGAGTGTATCCATTAGGATTTCCCCAAGAAAAAAGGGGTCCGCAACTGTGCTCAGGAGTGCCTCGGCACAGTTTTATTGGGGTGGTACGTCGTCGGGTTCACATGGGCGACTGGCCAAGCAAGGCAGTCGGCCCTGCTACAAATTACCGGATCATTTAACACATTCTGCTATTTAGTTAGCTTGTGCTGAAGCAGAAAATCAAATGGTATGAAGGACTTGTCCGCAACTCCACGTCTAAGGACCCGTTCACACGTACCACAACCACACCACATCGCAGCAAATATGGGCAAGCAGTGGTTATGCGTGAATATACTCGTAGTTTTGCTGCAGCTTCTTGCAGTTTGGTAACTACAAAATCAAATCAAAATTGTCAATGCAACTTTGTGTTTGCGATGTGGCTGGCCGCTAGTGCGCGGTCTCGCTGGTGGTTGTAATGTGATCGTTATCGCCCACACGGTTCATTTTGACGGCAAAATGAGGACGGTATGAATAAACTATTCATGTTCATACAAATTAGCGCCCGACCACGTGTTGTCGTTTGGTTGTGGTCCGTGTGATCCCGGGGCCCTGAAGGTACAGTTTCCTAGAAGAGCAGTGGCCGAACTTAACGGCCGCAGTGACGGCTGTCATGAAAATGATGACAGCGGCAAAGATTTAAATCGTTAGATTCGCCCTACCGCGTCAAAAGATAGTCGTGTTTCTGTATCGTTTTGACACCTCTGACACACAATGACGCAGTAACTACACTTGTTCGTCATGGAAACGCTACCTAATAATGTGTGAGGGGCTCTCTTTTTAACACGCTTTTATTAGGTCGACCTGTGTGTAACTAAATATGTAATGGAATCTAAGGAAACTAATTTAACCATCTTCTAAGGGTCGTAGCGTAATGAAAATTGGCAGCTGTATGTAGTTCTGATGACAATACAATAGTATGGTACTGTCGAACTGATCTGATGATGGACGCGGAAGATATGAACTGAAACTTCATGATGGAAAATCGTATCATAGCTGTTTTGGATTTCTTAGAAAAGTCTTGTAATGAACTTTGACCACGATTAGGTTTCAATTTTTTTGTTTTTACGTGCATTATACAAGCGTGTTTTTCTAGTGTTTTTTAAACTATGAATTTTTTGTATGGACACTTTTTCTTGTGACTGAGTACAGTGAGGGCAAATCCAGCGATTTAAATCTTTTGGGGGCGGGGTTTGACTTTACGGTGTAAAAAACGCTCTATAAGAAAAAACACCAACTTATTTTCATAATCATTTTTTCAGTGACGTCATTCGCCGGTAAACTGCGGCCGCTACGTGAACGGTCACCGCTCTTCTAGGAAACCGTGCGTGAAAAGCCAAAGAGTTTTATTTTTGGACGCAACTGTTAAAATGCCGTAAGAATCGATTGGTAAAAAATGTACCTTAAAGTACCAAAACCACTGCTTATCATAGAACTACAGTTGTTAGCACTTATCAGTTGCTGATAGTGTATGTACATGTTCAGGTGAAATGATGGGCTGATAAACAGGCAAAATTAAACCATGTCATATTGTGGAATTTGTTTGGCCATAAGTAGGTCAAGAGCAGCAAAAAAGTAAATTCACCAGTACCCTAATTGCGTAATACACGATCAATCAGAATTTGAATCATTTTAAAAACAGATTGCTAATCCATTGCTTCATAAGTTCGAAAAGAAAATCTGCTCACCAACGTAAATAACGCAATGAATGTTGTTGAACTCTCAAAATGAAACAGGTTAGTCGTAATCGTTTACGAAAATGTGTTGCGTAATTAGATAGCTGGTTCCTCTATTGGACCAGAAAACACAACTTTTGTAGGCACATCAAGTTAACAGAGCATAAGTAATGATTGATTCTAGGCAGTATTGTTATACAAAAATTATTGCTAATTCAGTGGCTCATTTAAAAACAATTTATTTTAGTTTGACCAAAAATATGAAATTACACAATGTTAGAAACAGTTGATTTTTTTATCATCACATTTTTATGCTTTGGGAAACTGGATTAAATACAACTTAGTTTTATTTTTTTATTATAATAAATTTATAATAACACAATTAAAACAAAAAGAAACAGCTGAAAAACAGTAACAATTTATAGTTATGTATGTTGGTAGAAAATACAAACACTTAACTTTGAATAAAATATGAAATGATCATAGTTTTTTTTTTTCTTATTTCTTTAATGATACAAACAGTTACTTCTCGCTTTGTACTAAAACAAGATAATTCTGAGGGTAATGTAACATAGAAACCAAATACTAAGGATAGAATATTCAAGAATGCCTTATAAGAACTCCTATAAGGACTATTAAACATTTTAGAGGCACTCTAAAAGATGTATTCAATGTGTTAGTAGAAGTATAAATGAACTTCAATTTATTTTTTCTCAGGTTTTGAAAGACTCACAGTTTTTTTATATCAAATGCTTTTATTACCCAGAAACTGGGTCACAAGTGGGTTAGGTTAGCGGGTTGTAGTTGCAGTAGTGAAAAAATAGAATGGAAGCAAATCCTAATAGTTTTTAATTAAACAGTCAGGTTCCAGATTTAGGATTAAAATAAATAGAAATAATGTACTTAATTGTACACCAAAATACATTAAATATTTACCTACATGGTAGGTAGGTAAAATTCTGAGATTTGTGACAATCTGTCCTAACCTGTTATTTTTAGGTCTCTTTTTCCCTAACTCCTTAAAATAATACAGGAATAAATAACTAACACATAAGTACCTACTTATTAGATTTTATAAATCCCCACATCATGTTTTCCCCAAAATTGATTCCGTTATCTCATTATTCTTTGAAGATAAGTTCTAATAAACGTTTTGTTTGAACTGCTTCAACATCATCAATATTCTCCTGCCCTTGTTTGAACTACATATTAGCACTAGAAGTAAGCTCCTCATAGCAACTAAGACTGTGTTGAATGGTAACTCAAGATACAACTCTGTTTTATGACTGTAGTCTGCTTCAAGATCTGCATTGTGAATTGTTTATACTTTCGATTATCGTCTTAAACTGTCTTTTATGAAAACGAGTTTTAATATCCCCTGGACCGAATTTCTTTTCGAAAGTCATTTCGTAATATCTTCAAGATTTCAAATACGGTAGGCTCGAATAGCATCAATAATGAAAACTGATTAACTACAAGATAGCGCAGTAGTACAGTAGTAAATAAAATATTAAATTACACTTACCGTTTTGAGTTTCTTCTTTGGCCCCGATGGTCCGTCCATTTTACGTGATTTCTGGGGATCACTGATCGTTGCAAGAGAACTTTTATGTTAGAAACAAGAAGTTTTGCTTAGTTATTATTTATAAAAACCGCATATTTTTGCATATATTATCCTGTATACTGGTGTCAGTGTTATCGGATTATCAGAAACAGCGGGGGACATTGAATGAAAGAGGGGTTATTGGCGGGCGCGGGCGGGGCAGGTAAGGTACGGGTTACGTTGACACTGACATATAAAAAAGTCGTTCATTAATTCCATTTTTTGTATATTTACATTACATTGAAGAGTTGCAGTTTTTGCAAAACAAGCATGCCTGTAGATAGGAGCATAATATGATAGCAGGCTTTTAGGAGGCATCATAGATTAAAATAAAATTAATTCAAACGTTGAAACACACGCACGAACGAAACGCACACTTCATCGACCACAGACAATATATTTCATTCCATTCCTCAGTTCCATTCCTTAACCATTCATTGTCTGCTGTCAAATACATACGTACACAACGCAAATAAATCTTGAAATCTTCAAAAAATCTAGAAACTAATAAAATAGAACCTCATAAACCCAAAATATACATTATTTTCTATGCCTTATGTTAGAATGCTCTCTTCGGGGCCGTAAATAAAACAGTAAAGTGCCACAAACCACAAACAGTCATAATTTCATGGAGGTTTCGAGTTGAAATCTCAACAAGATGCCTGCTGTAACTTCAACTACAGAGGAGCAAAATGAAGCAGATCAGAAGATGTGGAGCGCTCTAAAGCGCTATATTATCCGTGAAAGGCAAAGGAAGAAAGAAGGTAATCCTCTGTTTTTTCATGTCATTTAATTAGTTATAGTATTTCAAAAGATGTTTTCCTTTTAAAAGTACAGTGTTCAAAGCCTAACCTTGTTTGTTGGCAACAGTTTTGCTAGTTAATAGTAACCCACCTCTACTTGCTTTATTATTCTAATAAATTAATTGTATAAAGATCTTTAAAACGGGTAATTTTTTTCTTCAGAATATGAAGCCGAGGTTGAGGAAGAGCGACTCCGTAAAGAAAGAGAAGCGAGAGAGAGACAGGATGTCATGACACTTGGTAATTATTCTAACAATTTTTTTTTTACTGGTCCTAACTTTTCTATCTGACATTCTAAAATCTTTACCTTGACTGCCAAGCCAACATTGGGTAAGTCAGCCATAAAATAAGGTCATCCAGACAGGCCCCTTAAAAAAAATACTAAACAGAAAAGAACCAAGACCTACAATAGATTCTTTTAAATAACATTTCAGAGGAAACAAAGGAACAAATAGAACAGTTGGAACAGAAACTAAAACAACTCGAGAAAGAGAAGCAACAACTGTTCATGCAACTCAAGAAAGTACTAAATGAAGATGAAGTCAGAAAGAGACAGCAACAAAAGGAAACTAAGTGAGTATGGGAAACCTGTATGATTGTTCTAAAAACATTTTTTTTATTGTTTCTAGCCATTTACGTATAGTACTTACGGCATTTTTGTAGTGTGTGAGACGTGGTTATTAAAATTGGTAGATTGAGGGGACTGTTCAAGAAAAAATACACAATGAAAAGTAAAAAAATGGTCTATACATGTGATCTTTTCAGAAAATATTCATCGAATTTTGATTTTAATTAAAAAATTATATATATTTGTATTTGAAAGGTGAAATTATTATTGTGGATGTTGTAAAAGTATGAAACTTTCACACAAATTGCTTGTCTTTAAAAAACCAAATTCTCTTGGGGCCATTAAGTTAAAAAAATTAGAAGCTGGGGATTTTGTTAAAACAAAATAAAAAATACATGTCAAGAGGACGCAGTATTCTATTAATGCTCTTGAAATCGAGAAATCATTATCTAAGTATCTATCAAAAACCTGTACTTTACAACAGGTTTTAGGGTAAACCTAACAACCTACTAACCCACAAAACTCACTAACTAACTAAACTACCAATCAGATAATCAATCGCAATATAGACAAACTAATGATAGGCAAAAAAAACAAACAGCGACTTTTCCAGTGAGATGCAATCTATGAAGATGCAGCCAATGGGCAACATTCAAATCCCCATGTTCCCGATGTCTACATCTACTGGACAAGAACAACAACAGAACCAAGGACGCCCTCCACCACTTACGTCTCATATGATGACCAAGGTATAAGCAATTTATGAGTATTTTTCTATCATCATCATGCAGAATGCTTTTTTAGCTTCTTTAATAACAATAACTTTTGAACCACACTGTGTGAAAATAGTTTCATTGATTTGATTTTGCACATTAGATTTTTAATCTCATTTTTATAACCCTTGCAAGCTGTGTGTCTGAGTAATGTTATGTGCCTATTTAGATGCATTCTCCCTGTAACTAATCTTTAGATAATAGGGATGACGATTTTTTTTTTCCGTCAGCTAGAGTATTGGACACGTATTTTTTTTATTTTTTTATTTAAGTTATCAAGATTACGGCGATACATTGATTTAAAATGTGGCATGACGTCATGCTTATGTAGATTTTATACTTAGTTGTGACGTAGCAAGCCCCCCACTCCCCAACTTTCATGCGTTTTATCTAAGTAATTTATGATAGTGATAGCAAAAAATACGTGTCTAATATTTTTTTATTATCTGACTGACGAACTAAATAGTTTTTTTTTTTTTTTAACTTGGCATCATTCCTATTATTCCATTATTATTTAACCCTGAAAAAAAAAAACTGGAAGAATGTATCAAAACTTCGGAAGCCGACATTGGCAGTACAGTGTAAATAATAATCATAATTTTACTTAAATATATAATTAAACATTAGTATTATAACGAATTATAAGCCACTGGCACTTTTGACTGCATAATTAGTTTTCATCTCTTGTCTCCCCATCTTTTAAACCACCGCTAACAACCTCATTGCTAGTTCATCATCCATCACAAACCCACTCCACTAGTTGCACCTGTTTGTATTACCGTGTTTATTCTCCTTTGTTTAAGCATAAGCACTCAAACCACATGTTGTTTCCACAACAGCAGACAATTGTGCGTGGTCCGATACAGTCTGGTGGTGTGAAAAGACCAAGAAGTCCCTCACCGACTTATGCACTCTACGCGCATCGGTTGCACCAACCTCCGATGAAGCATCAGCAAGTTTACTCCGATCACAGTGAGTTATTATCACATGTTTATGATTTTTTGAGTAATAAAAGTAAAGCCTAGCGAATTAGAGATAAAATGTAAGGGGACGTACCCTAATTGCGTAATATACGATCAATCAGAATCTGAATCGTTTTGAAACAGATTGCTAATCCATTGCTTCATAAGTTCGAAAAAAAAATCTACTCAACAACGTAAATAACGCAATGAATAATATTGTTGAACTGTCAAAATGAAACAGATTTGTCGTAATCGTTTACGAAAATCTGGTTCCCCATCATCTTTGATCTGACAAAGAAATATGTTTGTCAGACTGTTTAAAGAAAAATTTATAAACCGCGGAGATTTATGTCTGGCCCTTGTTTGATTTAAGAAATTGTGTCCTGTTTATTTTATTTGTTTTTTAAAACATTCAGCCAAAGTAATGTTATACAAAGACGCCAAAAAAGTAAAAGCATAATTTACTATGTAAACATTTATTTACTATAATAAAACACTTATTTACTAAGACACATTGTTCGACTGTATTTTAATTATATTTATGTATATTGTAAAATATGTATTATAAAACTCTTTTGCAGAGGTAGACCAAGATGGCCGAATGAACCGTCAGATGGCCCGAGCAGTGCTTTGGAACAGTGAGTTGTTTTACTAGGTGTCACTGTAATGTCTCTCGCTTCTCATCTCCATGGTTGTGTACTACCCTTTCTGTTTACTAATCATACTCCTGCCCTTAAAAGAATTTGTTAGATCGACTTCTTGACAAAAAATAACTTTAATTTCGGAATTTGGTGTCTTTGGTTTAGAATTTTCGTTTTTTGCCACCGACTTCTGAAATTAAAGTTATATTTCTTTGTAGTGTTTTTTTTCGGAAGTCGGTTGTTTTTTTTTGTAAAAAGTTTTTATTTTTCACTTTTTAGTTGTGGTACCTACCCCACACAAATTCGAATAACAGTCACAGGAAGTCATCCACATATACTAAGTGGGAAAAATAAATAAGTATTATTGAAGCTTACAAAAAAACTAACCAAGCAAAGTTAATACAATTTATATGGGACCAATCCGGGAGCATACCTTTTCATACAAAAAAGAATTACGTCCGTCCGCCGATTTCTCCGGATTTTTTATACGTCAAACATAAATAACCTCCTCCTTTTTGGAAGTTGGTTAATAAATGGTTTGAGTTTGTTTGGGGTTGGGTTATGCTTATGTTCTTCTTTAAAAGCCGTCATCTTAGAAGAAGTCTCCTCTTCATCATTTTCTACTCATATCAACTTTTACATAATCTATCTATCGTTGCTTTCGTCTTTCCTAACTCGTTATTATATTTATCCAAAATAATATCGCCCACATTTATCAGACCATCAATCACTGTATCTTGTATTATTATTTACGTTTTCTTGTTATTTATAATTCTAACATTTGCATGATTATAATAATGACAGGCGTTTTATGTTTGTAGTATTTTTATTTAAATAAATCTTTTTAGCAAAGTTTAGTCTTTTTTTAAAGTTTTTAGCAATTGCTGTGCGACATAGTACATTCGTGGTGTTAACAAAACGTACACTAGTGTGCTAAGTGCTTATAGTTCATTAAACCCCACGACAGTAGTATCACCTTAGTTACGAAAATCACCCTTAGTGCTACGGAATGAAGAAGCTTTCAATCTCAAACTGATACTTGTTACTGACGTGCGTTAGACTGTACCACCATCTTCGAATAAACGAAAAATTGTAACAAAAGATAAACTATATATTTTTTAAATCAGATATATTTCACACCTTATACAAATCCGCAGAGCCAGCTCAGTATGGATCAGGTGGTTCTTCCGTATCATCTACCGCATACTACGCGATGCCGACGTCCGGCGTAGTGGGCGTGGTAGGGGAGCGCCCCCCTCCCCTGCTGTACGCGCACCACGCGCACACGCCCCACACGCCGCACACCCCGCATCACGCCAACCTGATGTATGCGCCCGCGCCGCAGCCGCCGCAACTGTACCTCGATATGTTGAAGAATAGAGATGGACAGCAACATCAGGAGCAGAAGAAAGAGACTCAGGTGCGTGGGTTGTAGATGTAGTCAGAAACTATTTTGTGTAGCTTTCCTCAATGTATTTTCTGAGTTTATCTTGGAAATTACTGTCATCGGTGAAGGAAATATATCGTGAGGATAACTGGACTTAGGCCTTTGCCCTGCAGTGGTACAATAATAGCTGCTCTTCTTCTTTTAGTGTGGTTAGTACTAGTAACTTGAATCAGAGTTTTTAAGCCGCCTATGGGCCTCTGACTTGCTTCTCAGGCCGTCGGAAAATATCTCTCAGGCATTATAGCTGTATCATCATTATTATTTCCTAAGTGACTCATCGAGCCACTAACAGCTCAGGCTGTGAATGCAGACTTGCCTAAGCAGCTGCGACTATAAAGACTGTAGTCGCCAACTACATACCCAGTGTGCACCTATGACCAATTGAAGATTGTGACAGTTGGCATGATTGTATTATGTATATGTAGCAATTCATACAGAATTCTGGAAATATAAATAGACTCTAGTATTACACGTACGTGTTATTGTTGTTTGACAAGGTCTGGTCAACAGTATCCCGAAACAGGATTAATTGATGCGAAGAATAAACTTTAGTTCCCTACAAGCTTAATATTTGCCCATATTTAACAAAAAAAAACCACACATTGTCGTCAGCCACAAGTGTTGATCGGCCTGAGCGAGGCGCACCACCCGTCAGTCAGCAGCGGCGTGTCGTACGCGCAGCCGCCCGTGTCGCGCCACCTCTCCATACACCCGCCGCCGCAACACAACAATATGCAGGTACATAACATTCTAGTTTTAGTATAAATAGTATTAAGGTCGGATTTCCTGTGAAGTTTTAAGTTTTTTGGTTTGGTGAAGGATATTTAGGCTTGTTTTACATTTATTTTAATGATTGTATTTTTCTTTTTGAAAAATTTATAATTTTTTGTTAAATAATTAAAAATTAATAAAATTAGCATTCTTTCATCTTTATTTCGATTTAGAAGTCGTCTTTGGTATGGCTCTATATCTTTTATGGAAGTTCGTTTTATTAAAAGGAGAAGTCTCATTTCCCATAGAAAATTACCCCACGTCTGACAGCAAAGAGTATCTACAAAAATCACAATAAAAAAAATAAAAAAAAAGTTTCTCAAGTTTTAATCCTTACTGGCTAACATACGAAAAAAATGTACTAAATATTCGTTCAGGGGTAGTATATAATTGAGTAAATTTAGCAGATATTAGTTTTAGAACAACTAGAAATGCAATAAAAACATACTTTCGGTTTTAATCCTTACTGTGTATTATACGAAAGAATTGCTCTCAATTGAATATGTAATTAAGTAAGATCTACAGATTTTAATTTTACTTTTCTAGAAGAAAAACAAGATTGTTGTTTTACTTCTAAAAATGTCAGTAAGACACCTGCTGTTCTAAAACTTAATACTGCCGATTTTACTAAATTATTCACATTTCTGAATTAATATTCAGAGCATTTTTTTCGTATGTTAGCCTGTAAGGATTAAAACCGAAACTATGTATATTTTTAAATTCATTCTTTTTTTTTTTTGAGATAATTCTCTTTGCTGTCAGACGTGGGGTAATTTTGAGCCTTCTCCTTTATACTTATTTTATGACTATAATATTTATAAATATACCTATTTAACCCCTGCTTAATTTAAAATCCTGCCACAGTTATTTTGCATCTTGCTAGATTTAGGCTGTGACAAGTTATGGTTTTTAGTTACTGAATTTTTGACTGTTTTTTTTGCTGTTTATGAAGAAAAAGCTTAGATCGATATGCAAGTCAACTTGCCATGTTCCATAGACAACCACGTCGAGATTTTGTTATTGTAAACCATGCCTACTTGCAGTTTCATGCATGATCAAAAAGCGGAATGTATGTGGATTTATTGTTAAAGTCATAGTTTAAATCCTTCTCAAATATTTTCCAAAAAACTCAATTAAATATAAGACAGTTTATAAAATGTTCAGTCTAGTTGTAGAAGTAGTTACGGCTGAAATTTGTGATTATCCTGGGTTCGATCCCCGCTCCAGGCATATTTTTATTAGAACATTCTTAGCGGCACGCTGTAAAGCTTGCGCTTGAACTCAATACTTATATCGACGAACTATGTTACGTTAATATTAATGAAGCATGTGAGCTTGCCTACTAAAACAATATCAGAAGTAAAACCATTTTCCTCGTAGGTGTTATAAAAGGCTAAAGACGTACTGCAAATCATGCTATATGGGTGAAAAATCCATATAAACTTGATTAAAAATTAAATTAATCATTGGTTGATAACTTTAGGAGCAATTACAGTTGGTCGTTAGCCCGCATTCGGATATCCAAATCAGAATAACTTTGGACACCTAAAATGCTATTTATGAATTCAGTGCCACGAAATTGGCCGCTAAGCTGGCTGAACTTATCTGTAATTGGGCGTTCTCGATTTACTCAACTTTCTTGGTCGCCAGCCCGTATTTCATCGGTGTTCGAATGCGGGTAAGCGACCAAGTGTTATTGTGTCATTACTTGTAATGAATGCCAGTGAGCATATAGAATTATTTTATCAATTATGCTGTGCCGCAACGGGACAAATACACAATGGTATTAACGACATTTTATTGTCGATGAGAATCCCGATAAGCAAGGTGTTATTCTTTAACGTTCTTTTGGGATTCTCATACACAAACCATAACACGAATTAAAATCAGTGACGCACGTACTAAAATTTGGAACAAAAAGTTTTTAAATAAAGGAAGTGTGTGTGATGTTGTATAAAGTGCCGCTATTTGCGGCATAATAGTGGCGCTGTCTCGGTCCGGCTAAAGTGGCGTAAGCATTGATGTCACTTAGGTAGGTTAGGTTAGAACTGTGACCAGGGTCCGTTTAGGCACAAGGAAATGTAATGTTTTCGGAATGTGGTGTTTTACAGCGAACTAACCTCAACAATCAAACAAAATAACAAGTGACAATGACAATGCAATGCTTACGGCACTTTAGGTGGGCCGAGGCAGTGCCACTATTATGCCTCTAGCCGCACTCTAGACACTGCCTTAAATAAATGACTACTCTGTGCCAAATTGTGCTAAATGTTTTTGTCCCTGGACGTTGTGACCCGCTGCGGGTACCGCGTAATGTGTATAACCTTAACATTTTGTTACAAGTTGGATATAATTTTAATGCTACTGGATATATCAGAACCAAATAGATCGTAGCGGCTTTCCTACTCGCAAACTTTGTAAGACTTTTTTGATTTATCTTTACGCTCGTTGTCCTTTACGAGGTGAGCAGATGAAGCTTTAGCGAATGACTTCATAAACATTATTACTTAATTATTGGGTTTATTGATCACAATCTTGTGTAAATAACTTCTTTAGTAGAACATAGTGCTGGTCGCTCACCTCAAATAAAATTAATTTAAGGACAACGAGTTATTGTGTTGTAATTTTTAAAGACTTGCCGGTGATGCAATCCTTGGGCATAATTGTGATTTTTAATCCCAAGTGAAGTCCAAGGGCTGTGAATAATTCCACTCGGACTTCTGTTCTCCTCGAAAAAGATAAAAAGCGTGAAGCTATTTTGTGAATACAGCCCTATAAAAAAAAACAAATGATGAGCACATTTTTTTTGTTTCCAAAAAATAGTAATTATGCCCTAGAAATTAAATTAAATGTGTGTGAGTTTTTATTTCAGCCTTTTGACTGCCCTCGGCACGATAATACGTCGCCGATTTGTCAAAATTAACCAAAATTAAAACATTGCTTTTGCTCTTCTCATGATTTCATACCTTCAAAGCATCTTCTCATACTTAAATGTAGCTTTATTTCGTTGTTCTATTTTCAAAGCGATATAAACATACAATTGGATTTAAATGGATGATGGTGGTCAAAAGGTAGCTCAGGACGATCGATTAATCAATTTTTTTGTTCAGACGGCGAAACCAGGCAGCATAACTCAAGGGTATCCGGTTCAGCAGTCCAGCAATGTTCAGAACCCCAACATATATCCGAACCGTCACCGTTATTAGCTAGTAATCATACGCCGGCAGTCCGGCAAGCCGGCCTAGCCTCGGCCGCGCGGCCCGCCCCGCGCTCCCCACAACTGCACCACATGAAGCACATACTACTGAGGGCTCTCGTACATGAGCTGTTGAAGTGAATAAATACATTATGTAGGAACAAATTACTTTTTTTAAGGTTGGCATTGCGTTGCGATGTTTTCGAACATGGGATTGAGTATAGTCGGTTTTAATACGATTGGCCAATAATGTAAACAGCCAAATTATTAATTTAAAAAAAAATTGTTTACATCATCGGAAAGGTCAATTAAAATTAACTGTACTTAATATTGAAGGAAAACATATTTATTGAATTTATATGGTTTGAACTGGACGCATCGCGCAACAAACCATTGTGTTCAGAAAGCATATTATTATATTACGTAAATCTTTACGGTGCATGCTCTTTATTTAGCAGAAAAATATGTATTAATTTATGTATACAGGGTGGCAGGGACATCAACGCATAACCAGTTACCATTGATTTAGTAGATGATTCTGGACCACCCTGTAGAACTGACAAAAAAAATGTACAAAAGTGCAAAACCAAAATGTACAAAAGGTCAAAATGTACGGAAAAGCAATTTTTATTTTTTTTACGAAAAATGACAAGTCAGAGAGGGAGGGTCCAGAATCACGTACTGAATCCATTGTAACAGGTTGCGCGTCGATAACACCATGTATAATTTTATGATAATTATAATTTACTCTTATTACTATTTATTGGTGTGTGAGTGTTTGTTTCCGGGTTCGATGTGTGATGCGTCAATAAAAATAAGTCTGTGAAAACCTATAATTACTGTGATAATAGAGGAAAAATTGGGGTTTAATATTATAGCCGCTTAAGCCGTCCTATGAAAGTATGATAACGTAATTAATCTAACTATAAATGACCTGTTAAAAGTTTACATAAATGCAAAACGGCTTAAGCGACTATCATTTTATGATTTTATTTAAACATTTTATCGCAGCCAACCAATTTTAAGCTAGACGTGTATACTTTGCGCAAATGAATAAATCACACAAAAATATCTCAAAACCATTTCGCTATAAAAAAAAAATCTGATTAATCACTTTTGTCATTATTTTGGGCAAAATTTCGAGCTTTTTAAAATCCACTCAGGTACATAAAAGTTCTGCCTCTAATAATAGTCGGCATCTTCTCAGTTATAAAATAATAATTATTTATTATAGTCACTTCAATATCTCATGTATTCCATTATGTGTGAACATAGCAGTGACAATAAAAAGGGTTAGGTTGTGCAGTGTTAAAAACTGTTTAGTGCAAATACAATATACAGTGAAAGTGATCGGCTTTTTATTGGCAACTTAGTATACGCCTACGTTAAGACCTCTCAATATAATAATAAGTACAAATATAGGTTTCAAATTACGCATTTTGTAGTGTCTTAGATTCGCTCAGAAATAAAATACCTTAGGTAGAATTCATAAAAAAAATTGATGTTATAAAATATATTAGTAGTGTATCTGCAATAGCATATTAGGTCAAGTCAATTAAATGTAAAACTGTTATATTATAATAAGTACTCCGAAAAATGTGTGCGAAGTAAAATGTGCTTTCCAAGCAATACAAATATGATCTAAACTTCTTACAACAAGCAAAGTTATAATCTATGCTAGAATAAGTTTCCAATTTTGTAAACAAAGATGGAAACAATGTAACCATAGACAATGGATAGGTTGTGCAATGTGTTAATGTAATAAATGCAGATGGGACAATTTTATTAATAAAAATATTGGAGTGTTTACAGATTATTATTTTTTGTATTTGTTTATTCTTTGGGCACTTATTCTAGTATGGATGAGTAGTGTATTTTGTTGCCAATAAAAAAGCTTGCTTTTTATTTTTAAGTTATACCATGCATAAGTACTGTAAAATATCTTAACATTTACATAGATATCATTAAAAATATATAATCGATATGAAAATAGCAGAATTGGCATAAGTTTTTTTATCAATAATATAAAAATAGTGAAAGACAACAAAACGCGAATATACAACATTGTATTAAAACTTATTATTGTCAATATGCATCTGAAATAGCATTAGAATTACACTATAATAAACAATAAAAATCTGCTTTTCTACTGTTAATTATCGAAGAATATAATTATTGTAAATCCTACATTTGAAAGACACTTGGGTGTTGTTCAACTTCTGTAAAATATGTAATGAACTAAACATATAAATTCCTTTTTTATTTAAGATTTGATCCAAGTCAGCGTTACTCAACCTTTGGTCGCGCGAAAGATATTATTTCTTTTTATTATAAATAGGTTATTCTTGTAAATATAATTTTAGTTTCTTTGGTTCTCGTGGTGCGTATAAATAAGGTTGTTATGTACATTTTCATGGTATGAAACACAACTTAACATCGAAGCCGTCACAGTATCAGTAACTCTGTCCTTGCTGACGCCCAGTCGGGTAAAAAGGTTGAGCACCGCTGATTTGAAACTACGGTTTAATATAGCTGAAAAAACATCAGTTACAAAATAAAATAAATTAAAATATATCGATGAATAAGTATATTTTATAACAGAAAACATTTGATTATATTTTCGACTTCATTGCTTAAGCATAAAGTAGATGAGTATGTCGGTCCTGCAATGGTTACAATTGTTTAAAAAAAACAACAAAATTTTGTTGATGGAAATGCCATGTGTATTTATTTTATAGTATTTAATGTTAAAGAGGAAAAGTCTTAAGTTTGAAAAGTTATACTGTATGGGTATGGAGTTCAGAAATGTAATGAAAACAAACCCAAGCTTTCAGTAAAATTGTTCTAAACGAAACAATCATTGAATGTTAAATTGTTAATGTATTCATGAAACAATACTGCTTGTGCTGGTTGCAGAAATATAAAGAGTACATCCAATTCTTGTTTTATTTAATTTACCATATTTTACCGGGTTTAGAAAGACGTCGAGTTCCTATGTCCTAACTATAGAAATATAAATAACAGGAGAAGTGGCATGGGGGCGTGTCTGCGTCCGCACGTAATGCTCACAATGCTCATGCCTCAGGCAAATGGCCGTCTCCGCTAACTAGTGCGCTTTCGAACGCGATCGTGACAACATTTAACAATGCGTGTTGTTCAGTGGTTTCTTGTAAAAATCGAAGCCAAACTAGATCCTTTAAAGATAAAGATAAAGATCATTTATTTGTAAAAACATGTGTGACATGATACATAGAAAGCACATAGGATGGAAAGGAGTTTAAAATTGCCGGATCAACATGTTTATTAAAAAAAAAAAAAAAGTTTATAAATCATAGAACCACTTAACATATATCAGCACAAGTATTTTACTACTATATTTGTGTTGAAAATCATGAAAAACAACAAATCGTAAAATATTTCTTGATTTTACTACGTTATTTTTGTTTTCATATATCACAGCGACTGTACTATTATTGCAATACTTAAATACATTGCTTCTTTACCACTACTTAAGTATGTCGCTAAGTGACCATGGTTTACCGATGTGCCAAAATTCATCCAAACCCGTTCAGCCGTTTTAGAGTGAAAGCGTTACAAATAAACAAACTCACTTTCGCATTTATAATATTATTAGGCTTAGGATGTTACTATATTACTAATACGATATTATATCATTCTACTGGGAAAGAATATAAAATCGGTCCAGTATATTTTGAGTTTATTCATTACAAACAAAAATAAAAATCTTTTCTATTTATAAGTAATATTAGTGTACAAAAGTTATTTCGTAAGTAAAAAAACTTTATTTTAAATTCATGTCACATGTCCTGTATTACGTTCGCATAGAGTTTGATGCAATATTGCTGGTGAAATGAAGCCACGACCTACATTAAAACCGAAGGACTATTTCTAGGTCGTACCCGACCATTATAAGTCATGAATACCGGTCGAGTGCAGCTTGCGGGAGCATATAGTGGCACTTGAACCATACCTAAACACGCTTTTTACAGAACTGCGTCCTTTCTTCGATGTTCAACCTATTTTTGATGACTGCTCTCATAGCAAAACCTACTTTGCTATCCATAGTAATACTTCTTTGACATCCTTAGGATACCTCTTGGCACTGCTACCTCTTTGGATACTTTGACTTGACATTTCCTGCCAGTCTATGACATGACAGAATCTGTCAGGGCCGAATATTTCAATCAATCCATTTCACCGATTTTACCTACAGAAATAAAAAATATTTAGATAACTAATAATGCGCATTGGTGCATTACATCAATGATATTGCCAAACTAAGTTAATTCCGAAAACCATAAAAAAAATTGTCGAGTGCCTGCCTGGGTAAGTACAATTCCCATAATCTTTTATTTTTTAATAAAGTCAGTTGGGAAGTTTTGACTGGTTGGTTTTTGATGTGTAACATCTTTCCTCTAATAATATAATCGGAATAATCAAGTCTGTGGGAGTGATTTCGTGAAAAGGGACGGAAGTGTGTAACAGGAATACGGGGAAGCGCGCGTTGCTAATGAGCGCGCGCGGTGCTTCAGTTGGCCGTCAGATGATACCAACCGATTTTCCGAGAGGTTGTTATTAGGACGATGGCGGTGACGGTGATGGTGATGATGATGAATACTGTTTACTTATATCATTTAAACGTCAGTCAAGATGTCAGATGTTACACATCATAAAAGTATGCGACTACTGTGTTTTTTTTAATAAGTATTTTTGTATATCGCGGTTCGCTTGAACCTTGAACCAAAACTACTTACTTACACTACTAGGGTACGTTACCGTTTATCCAATAATAATATACAGGGTGGCAGGGACATCGACGCGAAAACTGTTACCATGGGTTCAGAACATAATTCTGAACCCCCACGCTGTGACATTTTTCGTCGGTTATTATCAAAAAAATCTGCTGTTTCATAGAAAAGTGCAATACCGACGCGGTCATGTACTGAATCCATGGCAACAGTTTTCGCATCCTGTATGGTATTACTCTTTACAACCACCACTGCGCTATTTAGGTCGATAAACAATTATTTCCTCACTTAGATTAATTTCATCGAGGTAACCAGATAACACACATCGCCCTCATCCCTATTGACCTTGAAACTCGCACAGCGTAGAAAAACTGCATATATTTCCCTCGCATGATTGCCAGCCAACAAATGAATGTGGGTGGTGTGGGCAGTTTCTGGCTGGGAGGTAGGTGCACCCCTTTGCCCGTTTGACCTGCAAGTAGGTCGTGTTCGATCGATGCACCGCTGCATCTTATGCGTACCGAGCCCTGGGAATACTGGTCGAGCTACGCAATAACTAAACAATTTTGTAAATAAATAAGTACTTAAATATCAGTATTTACCTTAAGATAACTCCGCATATGTAGGTATGTTCTATGTTATGGGGTTTGGTTTCCACACTTAGTCCTTCAGTGGACCATTGTGCGTGGGCCATAGCGGCCGTTGGTGGTTATTCCAACCAGCCCACCTCCCTCCGGAAGTTAATTAAATCTCCTGGTCTGGTCAGAACATCTGTGAAAGATCCGGGTGTCCCGAGGGTCTCTGTTCTAATCTTGGTGACGCCTGTGCATTCAAAAAGCAAGTGCGCGACGGTTTCCTCAGCCTCCATGCACGCCCTGCACAGAGGACTGTCCGTTATGCCTATTGTGTTTGTTCAGCGGGCAGTGGCCCGTGATGGTCCCCGTCACCAGGCGCAGACCGTTCCTATCCAGGCGTAGTAAACGCCGGGTTAGCCTGGTATCCAGGGATGTAGGTATTACTGTTTATGTTTTCATTCTTAATTTTTCCTCAGACAAGCGTAGTACCTACCTACGTGTTCCGTGCTCTGCGATTATAGAAAGGAAAGCCTTTTCTTGAAAACCTTACCAACCCCTATTCTTTCGGTCTTGAGAAGTTGCTTATAAGAATTGTTTTTCCGTTTGTGTGTTTTTCCGTTTGTCTGACATCCACGCGGACGAAGCTAGTTCCTATTATAATAATTCCGGGTAGGGCTCTAGTTATCAGTTATACAAAAGCATATTGCCATTGCAAGAGAATGCGAGGTATCCTGCATTGTTGACCAAACCCAAACTGCAAAAATGCTTCTTTTCTTTCTTAGCTTAGCTACCATAAATACATAGCCAAAACCTTTGAGCAAGGTTTATAACTTGGAACCAATTCTACTCCCCTCCAAGTGACCCGCTTACATACGATTCAGCACTGGCATATGGCTTAGCATGTTAAATAGGATTAATAGTTTGCAACTCTTAACGACATTAGTGTCACAGACGGCGTCGATTCGCTAATACAATAAAGATCTGTAACTACCAACTGTATTTCTCTGACCTAGGTCGGAAGCTGTTGGGCTCATACGAGCACTGGGGGTCTACCACCATCTATATTGCCGAATTATTTTATTATTACTTGTGTTGGAATGAGATGAAGCTCTACAGGACGTTTAACTCTATATCTTACCCCCACTGAGGTAAGATTAAAATAATACTGCTTTAGACGTGATGGTAGGCCCCCTGGTACCTACGAGAATAGATGTGGCGTTGCTGCTAAATAAAAAACAACACTGAATTTGAGCTATTTATTTCAAAAGTACGTGTTCACTTTTACGTGCCTAAACAATACTGCCATATTTTAAAACAAACCACAATTATTTAAAAAATGATTCTCAATTTTTAGAGCCTTTTAGACGTTACCGCATACATATCCTACCTTTACGCATACTTTCCTACTTATTACTATACGGCTCTGATTCTCTGATCCAATGAAAAATGAGATGATGTTTCTCTCATCTTTCGATTTTAATAATGGTTTAGTAAGGAGGTATTATTAATAGAGAGGGGCTTGTGGCTATGTAATAATAGCCGCACGGGTCTATCGATCAGGTTAAGCTACGCTTGCCGCGGTTGGTGTCTGGGTGATCTTTACATACCAAGACCCCTCTGTGCCTCGGAAAGCACGTTAAGCCTTTGGTCCCGGCTGTCATTCGTAGAACTTTAACAGTCGTTACGGGTCCTCAGAAGCACGAAAGTCTGACAACCAGTCTTTTAAAGGGTATCGTATTACCCAGTGACTAGGTTGTGGAGGTCAGATAGGCAGTCACTCCATGTAAAATACTGGTACTCAGCTGCATCCGGTTAGACTGGAAGCTGACCTCAACATAGTTTGGAAAAGGCTAGGTAGGTGATAAATGCATTAGTAAAGAGCCAATTAGAATGTAATGCAGTTATCTGGGCTCCGCATGAAACTAAATATAGTCTCATGTTGGAGCGCGTACAAAATTTTATCTATATATTTATAAAAATCAATTGCTGTTCGTTAGTCTCGCTAAAACTCGAGAACGGCTGGGCCGATTTAGCTGATTTTGGTTTTAAAATGTTTGTAATAGTCCAGGGAAGGTTTAAACGGTGAGAAAATTAGGGTAGGTAGGGTAGGTAGGGTAGGTAGGGTAGGTAGGGTAGGTAGGGTTTAGTGCTACCCGTGCGAAGTCGGGTCGGGTAAAGCTAGTTAGATATAAATATATGAGGTAGTACGGGGTGTATCCATTTTATCTGTGGATGTATCCATATCCAGAAATAATGAACTGAGGGTCAGGAGGCAACTCATACTTCTTACTTTTATCTTTAATATAATTATGTAGAGGGATGATACACAACGCGGATATATTGCGAAGGGTGGAACTAGTCGTGCCAGACGGGTATGTCGTCGTCGACGGTACCGCGCGCGCGAACTATCTTGCTGCGTGAGGCGCCGCGCCGCTGACGAGCGCGCTCCGCTCTCTCAACCTCATTGCTGATGACGTCGACATAATTATTCTGTTGCGCTCTGGGTGAATTTGAAAGAATATTAGCTACCTATAGAATTTGTTATGGTACAAGCAGTGGAACTTTTGAATTTTTAAGTGTACTACAATATCGCATTGTGTCTGGCCTGTAAGGATATTTGTGTGTTTGGAATGAATAAATAAATAAATCGTCGTTCTTGTTCATAAGTAACTCACTGCTGCCCGAGGCTTCGCCCGCGTGGACCCTAATTATTTTTCTAAAGTAAAAGTTACTCCTTATAACATCAGCTATCTGCCAGTGACAGTCACGTCAAAATCGGTCCAGCCGTTTCGGAGATTAGCTGGAACAAACAGACAGACAGACGAAAATAGGGATTAAAAATATTTTTCGTTATAAATACCGTACACAAAGGCATTAAATTATAACATACTAGCTTTTGCCCGCGGTTTCACCCGCGTGGAGGTCGGAAATTATTATGGTATTGCCAATCTCATATTGAAAGACCGGCCATGTGCATGTCGGACCACGCACAAAGGGTTCCGTAGATGGGATGAATTTATCCCAAGAACAAACTTAACATTGTAGCTGAAAAACATGTTCTCCCATACGGAATGTATGGGAGATCATGTTTTTCAAACCGCAAATTTAAGTTGGTTGATTAATACTCGTTAACATGTACAGCCTACTTAGCTCTGATAGTTTTTCCTTTAATTTCGTTTTATATACCACTGCTGTGAATTTTTTCACAAATCCAAGTAGGTACAAGCATTTAGCTGGGGGGGGGGGACACTTGACTCTAACAAAAAAAATCAGTTAAAAGCTTAATATTTCGCAAATGGATCCCTGAATCCAAAAATAGTTTTCACAAACTCAAAATAATTTTGAACGATCTTTCTAACGATACCCCACAACATGGGGTAGACGAGATAAAAAAAAACATCCCTACTTTACGTGTAGGGTAAAATGATCTTTCTCGATTTTATTTTACCACTTTGTCGGCATAATTAATATGTATACATATGCCAAATTACAGCTTTCTAGTACTAACCGTCTCTGAGCTAAGCCGCGGACAGACAGACAGACAGACATGGCGAAACTATAAGGGTTCCTTGTTTACTATGGAACCCTAAAAACGACTAGACGTAACCACGGTTTATTTTTGTTAGTACCTATTTACCTATTTTATAATTTATACATTATTTAGATAGAAATTAAATAATTTTCTCAGATAAATGTCAAACTATCTGACGGTTGGAATTACGTAATTAATCAAAATGTTATCGTCGGTACTTGGCTAATAAGTAGTATTGTTTTATTATGCTAGATGGCGTGACTGAGACATCGGATCACAGCTCAGAGTATTATTACTCTGAGGATCACAGTTTTTCTATGACATTTGTTCTGATAGCCTCTGTATAGTATCTCTTTGACCGTACAGTTACGTTCATATGCATTTAGTAAAAAGCTGTTATTTTGACATAACAAACAAACACTTAAATTTTATTTATTTGTATAGATAAAGAATATATAGGTATATATTCGTTACTTCGATACAACTACTTACCGTAAATAAATCTACGTAAGTACATATGATGTTATCTAGTGGAGTTCTGCCAAACGTGAAACAAGTAACAAACAATGTGTACGCATTAGCGAGACATTGAGTAGGTAATGATATCTCCTACTCTGGGGGACGAAGTGTTTTTGTGCTGAGTACCAAGACAGACACACGTTGTTATGTCACATACGATGTTTAAGTTCATTCATTGCCTTATGGAATGTCCTAGTTCGTGTTAGGTACCTAGTTTACTTACCTTATCTGACGTTTCACGCGTCGCATAGATTTATATGTAAATGTTAAACAGAGGGGTTTCATTCATAGGTAGTTAGGTGTCATACATTCTAGGTTCGTTTGGTAGAAGATAAAGCCACATGATAAAGGCATAATCCTAAACTCCGATTACCTGAGCAGTATATAAATGAAATATATCTGAAACTGTAGTCTATCTAGACTTAGGTAAGCTGGGATTACTTATAGATAATATCTACGTCTACGTATAGGTACATGATACCATGTGGCTTCTGTCAAAATGAGTGTCTAGTAGGTGCCCTTGGTCACTGATTAGTTTTGCGAGGTCCTCAGATCGAGACGACCTCGTATCGCGCATTCATCATTCCGGCGACTGAACCAGTACCTATTAGGGAGTTGTATTTTCTCAGTACAAAGATTCATCGCCATTTTATATAGATCTGATTTCACCAACGAAACTGAACGCAATCAGCACAGCTCGTGTAGATATTCCAGAGAAAATAATGACACTGACAGCTCTTAAACGTGTTCTATGTGCTAATAGCGTTCAGTTTCGTTGGTGAAATTCGCTCTAAATCTTCTTTCGCAGTAAATTCACTCACTTGTTTTCGTATTCATACGTTTCCCATGCAGAATTTCTTGGAATCTGTTTTATTATATTACTGTTATTTCATTTATTATGTTCTGAACCAAAGCGAACGTCCTATTTTACTTTAGACGGGAGGGTGAGTTCATTGAGTACTTCGTAAGTTCGTATAGTACCTACCTACATCGGTAAAAAGAAATCAGGTTACGAGTTGCTTCTCACACAATTCAATGCGGAAATTAATTTCGTATCGGTAATTTGATTTCTTACGCGAATGTTGGTGCCTATTCTTTTGTGACAATCCATTGGAAAATAGGAAGAAATAAGATGTTCTATTTTGGGTATTAGGTACCTACATGGCATATTAATCTTTATATATACACGGTGGCAGGGACATCGACGCGAAAACTGTTACCATGGATTCAGAACATGAATCTGAACCCCCTGCGTTGACATTTTTCCTCGGTAATAAAAAAAAAAAACAACTGTTCCATACATTTTGACCGCGTAGATACTTATAGCACTTTTTAAAAGAACTGACGAAAAATTTCAATGCCGGGCGGTACAGAATCATGTACTGAATCCTTGGTAAAAGTTTTCGCGTCAATGTACAGGGTAGCCCCTGTATATACAATGTTTAACTGAATTTTAATTAATGCGCATTATGATAGTAGTTTGTTCAAAATCGTTTACTGAATCGATTTTGAATATAGGTAATTTTGTATCACAAAGATATTAAAAACTGCGTAAATTACAGTCACTTTCGCTGTACAGTCAAATCAAACCAAAATTTACGAAGTACCTACTACACTAGACCCTTATTTACCCACGACTGTGTGCGTGCGTAGATTTGTAATTTAACCACAATTTTCTCCCACAGTCAGTATAATTAATTTAATAAATAAACTATTCTTTATGTATTATGATTGTAACATAATATTCTAATTGGGATGTTTGGTGCGGTGTCCGTTAATTCCGGGACATGTTGTATTAAACAGACTGACTAGGACTGGCATACGAGTAATATCAACTCACAGCCGAAACTGTACTAGGGCTTAGGAACGTGATATTTAAAGCACACGGCCTCATTTTATAATGTCTAAGCTTTAAGATGGGATTTTTCGGAAATTCTATCTTTAAGGGGGGCGAAAAGGGGGATTCCGCTTGTATATGTTTTTGTTTTATTTGCGTTAGTAACCTATGTGTTAGCAAAGTATGTACCTATGGCAGAATCTTAAAGGACTATCCGATTACCTCGAAACTCGGTATTTATAATGTTTTCAGAAAATACTATTGAAAGACTCACGAGTTTTTGGGTTTTTCGAAATGGACCCCTAACGGAGCAAAAAAATGCTCACCTACAAACTTAACTAGGAACACCTGTACCTAGATAGGTTTGTACGGGAGCATTTTACTGCGTGCCTGGATAAATTCAAAGGTAATCTAAACATTACTTACGGAAAACATGGTTGAAGATTTTTCAAAACTCAACACTTTCGGGGTGAAAAGGGGGATACAATTTATATCAAAAATATTATTTCTTTGATCAATAAACTTGTAAATTGACCCGAATACTTTTCTTAATAAATAAAAACATCGTAAGATAATCATACATTTTCAAAACTAACCTTTTAATAGAGGTGGGAGTGTAAAATATTGTAGGAGAAAATACAGAAAATACGATATCCACGCGGACGTAGTTGCATTCGAAGTACTTTAAAACCATATAATTTACAAGGATAGGGGGGGGGGGGGTGATTAGGGGGGTTTACTATAGGTACACCTCTGCCTTACCCTTCGGGGGGGAATACATGCGTGTTGTTATGTTATGGTTTAAAAAAAACTAATTGCCGGATTTATTATAGTAAGGTACCTAGTTATCTTGGGGGTATCAAGCAGTAATGGACTGCTAATATGATAGACATAGCCAATTTTGTTAGCTTAGATTTCAACTATTTATATTTAATTAGTATTTTTATATTTAGTACCTAGGTATTAAATAAAAATCTATTCAAAATTATACAACTACTTAACATTAACTTACGAGTTATTAGTTAAGTAGTTGTATAATAATTTACTATTGTCTAAAAAGCATTATCTGTTAATAAAACTTTTAACATAGAGGAATCTATGTAGGTAATTGAGAACAGGTAAAGGAGTAACAATTTAATTGTTTTATAAGGCCGTCTTTTTATGACTTCATCTAAATATAATTTTCCTCAATCTTGCAAAGTTTGACGTCACTGTTGCCTTCCAAAGTCTTCAATACCTTTTTATGATTTAATTTCACGTTGCTGACTCCCCCAACAGTGCAGTGAACTTGAAGCCTTGTATAAGTAATGTCATAGATTATAATAACATTATATTCTTTATTTCGGACTTCACATACAAGTTACACACAATCCATAAATATATATTATTAGTAACAATGACTTAAAAACTAAGTTAGTAAAGTTTTACAAACTAATCAACTTAAACTGACGTGGCCTAACACACGTTGACACGTGCCTCCGTACCCATGTTATTAAACTCTCACAAATTTTAACCGAATTTTTTATTTTGAGGTCCTAAAAAAGAAAAAACGTCCCAACACTAGTACGTACTGATCCGTAGGTGCTGTTTGTAGAATAAAATTTTAAATAACAAATTATTCCACTAATGGCACCTGCGAAAAATATCGACAAGTGCCGTATGTGGAATACCTCAGGTGCCGTTTAAGCGGGTGCCCAAAGTGGAATACGTCCTTAGAAAGGGACTGTCAACTTGGTCTATTAATGTTTTTTTAAGAAGTCTTTTGTCTAATAATGTTATGTTCTCGTTTTGAAGTGTTTATGTGGCCTTTTAAATAGTAAGTAGGTACCTATGTTCTCAATTAGAAGTATCTATTTATTTGTATGGACGTGATTCTTGAGTGATAGAGCCTAGGGTTAGGGCGAAGGTAAATAGAAAATTGTAGGCTTTAATAAAATGCCTGATTGCATACAGTAAATCTATTTATATAAAAAATTAATCCCTATTTCCCTTGGTCACGGCATCACGCGTGAACGGCTGGACCAACTTCGCTAATTATTTTTTTGTTGTGTTCGTTATTATTAGGAGAAGATTCTTAGGATAGGTAGGTGATGGTAGGGTAGGTTTGTTGTGTTCGTTATTATCAGAAGAAGGTTCTTAGGATAGGTAGGTGATGGTAGGATAGGTAGGTACCTGCTGGGGTTGCGGGTTTGTCTGAAAGGGATATCGCGGCCCCAGCACATAGGCAACGGAAGGAACACGGGTGGGTTTTAGTCAGTAAAAGTCTGACACTCCCTCTCGCTCTGCCCAGAGCGGGAGGAGTCATTTGATGATTTCCAACCCAAAAAAAAAAAAAAAAAAAATGTGACGGCATGCGTCGCCACGCCTGAAATCGGTTTTACGTGCGGCTATAGATGTTTCACATAAAAAAAAAAGATAGGTAGGTGCGCCGTAGATAGTGCTACCCGTGCGAAGCCGGGACGGGCAGCTAGTAAAAAATAAAAAAGGAAATATATGTTATGGGAACCACCGCCTGACAGCTAATAGAGAAATATGGAAGAAAAAATCATGTTGTGCTGACCTCAAATAAATTAGAATATGGGTAAAACCATGGTATAATAATATGCTTCGCCAGGTATGGCATTCCGAAACACTGTGGTCACGTGGGCAACACAAATCTACGTCATTACATCTGTGTTACCAGAAGTTTGTAATAATAACTCCCCAACCACCTTTATTACCTGTGCGAATCCGATAAAACAATGAGGTTTTAATTAACAATTACGTTGGTTTATGTTTAAATTGAATTGTTTCGTTTGATTAGACACACGAAACGACAATTTAAAAGCTTTGGTTTCTGAAAATCTTTCCTTAATCGTGTTTTGTTGCAATAGAGTGGCAACTGGATAGTGACGTAAGCATGTGTTATATAGTCCCGGAATGCCAGACCTTGTTTTATTAGACCATGGGTAAAAGAATGATGATACCACGAAAATTATGCCTATTACTAACAAAATGCATTGATTACTGTTCTTTGATACCTACTCAATCCAGGACAATGGGTATTTTTACAAAGCAAAGCCTGAACTGCAAATAAGAAGCAATTTCCTGCAATTTATGTACTTTGTTGTCCTAGAATCTAGCATCCAGACACCTTTGTCCTCCAATTGATAAGGCTACACCCGCCTACCTTACACCATTGGCATAAGGTTCTATTTCCAACTCAAATAAAATTAGGAAGATAAAGTGCGCAGGCGTGAAGCTATTGACTGTCCCCCCCTTCCCCCTCCTCTAAAAGCTGAATGTAGTGCTCACAGGACCCAAACAAAGGATAGATATGATATCAAGCTGCTTCTGAATTACGACTTGAAATTCTTTGAAGGTCTCACGGACAAAAACATCGGAACTTGGAACGTATTACGCCAACCATTACTGTAAATGTAGATTGATTCCTTCCTTTCATGAGTAGGTTTAAAAAACTTTTCTAAAAGGTATTATTATGATGGCTGTTTGACTGAGTTTTGTAACTGTGAGACAGTCAAAGTTTTCAATTAATGTTTTTTCATTTCATTTATTGTTATTAGTGGCACTTATTCGAGTTCTTTTGTTTTTTACTTGGTGGTTCTATTAAAAATAAATATTTACGAACGTTTTTGTTCAAAATATAAAATGGTAAACTAGAAGTTCAGTAGTGCTACGAGGGTGATTGAAAGTCTTTCTGTGGGAGTGATTTCGTGAAAAGGGACGGAAGTGTGTAACAGGAAGCCGGGGAAGCGCGCGGTATTTGATTTGACCAATGACGCGTGCGGTGCTAGTGTTGGCCGTCAACCAACTCTTTTTCCGAGAGGTTGCTACTGTAAGCCAAGATGTCAAATGCTACACATCATTAGCGACTACTGTAAGGCTCGCTCGTTTTTTGTATAATTTATGCTAAACAAAAAGATTTATTAAACAGCTAAAATTATACGAGACGATTAGTTTTAGTATGTACCATAGATACACAATAGCTTTATGTAACTGGTGACAGATTACTACGCCATGCGCTACGAGCGATATTTATCGCTACGCGCAACTAAAGTCACAACAAACGCTACGAGCGCATAAATATCGCTACGAACATAATAACAACTCATTCCTTTTGTTAACTAAATATTCTCGCTCTAATACATCTTTTGGTAATCGAAGCTGGAATGTATGTTTATTGGAGCGGTATCAATTGTATGAGTGCTCTCATTGTACCTACCATATTTTAATTCATTTGAACATTGAATCTATTTAATTTGATTACATGTTTTCTGTCAGTCATGAGATTGAAAAGAATGTGCAGGTGAAAATAATAAACTACTTAAAAAAATACGCGATCATAGCATAAACTGGAAATGTATATACTTGATGTGGAGCCGTGTATACCTACTTATGCACGCAGAGATTATAATTTAAATATCAACTTATTTATTACAAAAATAAACTTAAACCAGTAATATTGAATGGGGCCAATTATGGTTACAAAAGCCTTTATATTCGCTACAGCGACCTATCATATTTCAGAGCGCAAGTAATTCAATACCGCATCGATAACGGTATAGGTACCTGGATTCTGACGACAATATTGCACCCGAGCCGGTTCTATTTCCAGCCTCTCTCTACGGGATTCGCTCAGGTTTTCATCAATATAATATTGAGTTTGTGAGGGACATGCAGTATTAATTTATCCGTGGGGAAGGTCATAAATATTGCACGTTATTACTCTAGTGAAGTTTAGATGTCGAGTTGGATTTCCAGCTTGATTTTCATAGTTGTTGGTCATGTTTTTTAGGGTTATTCTCTTGAGAATAATATTAAAAGCCTTTCAGTCTTCGATCAACAATCTATGAAATAGTTTTTTTTTTTTTGTAGGAGGAATTGGTCTTATTTTCAAACGCATCAAGTATTTAATATTGGTCGCTTCATGAATATTTAAAAAATCTGTGTAAATCGAGATAGGCGTGTTTATTACTTCTAAATACTTAAAGTTGCGATTGTGGCGGCATCTACATCGCCACATGCGAACTACGCATCAAAGTCCTGACGTCATACAAATCCTGCATCGCGCAATTAGAGTTTACCGCGCGACCGACATATATACAAGCTCCCGACTTCAACCATCAGCAGTTGCCCGCCAGACACGACACCCGTCTGGTCACAGGATCCTCCCTTTTCTAAAGAGGATGAGTGAACTTTACACCCTGTTTCTCATATTAATATTTCTGTCCCAGACCAAGAATGAGGTTTCTGTATGTAGTATCTTTTTAAATGTGTTTATTATACCGCATCAATCAACACATCGTACCGCAGACACTCTCCAGGCTATGTTTACAAATAAATACTTAACTCTCTGACGTTCTTCCTCCTGTCATAAACGTGAACGAGTCCACAGCCGACAACAAATCGTAAATCCGCACAACAACAGTGCAGCGCATGAATGTTTCTGTTCTCAGCAAGTTCAGGGAGACACGAGCCCAAGCTATTGCTCCGAGATGATCGATTGTGTTTACTCAATACATTCGCTTTGTGTTCATTCTATTGGTTTCCAACTGCTTCGGAGGGTTTAGGTTATGGAGGTTTTTATTTAGGGTATTCTGAAAGCAAAAGTATGAATAGAATGAGGAGCCATACTAACTATATTTGATTGGCAAGATTGGATTTGGAAACTGCATTGAATGATATTTTGTTTAAATTCCAACTATTTTCATTATTTCATTTCATTTCGTAAACTACGCTGGCTGGGGTTGGTCCGTGGATGGGTGATCATCTTTACATACCGAGACTTCTCCGTGCCTCGGAAAGCACGTTAAGCCGTTGTTCCCGGTTGTCATTCGTGAATCTATGAAAGCCGTTACGGGTCGTCAGAATCCAGAAATTCTAACAACTAGGCTTACCAAGGGATATGGTATTACCCAGTTACTGGGTTTTGGAGGTCATATAGGCAGTCGCTCCATAAAAAAAAACTGGTATTCAGCTACATCCGGCTAGACTGGAAGCCGTTCCCAACATAGTTGGAAAAAGGTTAGGTAGATTGATTGATGTGTAAAGTGTAAAAAAAAATACTAAGTATTTCATGACAGAGGAGAAAATCTTGTATGGATATCTTTTTAAAAACAATAAGTGTTTGTTTTTCGTGCCATAAACTTTCTCCCATGAAAATTACTTCAAGGCCTGGCTTGATTGCTCGTATGTTTACGATATAGACAGTTTATAAATATTCAGTGTTATTGATCGAACATTCACAAGTTTATTTGCACATTTAATGCTGGGGCCGCATCTGCGTCTATCGTGACGAAGCTTTGCAACAGTGATACGATACGCACAGAATGTGACCAACCTTTATCGGTTATCGTTGCGATAGTTCAGGCTGCGTAGCACTTATCGCCCGGGTAGCGGTACATAAGCGTGGCGCGTGGTCAGACTAGCGTTGATCATTTCGACTGTTGTTTCCGGACTGCGTAAACGCTCTGTCGAAATAATGGAGAGCCATCTTGGATTATTGCACGATAATTTGTTAAAATTATGAAGCCGCTAATGCGACCGCCGCATTAGCGCGATAACTTTTTAGCTAGCAAAACATACGAAGCTTAGCATTGCTCTGTCACGATAGACGCAGATGCGGCCAGGGCATAATAGAATGTAGATTGTGGAAAATTGCACAATGGTTGCAAATTCACGTCCCCTATGACATGACCTATTTTATTTAGATGACTCAATAGTTTATGACAGTGGTTTCCGTATTTTATTGGCGCTTAAATGCAAATGCAATTTCAAGGCAACTCACCCAAGACGACGAGACAGAACACATAATCTTAAATCGGAATCTAAATAGGTAGTCGTGTTTACAAAATGGTGTACCTATTATACAGGCTAGATTTTTGAGACGAGGCAGTAAGGACAGGTACCAGAACCGTTGTAGCCACAGGAAAACGGTCTTAGGAGACGGTCCTTAACTTTTTGAGACATTTTGATCTGCATTTTTTGAGCAGCTCGTGGCAAAGTAATAACAGCCGAAAGGGTCGAACCATCGGGCTAAGCTACGCTTGCCAGAGTTGGTCTGTGGATGGGTGACCATCTTTACATACCGGGACTCCTCCGTGCCTCGGAAAGCACGTTAAGCCGTTGGTCCCGGCTGTCATTCGTGGATCTTTGACAGTCGTTACGGGTTGTCAGAAGTCCGAAAGTCTGACAACCAGTCTTACCAAGGGGTATCGTATTATCCAGTAACTGGGTTGTGGAGGTCAAATAGGCAGTTGCTCCATGTAAAATACTGGTATTCAGCTGCCGAACTGCTGGTCGACTGGAAGCCGACCCATACATAACATAGTTGGGAAAAGGCTAGGCAGATTGTTTTTTTTTAATCTGCTTTCAAAGATTTTGAAAAAAAAATTACAGTCAGGAAGAAAATGGGCAGTTTTCACAAAAACTTTTTTTGAGGACATTCGATCCTGTTTCTGTTAAGTTTAAGGACAGTCAGGAACACCGTTTTCTTGTAGCGACAACGGTTAAGGTACCTGTTTTTACGACGATAGTATTTTGCCAAAATATCTGTGCTTATCGATATTAAGATTACCATATTTCCATAATACCTCTTATTATTCCCTGCGGGATGCCCATTTATTAGGGTTTAAATATCCCCCACTGCCAAGGTCACATCGATCGACGCATCGCGAGAAAGGGCCGCAGCTATCTGTTGCATTATCTATCTCTGTCCCACGGAAAAATGTCGTATGGGAATCCGTGGGCAGACTGTTAGTAAACAAAGAAATAGAGGAGGGTGATAACGGTTATCTTAGCTCGGATTTTGATTCAGTTCTGTTTAATGCAAAGATGCATTTTGACGATCAAAAGTTTCGTGTGTTTAAACTTGGGTAAGGTGGTTCTATTGACTTTGTTTGTGTGATTTGATTGACCTCGGTGCAATGTGCAGTAGCAGGTAAGCCTTTGTGATATTTCTTTTAAATTAATGTTTTCTTTATTAGTACTTTTAGTAATGCATTTCCAAACGTATTCAGATTTTTAGCGGAAGCATGTGTGAATTGATTGGAATATGTTTTAAACATACTTCTTTGGAACTCGCTTCCATTAAATGAAACGCAATTACATTGCAACCGCACTATCAAGATCTGTTTTTTATTTTTATTCTAAAGCCCAGTACTAACTGTGCTTTAGTAGGCTAAGTAGGTAAGTAAGTTTATCACCAACTTATTGTCTCGGGAGATCTCCGCAAACTTAGCTACAAAATACTCTGAATAGTTTTACTTCAATTACTCTGCGATTTGATTAGACAGACAGTCTCTAAATTATGTACCAAAGCACATAGTTCGTTAAAGCAATACCTAATTAGCGAGCTTCCACTTATGACAGATAAGTGGAAGCTCGCTAATTAAGTATTGCTTATTTGCTACCACCCACCTCTTGTCTTACGATTCTCGGTAAACCATCTAAAAGGAACCTGCCTAATTAGCATTCTTATTTTTTTAAATTCTTCTCGACGACAAAGAAAAATGAAAATCAATTCAACCCCCTTAGGTGACGATTAGATGGAGTTTCATTTTACTGAAAATTTTCAATTTTCCGTTTTATTGAACTTGACTGTATTATGTAGATCCGTGTCGATGAAATACAGCGGGCGTGTTCACTTGCGTAGCCGAGTCCTCTACGCCGTAGAAAGTGCTACGGCGTAGCCTTTGCTACGAGACTTTCGTTTCTGAGCTGTACATTGCTTTGTTTTTACTGCAGCTTTGGTAAGCACTTTGAACGTAGGTCACAATGGATGCCTGCGTTCATGGTTAATGTAATGTTTCGTTCTGAAGATAAAAGGGCGAATTTTATAGGTTCTAGGACGCCCTGCCTCGCCGGCCGGCAAGCGTGTGCTTCGAAATGTTTACATTGCTTTGATACGGCGCATAATTTTGTGTCGATAGATTATCCCTTAATGCTGAAGTTTACGGTTATTGCATATCGAAGTACGTATTGTAGACAAGATTTGTGTGGCTTAGGCTATTTGGAGTGGATTTTTGCTCCCATGCAATTTTGGTTCAATCAAATCTAAAATCTCTTTTAAGCACTAAGTAAAAACAAGCGTAAAAATTCCGTGAATGAAAAAGAAGTTCATAAAAAATGGATGCACTGAATCTATTACGCAGTTTATTACTCCAACTGAAATATCGCATGATGCAACTCAATAAAACGCTGCATTTCCTAACCTTTTAATAGCATAGTTGAACTTAGCTTCATTCGCTAGTTAAACGTAATTGTCTCTCATTTCCTATCTTAAAGCAAAAGTATCGATAAAATATTCGCTTGATCAGGCCGCGGCTCCGCCCAACCTCCTTTCAGGCTTCAGTTGAGTCCGCAGGGCGCTGGCGAACGCACGTCCCCTCCGCCATCTTGAATCGCGGCGCCATTCCGTGCACTAAACACTTCCTACTCATTCACCATTCGAATTTTAAATACGGAAGTATCGTGTGAACACGCAGTTTAAACAACGGTAAGTTTATTTTTAAAATTATTTTGTAGTATACACAGATTTTGTTTATTTTTAGACGCGTACAACGGGATGGCCTCCCAAGGACGTTTTTGTTCAGTCACTGCATAGAGGTGCATACCTACTTATATGACATTCATTTTTAAATATTAGAGAGATTGTAGGTACTTCCAATATATTGTTGACATGTTTTGTTGATGTTTCGATGAATGTAAATAAATATAAATCAGCGGAGTAATCATGACGTTAGGATTTTACGTTTGAGACCTGACCTAGACAAACGAGACAAGTACATTGTAGGTCCATAGGGCTGAGCTGCTTTAGATGCTGCGTAGTTCGTCAAACAGATATTTTGTTTGTGCAAAGAGTTTCTTAAATATTATTAAAAGTTTAATACAAATATTTCCTGGACGGGTTTTTTTTGGATTAGGTAATTTTTTTTCATTTTCATGGAGACCTTTTATGAATTTAATTGCTTCTTCTCCAAGCCATGTTTTAAACAGAAACATGCAATATTTTTTCCGAAACCTTACGCTTACTACGCGTTAAAATTGCACTTATTTTATCCCTGCACCAAAGATACACAAACCTTCACCCGCGCTCCAACCAGAAGCGTTACATCACTAGACCTGTTCCTTACTGAATGTTAGTCAATATGGACGAATGACACGCCCACTCGCGAACAACGAACCCGCGGTAATCGGGTCAACCACCAAGCACTTCCGATGCTAGTTATGTAAGCATTCGTTTAATAACACCTTGGAATCCAAACAAATTGCGTTTTCACATTTGCATTTATAAACATGGAGTTTCGTCAGCTGCGTTTTGTTTGGGTTGGGAGGCACAAGCGTGTACTAAATATGCTTAGGGGACAGGCTCGGATATTGATGACGGTAACAGGAAAATTGTTGACAAAAAAACGGCTAATAACTGCATGGTATTTAAATTGATCGATACGCCACTAAGGCTCGGTCCTTTTGCGTTTGCAGCGGAATCGATCTTCGTCCTCGGTTACCTAATATTGAATGGGAACATGAGCTATAGGTAAGGTCAGCAAGAAAGGTCGATTACCCCAGCTATTTTTACACAGCAACTCAGCATTTCATATAATAGCTAATACAATAGCTATAATAGCTATAGCTATTAGCTTATTACTTTTAAGGTTCCCAAAAAATAAACGGAACCGTTATGTCATAACTTTTTGTCCGCTTGTCACTGAGATTTTTTTCGAGACCTATGTAACGTAGAAATTTTAATTTTGGCATAATGTTTGGGTGTCGGTGACGTGCGCACAGATCACCCATCAAATGTTTTTTTTTATTTGTTTTTTTTATATGTGGTGTCAATTCGATCTTGGGAGAAAAATATAGTTTTAAAGAGTTTACTTTAAGAATTCTATTAATTTATTTTTTATTGGAGTTTGATTTCGCGGCCTTGAAAATATAGCACTGCAAAAAATTGTCCTTCCCCGCCCTATATTCTAGGTTTCTAAAGCTACAATTTTTGTTTTAATATAGTTATTAGATAATGATCTATATTTTACAGGAAAATTATAACTGTTTGCGACACTGTAATAATTGGTGAAGAAATTAAAAAAGGAACCAAGAATAGTGCTTACTTACGAAGGCCTTTTGACTTACATAAGTCGAATTAATCTTTATCAAATAAAATTTGTTAGTTAGCTGAATCATGTGGTGCAGATCATTTCCTTTTCATTTTCCTTTCATTTAGATATATAGTTTAGGTGCTAGCGCAGGTTTATTAGGTAAGCGCCGTACAATAATTACGGCACGCCTGCAACCATTCTACGTATACAGACTGCTCAGTGCAGTTTAGTTCGGAACCTTAATTGTGTGAGCGGGGCTGGCGTTTGGCCGATTTTTTCTCTATGCACTACGCTGTATCTAAGCACTGATACACATACGGAATGTACTGATCGGAGATCCCTTACGTTTTCGTTAATTAAGTTGGTCAGAAAACCTTCTTGACAAAATAGTGTGAAACTTTATCAACAACTCTAACCATGAGACATTTTCATTATCTTTACTGACAGCTAGTGTTCAAGAGAAGCGTTAATTATACTAATGAGTACGTAGCTACTGATCAATCAATATTACAAAGTCCAAGACAAGCATTCATTATACTTATCAATCTACCTAGCCTTTTCCCAACTATGTTGTGGTCGGCTTCCAGTCTAACCGGATGCAGCTGAATACCAGTATTTTACATGGAGCGACTGCCTATCTGACCTCCACAACCCAGTAACTGGGTAATACGATACCCCTTGGTAAGACTGGTGTCAGACTTTCGGGCTTCTGACGACTCGTAACGACTGTCAAAGATCTACGAATGACAGCCGGGACCAACGGCTTAACGTGCTTTCCGAGGCACGGAAGATTCTCGGTATGTAAAGATGGTCACCCATCCACTGACCAACCCTGGCAAGCGTAGCTTAACCTGATGGATCGACCAGTGCGGCTGTTGTTACTTAGCCACGAGCTCCTCCGAATATAATGAGTAGGTTTATCTATATAATCAATCAATATTCCGTTGATTTAGAATTAGACAAAGCTGATGCAGCCAGTAATAAGAGCCCCATTAAGAAAGAGAGAGGAAGATTTTTTTTAATAAGATCTTTAGGTACCTATATTATTCGGTTAAAACTCAAAACAGTGAAAAAAACATCGCGAGGAAACCGGGATGTCCTAGAACCAAATATTGGAAGACATGTGACTTCCACAAACCCGCACTGGGCCCGCGTGGCGGATTGGATACTGGCCACTCTCGCTCACAGAGACGAGGCCTGGCCCCAACAGTGGGAACGATATAGCCTGATTATGCGTTAATCACGTCCTTTTTCATACTCCTTTTGGTCCTTCCACACCGTCTTTTCATACCGTCGCGGACAATGATGCAATCACCTGTATTCATAGGTAGTAACAGTAATGTTCCTACTATTTTACGTCAGAATTATTGATCATTACTTTTTTTTGACAGCCTTTGTAAAGGTTTACTTTGTAACTGAACGCCCATAAAATATTACGTGCGTCACACCATACGATCTACTTTTAGATATTGATGAAATGAGTTGTTTCGGAAAAGTAAAGACTGGTGAAGACTGAAGTTGTATCTACTTAAATTCGTTCAATGATAGACAGCACACGACCTAAACCGCTGGGCCTAAAACCATGAAATTTTACACTAGTGTTCTTTTTTAATCTGTAACATCCTTCCTTTAGCTTTCCTGCAATCTGTGGGAGTGATTTTGTCAAAAGGGACGGAAGAGTGTAACAGGAAGCCGGGGAAACGCGCGCGATTTGGTTTTTTGACCAATGAGCGCGCGCCGTGCTAGAGTTGGCTGTCAGATAGTACCAACCCATTTTCCGAGAGGCTGGTACCTACTGCCAAGATGTCAGATGTTACATCATATGTGACTACTGTAAGGCTCACTCGTTTTTTTTCGAAGGTGAACACTAAGTAAGGATTTTTCAAAATTTTATTCAATAGATCCCTATTTAACCCTTTTAGGGGTATTCCCCTTTATTTCACGAAACTTTGTATGGATTTTGTAATTAGTGCCGATGGAAAGTAGCATTGGGCGCACGGCTCCGTAAACAATTATAATCATTGCTTCACGAATATTATTACTGTTACTATTTTTGTCTGATGATTTATTGACGACAAATAGATGATTTTTATTGATAGCCTGCTTGTCGGTAGCTTTTAGTGTTATACCTGGGTCATCATATCTTCCTGTACAAATTACCTAAGTCTTATCACCTTTTATATCAGACACGCTTAGCTATCAACACTTTGCTCTTTGAATAATGATTGCGGGTCTAATTTATATACAGTTCGTTTTTTTTGTAGTAAGTATACGAAAAAGTAAAACCTCGTTGAAGGCATTTTGGTCCTTTATATTCATGTAAACCTTTAAAATGTAAGGCTGCGTTCTATAAAAAAACGATCGCCGCGCGAATACGCGATCTTCGCTACCTTATGTCAGTTTTTGTTCGTCAAACGGAAAGCGCCCTCAGTCGGCGCGACCACGCGTTCATATTCACCGAATAAAAAGTGACATAATTATGGACGCGACGATCGCTTTTGAATAGGACGCAGGGTAATCTTTTTAAAACTACGGCATTGTTGTCTTACCACTTTTATCATTGTTTCATCCTCTGTGTCAGACAAATTGTAAGGTTGTTGAAAAAGCAGGCTTTGTCCTAAAAGAAACACGGAGGCTGGTAGCGGCCTGCGGTTTCGGGAATTTATAGCATTGTGAGTTTGGTCCTTATTGGATTTTTCTGGTATATTATTCATTTGCAACCCGGAGTTACTCGTACTTTAGGTATATCTTATCAAACTAGGCTGTTCCTATATATGTATATATATACGTCAAATGATGTTTTAATGCGACGAATAGAAATATAACATATGTGTATGACAATAAAACTGAAATTTCAATGATGGTGCCTAAATGTCGCGGCATGCGTAAGGATACTGCGGCATCGCTGATTTCAAATTTATTGCCATACTATTATTAAGTTATATTTCTATTCGTTGCATAAATATCCTTTTCCGTGCAGTGCCGCCAGTGAGCGGCCGGCCCTTAATCTATTATTAAGAGCCTCTAATTAAAAAGATGCACTCGTAACTAAAGATTTAAATAAAAGACGGGTTTACATACATCATTTATTCTCCTGCCCCTATCCCAATTTAACATTCCTAAATAGATAAGCTACTACCTTACTAGCTCAGATTTAAGAATCATCCCATTCACATCACACACACTCACACACGCATACAAACACACTCACAAACTCTCTCACACCACACCTACTTTGTCTCTTATACTTTATGCATACTTTCCACACACATTTTTACCTGGCAATCTAATAATGTTTACAACTTTAAACATGGCTACTAAATATTCACAATTTATTTATGGGGGTCAAATGTAATCCTAGATACAGGTTTACCACCTAGTTCGGATGCAGATAGTCCCAATCTTTGTATATTACAAACTTTAAGCCATTATTTACTGTATATTGTCAAATATTCAATTTTGTAATACGTGTTCTTATTTTGGTGAATAAATTAATATTATATTATATTATTAGGAGCTCGTGGCTAAGTAACAACAGCCGCACTGGTCGATCCATCAGGTTAAGCTACGCTTGCCGGGGTTGGTCAGTGGATGGGTGACAATCTTTACATACCGAGAATCCTCCGTGCCTCGGAAAGCACGTTAAGCCGTTGGTCCCGGCTGTCATTCGTGGGTCTTTGACAGTCGTTACGAGTCGTCAGAAGCCCAAAAGTCTGACACCAGTCTTACCAAGGGGTATCGTATTACCCAGTTACTGGGTTGTGGAGGTCAGATAGGCAGTCGCTCCATGTAAAATACTGGTATTCAGCTGCATCTGGTTAGACTGGAAGCCGACCCCAACATAGTTGGGAAAAGGCTAGGCAGATTTTGATATTATTTTATTTGAGGGTTGGTGCAACAAATCTGTTTCGTCTATACTTCTCTATTACTCGTCATCTCGGTAGTCACCCCCCTTTCTAACCATATCATCTTTCACACAGTCCATCCATCGTTTAGGGTTTAATAATATCAAGTTTTTATTAATAAAGAGGTAAGTGTACTGTGTAGCTACAACAATAATAAACTTCTCGTTCCCTAGAGGAAAACGGGCGTGGTGGATGCCTATACGCTGAAAGCTTTACCTACTATTAACTTTCCAAACGAAAATGCTCGCTTCGTTAACCCTGAAATCCGACTCTTTATAGCCACCAATTTGAAATAGAAGGCGGCTCGACAATTTACTTTCTTAAGAAAATAAAATTAGAACGTCATCGTAAAAAGACATTTAATATGCTAATTTTTTATTTTATTACTTCATGAATGTCATAAACAAGAAGTAATGCAAATTACTATGGTTCTTTATGTCTACACCAAAAGGAGAAGGTACACTTGAGTTAAAGCACTCAGGAATTAGTCACGCACAATTCCAATTTCTTTCCTCAAAAGACCATTTCAGAAACCAATCTACATGGACTTCGCATGATCTGACCAAGATTATGTCTGGACTTTAAAAGAGACTGTGAGTTTGTTTCGGCCTTTCTTCTCAGAGTAGTCAGATAGGAAACTCCGAACTCATCTTGTTTTTAAAATATGATTGACGTGTAAAAGTGGTTGCAGAAATAAAAGCATTTGTCATTTAGGGTGGTATTAAATCCACTAGTTTGAGATGAATAGATTTGAAATGAATTAAAAGGTCTAGCAGAAGTGGTAGAGGTATTACGAAAGGTTCCTTCGGAAAAGTACACAAAAAGTCACAGTAACATCAACCATGCTTATTGCTGACTCCAAGCAGCATTGCTGTGCTCCGGATCAAAGGGAATCCGGTATAAAATTACAGGCTCGTGAGACTGCTTTACGACTTTGTTTCCAAGGTCGGCAATTCAACAACAATCCTTTATCAAGGCACGTGTCTAATGACGCCCACTTTCCTTTACGTATGTCGTCGATCCGTGAGCCTAAATATAAAACAAAAAAATAAAACCTTGTATTAACTTTTTCACAATAAAAAGCCAATTCTTAAAAAGTTTTTTGCGGAGAACCAGAACCAACTTTGACAAAAACTTCAGGGGTTTCACTTGTGTTTATAAAAGGCTCCAAAGTCTGTCGTTCTTCGTTATATTTATAGAAGTTGCCAGTTGTCAGAAGCCTGACAAATGGTCTGACCTTATGCTGGCGGTTGCTAGTGTCCCAGGGGGACACTGGCACTGTGAACAGTGGCTTCACTTATACAATTGTTGGCAACCGCATATTAAGACTCCGGATTTAGAATCTCACAAGAACTTACTTATTTATTTATACTTATTTAATAGAACAATGATGTATGAGTGTAGGAACCTCCTATTTATCGGTCGATTTGCTTGTATACCTACCTCCTGTACGTTACACACACACACGCATAGCACACACACATACAGCACGCACATACTCACACAACCACACATACAGTGCACAGTAATAGACAATAAACTTACATCTCATACCTTACCTTGTTACTAGACCAGTAAAATATTCCAGATACCTACTTGTATCTCTTGTGTATTTTAATATACCAAGGTCCTACATGTTTCGAATGAGTCCTTTAAACTAAATCCTTATCTATACATATTATAAATTAAAGTCACTTTTCGTGTCTCTCTTTCTCTGTGTGACCGCTTAGATCTTCTAAATTACACAATGGATTTTGATGCGGTTTGCACCATAATTTAGAGAATTTATTTCGGAGGGTTTTTGAACAATAAATTAATATTAAACTTAAATATAATAAAGAAATCACGATGTTTTATCGAGTCGTAAAAACCGTGCAAAGCAGGGTCGCTAGTTACATATACTGCGTTCACAATTAATTTGCCAAACATGTAAACAAACACGAGTTTTAGGAAAAACAACTGTAATACTTACACATAAGGTTCACTTTGCGCTACAACTTTATTTACACTTGTATAAAGTTGATGTTTGTCTAAGTGGACTCGTGTTTGTTTACATGTTTGGCAAATACATTGCGAACTCAGATTATTATAAAACGGAGTTGCTTATCGTGTCTGTCTGTGTGACCACTAAGATCTTCTGAACAACACAATGAATATTTATGTGTTATTTTTATCATTATTGAGTTTTTTTTCCGGCAGGTTTATGTGTATAATATATTAATATTCTGCCCCGTTGCCGCGTTGGTCTAGTGAACGCAAGCGCTACTGCTGAACATGAGGTATTGGTTTCGATTACCGGGTCGAGCTAAGTGTTATTGGGTTTTTCCATCTGGACTTTCTCAGTAGCAGCCCGGAGTCTGGATTTGTGCCCGGTTGATGGCAATAGTCTCGCCCCCGTTACATCGGACTTAAACATAACTGGCGAAATGTGGGGGGGACTGTAGGTACACCTCTTCACCTTTCAGGGAATACAGGCGTGTTGTTATGTTAATATTCAACTTAGATATACAACTTAAACTAATAACTAGCTAGATAACTTAGATATTGTGTCGTGATGGCCCAGTGGTTAAGGCCTCGCCTCTCATGCACGAGGTTGTGGGTTCAAATCCGGGCAAGTACCAATGTGACTTTTTCAATTCATATGTACTTTCTGAGTTTATCTTGGACATTACTGACATCGGTGAAGGAAAACATCGTGAGGAAACCTGGACATATAGTTAATATATGTTTGAAATCACCAACCCGTCTTGAGCAAGCGTGGTGATCAATGCTCGTGCCTTCTCTGTATGAGAAGAGGCCTTTGCCCTGCAGTGGGACAGTAACAGGCTGGTATTATTATTATATACAACAGCAACAGTGGTGGATTTTCCCTAAGGCCTAGTAGGCCCTAGGGCGGCCAGATATTAGGTGCGGCCAATCGTGACAAAAAATTCACTGATGATAACAATAAATACAAAATTTCTGAACCGATTTCGATAAAAGTTGGCAATAAAGTAAATTCATTATGTTGTCTTTAAGATGGATTCTGAGAAAGGAGCTACTGATACTTACTACATGGCCTGGGGCCTAGGGCGGCCAAGACTGCAAATCCGCCACTGAACAGAAATCTCGATGCTTTCTCAAGTCGAAGTGCGCAGGAAGTGTTGTTCGCTAGTACCTACCTAGACAAAAATCTGATTGTTCTGCTCTTTCCTAACACTATATAAATTCTAGATGTAGGCCTTGACTTAAATGCGCTATTGTCATGTAAGGGAGTAGAGATAAGAGAGTGTAATCATTTAGATGTACTTGCAAATATTCAGATAACATTGTCTCTCGTGTGCAGATGCTTCCGTGTTTTTACATTCGCGTTCCTTTATCATATCTTATTGACTAGTCTTGCATAAGGTAGTTAGTATAATAGGATATTGACAGAATTGTGTCCTTTATTTATTTATTTAATACTTCAAGCACACAAATGTATTTTCGGGCACAAGGCATTTTCGACGGTTCCCTATCCATTTGCATAAAAATTTTAGACATAATATAACATGGCATACTTTTGTTTATCCTAATTATATTTACGCATAACATTATTTTCGCATAATAGCTTACGCATAATTTTTTTTAGCATAATTTCTCTAATCATAATAATGTTTAAGCATAACATTCTAAAGCATAAATTTGTTTACGCATAATGATATTTAAACATATTTTTTAAGCATAAAAAATACGCATAATAATTGACTTCTAAAATGTAACCATGCATGCAGCAAGCATGCAAACCATGCATGGAGCAAGCATGCAGCATGCAAACATGTAAACAAGCAAACACCATGCATGCAGCAGGCATGGTTTCTGCCACGGCTCCGGCGCTGCGGGTTTCCGGCGATCCCACGCGAGTGTTTAACGGTCACCACCGCAGCTTCGGCTTGCAGTCTCAGCCACGGCGGCGAGTGTCAATACCACCTGCTCCTCAGCTCGCGGGCCGCCTCGCCCCTCCGCGCTTACGCGATTTTAAATAACACTCTCGGGGTAGGGCAGACAAGACTACGTGGAGTCAGTTTTGCAGCGATTCGTTTCTGTCACAAACTTTTCTAGCAATTAAATTTTTAATCAATAATATTATTTAATTGTTACAGAAACCTTAATACTATTATGCTCATAGTCATAAGGACTAATAAAATTATGCGAATTAAAATTATGCCAAAACAAATTAGCCTTAAAGATAATTATGCCAACATAAACTGTATGCCAAAAAAAAATATGGCAAAGAATTATTATGGCAAAACAAATTATGCCAAAACAGTTATGCCAAAGTATATTAGGAAAAAGAACATTATGCGAAAAAAAGAGATCCCATTTTCGACCAGTCAACCTTTGGGTGATGCAAAGACAAACAGGGGTAGTAGCAATAGCGAAAATTGAGGAATAAATATTTATTTAAATATAAAGCTAGGTATACATTTAACTTCCTATTAAAAGCTATAAATATAATATATACACCTAATTATATATAAATATAAGCACAAATATACTAAAACAACTAAGACAATCAATGGGAAAACATTACCGTTGTGATGATACTGCCAGCTTCTTGCGAATGTTCTCGCGAACTTTAACTTTAAAAGATAATCGGTTCGCCATCCTGATTTCCTGGGGGAGCGCATTCCACAGAGAGATAGACTGAATGAAGAAGGAAGAGTGAATGGAGTCTGTGCGGTGTGCCTTATCTTATTGTTTCGTTGATTATAAGAAAGATAAATATGTTATTTGGGACACGCACAGGTAATAGAAGAGTGGTCAATAAGAAAAAAAACTAACGAAATTAACATTAAAAACAAAAAATAAAAATAATAAACCTGCGATATTTAAAAAAATCATACCGATTATTTTCTCGTGATCTCTTTTTCGAATCAATGTTCTCCATATTTTAACTCCCGAAATTTATTCTTCATCTTTCACAGTATTAAGCTCTTTCCCGACTCGCTCTTTCTCTTTTTCTTTGCTTCGATAGTCTGGCCGTGGTGCGAATGCGTTTTTGACACCTGTCAGTTTCATAGTATTGAATATGTTTTTTGCGAATTTGATCCTTATTACTACTAGAAATTGTCCAACTGACAGGTGTCAATAACGCATTCTCGAGGTTCTCTCTAAGCATGAGTCGAGTCGACTCCCTGCAGTTGCCACGTGCGGTCGAGTACGGAATGTTACCTTAATCATAAACTGAAATTAGGCTATTCGGTTTGCTTATTTTAGTAAGGTAATAATGCGAAATGTGCCGTTTATTTTTTAGCCCTAATAGATATATGTAAGGTATCTAAAAACGGTTTGGAAATTGAACAGACAAGACGGTTTTTGATTTTTTTTCGGCAGACTTAGGATCTTGTTTTCTCGTATCAGCGTGAAGCATGCGAGATAAGATAGCCAGTCAGCAAGATGGTAACAGGATTTATTTTATTGAGAATCAGGATAAAATACGAATACTTTAAAGAGTAACACAAGTCAGCAGGAAATAACTAAGCTTACTAATGACGTCACATAAAATTAGTAACCGTCAAGAACTCAATCCCGAGAGATTATCGAGACTTTTTTTCGCAAGCAGTGTCTCATTATGTTTCCGTCGCAAAAGTAGTATCTCTCTGTATGTACTGTAGTCTCCTTGGCCTAATTTCTCTAATGTATAATGTCGTTATGGTCCATTGCTACCACGAGGCAGTAACAATTTGAGGGTACTTCTAGATTTATACTTATTTATAGAAACGGACTAGTAGACTGGAAATATTCGGAGGAAAGACCTTCACAGGACATTACCTACACGTATCTGGGTACCATGACTAGGTAAACTTATTTTAAATGATAGCATTTTTGTGCTAAGTATGCCAGAATGTCAGGAAAAAAATCCCTGAAGTGCTAAAAATGAGAATGAATTTAATTCCTAAAACTTTTATTTTTTAAGTATGTATTATTTATTTCAAATACACACATCAACACGGTCTAGGGATATTTTTAAAAAAGCGAATTACTATCAATGTGTTAATTATTTATATGACATGTATATATTTAAAAGATACGTTATTTAATATTCTACCATTTTTTAATAATGGTTAAGGTACTTCGATTAAAATTTCAGGATTTTATGGAAAAAAAATGAAGCATAGACGGAAACCGTATATGAATTAACTTTTAATTTATGAGTAAAAACTGAAAAAAATAGAAAAATCATTTAATTTGTGTTTATAAACTTGAAGTTAGTAGTCTGAGAAAGCGCCCATGATGTTCATAACACATCGGCAACGATTCGGCATGCTCAGAACAAGGTTGTCAATGTCTTGCTGCGGAATATTGTCCCATGTCCTTCTGAGGTGCGCAAAAAGTTGATCTTCTGTAGCCAGATTTTCAGGAACTTCCTTCAGAGCTCTTCTTTGCACCATATCCCACGCATGCTCAATGGGATTTAGATCTGGCGATTGAGCAGGCCAGTCTAAGGCCCTAACATTGTGTGTATGTAACCAAGCTGCTACCATTCTCGCCGTGTGTGCCCGGGCATTGTCGTGCATGAGCAGGAAATCTTGCCCCATTTGTGTTCTGTGGGGCAAGATTACGGGCCCCAGCACCTGTTGGACGTATCGTTCTGCCGTCATATTGCCCCGCACCCAAACGAGATCCGTCCGTCCTCCAAGACGAATTCCTGCCCAAACCATAATTGTTCCTCCTTGGTATGGGTGAACTTCCTGAGGGTTCTGAAGACGGCTCCATCGTCCAGGAACTCGCCAAACACACGTCCTTCGTGAATCTGGATGGAAGCCGAACCTGGATTAATCCGTGAACAGCACATTGGACCATTGCTCACGGCCCCAGTCCACGTGGTTCCGAACCCATTCTAATCGTCGTCCACGATTGCCTCTCCGCAAAGGTGGGACCCGGAGTGGTCTACGAGAGGGTAGATTGCTTTCATGCAGTCGCCTTCTTACAGTTTGGTCACTCACAAGCACTTGGTGTTCCACTCGCAGCCTTTGGACCAATTGAGTCGCCGTTGCATTTGATTGAGCTCGCGCAGTAATTTGCAAAAATCGGTCTTGTCTGGGGGTAGTGATGCGACTTGGGCCCCGGTGCCTCTCCGCTACTTCACCTGTGGCACGATAGCGTGTCCACAATCTTGAAATTACATTGTGGTGGGTCCCTATGGCCTCAGCAACATTACGCTGAACAGACCCAGCTTCCAGCATTCCCACAGCTCGTAACATCTCCGCCCTCGTCAAATGTTGGCGTTGTATGGCTACAATACCTCAATTTTAACTTTATCTTTCGTTTAAAAATGAAAAAAAACTGTAACTAAATGTAATTCGTATTGTTTTCTAAATTTCGCACAAATGAAAATACCCTCTCCTACACATCAAGACATTTTTATGGCACCGAAACAAAAGAATTTTCAAAAATTTGAATTTGGAATTAGTCTGAGATAAATTACAAACAAATCGGTGTATAAAAGATTCCAATGCGGCTAGTACTTTTCGAGTTATTTAATTGAGTATGAAATATCCCTAGACCGTGTTGATGTGTGTATATTAAAATGCAACGCAATAAATACACAAATAATACACAACTTATTACAATAGGTACTAAATCAAATGACTTACTAATTCATGACAAAAAATATCTAAAACTAATGAATTTTAGGCAGAGTTAATATACAGGGTGGATTTTTGAGATGGGGCAGCAAGGACAGCTACCTTAAACGTTGTAGCTACGGGAAAACGGTCTTAAGAGACTGTCCATAACTTTTTGAAAGATTTCGATCTGCATTCACAGATTTTGAAAAAAATGTACAGTCAGCAAGAAAATGGGCAGTTGTCACAAAAACTTTTTTTGATGTCAATCGATCCTGTTTCTTATAAGGATCAAAAAACTCTTCTGGACCAATTGAGGTTTGAGTACTAGAAAAGTCAGAAATCGCAAAAAACTTTTCCCATACATTTCGTAGGAAATGTGACTCCAACTCCAACTGGCCGAAATTAAATTAAAAACAAATTGAACTTCAAATTTCAAACGAAAAAAAAAAAAAGTTAGAACCTTTGTTGCTTTTGAAAAAACTTTTTACATTGGTAGTTTTTTTTTTTTGCAATTTCTGTCTTTTGTAGAGGACAGTCTTTTTTAACGTTTTCCAAACAAGTCTGGAAGTTATAAATAATTTGAGGTAATTTTTAGACATCCGTATTTCAAAAAGAAAATACGGAACGCTTGGAGGTATCAAGTTGAAATAACATCAAATACCGTCTGTGGTCCCTTGAAGTTTAAAAAAATCAAGCTTCTAAGTCAACGCAATAAAAAATACGGCATAATTACTTTGATACTTGCAAATAAATCAAATCTACAGGGTACTTCCCGTTAACCTAGAATGATGAAATTAGGCAAGAAGCAAGGCTTCATAACACAAGTAAAGGGAAAAGTCAGAAAATCGATAATTTGTAGTTCACCACACAAAAAAAAATCGTTTACAAACTTACACTTGCAGAGAATTGACCGTAAAGTATATCGATGTATGGGAGTATGTACATGTTTTTCAACTACAAGGTTATAAGTTTGTTTTTGAGATAAATTCATCCCAACTACGGAACCCTTCATTGTGCGTGGTCCGACACGCACTTGGCTGGTTTTTTTCTCAGAACGTCAGACATCACAAGCAACAAACTATCTTGTTCTTATAGTAAATAAAATTATGACGCGTATTCGTTCGAAGTTTAAATTTTTTGTTTCTGTTTGGCTAGTCTGTCTATCATAATAAAGTATGTCGGAGATTTTTTCTTACGAAATGTATGGGAAAAGATTTTTGTGATTTCTGCCTTTTCTAGTACTCAAACCTCAGTTGGTCTATTAGAGTTTTTTGATCCTTATAAGAAACAGGATCGATTGGCATCAAAAAAAGTTTTTGTAAAAACTGCCCATTTTCTTGCTGACTGTAATTGTTTTACAAAATCTGTGAATGCAGATCATAATTTCTCAAAAAGTTAAGGACAGTCTCCTAAGACCGCTTTCTTCTAGCGACAACGGTTAAGGTAGCTGTCCTTACTGCCCCATCTCAAAAATCCACCCTGTATAAAGTATTGGAGAATCCTATTTACTTAAAATCAACTATCACGCCTGGCAAATAATAGATCGCATTTCCTTTATTTTTTTACTCAAATATATTTTACGTTTAAGTTTTATTCAATTAGTTAAACATAATGTCCTCACCTACCCATCATCAATCAGCTTTAACCCTTCATTTTAGAGTCAGCGTCCATTTTTCCCGCAAATGGCCCCTCCATTATCACAACCAGTATTTCCATTTCCCATTATTCGAGCACATTTTTCACCTGTCCTTATTAATTATTCCACTAGTACATCCAGTGCATTGACCCCGGGAAATAGGGTCACTCGCTAGAGTAGAGTGCCTCAGGATACGCTACCGGCTAATTGCTGTGAATTTTTAAATAGACCGCCTTTTTTCACTTAGGGTGAACTACCTCCCGTGAGGTAGGTAAGTATAAATGTTTGGACTCTAGGAATATCTGCTCTGTAAATTAAAATGGTAATTGCTTGTAAAGACATCGTAATGGCATCTATAAGTCAAAGTTAAATCATTTATTTCAAGTAGGCTATTCTTAGAGTAATAACTAACATAGAGGGAGCGTGAAATTTCAGTATAGTTATACTGTTTATACTTATGACAAATTAAGTGTGAAAAACAAGGACAGATATATAGTTATAAGGGTTGCTTATGGCAAGGCTGTCCACTTTTTTTGTCTCGGTAGTGATGTGCCGTATTTTGTAGAGGTATCGATATTAATTTATTTTAGACAGGAAATTTACTTATTGAATTGAATGTACGTTAGTGTCATGTCATACATTCCATGGATGATAAAATCGAAGAATACACTGTTTGTTTAAAAACGCTCTGGTTCCAACATGCTTTTATATGTTAATCCTATTCTTCTTCTTGTCGTGTGAACTGCAAGATCTATCAACCAGACACTGATGGCGTTTTTGTACCGCTTTCCAAGCTCCAGTGTTAGTAACGACCATTAGTTCGCAGCTTATCGTTCCTTCCGAAGCATGAAACTATCTTACTTTTCTTTTTACCGATTTCTAAAAAAAGGTTATCAATTCGATATGTATCTATCTAATATTGTTGGAATTGCACAATATGCATAATACTCTATGTGGGCTTCTAAACAAGTGTGCCAAATTTCACAAGTGTAAAATTTCATGTATGTTTGTCCATGAATTTCTCAGAAACTCGTAATCGGATCGTGGTCATTCTTTTTTATTGTATTTTTATCTTTCAACTTAGGAAACGGTACAAGTTTCATCAAAATCGGTTCAGCAGTTGTCAAGATATGGAACATATAACCGAACTCCTTAACGACAGTACAATGTGTAAATTGTGTTCGTATGGGTATTTTGTCAATCTTTTAGATACCTTATATAGAACTTACAATTTTTTTAGTGATGGTGTACCAAAACTAAAAAGAGAAATATAATAAATTTTGCACGAAAAATAAACTGACTTCCACACTAAAAAGCAAAAATAACTTTACAAAAAAATAAGAGGTAAAGATAACGACTTTCGAAACGAAAGATATTTTTGCTTTGGAAGTCGGTAAATTTTTTGTGGAAAAGTTTTTTTACCTAAAATTTATGTAATGGAATAGAAACAATCGGATCAAAACGGATTTTTTTATTTAATATTTGGGGATAAACAATAAAATAAAGAGAGGAGAAGAAAGCAGTTTAAATTATTCGATTTTCAATCGAATAAGTTTAATTATTCGATTGAAAATCGAATAATTTAAACTGCTTTCTTCTCAACTCAAACTTAACTTTTCTTTACTCAAAAAGCATTTATTTCAATTAAACCATTTACGGGCACTTTTGAATTGTCAAGGGAATCGGTCAGTCAGAAATATGAAGCTAATTGTCCATTCCAAAGCGTAATAGGTACCTATTGAGAAGAACGGGCAAGAAACTCCACGGACACTCTTTTATATAATAAATTGTTACAAAATATTCGTTACATCATTCATGTTGAAATTATACATGTGAGAACAATGTAGAAAGACGTGCACGTTAAAGGCGTCCGTAATAAAAAGATAAATAAAGGAGATAAATAAAAAAAATAACAATTCAAACATTTTAATCAGCCATGGCAGCTAAGAGTTGGCCAGTCCCAATTGACGGTGCCCGTTCACAAACATGACGCATGCATCAGTACCATTCAGCTGAACCATACAATTATATGCAAACTATCTGAAAACAACAAAGAAAACTAACTTGGTGTGTTGTGTTACTTGTGTTTTATCTACTATACTTTATTTATAGCCAAAAATACATATCAATATACATTAGGTAAAGTATATAGTAAAGTAAAACAATTGGTAAAGGTTAACACGTTCACAGTCCCCATACAAACCATTTAGTAGACACCTTTTTTTTGGTGGGAAATTGGCAAATAACTTATCCCGCTCAGCTGAGCGGGAGGGCGTATCAGACTCTTACTGACTAAAACCCACCCGTGTTCCTTCAGTTGCCTGTACGTTACCAGGGGCCACGGTATCCCTTTCGGACTTTACCGCGATTTTAGTCGACCCCTCAAACCGGCAAGAAAAACAACTGAAGAAACAAGAAAAACATTTTTTTTCACAGATCATTGGGACACAGAACTGTGAACATTTTATGATAGGTAAAACATAACGCGAATTGATCAATAAGTGAGCGCACGTGACTTTACTTACCAATAATAGGGATAGGAATAGGTTTAAACCTTCTCCATTTATCGCTACTTACAAAGCAGTCGTTCGTAAAATGTTTAGAACATACTCGGCTATGCTTAGTCCAATAATTTCTGGCTCTTGGAATCACTTTACACCAATTTTCTTTCTCATTTGAAGGTATACTGAAAAAGAAAATGATAACTTTCCAATTTATCGGCATAAAATTATCATATCGATAAAAAGTATCTCCATCACTAGCATAACCTCACAATATAACGATTTATTTTTTTGAAAATAAATTCGCGATCACAACATAATTTGTAATAAAGATAGTTTGAAGAGATCATTATCATTCTAATATGTATGTTATTCCAAAGTCCAAATATTTCGCGTGATTTTATATGAAAACTGTAAAAAAACACTTACCGATAAAAGCTTACAAATTCTTTGTTTTCTTTCCGTTACGAATGTGATTTACACGATAACACAGAACAAGCCATGTTAACAGCCTATTGATCTGTCCTTTGCACCATTTTTTTTTAGAAAATTGTGCATAAATCTATTATTTTGAGTAAAATAATGACCAACACCTCAACCAGCACACGTACTGAAATTCACGACGTAATATACGACTAAATCAAATACTTTATACGGTTAACCGTGTAATATGTAACTATTGTGGTTTTTTAATTGGTCGTGTAAAAACAGACCAAGTATGACCATTTGACAATTTCGGAACATCCATTTCGTTTTAGCATAGACGAATCCATATAATGCATCTGTCTCTTTTAAGTGTACAATCTGCGCCATAAGAAATTACGATATATCTAAAGTCTTCTCAGCTTAGATATATCGTAATTTGTCTCTAATTTGTAGGCTCCCTCTATGCTTTAGTTATTACTCTGAGAGGCTATTATAAGGCACTTTTGAATGACTAGTGTTATTGCGTTCTTCTATCTGAAATGTCTCAGTAGCAGCTCGGAGTCTGGATTTGTGCCCGGCAATGGGCTGGCCCCTTTTACATGGGACTTAAACATAACTGGCGAAATGTGGGTGTACTATAGGTGCACCTCTGCTAACTCTTCGAGGGATACGGGGTGATGTTATATTATTCATTTATTCACTCCAAACATACAAATATCCTTACAGGCTAGACCCAATGCGATATTGTAGTACCCTTAAAAATTATCTAATTCCACTACTTGTACCATAACAAATTCTATGGTATTGTCTTGTTTTCCATAAAAAATATTTGTACTATTATTGTTTTCCATAATCGTCCCCCCTCATAATATTTACTTGCACTATTATCATTTATACTAATAACGCTTGTCATATCAACTTATTAGTCATAACTTTTATTTCCCATAAAATAAGTTTCCATAATAACGTGTGTTATAATCATTCGTTTTTATAAGTAACACATTACATAATCGATACTTTTTTTTTTTTTTTTGAGGTTGGAATATCATCAAATGACTTCTCCCGCTCTGGGCAGAGCGAGAGGGCGTGTCAGACTTTTACTGACTAAAACCCACTTGTGTTCCTTCCATTGCCTGTGTGCCGGGGCCGCGATATCCCTTTCGGTTAAACCCGCAACCCCAGCAGGCATTGGTCCTTACGGACCCCGTCAGTTGGTGCTGACATCTCTTTGAGGCGCGCGTGGAACACAACGCGCCGTCGTCGACCCGGGCCTGGTCCTTACCGGACGGCGAGCTACCCATTGCTCACCGTCCGCAAGCCCGCGCCTACGGTGGCCGGAAGTCGGCTCGTGACTCCCGACGCCCGGGGCGTCTCTAGCGGCGACTAGGGGCGCGAGGGCGTGCAGCTTGCATCTCCCTCGCGCGCTCCGCCTCCTCCTTCGTGAGCATAACTGCTTCGCAGAAGGAGGTGACGGCCTCCCATGCACTCTCGCTCCGGACCATGGCCTGAACCAGGGCCGGACGCAAGAGATCGCCGCCGCCGATCGCCTCCGTGAGGACACGGCGGCGACATAATCGATACTTGACACAAGCAACATTTAATCTATATATATAAAATGGTAAACTGACTGACTGACTGGCTGACTGGGTGATATATCAACACACAGCCCAAACCGCTGGTCCTAGATACATGAAATTTGGAGGGTGTGTTCTTTGTGAAGAGTAAGTATCCACTAAGAAAGGATTTTTGAGAATTCCACCCCTAAAAGGGTAAAATAGGGGATGGAAGTTTGTATGAAAGTCCGTCAGTTTTGAAGTTAGGATCTTCAAATTTTGTGTTCAGGCTGAAGATTGAAAATTAATTTATACGTGTCTCAGCGTTTTTGATAGATCTACCCCCGAAGAGTTAAAAAGGGGGGAAGTTGAAAAGTAATTAATTTTCAAAAAAATCACAAAATTTACTATCTAGGCTTATGGTTGGAAGCTAACGCAACGGTGTTGTTACAATTTCAACCCTTAAGGGGGTGAAAAGGGGGATGAAATTTTGTTTTTAATTAAATTTCTTTATTTTTTAAGATAAAATCACAAATATTTCGGCTTATGGTTGGAAACTATACAACGTAAATCGTTGTCTTTCTTTAATTTCAACCCACAAGGGTCCGGCGTCATGGAGAGTGTGATTGTCGCAACTCACTGCTGGGCATGCCACAATTGAGGCGATAAGTCCCCGGGGTCCTTGAGGAGTGGCTAGAGTCCTCACCTTCCGCCTGACACAGGTCCTCACCGGACACGGTTGTTTTTTGAGGTTCCTGTTCGGCATAAGGCGGGAGGAAACGCCCGGGTGTCACCACTGTGTGGATCGCCTGGAGGACACGGTGGAGGTCTGCCCGGCTTGGGTGGGGCACCGCCGTGTCCTTGTGGAGGCGATCGGTGACAGTGATCTCTCCCGTCTGGCCCTGGTCTAGGCCATGGTACGGAGCGAGAGGGCGTGGCAAGCCGCCACCTCCTTCTGCGAAGCAGTAATGGTCTCGAAGGAGGAGACGGAGCGCGTGGCGGAGAGGCAAATGTCGTGCCCTCACGCCCCCTAGCTGCCACAGGAGACGCCCTGGGCGTCGGGAATCGCAGGCCGATTCCCGGCCACCGTAGTCGCGGGCTTGCGGACGGTGAGCAATGGGTAGCTCGCCGTCCAATAAGGACCAGGCCCGGGTCGAGGGCGCGTTGTGTTCCACGCGCGCCTCAAAGAGATGTCAGCACAACGGAAGGGGTCCGCTAGGACCGATGCCTGCCGGGGTCGCGGGAAAGTCCGAAAGGGATACCGTGCCCCCTGGCAACGTACAGGCAACTGAAGGAACACGGGTGGATTTAAGTCAGTAAGAGTCTGACACTTCGCCCAGAGCGGGAGAAGTTATTTGATAATTTCCAACAAAAAAAAAAATGGTCTGAAAAGGGCGATGAAGTTTTGTATTGAAGTTGTTCATTCGCTGAACTTTGTATTCAAGTAAAAATTATAAATATGTACACGTGTACTGTTTCTAACTTTACAGTATTTTACATGGAGCGACTGCCTATCTGACCTCCACAACGTAGTTACTGGGTAATACAATACCCCTTGGTAAGAATGGTTGTCAGACTTTCGGGCTCCTGACTTTCGGACTTCCCGTAACGACTGTCAAGATCCACGAATGACAGCCGGGACCAACGGCTTAACGTGCTTTCCGAGCCACGGACGGGTCTTTGTATGTAAAGATGGTCATACATCCACAGATCAACTGCGACAAGTGTACCTTAACCTGATCGATCGACCTGTGCGGCTGTTATTATTTAGCCACGGGACCCTCCCCCGGAGAACCCCCCCCCATCCCCTTCTCCGGGAGAATCGATATAGATATAGATTAGGATAGTAAGGATACGAACAGAATACTAGGATATATAGATTAGATAGATTAGGATAGTAAGGATACGAACAGAAACTGCTCATCCCTCATAGCAAATAGCGTGATAATTTGTACCCTACAGACTGACCACACATATTATAGGGAACATCTATGCAATGTTATTGAGGCCAAAATACTAACTGGATCTGCCAGAGGAGAAACAGTCTTCGTGCCGCGTATACCATTGATACCAAATGGCCTTCCGTTTGAATTTAAAAGATTGCAGTTCCCAATCAAGGTTTGTTTCGCGATGACTATTAATAAGTCACAGGGACCAACTCTGAAATTTGCTGGAGTTGATTTGCGGCAAGACTGTTTCTCCGTCGGCCAGTTTTATGTGGCTCACTCACGTGTTAGCTCTCCAACTAGCCTGGTTGTTTTAGTGCCCGCTTCCGAATGAGTGAAAAACATTGTATATAGAAATACTGTGAAGGATTAGGTAGATACCGGTCCTTTACAGTAGGTATTTCTTGACAGTATTCCTCAAATATCACACATAGTGGAGGACAATTAGCCATTAACAAATCTCTATATTGTTATTGTTATAATAATTCATAATTATCTAGAAAAAAAAGAATTTATACTCTACGCAGGACGAAGTAAAATAAAATAGTAACGAAGTAAAACCTTACATTGAATATTCGAGTCTGATGCCGAAAAACATAGTTATTAGAATTTTGGTCTGTTTGTTTGTATGTATGTTCCGGTTTGCACAAAAACGGATGAACGGATTTGGATGATATTTGGCACACATATAGTTTATAACCTGGATTAACCTATAGGTTAATTTTTAATCCAGGTAGTACGTTCCCGTCGGATATTTTTCACATCCACGCGGGCGAAGCCGCGGGCAAAAGCTAGTACGAGTATAATTTAGAAACATTTATTGTTTTGTACAAAAAATTATGTCATTAAGGCATGTGGTCTGTAATCAAATGATTTATTACAGAAAATATTTTTTAGATAATAAACAGTTTGTCAAATTCGAAACGGTTAGACTAGGTTAGGTTAGAACTGTGACTGTGTGCGGTAGCGACCGCCGAGTGCTAGATTTCCTCTTTTGCAAAGCAAGCGTGCATGGTAGATTAGGTTTATTTTTAGGTTTCCTTGTTAATAAAAAAATCTGTATCGTATAATCATATATTAATCAACTGAACTAGCATTATTGTGCTAGAATGGGCAAATGAATATTATGGTGAATAAATGTAATGGAAAACGACATTATGGAAAATGAAAAATATAGCAAATAAATTTATGGATTAAAATTATTATGTATGACACTTGATCGATTATGACCAATGAAATTAGTGAAAATGATTCTATGTAATTTCACGATTATGGCAACTGAAGCGTTATTTCTAATGAAATTATGGCAAATACAAGTATGGTATATAAAATTATTGCATTTTAAATTATGGCAAACATTATTAAACCAAATTCTATAGGTAGCTATTCTTTCAAATTCACCCAGAGCGCAACAAAATATGTCGATGTCATCAGCAATGAGGTTGCGGTCAGCGGCGCCTCACGCAGCAAGTTAGTTCGCGCACGCGGTACCGCCAGCAACCGCGGCCGATTATGTAATACTTAAATGTTGATAATACAATGATACTGAAAAATACTTATACATACATTTTGGAAATACAATAGACTATGTCATATTTTGAAATTGTATCAACAACTTGGTTCCATAATATCTATTGTGTATGTAAAAAACTCATAATGAGTATTTGCTGTGACATTAATTAAAAGGTTCTTTAAATATGTATTTTGAAAGCACCAAACGATTGACGATGAATGCTTTTTCACAAAAGCTATTACCATAGATACGAGTATGTAGATAGGTACCAAAGCTGTTTTTAAAGTTTTTCAAGGACATATTAATAAAAAAAATCAAAATCTAATATGTTTTATTTCATTATAACACGTTGTACATTATACAGTTGGTGGCGTCTCCTTTTAAGCATATAGATGCCTGTGCCAGGAGGCGCCGCTCCTTCATATCTTACGAATAGTGCAACATGTTACTAAACATAAGTTTATAAATTAATAGTTTTATATTATCTTTAGTCTGTTGTTGTGTGTGTATGTGTGCGTGCGTATGTGCGTGTGTGTGTGTGTGTATGTATGTATGTGTGTATATGCATGTGTGTGTTTGTTTTATACGGAAGCGGTTTCACCTTATATTTAATAGAAGATTCTCTACTTCATCATAGCACAACTTGTGTATCCACTTAATCAGCAACGATTTGCATTCTTTAAATGATTTAGTATGTATATCTATTTGTTTATTTATTTTATTATATAAGATAGACGAGCGTTTGTCGTACTGATTATTTGCAAATTCTGTTTTTACAAAAGGGGTGGAAACAATATTTTTGTATGATGAATGTATACAAAAACATTTGAAGATCTTTCACAGTCAGTCATTCAGTTTACGGGAAGTCTGGAAGTCTGACAACCAGTCTTACCAAAGGGGTATTGTATTACACAATAACAGGGTTGGCGATACAAGTCATATAAGCAGTCGCTCCATGTAAAATACTAGTATTCAGCTGGGCTAGCCAGATGATGACCTAGCTCGTAAAAATCTATACATAATTATCTACTAACCATATTAGATTAGAAACAGAAAATAGTTTATTGTCTAGGTAATACCTACAGTAAGCGTGTTTACAGGTTAACATCAAGTTGAGACGACATGAGTAGCTTAAATAATACCTACCTATAGCTAAAGTCTATACGAGTAACTGTATATATTTTTGAATAACGTAATTAAAAATAATTAATTAAACCTATTTTTTTTAATTGACGCCTGCTTAATAAAACTAGCAATTTTTATATGTTTGCCAGTAAGGATCACGATCATAACCGGTTATTATTTCAGTACTTATTATTATTGATGATTTGAGATAGGATCGCTTTTCCCCAGGAGCTGGGTTTTTTTAAGCATCCTCCTTTTACCTATTTCTAATATTAGAATAGATTGGAGACATAGCTCCACCAAAAAGAAAATCTTCTAGCTTTATTATTATCTGTGCATTCTTGTAGATCATAGAGCATAGAGCCATGCGGGTTGCAATACAGAACAAATTGCTTTTAGTGCCGCTTATAGTATGTGAGTCACGTCAAACAGTAAATGATGGAATTTTATAGTTTGTACATAACAGAGTACTTTATTACGGACTACAAAGATCTCGTCATAAACTTCGGTTTTGTTAAACACACAAAGTTATAAATATTTATTTGAAATATATAATAATGTTTTGTGTAACGTAAACAAGTTTTACGTACCAGTAAATGGCTACAATGTATGCCCAGCCAGGTTATATTATAGGATTTTATTTGCCAGCTGGATTCATTGAAACAGTTGCACAATCTTGTGATCATGTGATTTCGTCTGTGTAAATGTTTTCACCACATTAGGTACCTTTAACAATTCGGTCATTAATGGCGTGTAGGTGTATAATTAGAAGCTTATACTCCATTTGAAATAAGATTAGAAATTTAACTAAACCTTTTTCACAGTCCGTTCAACCGATTTTTACTTCTATTGCGTTGGTGGCATGACAAATGGCAGCTGCAGTAAACAGTTGGTATTGTAACCACTTTTTTGCTTTTAATGCCATCCTTATGCCTACGATATAGAAGTCAGAATCGGATGAACGGACTGTAAAAAGGTTTGTTTAAATGTCAATCTTATTTCAAATGGAGTATAGGTATACATGCAGGTTTTCATGCACGGTTTCATCACTTGTCATCGTGCATTGACCTTTTTTGTTATACACTCCCAAATGCCAATGACGAATTAAAAGAAAAAGACATCTTTTTTAAAAATTAATAGAGGGTTTTCTCACTACATAATTAACAATATACATCAATATTATATGTTTGTGTTTTCACATAACATTCGTAACAAAAACCACGTAAACAGCTGTCTATAAAACGTAGTTTACTACAGTGAACCGCACGTCAGTGCAAGTGGTAACACTAGGGCAACGAGAATAACCCTTACCGTTACGACATAAAGGCGTCAATTGTTACCCCTATTACGCGGTTCATTGTACGTTGAACTAAATATAACGTTAAACCCTTTGTACACTCACGTTTTTCTTGCCGTGAAAAGCTACGGTTTGTTCGCCGTGTGTAGGCACGGTCGTCAGTGTTGTATGGATCACTTTTCGACAGTTTTTTTTTTCTACAGCTCGGATGAATGCCGTACCGTAAAAAATCGTGCCGAGTACAAAGGGCCTTAAGCTCGTAAGTTCGTAAACTTACATGACAAGTAATTTTACTGTCGATCGCTCTAGCCATAACTCATTTTATCTGACAACGAAATCGTTTTAGCTAAAAGTTAATGGAATACACTTTGAAAGGGTTCTATCATTAATGATCAATATCGCGGCTGTAAAACGTTTCGACATTAAGCAAGTTTTATGGAATTTCTCATGGTTTGATTTTGTAACTGGCATTTTAACGCTTTGAATTTTAACAATTGTAAAGAGTGTGAGGAATTATGCCGTGATTGCCACCTTTAGATTTATGAGATCAGGGGGGCTCGTGGCTAAATAATAACAGCCGCACGGGTCGATCTTCAAGGTTAAGCAACGCTTGCCGAGTTCGGTCCGTGGATGGGTGACCACCCATTACATACCAAAACCCCTCCGTGCCTCGGAAAACACATTAAGCCGTTGGTCCCGGCTGTCAGTTGTACATCTTTGACATTCGTAACGGGTAGTCAGAAGCCCGAAAGTCTTACCAAGGGGTCTCGTATTACCCAGTAACTGGGTTGCGGAAGTCCGATATGGTCGCTCCACTTAAAATACTTCGGGATCAGCACGTCTAAACCGTGAAAACTAAACAGCTGTCAGTGTCAGTATTCCAAAGAAAATAATGACACTGACAGCTCTTAAACGTGGTTTATGTGCTGATCGCGTTCAGTTTTATTGGTGAAAACGCAATTCCTGGTATTCAGCTGCATCCGTTTAGACTGGAAGCCGACTCCAAAATAGCTGGGAAAAGGCTTTATGTGATAAAAACGAACGGACTTTAGAAAAAAAGCAATCTATTAAAGTAGAAGTCCAGTTTATACTACCCTCTTTAGGTAATGCCACAGAAGAATACAGATGTTTCACTCCGCTTTAGGTATGCAGCGACAAGTACGCGGCGGGCTAGACTTGTTGGGCCAATTCAGTGAGTGTAACGTAGTCAGAAGATCTAAGATTTACGCGATAGAAAGAGAGGCGACTTCTAGGTGAATATAACTGTAGGTTTTTTATTAACGCTGTGCGACCTTTTTATTTTTTTGAGTGTGGGAAATTATTAAATAACTTCTCCCGCTCTGGGCGGAGCGGGCGGGCGTGTCAGACTTTTACTGACTAAAACCCACCCGAGTTCCTTCCGTTGCCTGTGTGCCGGGGCCGCGATATCCCTTTCGGACAAACTCGCAACCCTGGCTGCGACCTGAATTGCACTTTATTTTGTCGTAGCAAGAGTCGCTATTTATTTTAATGATTTTGCGGAAAAAAAAAAAACTTTTTTAAATTGTTCCTACAAGTTTTGTTCACGTTTATTGTTGTTTTATTATCTTAGATTACCTACTCCGTGCGCGGCTTTGTGGGCGTTCTGCCTAGCAAAGCCAAAACCTTGACGAAATGTGCTCGTAATAAAAATCTCATTATCCTAATAGACTATTCTTGTATAAAACTTGTACCGTAAAAGCCTAAGGCAGACGGCATGGTTCTAAGTAGGTTTTACTTTATTAAGGCATAGGACAGAAGGCATTGAGATAGATAGATCTTATCACTTCCAAAATCATCCAAATCCTTTCGCGCGTCTGTATGAGAAAAAGATTCTCGAAATTCCGCCTATCTTTGGTATTATTAATTACTAGCTGCACCCCACGGTTTCACCCGCATAACTGTTCTCTCTTAATCTTAATCCCTCCAAGGAACTTGTGAAAATTGAAGGCAAGTTTTTTTTAAAGTAAAATTACATTTTCAATATTGAATCGCAATCTTATTCACTACACCGCAGACTTTACTTAACTCACATCAAAACAAAAAACAGTCATACACACCCCGTGGTTTCACCCGCATATTTCTCAATCCCGTGGGAATATCGGAATAAAAAGTATCATATGCCCTAACATAGGTCATGGTCTACCCATGTTTAAAATTTCATTCAAATCCGTTGTGCCACTTTCGCATTTATAATATTAGTTAGTATTGGATATCGATATCTCGAACCATTGATTTGGATACCGTTCTCTACTTTTTTGCATTTAAAAAATAATCATCTCTGCCCTAACAAGAACCTAGTCTGATAACATTGAATAAAAACTCTCATAAAAGCTGTGCAATTTGATTAGCTTTTTGGCAAGTAGTAAGTCCTGATTTTATTCCCGATGTTGGAACTAGCAATTCCTAGCTTTGAGTGTGACAAACTCGTCCTCAAGGCTACGCGTCTACGGGTACTTGGCAGAGTGCCCGGCTGGCAGCATTTCCTTTCAGCCTAGCCAAACACATTACATTCCAACATTTATTTATTTATTTACCGACTCTTCATTTACCGTTGGAGATGTTGTGATATTGGTGTGGTCAAACCAGGCTATATACTCGTACTAGCTTTTGCACGCGACTTCGTCCGCGCAGAAGTCGAAAATGGTTCTAATCGGATTTTTTTATTGTTTTTTTACGTTATTAATTTTGATTTAACATATAAAAAACAATATTTTTTGTTTTTCCTTCGGGTGCTAGTATCACCAAACTACTTTGTGCGCTTACTCTGGAGCATGCCACATACAACTTGCCGTAGAAGAAGCAGCTTTCCCTCAAGTCTACTCCCGCTACCTTAAGAGTATGACCTTGAGCTTTGTAGCTCGTCTCTAGCACTCTCTTGAATTCGAAGGGGTAATTTGATAGTGTTAGGGGAATCCTAGAAATAAATACAGACCTCTGTGAGGCTGACTGTCCACTGACTGGAGCGGAGAAGAGAGGAGAGGAGCGGAGATGCGCCAATATTAACTAATTGAATCTAAACTCCGGACCAGAGACAGAGACTTAGATTCTATTCGTTAATATTGGCACATCTCCGCTCCTCTCCTCTCGTCTCCACTCCAGTGGACAGGCAGCCTAAAGCTAAAATAGTACGGTGACTTTCGAGACATTCCAATTTTAAAGAGTATTTGCGTTGCACCAAGCTACTATGTGAGTTCAACCTTTTTTGAATAAAATCGGATTGAGCTATCAAACATGTGTCAAAATAAAATGTAATTTAAATCAAAAACATTAGGGGAGTATTGTTATCAACTTCGAAGAAAATCACTACCAAAATAACTTTCTACCCCTATTTACTTTTCTTTTTTACCCCTTTAGGGGATGAATTTCAATAAAATACGAAATACGTCTTCCATAAATTCTGTTAAAGAATGTTTATGCAAAATTTGGAGTAGATTGGACCAAGGAATCACGTTGTCCCATACGAACTTTGTCCCCCTTTTTCACCCCCTTAGGGGTATAATTTCAGAAAATCCTTTCTTATCGGATGCTTATGTCATACAAAGAACACACCCTCCAAGTTTCAAGTCTCTACGATCAGCGGTTTAGGCCGTGCGTTGATCCTTCAGTCAGTCATTCAAGACAAAGCATTTTATATGTATAGATTTAGCCATTTCTTAGGCCCGATATTTTGGAGCTTACTGAATTAGAATAGTTAAATGTAAAAGTTAAGTTTTTCAACAGCAAACGATACGTTACTTTCATGGAATATTTAATAGGTATCTATTGTTATTGTGGTATATAAAATAAAACTAATGAAGCCTAAAGCAAATGTATCATCTGTTGGAAACACTTCAGTCTCTTTTTTCGAGAAATAAAATAAACTGTACTGTTTCGTTAATTTTCGAATAAACATAGCTCACGTGTTCAAATAGATTCAGTCAGTTAACATGGTTGGTAGGAGGGATATCTGAAATTCATATGTTGTACACATAATATACAACATAAAGAGTATTTTATTCCAGTTATACTCGTAAAATTATTAGACATTCATTTCATTTTCAAATATCTTTATTTAATCATAAGAACACATAACAAAATTCACTTAACCTAAGCTAATTTAACACATATAATTGAGGCACTTTATGAGGCTAGGGATTCGCCTTTCAAAGCTTTTGAGACATGGTTTTAACTGTTTACAACAAAAACTCAACATACAAACATTATTATGGGTACGTGATGATAATATCATAACGCAGATTATCATTAAGAGTGAAAGCTCATTAATGCTCAATACTCATAGTAATGAAATTCCTAAATAAAACTTATTCAGAAGTAGACCCAAGGAATTAGTATATTACCCGCCGCTGCAGGATATACGTTCTGACCTAAATTACTCCACAAACATTCTGTTTTCCGCATTCCGCATCCAGGCTGCAATTAAATAAATTATTCCAGCAATTCTGTTTAGTGCTTGCAGTAGTGCAACATTATTGTTAGTTTATAAATAGCTCGGTTAATTTAGTTGCCTTTTATAAATTGAACACAATGAGCAATTATTCAGTAGAGCTATTTAATAGATTGTAGTGTTACTTTGCTGTTGAAATACTGTGCCGTTTACAGTTACAATACATTCTACGTTGAAAAAGGAAATTGTACCTTCTCTTGTAAGTACTGTGTTTATTCATAGTCAATGGGTTCAGAACATGTTTTGGCTTGTTTAGTAACTTAAATAACAAAGTGTGCAAAATATTTGAGGCACGTGCCCATTCTGCCTAACTATTTCATTTTGCCTAACTATCTTTGCCTATCCAGTACTAACTTAATTTAATAGTTAGTTTAAAAATATACTTAGTGTTATATACATAGTGTTATAGTTTATGAATTGTTATTAAATTTGAATATTTGTACAACAATAGCCTATTGCTAACTGTGGAGGCTTGTAAATGGCTTGTCGTCAATTACCTCACTGTTACTTTTGTATTGATAGCTGTAAGTCACCCAAATACAATAAAATAAAATAAAATAAATTTGTGGTAATATAGGCTCGGTTACTCCCACACTTTTGGCCTCTTTCGTTCCAAATTGGAATGTAAGGGACGCATTATTACACAGACACAGTAAATTGCCTGAAGTTTAATGGTTAGATTTGGTAAGAACTATAATCTTATTTCAAATGGAGTGTAAGTACGTTGTTTTAGCTCTATAATAGCTCTATAGTTTCTTGGTCTTTGAAGTTTTACCTACTTACTCACTTCATATATGTTTTGTACAAAAACTGTGAAATTGATAAAAATATGCATGTTTAAAGTTTTTTGGTTGCGGCCTATTGTGAATAATATAATAATTGTATTTTTTTTTCCGCTACAGACGTGTTTTCGTCAATTTGCGTAATCAATCAGCGTATAAAAGGATCATGGTTTATGAATATCATAACAATTTTCACGTCATTATATCACAAACTGACTCTGATTTTATTATGCTGTTTGTATACCCACAAAGCATACAGTCTATCGTATTTAAGGATCAATCGATACAGTTATTAGCGTCGCAAAATATCTCGCAGTGGCAAACATACATACAATGGAAATTGGATCAACGTATTATTGTCTATGGCTAGTAAAAACAACAGATTGTAATGGATGGGCGTCAACATCTATCAATAATGGCCATCCACTTTGTTATCGATTATTAAATTATGTTTCATGGCAATATTATACGGTTCACTTATGCTTTTCAGTTTGTATGAAACCACCTGGATAACCGGATTGTGTAAAGATAAAATTGAATGATTCATTGTCGGTCATATCGCGTAATACGAGTATCTGCGTCTGTCAATTTTTTTCTATGTGTAACATCTTTCCTCACGCCTGCAATCGTGTGATTGTGAAAAGGGACGGAAGTGTGTAACAGGAAGCCGGGGAAGCGCGCGCTATATGATTTGACCAATGAGCGCATGCGGTGCTAGTGTTGGCAGTCAGATGGTACCAACCCATTTTCCGAGAGGTTGGTACTGCCAAGTTGTCAGATGTTTCACATCATATGCGACTACTGGCTCGCTCGTTTTTTTTAAACATAATTTGTTTAACGTCTATAAATGAGAGACAATTCCCGTATTTGTAAGAACGTTTCATATTCTAATCTCAGTCTCAATCTGCCAAAAATATCTCTAATTTACCAAAATGTTTGACAAGTTCTGACATTGATAGACGCAGAGATAAGATTGCGACCAGATTTTGAACGTTGTTTGTATACGGGAATTGGCCTTCTGCGACATTTACAGTAGGTGCGTTGCCATCTTAGAGACAGCTGGAATGAGCCTGAAATTCAATTAAATAGGGCCGCCATACCATTTACATCGGAACACAGTAACGCTGTTGGTAGTATTTCCACAGCCGAGCTTCTTCCTATAGATCTTAGTTAATAATAATAAAACTAAACAGGGTTTAAAAAGACGAGACGATAGAGAATGCTCATTAATATAGGATAGTTCATACAAATTCCATGTATAGTACATACTAATTCCATACTGCCAAGTCATAGATTTAAGGTAGCCATCTTGTTCTAAATTTTGGGTGACCGAGCTCTGCTCGGGTGAAAATACGGAAAAAACGAATTTTCTCAGATATAAGACCTAGCTAGATCGATTTTTTGCTCCCTAAACCCCTATATTTATATTATTTACAACTTTCATCGAAATCGTTAGAGCCGTTTTTCAGAACGTGATTACAAATATATATATGTATATACAAATATTGTTCATTGAATATAGTATAGGATTGGTCTAATATAACTTGGCGGGAAACGACTTTTATTTTGGTGTGAAAAACCGCTGTTTACGAGTGTCTCTCGGTTTCGTTAAGCGTCTTTTTATACCAGTTATTTATATATTCATTTCGCTTGAACATAAAACGGTCATCGATCAATTAAATTAGTTAAAAATAATCTTTAGACAATATTCAAACACTCACCTCACAAAACTCCAAAACATACTGACATTATTGTATTATATTCATCATTCATCTTTCAAAGAACCCCATCCCGTGTGTTATCCATCAATGAATTATTTTTGGTCAACTTCAGACCCTATAAAATACACCCCGCTCTCAGAAAATTGTCTCGACGTCCATAATACGCAACCTCTACGCATCGGGAAAGGTTAACTACGCCGTAGCGTACTACGCCGTAGCTTACTACGCCGTAGCTCTCATCCCTCTCTACGAATGTTTTCTCGATATTTTAAGATGGGGACTTTTTTGCGTTTGGTATTTTAGGATGTGATATTTTAATCGGTACGCTTCGGTACTGCTATTTTGAGCGTATACTTTTTATTAGTATTCGCACTAAATATTTCATATTATGAAAGAAGCAGGGATGTATTACTTAGAACACGTAGTCGTCCAGCTTATTAATGCGCTACATTATAAAAGGAATGTGTTTTATATTTTATGCAATACGTAGAGACTAGAATATGCTTTGTAATGTCCAGTTTATCTCTGTCACTCTTCACCATTTTTTTATATTTTAACGCCTAACATTTTTATGCGAGCACTATCTCCATTGAAGTAATGACTTATCAGAAATGGAATGTACACATAAGCCTAGATACATTATTTTATACAGCTATAACAAAAATATATTCCACAAATGCGGGGCTCTCACATATTTTCACCTCGTGGTCCGTAACCGCTACGCCGTGGTACTTCGCCCGGCTACTGCGTAGTTCACCCGCTACGACGTAGCTCACCCTCTACGAGCTACGAAAGTTATGTAACATTTTTGTAAATGTTACATTTATCTCAGCTGAAATGGTTTTCGTTTCGACAATACTTTGCGTGACTAAAAGGATAAATGGAGCTGAATTGGACTATTCTTACTTGAATTCAGTAGGTAATGTTCGTATTGAATTCCGATATATGCTTTTTCTGAATTCGGCAGACGTTATTTAGTTTATTTTTTGTGTACTAAATTGTGGTTTTGTGTTACTATGTTTTTTGTATTTATGCGGCAAATTGACGCTTTAATAATGACGCTGACGCGCAATAACATTTTTTATACGACTCGACGGATTTTTGTCGAGACGGAACCAATAAAGTTAGGCGAAATATGGTGCATTCAAACTATAATGTTAACAGATATCACCAATATATTTGTATTTCCAGGTTGCCAATTTTGAACACGCTTTTATTAACTTCAGACCTATTTTAGAGGTCTGTTTTTTAGCAACCGTTCATTAGTTTGTGTCTTTGAATAAATTTTCATTTTAAGAAAATTGCATGGTTCTACGAAGCTGAAACTACCTATCTACCTAGAAGCTAGTAGAGCTTATTTGGTGCTCAAAAAATCAGGTTAACTCTTACTGAAAGGTGAACAATCCAATAGTCTAATAGTTTTATCATATTTTGTCGCCTATCCACAACCCGGTTACTCATGCCATTAACCCTAAAAGAATGTCATCAACATAAACGTGTCATAACCAGAATATTCTGTAAAGGACATGCGATGACGTCACGCCAGACTCCCCGCTGTAACCGATCAAATAGTCGAACCCTGTTTGAAACGTAAATAAACATTGTATAACATTGACCTGCTGACGAATGATCGAAGCCTTTTGTGTGGGTATAGAAACTTCCATTGGGATTAACAACTTTAATTTAATTTTATGGAGGTAAATTTTTGATGCAGATTTCTTTTTTCTTCTGAAACAATTTATTTTTTTCATAGTTTTGCGTGCAGTCAGTAATCAGAGCAACCATTTAGATGTTTGGAAAGAATTGTATGTATTTATTAGAAGAGTCATATTTTGTAACAAGAAATCTTTCAAACTTGACAACAAACACAGAAACATTTTAAAAGAGTAACGATGGAGTTTCTTGCCCATTCTTCTCTTTACGAAAATTACCTTTTGGTAGGGGCGACTAGTTTTTTTTTTTTTTTTTGGTAATTTTAACATCCCTAAGTGCCTTACAAGGGCCTATTTGAAATAAATGATTTGATTTGACTTGACTTGTGCAATAATTACTGCATTTACGCTTTTTACAATCTTCGTTCTGCTTGATTGCAGACCGAAAACTAGTTAATTGCCCTAGAGTCTGATGCACCACTGAAATGCACACAAAAACCTAATTCGACGACTTAGCTTGGCTAAGACTGACATAACATATTGGGTTCCCACCTATGAAATTGGCGTTTTTATTTCTCACAATTAGAGAACCTCGTCACTTCTATGATTTAAAATATTTATCAATTGCTTGGTATTACATACGAGTATATCGAATAATGACCATCATAGACAACTACCAATAGTAAAAAAACCTCATAACTTACAGTTTTGTAAACATAAAAAAAAAATGACCACTATTTGTTTTTAACTTAGCCAATACTTATTTTTGTCGCTCAATCTAAGTGGCATATTACGTTAACTTAGTTTTTAAACATTAGTGCATAAAAGTTTTAAAACATTCGTGTTCATGGTTGTTATATAAATTAAGAAAATGTTAGTATGAAAAATGCAACTTCTTTAAAATTCTCCATACGCTGATTTCATAGGTGGGGACCTAATATTATGTGTAGTTCAAGAGCTCTGCATACAAAGGCAACACACAACAATACCTCCAAATCACTCCATTAAAATTCACTTCCTACTTCCCTGTTTCACCCACTGCTCCAAGGGCGTACTGTATACAACTTTGAGCGATCTCTACCACGTGGGCGGCTGAACCGAGTAATAGGATTGGCCGTCTGAATAATCAATAAGAGAACTCCTAGAATCTGAACTGAAATAACGTAGCGGTAACTAGAATCGTAATAATTAATTTCGTTTGGGGATTTGCGGTGCATGGGTATAGAGGCAGACTGTTTTTGTGATTGAAACTGGATTTTGGTTCGCGTTGTGATGTACTCTAACTTAGTCTTATGCTTATGATAGGACGTGGTTTTTAAGAGGGTTTATCCTAAAAGTTGGCAACGTCGCAAATAACTGTCAAATATTTACCTGTTTTGATTCATATAGCAATATTACTGAATAGAAATAAGAAATGTGGCTAACTAGCGAACTAGAATATTAATAATGAATTGCAATTATAACATTGAATTTGATGTTGTACCCATTTTAGGTATAAAAAAGGCATTTGGAAAATTTCCAAATAGTTTTTTTACATCTAGAACTAAAATTAAAATAATCAATATTTTAGTTCGCTAGTTAGCCACATTTCTTATTTCCACACATTAATATTGCCAAATTAATCGAAATAGTGAAATATTTGACATCTATTTGCGACGTTGCCCACCTTCGGAATAAACGCTCTTAATCGGTGGCGTCGTAAAGAATTTTGACAAATGTGACGAATGTGGAATCTTTTGTCATCGATGAATCGCGATCTTTGTTTATGCTCTTAAGCATCTTTTTAAAAGTAAATAGCAAAATATACTATTAAATGAGCAATATTTAATAATATGTTAATTTACTCAAAAACAAGGCATTGTAGTACACGTAAAAAAAAAAACAGTTTTACAAAATAAGCACTATATCTACAATTTGTTTTGTATATATATATACTTGTAATCACGTTCTCGAAAACGGCTCTAACGATTTCGATGAAAGTTGCAATATAGGGGTTAACGGGGGCTAAAAATCGATCTAGCTAGGTCTCATATCTGGGAAAAATCGTTTTCTCCGTATTTTCACCCGAGCAGAGCTCAGTCGCCCAAAGTTTAGAATAAGATGGCTGACCTTAGAATAATGACATGGCAGCATGGAATTAGTAAGTACCAACTATCATGGTAGCATGGAATTAGTAAGTACCAACTATCATGGTAACATGGAATTAGTAATTACCAACTATCATGGTAGCATGGAATCAGTAAGTACCAACTATCATGGTAGCATGGAATTAGTAAGTACCAACTATCATGTTAGCATGGAATTAGTAAGTACCAACTATCATGTTAGCATGGAATTAGTAAGTACCAACTATCATGTTAGCATGGAATTAGTATTTACTTTCCTATACTATTAAATGAGCATTCTCTAATTTCACCAGAGCAGACCTCGGTCGCCCAGGTACTAAGATTAACGCGACAAAATGGTTGGGATGAATATTTAATACGAAAAAAGATAAATGGCGAATACATATTACGTATTGGACTTCAAGTCAAAGTTATATCACATAAACTATAACCTTTACAATAAGTAAACACAACTACTTTCACAAGGTTACACTTAATATTAATACGATGTCGATCATATCAAACGAACATAACTTTCAGGCATAAATTACTACGAAACTTTACTATCGACCGAGCAGTTAACCGGTATCACAGCACAGAGTAAATAACGTATTCACCACGGCTGCGAGTAAACAAAATTTAAAAGTCAATTACTCTGAAAGTGACAGTGTGATCGTGAAATACTTATACATTTATTTATGCTGTGGCGTGATCGACGGTGTTTCGGGTATCACTTGACTTTTAACGGTCATGGACTCACGGTGTGTACAATAATTAGTTGATTGTTCCCAGAATTGTAATTTATATCGGACATTAAAAGTTATGTCACAAATGGAACCATGTTTGATGTTGTGGGCAAGGTCAATTGTGATTGTAACTTAATATAATTGAAGTAAAACGTTATGGCTTTACACCTGTCGTTATGTGAACTATGAACACATTCATGTGAAATTAAATTACTCAGGCAATTAAATAGTTTCAGTCATTTAGATACTATTTATGTACAATTATTCAAGCTCATTAATATTTATGAAAGTGTTACTGTAGGCAAGCAGCGGTTTATACAGCTTGTTTAGAATTTCAACGCAATAATTACGAACGTTGAATTTGAAACACATAATCAGATTCTCACCAGAACTTCTGGATTATAGCTTCAGTTCCTGGCATGTTTCCAACTCATTAAAAATTTGTTCTTTTTCGTTTCAGATCCAAACTGCCGTAAACGAACTTGCCAACTCATTCCGACTCCAAATATTGTGAAGTGTTTGAACATGGACATCAAAATGATAGAAGACAATTGATGACGCAGTGTCGCCGTTAAAGTGAAACTCTTAACAATCTTGATAAATACTTCGACCGTTCTGATAATGAATACGTCGCATTAACAGCGATTTAGGGCTACAAAGCTCTACCAATCACATTCGGACCTTCAATGCTAAATTACAGACTGGTTTCAACGCATTTTTTGAAGCAGCCGTAAATTGTTAAAAGACGTACTCACTATTGACTGTTTGTGCCGTACCAATATGTGCCGTGATCGGGACATGTCGGTGCAGAGGAGTGACATCATCAAATAAAGTTGTATATTGGACGTAAAGACAACCGTGTCTATAGTCTAGTGTCAAGTTTCCGTCAAAACGGCGCGCGTTTCTGCACTGCCGTTTCGTTTTGTTTCTTTCAATTTGTTTTACATCAAAGGATAAGCAATAGCCCGGTGGTTTAGTGTTTGGTTGTGGATCATTGGTTGGGGTTTTGCCCACGAGCGGGCCCCAGTGCGACCCTGGCCAGCCGTACCAGAGAAAACATATCCAGAATCTTGGATTCCATAGTTGGTGCTGCTAGATACTGCATTGTGAGTATACCTTAATACTAAGCTAAAGTAAAAGTTCTAATTTTAAACTTTTGACAAGGGAAGTCCGTTAGGTCGCATCTATGAAGGTTTTTCTTTGAGCCGTAGACAATGAAGCTTTTTTTTTTAGATGCGTTGAGTTGCGTTAGTCCAAAACATGATTTAATTTCAGAATCGTCCCATTAACGGCTGAAAACTTTTGGAAATTGGAAATTATTTTCCGAGTTATCGAAAATGGTACAATTGGAAATTTTACAGGTATTTTGATAAATTAGATACTGGGGCTTCACATATCATTTTAGTAACTTTAACAATTAATAGTTTCTCGTTTTATAAATATAAAAAATTAGCTTATACCTATACATATACGCTTTGCAATATATACGTAAATACATGGGTATACTGGGAAATTGTAAGTATTATTATATGCCATTCTAAACGGTTAGATACCTAACAACTAAGTAGTAGTTGCCTACAAGTATTTGAGTTGCTTGCCCAACTAACCTGTATAAATTGAGTAGGTGACAGCCGTGTAGTAGAAAACCAGCGCTTTCAATAACCCGTGTCCCTTGATAGATTTAGAAATATAGCTTTAAGCAAAGATATCCTTACTTAATATGTACCTACGTATATATCTATACAATTTACTGTATCATACATAATCAACACTAATCATTCCCTCACTATTCGATACAAATCGCAAACATCAGCTTAACCCACCCACTCCAAAATCAACTTTATTTCTTGACACTGAAAATTTACATTTATTCGCACATTACACTGACATTGACTCATCCTGGATACGTTAGGGGTACGGACAGGAAAGTGAGCGCTCGAGCGAGCATCGGGTAGTAATATCTGGGCTCGGGTGGCGTGCGCAGTGCTCCGAACGCGAGCGCGAGAGGACGGAAGATATGGCGGCGCCCGAGTGCGAGCGAGAGGCAAGGAAGCGCCGTGAGCGCCGCGACTCGGGGTGCGCGCACGAGCGCAAAGAGCGGCGCCCGCACAGCGAGGAGCGACCTCCCCCGCCCCCGCCGCCGCCTCCGCTACACGACCACAACCGCATTGAGGTAAGAACTGGTGCTTGTTTTTAACACGACCAACATCCTGCATTAAAAAAGGGGCAGAACAAAATCACTTATACCAAAAGTTACATCGAAAAAATACTTCCATCTTAATGTTCAGTTATTTTATTATACGACTGCATCCTACTATTTGTATATATACACATATATATATATATATATATATATATATATTTGTAATCACGTTCTCGAAAACGGCTCTAACAATTTCGATGAAAGTTGCAATATCGGGGTTTACCGGCGAAAAATCGATCTAGCTCGATCTCATATCTGGGAAAATTCGTTTTCTCCGTATTTTCGCCCGAGCAGAGCTCGATCGCCTAAACTTTGGAACAAGATGGCTGCCTTAGAATAATGACATGACAGCATGGTTTTAGTAAGTAGGTTACTATCATGGCAGAATGGAGTTAACAAGTACCTACTATCATGGCAGCATGGAATCAGTATGAAATATCCCATATTATTAAATGAGCATTATCTATTTTCACCCGAGCAGAGCTTGGTCGACCAGGTACTAAGATAAATAAAATTTCATATAAGTCAAAAAGAGTAATTTATAAAGAGTGCAAAGCGACGAAAGGAAGCCCAAGCAAGCTCTCTTCTCTTTTACTAAACCGTCTTGTCAGTGCTCTCTAAAGCCAGTCAAAACACACATAGTGTAATCAGTTTTATATACAATCCAGATACAATAATTCCTCTCAATCACTTGCAGTCGGAACGTCGTGCCGAGCGGCTGTCCCGCGCTCGTCGTCCGCAGTTCGGCGGCAAGCGACGTCGCGCCCAGCCCCGGGCTCCCAAGAACCCGAAGGAGAACGAGTGCTACACAACTTCCGAAGAGATCAGATGCAGCACACCGCCACACTTCGACTACGTCGTCGTGCAGAAACCACAACGTAAGTATAGGAAACTAAGGGTGTGGAAATATGCTGATAGCTGCTTTCCTTGACAAAAAAAAATCAAAGCACCTAACACAAAAAGAAAGGTAAATTATCTAGGTATATTTTGTGAAACCCTCAAGACCACGGGGTTAACAATACATTTCATACATATTCACTGATAATGTTATCAAACCTCAATATGGCCTATATTGAGGTTTGATAAGCATTATCAGTGTTCAACAGAAACTCATCAGTTACAAGGAAATTATGAAGCAGATAAGATTGATGATCAAAGAAACTGGATAATTATACATGGTTGAACCTCAACAACTTATATGTCAACACTCAACGCACGTCACGTAGATGGTATAGTTAGAAGATTTTTGCAGTATGCGAGGAACCGGAGACTCTGGACGCGGGGGCGCTGCACAGGGTAGTGGGCCGCACAGACAGCGTCGGCGAGGAGGGCGCAGCCCTGTGCGCGGAGGCCGAGCGGGCCCGCAGCGATGAGCGGAGCGCCGCCCCACTCAACGTGGTACGACGTGAGCAGCCCGTACCTGATCGACGGCTCGAGAAGATCAACAAGAAGGTATCTAACGAAGTAATATCCTTTAGTCTACTTTGGAACACCTGTTTGATTCATTGCTTATTCTATCAAACCGCCTCTCTTAGAAGCTCAATTTAAGAATATACTATTGCACAAAAGCAGGTTGCTTCAAAGTGAGGCAGGAAATAATTATTTACAATTTCCAGATCTCGGTACTCAAGAAGAACATTTCCAAGTACGAAAGCGAGTTTGAAACGAAGAACGGTCATCCCTTGACACAGAGTGACAGGATCACAGATGTAGCGCTGACACGAATGAACGACACATTGCGCAGACTGCAGGCAGAGAAACGCCTTATCAAGACTGACCCTGTGGAGTATGCTCTGAAGGTGCAAGCAGCCAAGCTGCAGAAGGAAAGAGATGACAAGCTCGAAGAATCGCTGAAGAGCGACAAACCTATGACTGATATCGTTAAGGACATTGAAGAGGTGATTTATGGAAATGTTAATATTTCACTTTTAACTCGCTTATATTTAGATAGAACCTAGTTTTTTGGGATCCTACAAATAGTACACTTCAAGCATTTTTAGTGAATACCATCATTTTAGTAATCAAGTTGCTCAATAACAAAATCACGGTAAGAATTCACCAAAACATTTTTGCCATTATTTAACTTCTCGTCCAGAACTTGCTTCAAAACAATCAAGCACGTTTTTCTCTGTTTGGAAACAATTGGCTTACTTTAACATCACAGTAATAATATATACGAATTTTGTTTTACCACGACTTTGGGTTAGTCAGCAAAGTGTCTGCACAGATTTATTGTGGTCCTTTCTCCAGTGGTTAGAGGGATGTCGCCATTCGTCAGGGCGGCCATCTTCAACCGAGGCGACCTGGACATCTTCTCAGCTGGCTGCTGAGAAGCTGTGTGTCCAACGAGTGCTACTGCGATTGGAAGCCGCTCGGGGACGCCCACCGGCGCATTCAGCTGAGCGTGGTGCAGCTCGGCATCTGTACGAGCGGTATAGGGCTGTCAAGCGGGTACTCGCTTCTTCAAGACCTGATGCTGTAAGTTTAGTGTACGCTTAAATGCTAGAAATTGCACTCTATCGAAGTAATTAGATCAATCACATTACCCAATTACCAATATATGTTTCCACATAATGTCACTGTTGCGGCTATTACCGCTGTGAATAGGCTTCGAAAATGATGGACTTTAGGCCTGGTATTAAATCTATTTAATTTTCTGGAAGAATCTGAAAAAAGTCGTCCGCCATGCGATGTCTGAATAAAAGTCTTCTACTATATCAAAATTCGCGGCGCCCCTAACGGCGTGAAGAGCACAGACTGGCACAGCGGCATGGCTATAGTAAGTACCACCGTGCACCACCTGGCGGCGGCGGGGCCGTAACAGTCACTATACACAATGCCCTACCCCACATACTACAATATAAACTACTACACCTACATAAGAACGTCTGGCACACCCTGAGGACTCTGCACTTTTCCCAACAGCCCTGCTTTGCCAAGTAACAAATTTTCCCCAGCTTTACCTTCCCTTGAAAGGCTCGTGCTATACGAGAATTGTAGTCATCGCTTTAGACGTAAGGTTCAGAAAATTTGACACCTTTTTAATCATTATTGCAACATTTTTGTCACTATCAGATCATAGGCTGCACAAACGGCGAACTGGCGACGATCCATGAGCATGAAACAATGCTCTTCAACTCAAGCGTCGATAGCTCCAGCGACTCCCAGGAGAAACCTTCAGATTCATCTCAGGTAAATAACTGTAATGGTTGCCCTCGTATCAGATCGTTTCCGTTTTTTTTTAAATTTTTGGATAATTGATTATCCAAAAAATTGTTCTTGAAAATTATGTTCTTTTGAATAAATTATATCTTACTTAAGGATAATAACATTAAAAAAAAACATATGTTGATTATTATCCTTATGCTGAAATATGTCCTGTTTTATTTTCCTTAATGATAACGGTTAATCAAGGAAGTAAATCACGACATAATATAAACCAAACATTTATTTCCTTATAAAAACGACAAACGCTCATCACTTGTTCGTCACAAGACAAAAAAAAAACTTTTTGAAACGATACTATTTAGCGCTCATTCACAAGAGTGGCACGCGTCAACGGCAGTGGCAACTTCAGACGCCGACACGTGTACGGCTGCCGGCGACGTAAGTCGGCGGCTGTAGTGGTGCGTAAAAAGACAAAAAAAATCCACATCCCAAATGTAACCCATTTTACCCTTATTTTCTAGGAGACGGCCGACACACCCCTCCAGTCTCCCCCTACACGTGACAGCGCCGCAGTAGCAGAAGAGGCTCCTTCCTCCGCATCTTCAGCTCAGTCAGCCACGAGCGAGGAGGCCACGCCCTCCAACGAAGGCCTACATTGCCTCGGCCTTGAAGAATTGAACAAAGCTCTCACAGAAGCTAAGATGCAGAAATCTGTGAGTCTGATTTTTAAGTTTTTGGGTTTGTTATTGGGTAAACTAAAAAGTCCCTATCCTGGTTTAGGTATTGGGCATCTTGTTAGGCTTAGAGCGCTAACACACTGGGACGCCATGGCAACGTCGCCGGCTATATATCCAAACAATTCGTATTGAAATGTCTGTCACTTGGCCACGGTCTGGCGACGTCGCCAATTTGTAAGCGAAGCAATGACCGACCGATCGACCGATCCCTACGTGGAGACTGGATACTCTGGCAACCTGGCGACGTTTAGCCAAGTCGCCAAGTCGCCAAGTCGAGTATTTTGTATACAAGTAATTTACGCCTCCCTCACTCAGTGGCCAACTGATCGCCAGGACGGACGCCCCCGTGTTTGTGTTCGTGTTTCGCTACTTATTTGGCAGCCTCATTTGGCTACGGTAGGTAGCCAGAGATACGTAGCCAGCGACGTCGCCATGGCGTCCCAGTATGTTAGAGCCCTTAAACCAGTCGAAAAAAATACCATTTGTCGAATCTCTTCACGGGCGAACTGATTCACGGTTTCGTCAACAACTTTGCATCTCTCCACTATATCCTTTATTTTTCAGATTTTACGCCGCACCATAAAAGAGTACGAGGTCAGCTTCGAGCTCCAGAACAGCAGGAAGGTGCAGAGAGACGACAAGAAAGGCCACGAGGACGAATACTTCAGATACAAAGCTGTCAAGGCCAGGATCAAACTCATCAACGCACTAATCAACAAACAGAAAACACTAATTAACACGAAATCTCCGAACTAAACCAAAACCTAAAAGGGCTCAAAACAAATGACGCTCAGTTAATCTCTTCTTGCTTGAAAAATCACTTCAGATGTGCGACCCTATGTTGTAAAAGGCATAGAGTTAGAAACCGTATAGAAGCGACTCAAGTACTGTCCTTTTCTCCGATGTTGACGCTATATTTACTTATCTTTCCGCGCCACCCCGCAACGACCCGGGCCGCGTTATCTTATGCCAAAACGAGTTTGGCATTGCCAATGTCACAATCGATCCATCATACAAACATCACTGCAATGAACTTGTTTTACGCCACAACAATGACACTGTAAGCATTTATAATTCTTTCGGAGCGGAAGTATCGCTTCTATATATTCTTACTCTTCGGAAATGGTTCTTGTAAGGGTTGGCACTTCTAGACTGTTCATGTTCTATGATATAAATAAAAATGATGATTATTGAATAAGTACTACAAAATATTATTATACTGCTGTATCGATGTATTGATGTTACTTTCTCGCATTCTTTCTAAATAATATAGTGTACAGACTAGTCTACAGTAGATATGTTAACTTTTTTGGCAATTCAGTTCGTTACAAATAATTTATTTACAAATAATTTATTTCTTAATAATTCGGCGTGAATACAACCATTTTTGTATAATAAAAAATGACGTCATCAAAATCTAGTGCTTCCGAATATTTGATTATAATTGATGTAAATTGTCGCATTGGTATAATTTTACGGGTTTAACTTTTAATTGGTTTTGGTTACCTATTTGAGAAATTGTATAGTGTCAAATATTGTCATTCTATACAATTTCGTGATTGTATATAATAATAACTTGGCAGATCAAAATAATTTTAGCCTCGTTCGAATTATTGACAGTTAATAAAAGGAAAATGTATTTAAATCCTAATTTATATTGTACACATAAAAACATTTTGTAAACTGTTTACAAAAGTTTTACGTAAGTACTTATTCAGACCGTAAGGTTAAAATTGATCCACTGATTAATACTGCAATTACCCCGATTTAATATTGTACATAATGTTATTTAATAGACATTGATGTAGCACTGGTACAGTCAGCATCAAAAGTTGTTGACCACATTTAGATTTTCAAAATCGCTGTATAGTGAAGTGCTAATAGTGAATACGGTGTACAGCGATTTTGAAAATCTAAATGTGGTCATCAACTTTTGATGCTGACTGTACATCTTAGAAATATTAATATTAAATATGCTACAAAATTATAAAAAACTTGTAAACTTTGACCACTGCCCTACTGACTTTTGACTCGTAACAAAAACAATGTAAAAAACACTGATTTTCAATACATTTGACCATAATAATAAGAACGGGTTCTTAGCAAAGTACAAGCAGTATTTAATCTACATAGTTATTAGTTAATTAAATTCATATATACATAATAAACACGTTAAATGTTTTACTGTATTAATAATAAACAATATAAAACTATTGCTGTTTAGTACAAATAGTTGCAAAAGCTATTTACTTGAATATTCGTAGCTGGGCGTACAGTTCTTGTTATTATAGATGATTAAGATTTTAATACTTTTGCAATTGATTGTACTCTCATATAAATAGGGATGGGAAAGTATCCACAGTTTTGTGGAGAAAATGGACTTGATTGGTTTGTTTGACGGATTTTCAAAAGTATCTGGTGTTACGATATTCGTGGATTCTGTAGAAATTGAACGTGGCCAATGAATGGCATTCAAATATGTGTAAACTATGGCTATGTACATAATACAAAAATATGACAAAATCAATTAGGGGTACTTTAAGAAATTTTCGATCATATACCCCTATTATATTAAATCTTATTAATGTTAAAGCTACTTATAAAAAAGTTATATAACTATTATATGTGTATAACTACGAGACCTGAAAAAAGTAGAATAAAACCTCGATGTGGACGAAGCTCGACGCTTTGGATTTTTGGATTGACGACGACACGTAAAAATGGAGTGACAAAAAAATCGAGTTTATGTATAACTTACCGCCTAAGAATTTATTAATGTGGTGATCTTACTTTCTTGCTTTATATTTTTGTTTATTCCCTTTATATGTTTGTGATTGTGTGATATACTCGATCTCATAATTATGTGTTAGAAGTATTCACGTCCTTAGCGGGCTGAACCTTTCGTTCTCTTAAAGAGATTTATAGCAGTATTTAGTGATAAAGTACTTACCTGTGATTTTATTATAACAAACATACTCTTGTGTGACAAGAACTCGAATGTTTTACTAATCGTTGTGGTAGATGTTAGTTGACGATTTTCCGTTCAACAAAATTAATTTGTATTATGTGTTGTTTTGAACAATATTATTGAAATGGATGAGACTTGATAAATGGTTTATGGTAAACCTAAGTAATGTCTTTATAACGTTATATTAATACGAGATTATTATGATGTTTAGACGCAGGGTGTTGATTCAGAGCATGTGGCATTCTAGGAGAAATGTTCTTACCTATCCGTCTTTATCAAAATACTTTGGGTGAATTTCACCAATAAAACTGAACGCCATCAGCATAAACCATGTTTAAGAGCTGTCAGTGTCATTATTTTCTTTGGAATATTGACACTGACAGCTCTTGAACTTGGTTTAGATGTACCTACCTACTGATCGCGTTCAATGTCATTGGTGAAATTCGCACTTAGAGTGGTTTCGCACTACGTCCGATCCGATTTCGAGAAATATCGGTCCGAAGTAGCCATAGTACTATTTGTTTGAGGGGTTGCGCACTAGATCCGAGCTTTGTCCGTCCGAATTTAGAACATTCCCATTTCGGATTGAACTCGGATCTTGAATTCGGATTGGACGTAGTGCGAAACCACTCTTATAAGAGCTTTTTTAGGAACTTTAAATGAAGTAGTCAATGATACCATAATAACGCAAAACGAAATTACACTTGACATTTCTCATCCAATGTTGTCACGCTTAAATCAAAATCCTGCCTTCGCTTGTCAAAATGGCAAGTAATTTTAATACCTAATTATTGCTTTGCAATATATTATATAAGACGTTCAGTGTATACAATTATATATGAAAAATCAAAAATGGATATCATATCAATGTTTAAAAAGACAGTAAGCTATTTGTACCAATTATAACTTGTTTATTATGTTAATGTCCCGACTTTTCCCGCCTAAATATGATAGCCAAGCACGAAAAGCCATTTCAGCTAATTAAAAATTAATAAGCATTGTCTGTCTGTGCAGTTTGGATTCTGTCAATCTGCAGTGCATTATATTATACTTATTCATACTCAGTCAGTAGAGTTCCACAAATTGCCACTAATATTCATATAATGTTTAAAATAAAAAATAGAACAATAATATGCGTTGTTAATTTTTAACCCACAAATAATAATAAATAAATAATAATATATTTTTAGTCTCGTTGGTTTAGGGCCGAGTCACACCGGAATGGCAGCGGCCGGCAGCGACGCGGCGAGCACTTGGGTTACACGACATTGGTCAAGTCAGATTTTTGTCAAATCGGCAATTCGTTAAATTTGATATTGGTCAAAGCTGTTGTTCGTGAAATCGTCTGTTTGTCCAATTACGTAATTTGCCAAATACGCTATTGGTCAAGTTATTTAAGTACAATCAACTGTATATATGAAAGTACCTCATGATATTTTTTTATTAACTCATGTATTAAATTCATATTTATTTACATAGAATTCAAACCCAACACAACTGTTATACACACTTTAACACATCTAATTTTCGACTCAATAATTTTTCTATTATTTTTTCTGTTTGGCATCTTTTATGATGTTGGATGTTTTCCTCTGCTTCTCATCTTGTCTTTTAAGCGTCTGGTCCCACCGGAATGGCAGCGGCCTCCAGCGACGCGGCGAGCACTTTCAGTGTGAAATAATTTTAAACTTTATCTACATACTTAAAAGACCAGTATCGCTTGAAAAGCTTGAAAGGTCTCGAGGCCGCCCGCGGTGCCGAGAGCGGCCGCGCGCCACGCGCATCTTGTCGGCTCAGAGTACTTGTCGGTGGTTCTGCCCGCGAAGCCGCCAGCGACGACACCGGCGGCCGCTGGCGTCGCCGCCGGCCGCTACCATTCCGGTGTGACTCGGCCCTTCGTGGTCAGAAGCGCTACTGCTGAGCATGAGGTCCTGGGTTCAACTCCCTCGCAGTGTTATTAGGATTTTCTATCTGGAATTTCTCAGTAGCAGCCCGGATTCTGCATGTGTGCTCGAGTGATGGCAATAGACTCGCCCCCTATTACATGGGACTTAAATATAACTGGCGAAATATGGGTGTACCTCTGCCTAGCACTTCAAGTAATACAGGCGTGATAATGCTATATTGTTTTTAGGCAAATAACAGTAGAAACATTGACAGTCTTTACGGGTCGTCAGAAGCCCGAAAGTCTGACAACCAGTCTTAGCAAAGGGTATCGTCTTACCCAGGTACTGGGATGTGGAGCTCAGATAGACAATCACTCCATGTACAATACTGGTATTCAACTGCAGCCGGTTACTGACCCCAACCTGGTTTGGAAAAGACTAGGCAGATATATATAAAACAGTAGAAACATTCCAACCGTACTTGTTCATAAACAGCGCACAATCTTGTACTACCGTTCCCTTAAATAAAAGTAATAGCTGGGATTGCCCGTAGGTGTCAAGGGTGACAGATATTATAACAGAGGAGAGAGTGTTTGTTCTAGTATCTCAGTCTAAAGATAATGATAGTGAACTGTGTCATAGAAGTCTTGATAACGCAATCGTAAGGTCAGCAGTAGTTACAAAATAAATTAAAAAAATAGTCCATACCCAATTCGTTAGACTATTCGATGTAAAACTCAAATCAAAGTTGTCATTGGCACCGATTCTCCTATACACCGAACTAAACTATCACTAAAATTCGTTACTTTTGGCTATGATAATTTTAAACTTATTCTGCAAACACAAATCTCTAAAATTAAAAATAATTTTGACACAACTTAAACCAAATTTGACAATCGCGACTCCACGTGGTACCCGTTGTTTGCCCTACCCCGTGATTTTGATTTTTTTTTTGAGCTGGAGTCGCGCTGCGGGTGCAGCCTCGACGGGTTCTATATGGAATTTTTCACTTCTTGTATGAAAGATATGAAAAAATATTACCTACATGTTGAGTTTTAGGAGTTTATGGGGGGGTCGAAATTTTCATTACTTTTGCGACACGCACCATTTTCGAGATATAAGTAAAAGAAAAGAAAATATAAATACAGTACTGTTTTTGCACGTGAAGTTGAGATGTTGGTGTGAATTTTAGTTTATGACAACTTATTTTATTCCACACCTTTTTAATCGCGATTAAAAATTGTCAGGTTTGGTTTTTTACAATCAAAATTTTAGGTGAAAAACGTCAAATTCAGAATTGCCATTTTCACTAAATTAATAACTCAGTGCCATCTTAGTGCTGTCAAACAAAAATATGGTTAAGTTGTGTCACTGTAGTCTATTTTAGAATGGGAAATCGTCGTTTGACAGGAATAAACAAAATTTTGGTGATTTTTAGTCTAGTTTAGACGTATTTGTGATAAGAGAATCGGCACCAATATCTATCCTATACTATTAAACGATCAATAATTGTATATATATATATAAATATATATTTGTAATCACGTTCCTGAAAACGGCTCTAACGATTTCGATGAAATGCAACTTTCATCGAAATCGTTAGAGCCGTTTATTTATATAGAGGTTTACGGGGGCGAGAAATCGATCTAGCTAGGTCTCATATTGGGGAAAATTCGTTTTCTCCGTATTTTCATCTGAGCAGAGCTCAGTCGCCCAAAGAACAAGAATAATGACAACTTAGAATAATGACATGGCAGCATGGAATTAGGAAGTACAACTATCATGGCAGCATGGAATTAGTAAGTACCTATCATGGCAGCATGGAATTAGTAAGAACAACTATCATGGCAGCATGGAATTAGTAAGTACCTATCATGGCAGCATGGAATTAGTTAGTACAACTATCATGGCAGCATGGAATTAGTAAGTACCTATCATGTCAGCATGGAATTAGTATAAACTATTCGCACTCTCTATTTTCACCAGAGCAGAGCTCGGTCGCCCAATTTTTTTAAAAACGTATAAATATATAGTTTTTTGAATTTTTATCTGTGTGTCTGTTTGTCTGAATGTACGAGGGGTGTTCAATAAATAGTGAGAATGAGTAAGACGCAATTATCTTTTATTATATGTTATTTTATTTTTCGACGTAGTCACCTTTCAGGTTTATACACTTTGTATATCTTTTCTCTAATCCTAAAATTCCCTTTCTAAAAAAATCTTCTTCCTGATCCCTTAAAAAATCATTTACGGCGGCGACTACTCCGTCATCATCTTCGAATTTCTGGCCCCTGAGATGTTCCTTTAAGCGCGGAAATAGGTAGAAATCACTAGGAGCAAGGTCCGGTGAATATGGAGGATGTTCCATCAATTCGAAGCCAGCTTCTTGAATGGCAGCCATCGCAACTCTGGACTTGTGCGCAGGGGCGTTATCTTGGTGAAACAAAACAACTTTAGCGAGTTTGCCACGCCGTTTCTTGCGTATTTCCTCACGCAACTTTGTTACTTGTCCTGCGTACATAGTCCCCGTAATAGTGGCTCCATGATTAAGATATTCCATTATTACCACCCCTTGGCTGTCCCAGAAAAGAGAGCCCATGATCTTTCCGGCGGATGGAATCGCCTTAAATTTCTTTGGAGTTGGAGATGACGGTCGCTTCCAAGTCATGGACTGTTGTTTCGTTTCCGGGTCATAATAGTGAAGCCATGTTTCGTCCATAGTTATGGATCGAGCTAAAAATCGGTCAGGATCTTGTTGTAACAAATCCAAACAGCTTTGTGAAATTCTCAGTCGAGTTTGTTTCTGCGCGTCAGAAAGCATTCTGGGCACCCAGCGCGCTGACACTTTTTTCATACCCAAATGGTCGTTTATAATATTATGGACACTTCCTATCGAAATCTTTACTTCTTCAGCTATAAAACGAACAGTAACACGACGATCCGCCAAGACAATATTTTCAACTTTTTTAATCATTTGTTCAGTCACTGCCGATATTGGGCGTCCCGTTCGTGGGTCGTCGTTAGTGGAAGTTCTTCCTCGCTTGAACTCAGCACACCAACGCGCAACCGTAGAATATGGAGGAGCATGAACCCCTAATGTTGCTCTCAAGTCTTGATTTACCTGCTCCGTAGTAAAATTTTTCAAGCAGAGTTTTATTACCGCGCGAACTTCAATTTTATCCATTTTTAAGAACACGTTCCGAAACGACGCAAACAATAGACTTCTACTTTAAAAAAAACAAAAGAGAATTAATTGCTTTTTTTATTATCATCTAATGTCTGGGCTATGCCTGCCAGTATTTATTTTTTTCTTTCCAAGGAGAATGTATCGCATTCACACTATTTATTGAACACCCCTCGTATGTTCCAGCATCACTTCGCAAGTAATGAGAAATTGCTACTGAAGGCTGCGGGTCTTGACCTCTGGACAACTGTACATCGCTTGCTCCCGCGTCACCAGTACTGACTCTCTGCATATTTTGGCTGCTAAGACCAAAACTACAAACGTAGTATACAAGGAAAGAAAGAAGAAGAAATAACATCACGCCTGTATTCCCCGAAGGGTTAGGCAGTTCCCCAGTTGTTGTGTTTAAGGCGACGATAACCGACTTTTAATGATTTTATACTGACGATCACGTTTAAACGAGTAGTGTTAATGATTTGGAAAAAATTATATGTTTAATAAGAGCAATTAAAAAAAACTTAAAATAGGAATACTAAAATATACTTATTTTAAGATTTTTTTAATTATATTTATATTAGATAGTGAAATTAATTTGTAAAGTTATGTCTAACGCGGATAAAAAACGGAGAATCACACAAAATTTATCAAGCGTATTTTTCTGAAACCTTCACTATTTTTAAGATAATTTAATTATTGATCTTTTAGTATACGTTTTTTTATTAAAAATACCTATTGTTTTATTAATACGTCTGATTTGGGACAGGGCTCCTTGATGGGCGAGTCCTATTACTGGCTGGACGTACGACGCGTTGCGTGAGCTCAGTACAGAACACGCAAGCTAACCACTCAAGGTCACTGGCATATATCTGCGTCTTAAGTTCCATGTAATATGTATAGGTAAAGGAAAGTTTTATAAAAATGTGGCTGCTATTTGAGTATAATTACATTGGTGTCTTACGACTTCCACGCGAACGAAATAGCGGGCAGTAGCTAGTCCCTAATATCAATGTGTCCCGACTTACTGGAAACCTTTGACTTTAGACATTTCACTGTTATTAACTTGATAAAAACAAAACACTCTACAGTGTATTAGCACATATTTCCTCTACGCCTCAAAAGTGTGGTGCAATAAAATTTTCCTAGCTTCGCTGTGTTATCACGTGTGACTCAGATGTGTTGATAACCTCTCACTATCAACACAAGTAATGCTAAGGTCAAGAGATACACACAGTATCGGACGATGCGCTTGAGTTTTTAACGGTTGGACCTCCTGATTACCTTTTGTTATTTCATAATTAAATAATAAGGCCGGTGATCACTAGGCGGCACGACAAAGCAGCCAAAGCCTTCCGCGGCACACCGCAGCCTCCCGCAGTATGCTCATGTCCCCTTGTGAGGATATCAACGAAATGGGAGTGCTAAGAGTATGAAAATAAGATTCAGAATAATTTCTGATCATAAAAATCCTTTGCTATGCTATACCGCGCCGTGCCGGCCGGAGGAGAAAGGGTTCATGCGGGAACTATTCCTACTGCTTGTTTCTGCCACCACTAGCATTGCTGTAAGGACATATTGTGCTGCGGAAATCAGACTTTCAATTTAAGTTTCTAACGTTGATCAAACGATGTTGTACTTCCAATCTGTGCAGATGGCTTGACACCGGTAGCTTGTCATGAGATGAACCATGTTTGTTCTAGTTAATCAATTTTATTTGAAGTATCAAATATTTTATTACGTGCACACCTATTAAACAAATCATAAATACTGAAACACTTGAGTATAGGCGTTATCTTGGCACCCATGGGTATATTATCGCGAGGACCTAGTGTAATAATAGTTTTCCAACTCATTAACTAAATAAAGGTAGGTGATTAAATACGAACTGTGAAGGTCGAGTTTACTGTTATTTTATAAAGTTACGTTGAAGCACTTGAAGCTAAGCAAATTAACGACGAGTCTCTATCACAACCAAGCCTTACAATCATTCACATCAAAGTGGATTACCACACACAGGTTTCCAAGACTTATTAAAGAATATAGGCAATTAATTGTGTTTATGAGCAGACGATGAAGTACTAGCAGATAATATTCAAGTATTGTCATTCGAAAGAACTTATGGTCCAAGTACACTACCTTGCGGCACCCCGAAAATATAATATTGTCTACAAAGCGAATTTGGTTCGTAATAAAAACTCGAAAAGATCGTGGTTCACTTTTAAGGGATCTCAATCTAAGTGCAATATGCGATGGAACCATTGGAACACCTTTAGGAATACTACTTATTATGTGGTTGTGAATCAAAAGTTTGGAACAAATTCAAACATTTCATGGGTAACCTAACTATCTATTTAATTGTGATTAGATATATCTTTGTAGTAAGGTCATTGAACGAATTTAATTAATAATTTATATTTACCAAAACTTCGAGCTTGACCTTTAAATAACTTTCTTATCGTTTCGCAGAACATAAATAATAGTAGATTATGCACTAAGGGGATAAAGTATAGTGTCTTATATAGCGGGTGCCGTATTGAATCCCGAGCAAAACGAAGGATTCTAGCGTTAACGTTAAGTTAAGACAAGAATCCTGAGTACAGCGTGGGATTCAAGTTCGCACAAGACGAAGGCACCTTTATCCCCGAGGAGATTACTCTACTTTTCACACCATCTACGAGACAATAAAAAGCAATAGTACTAGAATCAAAGTATTTATTTATTAAAATTACATTATCAGTTAGTAGACCTATTTAAAACAATTAAATGTTAAAGGTAATGTTTGATCCATTAGACCAGTTTTGGAATGACAAAGTTATGTTCGGTTTTATTCGGTACATTATTGAAGTTGAGGTAGAGTTCTGCTGAGGACCATTTTGGATCGTGAAAGTTGGTGAAGGTGGTGCTTGAGGCAGCGGGCTAGATGAATAGTAATTGATTTGGAAGTTCAAGGTGACAAAGGTGTCCAAGGATCAGTTATCAACGGTGTTTTTAGTTTGATGCTGTCACCAATGCCGCAGCTTATTTTATCCTTATTTTGTATAGAATTTTCAATGTAGCCCTCTGCTACTACATCAGATTTCTAGCCACCGTGTCTTTTATTCTGGGTCATATCTGCTCCTGAATCCGCCAATAGAGTAGCCGATGTTCTCCTCAAACAATGGCCGGTGTAGAGCTCGGCATTTGTTAGTTTCAGGTATTTCGCAATTTCTTAATTTTTCTAAAGACTTGCCTGGTGCACTTGCCATTGTTAAAAGCTACAAAATCTGTTAGTATTTATAGTAGAGGGGCGTAGAGCTTGGTACTTTTTGATAATTCTTACGTATTCTCCACGGACTACGAATGACCGTTCTTTCTTTGATTTTGTATCTGGCAAATTTACCAGCAATAAATCTGAATTTTTTTCGATATCTTCGATTTTAATGTTTATGAGTACATTTCCACGACAAGCGCCATTCACTCCAAAAATAAATGCCTGTAACAAAAATAGGTAGGTAGGTTAGTATTTAAGTAGGAAGGTAACTTACGTAATATATTAATTTTTATGTACTACATGTTATAAACTTTCTTAGATTTGAATGACACACTCATGTGTGTGACAGTCAAAAATAAGAAAGATTATATTTTTTTATAACAACACATAAACCTTGCGAAGGTTTAGAATAATAATTATTATTTAACTTAATTAATATAATTAATTAATAATTATTTAACTTAACGTCGAAATAGTTAATTGATTCAGGCGTGACTTTGCGGTAATTCATTATAAAATACAATAGATGACGTATATTTAGCAACCTAATCCGCTTAACCGTTCTTATGGAGTCATAAAGAACCCTGTAAGAAATCGACACGTGATTCACCTCTCAACGAGGCATCCTCAGGATGGCTATTGACTTGTTGCGAACCCGGACCCGACGTGTGAACACGTCAAGCGTCGAGAGCAGTGTGTGTGTTAGAGTCGAAACATCACATATCAGCTAGTACCAACACTTACCTATAGTAAGTATGTAGGTGTAGCTATTTTAGTTACTAAAAATTGAATCAATAGACTTTTGTGGCAAGAAAGCTGTGGTCAGGGGCTTCATTTAGAAACGTTTCCACATTTTTAGCTGTGAAAACTTTGGATTTCATATGACGATGTCCTTCTGATTTTTTTTTTTAAATGCCAGTAATTTGGTGTATGTTTTAATTTGTATATTATTTTTGATGCTTATTGTTGACCTAAGCAACGAATAGATGCACCATAGGCTAGTTGGCTTCTTTTTACATGATAAATGCTGGAAGTAGACTAAAAGCACTGATTCAGATACAGACTTGACGCCCTTTGTAGTTTTCCATTTGTAAAAATCGTCGTAGCGTATGTACGATTCCTTGGACTTTTCTGGGAGTAGATTGTTGGCAATGCCAATGGCTTCGGATTTAATGTACTCCAGAGTCAAATCACAATCATCACTCGACATTTTTGTGAAAATTTGTACGTAGATAAGTAATTTGTTGTTTATCAAAGCAAAGCAATTAACAGTATTCGCGACTCTTTTTAATTTGTGTTCTATTTTTCTTTTATTTATATTCTACTCGTGGTGGCCAGTTCGATTTTCAAACAATTTATTTTTGGTGCAGATCTTAATGGTGAATGTATGGAATTAGTATGTATGTACCTACTACCTATCGTAAATGTTCGTATACGATTTCTACTTTCTACTATGTTCTATTATGACCAGCGGGTCATAATGAAATTCAGTACAATATTGCATGACATGATAATTTGACATTGTCAAGCAGGAAAAAATTATTAAATGCTTGTGGACAGAAAATTAACTCTGTATTATCTAGAACACTTTTGTCATTAACTGTGATTGAAACAAAAAGCGAAAATCGTAACCCATAGTAGATACCTATAGGTTGATAAGGTGATACCTATGCCTTCGTTAAAAAAAACCATATGTTAATTTCGGATGTAGCTACACACCAACAGGCAGCAACCAGCCTATTCAAAAACAGATCATACATTTCACATTCTAAGTAGGATGACATAAGACGCGACAGAACTGGTGCAGGAATGTTATAGGGTGGAGACGCAGAAATCGTCATAAAAATTTGTGGAGAGGCTAAACATTGCGGGGCCCACAAGCCAACACGCAGTGTGATGACCTGTGAGCCGGGTGAACAAAAGCTAATTAAGAAGAGAAGAAGTTGTCGAAGATTGAGCTCAGCTTCCTCTTTAATCTCAAAAATTGGATGTTTTTAAATATAAACTAGAATAATAACAGATAAGAACAGGAAAAATAAAGTTCTTTCTCAGAATTAGCTAGTAGTCTTTTTGCGCTTACGAATTCTGTAGCGTCAAAACAAAAGCAAAGTTCATCATAATATGCTTGCATGCCTAATTATTAATCAGTAAAGATTGGTCGAAGTAAATCTTCTGTCCATACGAACAATACTACCTAATCTTATTTTTACTTTATAGATACCATAGAGAAGATAGAAGACCCGCGTGGACCCTCATTCTTTTTTCTTTTTCTAAAATAAAAGAACTTAAGTTACTCCTACTAATATCAGCTATGTGCCAGTGAAAGTCCACAAGCCGTTTCGGAGATTAGCTGGAACAAACAGACAGACAAAAATTAAAAATGATTTTTGTTACAAGTACCTACAGTTTTTTTTTTAGTTGTGAAATTATTTGTGCTTTTGCTAAATCTAAATTTTTAAGCGATACAATTAAAAAATCTAATAATAAAGTAAAAAACACGAAAATTATTAACAATGAAACGGGTAAGTCGGTTAGACATGAAAAACAACTTGAGATTATGGTAAACGATAAATTAGTTAATACAGCAGCCGACGTAGCCGAGGCATTTAATGAGTTTTTTGCCAACATACCTATAACTACGACTCGCTCCTTGAATTCGTCCCCGTCTAAAGCTGAAAACCTTTTGCATAGTAGTGTGCCTAAATGTAGTACCTTATTAAGCTTCGAACATGTAACGCCTCGTGATGTAGTTAATGTTTTTAACACACTCAAGTCTAAAAACACGGGTGATTACTGGGGCATCTCCATTAAACTTTTAAGTAATATAATAGACATCGTAGCCCCCTATCTAGCTGTTACTTTTAATAAATGTGTTGATTAAGGAACTTTTCCTGACCTCATGAAAAATAGTAAAATCATACCATTATTTAAATCAGGTAATAAAAATGACGTTGGCAATTTCAGGCCTATTTCTATCTTACCAGCATTTAGCAAAATATTTGAAAAGTTAATACTCAAGCAGTTGCTAAGACATTTTAATTTAAATAGCCTCCTTCATAATGAACAATATGGCTTTACAAAAGGTCGTTCGACTACAGATGCGGGTGTTGCTCTGCTGAAACACATATTTAACGCATGGGAGAACTCGCAAAATGCTATTGGGGTTTTCTGTGATCTCTCCAAAGCCTTTGATTGAGTGCTCCATGACACGCTTTTGCGTAAACTGCGTCATTATGGTGTGCAAAACGAAGCTCTCAACGTTATAAATTCGTATTTACATAATAGGTCCCAATGTGTAGATGTTAATGGTGTGAAATCTTCCGGGCTACCAGTTCAGTTAGGGGTACCTCAAGGCTCAATACAGGGTCCATTCTTGTTCTTAGTGTATATCAATGACTTACCATTATATTTAAAGGGTATCTGTGAAGTTGTACTGTTTGCAGATGATACCTCTCTTATTTTTAAAGTAGACAGGAACAGACAAGATTTTGACGATGTAAACAGTGCACTCTCAATGTTTACAGATTGGTTTACGACAAAAAACCTAGTTCTCAATGCTAAGAAAACTAAATGTGTAAATTTTCGCCCTACCTAATGTTAGAAATCTAGGTCCCAACATCGTCTTAGATAAAGAGGTGCTTGAATCCGTAAATTCGGCAGTTTTTCTGAGCATAACAGTAGATGCCAAACTTCAGTGGGGCCCACATATATCGAGCCTAGCGGGAAGGCTCAGTTCGGCCGCTTACGCCGTCAGGAAAGTAAGACAATACACTGACGTCGATACAGCTCGTTTAGTCTATTTTAGTTATTTTCATAGCGTTATGTCCTACGGTCTTCTGCTGTGGGGCAAAGCTGCTGATATTCAAAATATATTTGTCCTTCAAAAACGAGCTGTTCGTGCTATTTACCAGCTAGGTGCCAGAGTTTCTCTGAGAGATTTTTTCAAAGATATTGGTATCCTCACGGTGGCATCTCAATTCATCTTCGCCAATATCTTATATATTAGGCAAAATATACACTTATACACTAAAAACAGTGATTTTCACAATGTTAACACTAGAAATAAGGACAAACTACGAGCTCCCTTTCACCGGCTTCATAAGGTTCATAACTCATTTGTTGGGCTTGGTATAACTTTTTATAACAAGCTATCCTCTTCTTTGGTAGATTTGCCTTTTAATGCATTTAAAACGAAAGTAAAATCCAAGCTTTGTTCAAAGGCATACTATTCTATCAACGACTACTTAAATGATAAGAATAGTTGGTCGCTGTAATTAACTCAAGACAATGTTTATGTTCTTTCTCCAGCTTACCTACTGACAAGTTATATGAGTTTATATAAGTAATTGTTTATTTTATTTGACTATAAAAGTCAAATTATTTGAATTTAATTTATTGTTGACATAATCTACTCATCACAATGTTTTTTTATGAGTTGTATTGCAATATGTGCTTAGCTAGTGACCTCGACAATTGATCATATTATTTATTGTTATTACTAATTAACTGTTTGTTTATTTATTTTACCTCGATGGTCCTAGTTTATCATTTATAACTTCCAGTTACAACTATATGTAAGCGGGCACGCCCTTTATGCCTGGAGGCTTTTATTAAGATATTAAGTTCTGTTTACGTTTTGTTTTTTATTTCTGCCTGAGTATAGTTCTCGATGATTTTGTTTGGTATATTGGCGTGTGCTAGCTTATTTAAGGCTAATAATTTAAATTATGTTTTTTGAATACTATTATATAGAATCTTTTTTTTTGTTCTTCTAACTGAACAGACAGCTGTGCTGCTGGGGAGTTTGTTGCGCCACTTCTTCTTCCCAGCTAACGCACTAGGAAGTGGTGAAGGGTGGGCGTTTTGGGGGACTGTCTTATGTAATTTTGACGTTCGAAAAGTGCTGATTCTCAGCCTAGTTTGAATAAATGACTTTTGATTTTGATTTTGATCAAATAACTTCTCCCGCTCTGGGCGGAGTGGGGAGGGCGTGTCAGACTTTTACTGACTAAAACCCACCCGTGTTCCTTCCGTTGCCTGTGTGCCCGGGCCGCGATATCCCTTTCGGACAAACTCGCAACCCTGGCAGGATTGTTACAAGTATCGTATATACTTTTATTTAAGCAAACAAACACTTCAATGTTATTAATTTGTATAGATGATAGATATATTTAGATCACGAGTTCAGGGTTGAGCTAGCTGCAAGTCAAACGCACTGTTCTCGGTAGGTTCACAGAGACGAGACCTTCCCAACAGCGGGAACATTACAGACTGATTATTTGTAGCAATGTTCTGTACCAGTACCATAATTGCCAACACAATAAGTAATTAATTGCTTTATATGAACTATGTATGTACAACTAACTATTATATACAGGGCGTCCCACATATGCCACATGGAAGAAAAGTACCTTGAATATTGTAGATGGAACATTTTACTGAAAGAAGAAATTGTTTGAATTTAAAAAACAATTTAAACTGCATTCATAGATATTTAAATAATTACATGGTTGAACCGGGAATCGAACCCGTTACATGAGACAAATAAACATCCTGTAGCTTTATCATACCGATCGAAAGGCTTCATCATAAGGATTATTTTTTGCTAAATAACATATTATCACAAATAAAAGGAAGACCATGCATTTTAACATGTGGCATATCCGTGGGACGCCTTGTATATTATGTACAAGTATGTAAAGAAATAAAATAAAACTAAAGAGAAGAGCTCATTGGGCATCAACAAATTCGTCCGTATCGCTGTCAGCGGGAAAAGTGTATGTATGTATGTGTCGTGATGGCCCAGTGGTTAAGGCCTCGCCTCTCATGCACGAGGTTGTGGGTTCAAATCCGGGCAAGCAATGTGACTTTTTCAATTCATATGTACTTTCTGAGTTTATCTTGGACATTACTGACATCGGTGAAGGAAAACATCGTGAGGAAACCTGGACTTATAGTTAATATAAGTCTGAAATCACCAACCCGTCTTGAGCAAGCGTGGTGATCAATGCTCGTGCCTTCTCTGTATGAGAAGAGGCCTTTGCCCTGCAGTGGGACAGTAACAGGCTGGTATTATTATTTTATATCCAAATATCATTGAAATAAAATCTTCATTTTAAACATTCGTTTGCTCGTTATCGTAGATAACGCAATTAATGTTGTTGAGCTGTTTGCTATTGCGATTGGGTTACGCAATTACCCCACTGATTGTCCTGTCTCCAGCTAATTTTACAGGGTATCTAATTTCTTCCTGAGTTATCCATCACGCGATATTGTAATTAACGCTTTCTTGGTACGATCTTTATCAAATGACATCTCCATTGCTGAATGTGAACATGAGGCTTTTTAATATATTTTAAAAGTAAGGTCCTTCTTAGAAGTAGTGCGAAGTTTACAGGTATGAGAGGCGAGGTCTTACCTCGCCTCTCATGCACGAAGTTGAAGTTGTGGATTCAAATCCGACCAAGTACCAATGTGACTTTTCGAATTCATATGTTCTTTCTCAGTGTATTTTAGACATCACTGATATCCGTGAAGGAAAACATCTAGAGGAAACCTTGTTGTAATCGCCAATCCGCTTTTTACAAGCGTGGTGATTAATGCTAGTGCCTTCTCGGTGTATGAAGAGGCCTTTACCCTGAAATGTGACAGTAACAGCTGGCATTATTATTATTTATTAGGAGTACGTGATCTTCAGTGGATACCCTGAGTCTGCCGGAATCTAGGAGAGCACATTTTCGCAGAGTGTTTTGGTAAGAGTGATTGACGGTTCAGTGATTTGTAATTGGAGAAGCCAGAGAAGTCTTTACCCAACACTGTCCAGCAGTGGACTAGTACCTATAACCCTTTCTGCCTCTCCGATGTGCCTCTATGTCTCATTTCGTGACATTCAGTGAGTTAATGACGGAGAATTATTTTCAATATTTATCTCAACTCACACGTATCCACTATAAGTACGCGTACTGATCCCGAGGGGAGGCGATGTCATTCTCATCTTATTCCTAATCGCTCTCGCTCTCAATACTGAGAATCATGCCTCCATTTTAATTTGTCAACGGTTTTTCTCTATCTGTTATAATCAGTGGCCTGGTGGAGTGCGGGTCTGTTACGTGTCTCCAGTTGCTCAGATATTTGATGCGACTACCGTTTTGGAGCGCCAGCACCACATTTCAATGGACTCAAGGCGTCGTCTGCGATGCCATTATGGAGTTTCATAGAAAAAATCCTAAACGGCTCGAGTTGAGGCGATGCTCCCGTGCAGTACTCACACGTATGCGTTGACCTTTATACTTAACTTTGTTTACGACTAAAGCAATTATTTGCGTATGGCTGACTTGCAAGCCTTTTGACCTCGCCTCGGGAAAACCTCGGTCAAGTTCAAAACTTGTCGGGCATCCCGAATTTATAATTATACACGTATCGAAGCGGATAATTCAAAAATATTTTTGTGATAATTCGTACTGTAGGTTAAACTCAAAATAATGACGATTATCAATGTACTAATTGCATCGGTGATCTAGTAGCTAATATTATACGCCACTGCTGAGCAAGAGATCCTGGTTTCGTTTTTCAGAACCGATAAAAAAAAATCAGCAGCAGCTTGGGGGCCAACCACCACATCTTAAATCAGTATTATTTTAATCTTAGTTCAGTGTGGGTTCTAGACTCCAGTCTGTCTGGATTTGTGCCAGGTTGATGGCAGGATGGCTAAACGTGTAGGAGAAGACCAAAGAAACGTTGGATGGACTATGTGAAAGAAACTATGGCTAGAAAGGGGGGGACTATCAGGATGACAACTAATAGAGAAGTGTGGAAGGGGGGGACTATCAGGATGACAACTAATAGAGAAGTGTGGAAGGGGGGGACTATCAGGATGACAACTAATAGAGAAGTGTGGAAGGGGGGGACTATCAGGATGACAACTAATAGAGAAGTGTGGAAGAAAAAGACATGAAGTGCCGACCACGAATAAATTGAAGATAAGGGTAGGAGAATGGTGATAATAATAATAATTTATTGTTCCAAAAACAGGGTTACAGATTATTTTTCCACCAGTTATTGATAAGCAGAAACTATGCAATACAATACAGTACTTAAATTTAGTGGAAAAGATCACCTGTATCCTGTACCAGTTCGTAAACGGACACACACTTCCCTGTCTTTATTATTCTAGCGTATGGCACTCGTGGGTTGCAGCTGAAAATCAGCGTCAGGTGGTACACTGTGTGTTGCCATCTGACATCTATGCTGAGCTGAGGCCCTATTGGCATTATAATCATTGTTTTCTGTTTTTTTTAGTTATAAGGTGCATTTTTCTGCTGTAATGCCAATAATTGTATGAATTGGTTTTAGTGAATTGCAATTGTGAAATTATGACTTGTGATGATGGCAGGAAGGCTCACAAGGCTCGCAGCTTATTGCTATGGCTTTACATAGGTATCTCACTGGCGAAATGTGGGTGTACTATCCACCACTGCTTACCTGTTCGAGGAATACCTATGTATTATTATGTGTCAATCAATCTGCCTAGCCTTTTCCCAACTATGTTGGGGTCGGCTTCTAGTCTGGTATTCATGCAGCTGAATACCAGTATTTTACATGGAGCAACTGCCTATCTGACCTCCACAACCCGTAACTGGGTAATACGATACCCCTTGGTAAGACTGGTGTCAGACTTTCGGGCTTCTGACGACTCGTAACGACTGTCAAAGATCCACGAATGACAGCCGGGAACGTGCTTTCCGAGGCACGGAGGAGTCTCGGTATGTAAAGATCACCCATCCACTGATCAACCCCGGCAAGCGTAGCTTAACCTGATGGATCGACCAGTGCGGCTGTTGTTACTTAGCCACGAGCTCCTCTGTATGTAATATTATGTGTATGGTAACTAACTCTAAATTAAATCTTATATTACATCTTCTACATATTACTCGTTTATAAGAAAGTCGCTGTTCGCGTTTGTCTGTAGGTATGTCCGCGTTGTTCTTCTAAACCACGCAACAGATTTTGATGAGGTTTTCATTATCGTTTAGAGAATTTATTCTGGAAGGTTTATGTGTATAATAGGTTAATATTAAAGTGACGTTTACCTCATAAATCTCGATGTTTTGTCAAGTCGTAATAACCGTGCGAAGCCGGAGTGGGTCGCTGGTCGTCTATAAAATTAAACCATATGTAGATTTTATTGATAGCTGGCTTTTACTAAAACCTCATTATTAACAGTAGTCTACTGCTGGAAATAGGCCTCTCAAATTGCCTGCCATCAGCTCGATTCTCGGCAACTCTCATCCAGCTGCTACCTGCCACCCTGCGAAGATCTTCGCTCCACCTAGCCTGAGGGCATCCTACCTTATGTTTGCTGATTCATGGTCTCCACGAGAACACGTCCCGCCAGCGGTCATGGTTCTACGGCTAATATGGCCGGCCCATTGCCACTTCAGCTTGGTTATTCTGTGACCTGTGTCGACAACAAAAAAACAAAAACATAAGGATTTTAGCTTATCCACCTTCGAAGGCCGATTTCAGCAAATAATAGCCAGGTAATTAAGTAAGTACTAACTTTTTTTATGTTTTGGATAACTTAGGGATCTGCATAGTTTTTAAAGTCAGCTATGGAAACAGCAGCCTATCGAAACTCCTTTTTCTATTTATAAATTTAAACTGAAAATTTCAGCCTATCCCACTAAAAAGGTAAATCCCTGCTATCGATACTTTCTTGAGTAACTTGCAGGAATGTTAGGAATGTTATTATTTTACGTATGAAAGTAAAATTCAAGACGATTATGTCACAAAAAAAAACTGAAAAATATCCACTACAAAGAAAAGTATTAATTTTTGGAGCTACACCGGCAGAAAACTCGAAAAATTTCCAAATTTATAATAACCCTAAAACTACAAAAAATCGCGGAACACATTATTTTCGGATACTCCTGGGCATGAGGAATCTATATTTTTTTATGTCGTCACTATTTCTACCAGCCTGTATTTATGTATACTTATGTACCAACTTATCTATTTACTATTTATTCTACTTAACCCTCATTAAGGTGCAATAATAAAATGCTTAAGCTGGCTTATTTATTGTTCTTTAAGTACTAATCAATAAAAGTACTTTATAACTATTCCTACCGATAAGGACGAAGTCTATTTAAGTAGAACTGGTTTCATTAAGTTATTTATGGAATCTTCGTCAATTTTATGGAAGTTATGGAAATCATCTTGGAATATTTAAATTCAGAATAATATGTTTTTCTATTAATATTGCTTGGAAAAATGTTGTCGATTGACCTAACAGTTTACCTACTTGGTAAATAATTCATAGAATCTTATCTTGTTTGGTTGTTCCCAATATTAACACAAAAACATATTTTTGCCCACTTATAGGTATGCTAAATTAAGTGGAACATACATTTTAAAAGTTGCTGAAAAGAAGAAAAATATGGAAAAACATATTTTCCAGTTAGAATAATTAATAAGAGCGGGCGAAACTTGCTAATCGTAAATTTGACTTTTCATGAAATTGGAAAGACTTAGTTATATTACAAAATACAAATAATGTGAGTAACTTCATGATATTGTCAATTTTTTTGTGGAAAAATAATAAACCATCTTGTTTGAATCCATTTGATGTGTATTGAAAAGTGTTATATTCGGCTAGTCGGGTAATTATCACTTGCTTCAAAAACGGTGAAGGAAAACATCGTGAGCAAACCAGCATGCCTTTTTTTTTTGTCTTGGAAATCATTAAATGACTCCTCCCGCTCTGGGCGGAGCGAGAGGAAGTATCAGACTTTTACTGACTAAAACCCACCCGTGTTCCTTCCGTTGCCTGTGTGCTGGGGCCACGATATCCCTTTCAGACAAACCCGCAACCCCAGCAGGCATTGGTCTTTCCAGACCCCGTCAGTTGGTGCTGACATCCCTTTGCACGCACGTGGAACACAACGCGCCGTCGACCCGGGCCTGGCGCCGTCGACCCGGGCCTGGAAAACCAGCATGCCTGAGAGATATTTCTCGACGACATGTGAAGCCAAGTCAGAGGCCCATGGGCGGCATAAAATCTATGACACCAGGTTAGCCACACAAACCGCACGAAAAAGAAAAAAGAAGTGCTATTACACTAGGTGGTACGAGTATCCAAGGTTTGATGATGGAGCCGGAAGGTCGCCATAGGAATCCTCAAACCCTTTAGGATGGGGGCCCAGTCACACCGGAATGGCAGCGGCCGGCAGCGGCCCCCGGCCTCGCGCGACCTCCAGATCCCACGTGGCTAGTCTCCTCTTGACTAGTTTAGTTTCTACATTACATACGCGCGGCCGCCCGCGGTGCCGCGAGCGACCTCGTGTCGCCGCTGGCAGCCGCAGGCAGAACCACCCACATGATGCGCGTGGCGTACGGCCGCTCGCGTCACCGCGGGCGGCCTCGCGAAATTAAGTATGTAGATAAAGTTTAAATTTATTTCACACTGAAAGTGCTCGCCGCGTCGCTGCCGGCCGCTGCCGTTCCGGTGTGACTCGGCTCTAACCCGATACGTAAATGGTTGCAGAAATTAGCTTTCCATTGAATGATTAACACTTTGAGGGACACTAACCGCTCATAGACGTAATAACAATAAAACATCTATTGTGTCTCGTTCAGTGTCCTTGAATGCGTTAATCTGCTTAGGTACACAGTTAGTATCTACTTATTTTCTCTACACAAACTACCACACATAAATTGCCCCCTTATTTCCATAGTTTTTTCTTCTCAACAGTTTCTTGCAAATTCTACAATTAATAAAAACCACAGACTATGAATCAGATAGGTGTTGCTTTATGGCAATTCTGGTTAAGGAAAAAAATGCATCTAATTACGACACAAAGGACATTGTGACCACTGGATGTTGCATATTGTTACTACACTAAGCTATTACTCAAGATTGTTTAGAGTTAAGGATAGTAATAAAAATTATTCTTCCGCGTTACAAATATAAGAAATATTTGTAACGCGGGAGAATTATTAAAAAAATAATTAAATTAGGTTTTCAGGCGTATTGTTGCTATTGAATAGCGTCATTAGGTAGCGTTTTCGATAAGATTTCGTTTCGATATATTGCATTGTTTTGGAACGAAAATCAGGTAAATTAATTTTTAAGCAATTTAACTACTAACTTAAAATTGTCTATTTTAAATCAGAACTATCATTCTTTGTCAGTCGTATGTAATAGCTATAGCACGGCAAATTGACGTGGGGTGTCAATTTGCAAAACAATACATTTTCTGACTGTACTTAGATAAGGGATATTACAGATATCTTTCTTTTATTTTTTTACCGCCCTGACAAAAAGTTAACCCAGTCAGGAAGGTTCGCTGCGTTATTTGAGGAGGTTTAGGCTGCCTGTCCATTGAAGTATGGAATTGCATACAACCTCGGTTCCGCTTCAGTGGACAGGGAGTTGCGAACTAGTTTAAAAATTCATACAAAACCGGGAAGCGGAGCGGAGAAACGGAGCGGGGAAACGGAGCGGGGAAGCGGACCGGAGAAACGGAGCGGGGAAGCGGAGCGGTGAAACGGAGAGAGGATGCAGAAAAAAACCAGCCGTGGGGCCCGGGGGAGGGGGAGTAGTGTGCCACCGGCCAATGCGTGCGTCGGCTGGGCGAGTATATTATGTGGCTCTTTGTTTCGACTTAGGGGAGACCGGGTACAAAAGTAAGCCTTTGTACTTTGACACTGGTTTCTAGTTAGTTATCATATTTTTGATAATATGAATATAGCCACATATAAACTTCGATTATGCTCTACTTTGTATCTAAATTTATCTCATTATTTGCTGTTTATTGTGAATTACAGAGATAAAAAAAGGCCTCTCCTCCATGAACTGTAAAGTAGCATCGGAAATCTTAAAAATCTTAGACCCGATTGTATGGACAGTTTTCATTATAATCGCCCACGGAGCTCCCTAGATACTCGAAACGATTCTGAAGTTCGAGCTGAAAGCTTTCGGGGTTTTGGATTTGGATCGGTGCTGGACGGAGCGTAGACGTCATCAGTCCTTAAGACCCTTACCATACGGTGATCACTCTGGTTTTCAACGCGTTGATCACAGTACTCGTATCATCATTTAATATTTTGCGTCTTTGTCAATTTCATTTTTAGTTGCACCATCAGGGCTCTGCCAGGTTCACTTTCTAAAGAAGGAGCTCATCATAAAGAGGCCTTCCTTCTCGATAAAACTGGCCAGTAGGTGACGACGACTGTCGTTACTTTTGTACCCGATCTCCCCTACAATTATTTATTTTTCCATTATGTCATGTCATCCTTTTTGTCACTGTCACTGTGCAAAGTCCGCAACTCCGCTCCGCTACCTCACTCCACACAGTCCGTAACTCCGCTCCGCTACCTCGCTCCACACAGTCCATAACTCCGCTCCGCAGACTCGCTCCGCATCAATGGACAGACACTGTCCGCAACTCCGCTCCACTCCGCTGCCATTCTCCTCTCCGCTACCTCGCTCCGCTTCAATGGACAGGCAGCCTTATACGCGCTACTACTAACTATAGAATGCACCTCATATTTACCCCATAAGCCGTAATTCGGCAGATCATTGTTGAAAAAAAATACTTCAAAAACCGGTCAAGTTCGAGTCGGCCTTGCACACGAAGGGTTCCATACGAACAAGCAGAATACGCTGAAAAAAAAAACACGTTTCTTGTATCTCTTTAATTATTAACTTTTTTTATTTTTATTATTTGTAGTTATAGCGGCAATAGATATACACAATCTGTGAATTTTTCAACTGTCTACTTATTACGGTTCATGAGATATAGACCGCTGACAGAGAGAGTGACGGACGGATAGCAATGGCCTAGTAATAGGGTTCCGTTTAGCACTCTTCGGTTACGGAACCCTAAAAATGGTGAAAAACATGCGCGTGTCCACATATTGTCCACCAGTTATCCTCAACACACAGATAACAACTCGACTAATATAAAGCCGACTATTGTCAGGTTTAGGGCAGCTGCTGGCTATGGCGTAACAAACGCAAGCGATACTTTCAGATTTGTTTTGCCTGTGCTGTATTGAGACAACTGTGTAATTAGGCAATTTTTGTTGTCCTGAATTACTTTTTAATTTAAAACAAAACGTTACATGTTAATGTTACATACATTATGTGTAAAACTTTTGTTAATTACCTACCACTAAACGAAGTTGCATCTACAAATTCGTGGAACATATAATTTTCTCTACAAAATTAGCGAAGAGGACGTCGTTTCGTTTCAGTTAAGTATTTTATAAATTCCCAGAATTTAAAAGGTGTGCTGTTATTGGCTGTTATGAACTTATGATACTAGGAAATAGAATAAACAGATTTTGAGGAACTCGCAAAATTATGATTTTATTTTTGCTCCTTCTAAATTTGTTTGTTAGATAGGTACCTACTTGAATCGTTATATTCCTCATAAATTAAAAATGAACATTGAAATTGGAGAAATTGCCTACAGAGGCAATTTTCCGTCAATTTTTTTAAAATATCGTTAAAATAAAAAAAATATCACTAAAGTCAAAGTCAAATAATTTATTCCAATTAGGCACATAAAATGCACTTTTGAACGTCGAAATTTACAAAAAAAAACAATTGTTTCTAGTCGGCACTTCCAAAAGGTAGTTTTCATATGGAGAAGAATGGGCATGAAACTCCGTCATATTCAAAACTTCACTTTCTCACGACGTTTTCAAATGTTATCAGTACAAATAACCAACTATGTTCGCGACACTCATCCACATCGCATCAGTGAGTTATCATCCTAGTACCGTCTGTATAAAACGCGATATAAAACTGACGGAGCTTCAGTCCGCGTTCGGCATCGGTTCTGGAACCACAAAGTAATAAACAGTGCTACAAAATGATGCTAAAAACTTTTGTTTTCGCCGTACTGGCAACGGGTAAGTTTTTATCAAGGATTTTCTTTATTTTTAAAGTGATTTTTAGACAAATTTTTGGCGTAACTAAAACTGTGCTAATTAATTAGTTAATTGTTCTAATAAAGACAAATAAATCTGTTTAATTGGTATATTTTTCTAATGAGTTCAACCGCGTTAAATAGAGTAGTTATTTTATTTGTAGTTTTGGTGATTAAGAGTAAATAAATTAGTACTAGATAAAAGGTTATCGGTAATTATATTAAGCGATCTCATATTCTTTTGTGTCGATAATTTAAATATATGTACCTCCTTCATATAATCGGTACACATGAAGTTTATACTTGTAATCTACTGTTTGTTGGATCAAACAGCTAATATGAAAACTAAAAAGATACTCTACATTATTTAATGAGCGTTTATTCTGAAAGTGGGCAACGTCGCAAATAGATGTGAAATATTTCGCTGTTTTGCTTAATTTGGCGATATTACTGTATGGAAATAAGAAATGTGGCTAACTAGCGAACTAGAATATTGATTATGAAATGCAATAATTAATTAACACGAATATTTAGTTTCAGATGTAAAAAAAGTATTCGGAAACTTTCCAAATGCCTTTTTTACACCTAAAACGGGAACAACATTCAATGTTATAATTGCAAATCATTATTAATATTCTAGTTCACTAGTTAGTCACATTTCTTATTTCCATACAGTAATATTTCCAAATTAATCAAAACAGGTAAAATTTTAACAGCTACTTGTGACGTGTCAACTTTTAGATAAATGATCTTAATTGATTTGGAATCAGCACGAAGTGGGCTTGATAAACCTGTCATGTCCACTAAAGATAATCCAGCCGTGTCGGAGAATTGTGTGTGGAATTATTTGATACTAGCTTTTACCCGAGAGTTGGTTTGCCTGAAATTTCTTGTTTTAACATAAAATACATCCTACTAGCTGTTGCCCGCGACTTCGTCTGCGATCCAGGATGAAAAGTAGCCTATATCCTTTTCCAGGTCAAGGTCTACCCATGTGCCACATTTGATCCAAATCCGTTCAGCCGTTTTAGCGTGAAAGCGTAACAAACAAACTGACTTTCGCACTTATATTAATTACGACGACACTCGGCAATACTGTAGCTTCTCATTAGTGAAATAATTTTCGGAATCGGATCAGGAATTCCGGAGGTTACCCCCTACATGCAAACTCACAAATTATACTATTCTTCTATTTTCTATTTTATTCTATTCTATTTTCGCTCTCGTATAAGTCGGAAATTATCCCATGGAAACGTACTACCGGGTTAAAAAGTATCGTATCTGTTAATCCAGGTTATAAACTATCTGTCTGCCTCATCCAAATCCTATTAGTAGCATAACATAATGATTGAATACTATCGTGAATTCATACAAGCCTAGTACTTTTTGTGCCAAGTTTCAATTTTATTAACATGAGGAATAAAATTTTTCATACAAATGAAATCCCCCCTTTTCGCCCCCTTAAAGGTTGAATTTTCAAAAACCCCTTCTTAGTGCTCCCCTACATTATAAAAAGAAGCTGTGTGCAAAGTTTCACGTTCCTAGCCCCTGTAGTTTCGGCTCCGCGTTGATATGTCAGTAAGTCAGTTACTCCTTTTTTTAAATATAGATGTAGTACCTAGCTAGATGCTTAGTGTTCATTAGATTAAAGTCATTCGGTTAAGCGTTATTTCAGACTGAAGTTATTCAGGATATCATTCTCAGGACTACAATTTCAGGCTTCTGTTTTGGGGGCATTAAAGAGAATATCTATATTATATAATATTAATTAATATTAATATTATGTAATATTCTATCCTAAAAAACTCAATTTCTACTCTAATCAACGTAGGACCTGGTGCATTGCATAATATTATTTTTTTTTTTTTTTTTTTGGGAAATCGTCAAGGCTTGTGCAGACCAGCGCGACATGTCGCGCGACGCGAATCTGGTTATTGTTATACTGTGAAGTTTTCTTAGAAATTGTATTGTTCGTGTCGCGTCGCGCGACAAGTCGCGCTGGTCTGCACAAGCCTTCAAATGACTTCTCCCGCTCTGGGCGGAGCGAGAGGGAGTGTCAGACTTTTACTGACTAAAACCCACCCGTGTTCTTTCCGTTGCCTGTGTGCCGGGGCCGCGATATCCCTTTCGGACAAACTCGCAACCCTGGCAGGCATTGGCCCTTACGGACCCCGTCAGTTGGTGCTGACATCTCTTTGAGGCGCACGTGGAACGCAACGCGCCGTCGAATCGGGCCTGGTCCTAATCGGACGGCGAGCTACCCATTGCCCACCGTCCGCAAGCCCGCGCCTACGGTGGCCGGAAGTCGGCTCGCGACTCCCGACAGCATAATATTAGCTAGGTTTATGTTTACTTAAAAAAAGGATTTGTAGTAGTTACGTAAGTTCATTGTGACACCTACCAACCCCTACAGCCCACTCCCTCTTGAAGAGAGGAGGCAGCGGTCCCAGCAGTGGGAACATTATAGGCACAAGTTCACCAAAAACATTTGCCCGAAAAAAATCACAACTATCATGTCACTGTACAAAATAATACATTTTTCGAGAGATGATAAGAGTTATCTGTTGCCCATGCAGGTAAAATTAATTAACATTCGTAATGAACTTTAACTTTTTTTCCAAGGCCTGAGCCTTGGAAAGTTAATTCACGAGTCGTTACAGATAGTCAGAAGCCCAAAAGCAGTTGACACAGATATCGTATTCTGGAGGTCAGATGACACGATATTGCTCATACCTATTGAGTCGCATCTAGTCTGAAAGCTGATCCCAATCTCAGAAAAAATTCTATACGGTTCTGTTCAATTACTACTTAGATGCAATATAGACATCTAGACAATCAACATTTATGAAAAGCCGATTCACCCATCACACTTTTCGCAATTGCTATAGACATCGGGGCTCTGAAACTTAGGTACACATCAACTAGGGTAAGTTACCCCAGTTGCAAGTTATAATCCGATTTTTACATGCAAGTTATAATCCGATTTTTAGAAAGTAATGTATGGGATGTTTGAGTTTGTGATAACCAGTCATTATCTTGCCGACATCCCAATTTATTTGTGGTCGTTGCACATGTCTTTTTCTTCCAAACTTCTCCATTACTCGTCATCACGGTAGCCCTTTTTCTAGCCATAGATATCATCTTTCACACAGCCCATCCATCGTTTCTTTGTGTACCTGGGCGACCGAAGTCTGCTCTGGTGAAAATAGAGAATGCTCATTTAATAATACGTTTGAAACCACCTATGAAACCAGCGTTTTGTATGGAGAATTTTAAAGAAGTTGCATTTTTCATACTAACATTTTCTTAATTTATATAATCAACCATGAACACGAATGTTTTAAAACTTTTATGCACTAATGTTTAAAAACTAAGTTAACGAATATGCCACATATATTAAGCGACAAAAATAAGTTTTGGCTAAGTTAAAACAAATAGTGGTAATTTCCGCTAACAAAATGAGGAGTCATTTTTAATGTAGTTTTTATGTTTATAAAACTATAAGCAATAAGGTTTTTTTACTATTGCTAGTTGTCTATGATGGTCATTATTCGATATGATACCAAGTAATTGATGAATATTTTAATTCATAGAAGTGACGAGGTTCTCTATTTGTGTGAAAAAAAACGCCAGTTTCATAAGTATATATGCCCAATAATATAGGAGAAGTAGTTCATACTAATTCCATGTATAGTACATACTAATTCCATGCTGTCATGTCATTATTCTGAGGTAGCCATCTTGTTTTAAACTTCGGGCGACCGAGCTCTGCTCGGGTGAAAATAGAGAAAACGAATTTTCCCAGAAATGAGATCTGGCTAGATTGCAAATATATTGCTCATTTAATAGTATAGGATTTATATTATTTTAAAACGTGAGGGGTCTCCACATAGTGACGCTGTCTGTACCGTCACCCGTGCTTGTTACCGATGACTATATAATAAACGTAATGTTGATATAAGAAAAGGTAACAATGATAACTAGATACATGCCTCTTTGATGATAATGCTGATGACCACATTAGTTATGATACCTATTTTAGTTTACAAAGGTGCAGTGTTTGTTTTGTTTGTATGCATGTTTGTTACATCATTTTTGCCCCTAGCGATTAGAACACAACAATTATCTATTGAATTTAAAGGTTGACTACCTACTAACCCTGGAGATCCCTCATAAATTTTAAATGCCATAAAAAGTCTGATGCCACGAATACTCGCTATTATTCGGTATTCGGCATTACTCGAATACCGAATAATAGTGTCTTTTATTCGGCATTTGGTGAATAGTTTTTTAAATCAAAATAAACTCTTAATGAACAGAAAAACTATAGACTTAAAAATAATTAAACTTTTATTAATCTTTAAAAACAAAACACTTAAGTATTGTTATCATTAATACAAAAAGTTTGCCAAAAACCAGTCATGTTGAAGTTAATTAGTTAGACTTTTTAATTAATTTAATAGTTAAAGTACAAAAGGAATAGATTATTAATAATAATATGAATGATTAGGAATAAGTAGATTGGGATCAAGTCCGTTGCGCTTTTTTTCTGCCTTAGAAAAAAAAAAAAGTATATTAATAATAATATACTTGATTTTTTATAAAAAAAGATTATTCATTTTGAAATAATTCAGAATGAATAATCTTTTTTTATGTCGAGAAATAATGGCGAATATTCGACTATTCGCCATAGGGAATGGCGATTAATTGGTATTCGACTATTCGCTATAACAAACAACCTTCTGCTAGAAGAGCTATACTAGTGGACTGTACAATGTTCTGTAAAGAAAGCTTCGGTACTGAGCCAATTATATTTTCATTATATCAATGGAATAACATAACACCACGCCAGTAATCCCCGAAGGGTTAGGCAGAGGTGTCAGGAACCTATAGTATACCCACATTTCGCCAGCTATGTTTAAGTCCCAATGTAATAGGGGCGAGCCTATTGCCATCAACCGGGCACAAATCCAGACTCCGGGCTGCTACTGAGAAGTTCCTGATAGAAAACTCAATAACACTTTGCCTGACCTGGGAATCGAACACAGGACCTCATGCTCAGGAGTAACGCCTGCAACCACTTGGTCAACGAGGTAGTCATGGAATATAAAGACTCTTATAGTCCATCTTACTAGGAAACAATTATCATTGTATTGCAAAGTAATAAATGATTTATGATTTATGGTTGTCTGTGATGTCTATACAAGATACAGCTAAAGACAATTGGAAGATTGCAATAGGGCATTAAGTAGTGTGCGCATCGACCTAGAGAACCATTCTCGCCCGTTTTCCTTAGATGACTTATAAATTGCGTGTAGGAACTAAGGGAATTATCACACTGCCGATTTGCGAGCGAGTTATCCGCGAGGCGATTGTTCAACGGTACGCATTCGGTTCTCATCAGAGTTACACCGCGCACTTCAGTTGGCAATAAAAATCCTTTAGTACGTCCTCAGAAATACGTCCAGACACGAGTGACGAATGTTTCCTAAACATTTTTGGGCGTCACAGGTAGACAGAAGCGTTCGCGCGCGACAATCGTCCAAACACAGCGCGGCAGGCCGCGCGCGGCGGGCACGCACTATTGCCGCTCAATGTTTGGACAGACCTTTACCATAAAGGTGACATGTTGTGCACCATTATTTCATTGTTTTAATTTTTCAGTTTTGCCGGTAGGGCCCATTATTGCGCCTACGTTTTTTTTTTTCTTATCTCACGTAGCACTATTTGTCGCCGGACTGTTTTTTACGGAAGGTAGTTAATTATTTGATTGGCACTTATATTTTTCGGAACAACATACCTTAGCGTTTACGAGTAGGTATCGTAGCTATGTGTCTATCTAGACAGGCAGTTGACGTCCGCGTCGGTCGTTAAAAAATTAACCCAATCAAGTGTCGCCATGTGCAATTCCCGGGAAACAATAAATTGTGCATTAATGTCTTTTACAGCTTGATTGACGTTCGCGCCCTTCCGCCATCTTATCTGTCAAAAGGCCTTTGAACTTTGTCAATAAAATTACAATTTATTATTTAACATTAGTAATTATGTGTTTGGTAAATTATGTTAAACAACATTTAATTGGAAATTATTTGTTGACACTATATGCAGTTTTGATAAGCAATTACGAATTGATTTCGTTTGTTTGTTCAAAACATCATAAATTAGGTATGTCGTTGGGGCCATGACAGTGACAATCAAGTTAGGTATCAAATTGAAGAATATCAACAAAATTGTTGACAATTTGAATGATAACAATTGTTGTTATGCCATTATCTAGTTTTGGTTAAAAAAACAACAGCCATTTTTGCGTCAATTAAGTATTCATACACACGCCTGGATAACGGATGGTGATTATTAAATAAACAGAGAAATAAAATTATGCACTTAGTTAATTAGCCTCATTAGCATGTTGACTTTCAGTAAATCCGGCTGCAACCCTTGAGATATTGCCTCAATAAAAATATCGTGTTTTATTTTTATACTGACAATTTGTTTATCGAATAGGAATTTATTGTAGGTAAGGAGATGACCATGACCCTAACCATGAATCAAATACTATGTCAAAGTTTTTAAAGTGCAAACAATTTTATGCACTCATTCATGGACACCCATTTTACATTTTTAGGGTTCCGTAGTCAACAAGGAACCCTTATAGTTTCGCCATGTCCGTCTGTCCGCGGCTTAGCGGACAGTTAGTACGAGAAACTACAAACATACACATACTATAATACGCCGATAAAGTGGTTTTTTTTAGGGTACCTCCCCTACGCGTAAAGTGGGGGTGTTTTTTATTTGGATGTGGAGTTTCGTTGGAAAGGTCTTAAAAAATATTGTGAGTGAGCGAAAACCATTTTTAGGTTCAGGGATCCGTTTGCGAAATATTAAGATTTAAAGTGCTAATTTTTGTTAGAGTCAAGTGCGTCCCCCCCTGCCAACTAAATGGTTGTTTCTGGATATGTTATACATTTGCAATTGAAAAAACATGTTCTCCCATACATTCCGTATGAGCGAACGTGTTTTTCAACTACAATGTTATATTTGTTCTTGGGTTAAATTCATCCCAACTACATTCCCCACACTTAATTGTGCGAGGTCCGACATGCACTTGCCCGGTTTTTTAATAAGTTCAGGAATCAGGCATGTAGTTTTCTAAAGTTCAGTTCACTTTAACAAACCTAGTGTGTTTAAAATCGCGATTACCAACATGTTGTTTGCAACATGTTGGTAATCGCGATTGGAAACACACTGCCGTGCAACGTCAAATGCATTTCGTATAATGGACCAACAATAGAACCAGATCATACAGACAGCCAGTCACAAAGGACTCTAGCACATGACTTTCTTCATCCACGGGTACATTGTGAGGTCGCATGTACTAAGATACGTGTAGATATATGTGCCACAGTTGGCCACTCAACTCGTCCCCCACTTCCTGCGAGCTACATCAGCCCATTTACCAATTTACTCGATCAAGACTATCCTTTGAACTCTGCTCGCAGTGTCACCGCTGTGTAGTTTGAGAGACACGATGCATCGGTGCACTGGGCAAGGTTCAGGCTAGAAAATTGTTTTAGGAAACACCATTTTAGATGTTAGGACGACTCCATTTTACATTGTAGGCATTACTAACAGCTGTAGGTAATGTGAATGTCTGATTTCTGTGATAGAGAAAGAAGAAATACTGGCTTCGTTTTGTAAAACAAAAGTATCAAATATGAACCATACTCTGGGCCACAATACGCCCTTACCGTAGCACTGCCAAAATTATATACATTAAACAATATTTTCTATGGCATGTAATTGAAAGACATAAGAATTAATTTGAGTAGCACCTACTGGCAAAATGAATTAGGACAAGTTTACACGTCTCCTTTTGACAATAAATAGGCCTTAGCAAAGCTCAACTTTTGTGGAGATTTGTAGAAGCACAATGAGCATACTTTATATTTGTAGAAGTACAATAGAGCGTACTTTAGATTTGCGAAAGCACAATAGAGCGTACTTTAGAGACCAGCCTATCTATTCTGTAAGAACCTCACCCTAAAGACTAAGGTGAAGTGAGCTTTTTAAGCAAGCTGTCATTATACCATAAGCTATGAATAGACACCACTGACAGTTCTGTAAGAATACTTCTGGTTCTACAAATCTAAAGTATGCTCTATTGTACTTCTACTAATCTAAAGTACGCTCCAATAGAGCGTGGAGGTTTGTAGAAGCACAATATGCTTCTACAAATCTTCACTGAACTTGAACTTTGCTACGGCTTACATTGACCGTCAAAAAGTAAGACGAGTAAGCTTGACCTAATTCTGTATTAACTGGGAACGTCATTTCCCAGTAGGTGCTAAAAATTAATTCTTATGTCTTTCCATTACACGCCATAGAAAATCAATTTTTGGCTGTCCTACGGTAAGGCCACACTTTGCGGCCCAGAATATGCAGCATATTTTGGCGATACTTTTGTGAGGTTTTTGCAGAATAGATCGGCTAATGTGCACCTAAATATGTTACCAATCAGTTAAATACATTCCCTTTCAATGAAAAATATAAATTTTTCCTTAATTGTGTACCTAAATCTTTTGTGAATAATCTCGATATTATTAAACCTACTTATCATAAAGAGGTTAAATCGGTGTCATTCGATAAGTTTATTCTAAGTAACAGTCATTGTTAATTGGACTATTATCTTATATTAAATAAATATTATTCACTTGTATTATTTAATTATTATAATTTTTGCTCTCTTTGTCCCGGTAATGTAGATAGGTAATTCTTTGGTTATCACGTAGTTAGGTAGTTAAGTTAAGAGTAAGAAACAATTGACGATGCCTTTAGTAATTTAAATTATACATATATAGTTACGATTTCACGGAGGAGCTCGTGGCTAAGTAATTTCAGCCGTACGGTTCGATCCATCAGGTGAAGCTACGCTTGCCGGGGTTGATCTGTGGATGGGTCACCATCTAAACATACCGAGAGTCCTCCGTGCTTCGGGAAGCACGTTAAGCCGCTGGTCCCGGCTGTCATTCATCTTTGACAGTCGTTACGGGTGGTCAGAAGCCCGAAAGTCTGACAACCAGTCTTACCAAGGGGTATCGTATTACCCAGTTACTGGGTTGTGGAGGTCAGATAGGCAGTAGCTCCATATAAACGCAGTATTCAGCTGCATCCGGTTAGACTGGACGCCAACCCCAACATAGTTGGGAAAAGGCTAGGCAGATTGATTGATAGTTACGGATATCAGTATTTAAAAATAACATTCGTGAGTAAATTGATAGGACCCCTGAAAATCATTACCTATTTGAAATCTGGATCGGTTTGATTCTTGAACAACTGAACCGATTTCAACAAAATTTTAGACAAAGCCTTTTGATCTCGGATACATGAACGATACATACATAAAATCCTTTCCCATGGAGGTAGGCAGAACCTACAGAACGCCAGCTGCTACGAAATGAAATGAAATGAAATTGTTTATTCTGTAAATAGGATATAGGAATCACTTTTACACGTCATATAAAAAAATAAAAATAAAAAATTGTTAGATGAGTTCGGCGTTTCCTATCCGACTACTCTGAGAAGAAAGGCCGAAACAAACTCAGAGGTCACAGTCTCTTTTAAAGTCCATCTTGGTCAAGCCATATGAGGACCATGTAGATTAGTGTCTGAAATGGTCTTTTGAGAAAAGAACCACACAGATTTGAGTGGACCTGTCCAGTCAGTGCAAGATCCTTACATACTCATTTTCTCTTTTCTTGTTTCCTAGTATACGTTTTAATTTATGAATTTGTTGTTCCAGCCGTTCTGGCCGACGACTACTCTATACCCGAAGACAAGCGCTCTCAGCTGCGTGAGATGCTCAGAGCACAATGCCAAAAGAACAACGCCGAAGACAAAGTAGACCAAGTTGAGGTAAGGACTAATGGTAATTCTATTTAAATTATAGACTAGGGTAATTAGTATTTCCTCGCGCACATGTGGGAGTGTCGCGAGGAGGCGAAACGCCGGGGCATAACTCCGCTGCCGCGAGAAATCACGGCACAGCGGACAGAGCTCCGGCGGGATCTCATGGCGGCATGGAGAGTGCGATTGTCGCAACCCAGCGCTGGACACGCCACAATTGCGGCGATAAGTCCCCTCTTTGAGGAGTGGCTAGATAGGCGCCATGGCGTCCTCACCTTCCGCCTGACGCAGGTCCTCACCGGACACAGCTGTTTCGGGAGGTTCCTGTTCCGAATAAGGCGGGAGGAAACGCCCGGGTGTCACCACTGTGTGGATCGCTCGGAGGACACGGTGGAGCATACGGTGGAGGTCTGCCCTGCTTGGGCGGAGCACCGCCGTGTCCACACGGAGGCGATCGGCGGCGGCGATCTCTCGCGTCCGGCCCTGGTTCAGGCCGTGGTCCGGAGCGAGAGTGTATGGGAAGCCGTCACTTCCTTCTGCGAAGCAGTAATGCTCGCGAAGAAGGAGGCGGAGCGCGCGAGGGAAATGCAAGATGCACGCCCTCGCGCCCCTAGTCGCCGCAGGAGACGCCCCGAGCATCGGGAGTCGCGAGCCGACTTCCGGCCACCGTAGGCGCGGGCTTGCGGACGGTGGGCAATGGGTAGCTCGCCGTCCGATTAGGACCAGGCCCGGGTCGATGGCGCGTTGTGTTCCACGCGCGCCTCAAAGAGATGTCAGCACCAACTAACGGGGTCCGTAAGGACCAATGCCTGCTGGGGTTGCGGGTTTGTCCGAAAGGGATATCGCGGCTCCAGCACACAGGCAACGGAAGGAACACGGGTGGGTGTTAGTCAGTCAAAGCGGGCAAAAAAAATAAAAAATAAAAAAAGGGTGATTAGTATTTAAATTATTTCTATGCTGGATTCCAAGTAGGGGAGTGGGATTAAATAAAATAGATTAAGGCTAACACTCAAATCCAATAAAAAAACAGAGGGCTGCGAACAATACAGTGAAGCATGCCAAAACTACACCTCCGCTCTATGCATACACGCTCACACGTGCACACATGAAAAGCGCTAGATTGTTGAGCGATATTGTGTGGGGGCTAGATAAGATGCATATGCATAGATATGATGGTCAATTTATATTATGTCTTTTTATATGACATAATTACGAGTATTGTCTCAGAGAATCGTGCACTCTCGTTTTTTCTTAAACAAAAACCTATTAATTTTTATTTAAAATTAATTCCAACTTCGTTTGAAAAATCGAGTGCAACCAGAGTTGTTTTTGTATCAGGCATGAGGTCCCTTCTTTTGCATGTAACCTTTACAGTACCTACCTACCTAATAACCCTCCAATGTTTTCATTTGTGGTGCTAATTAGGTATAATATAGTTTATTTTTCATGGCATTATTAGTGAATCAAAGTGCAAATAAATGTAAATTGGCATACTGTCCATTAACATGACAATAAGAAGAAACATCTGTTCATAGAATTTTTGCCGCTATCTGGATTAAATTAACATCAAATACTGTTGAACTAAGGCAGTTGGAATACTAAAGAGTTTGTTAGCCCATATTCGGACCATCTTTGTACCAAACGCGGAAAGGCTGTCGATCTCATATTTCTAAGATGCCGATACCTATTCGTGATTTTCGATACTGTATGGAACGTACGCCATACTACGCTTTGTAGCCTAATCTGCCTAGGCTAGGAAATCGCGTCAGAATGGCTGGCTCTGCTACAAAAAATATGCGAACAAAACAGACATAATGTAATAGGACTGCATAGGTTTTGGCTATAAAGAGTAACAGTTAAATCCACCACCTCACATGTCCTAATTGCGTAATACACGATCAATCAGAATCTGAATCGTTTTGAAACAGATTGCTAATCCATTGCTTCAAAAGTTCGAAAAAAAAATCTGCTCAACAACGTAAATAACGCAATGAATGTTGTTGAACTGTCAAAATGAAATAGATTAGTCATAATCGTTTAAGAAAATGTGTTGCTGTATTGCGAATTTAATAAACAAGCCCAGGGCCAATGTCTCACCTAGAACTAGAAAATAGACTTTCAAAAAGGCCACTAAGTAACCACTATCGCTACATCTTAGATACGTACCTAAGTACCTATCTAGAGCGAGAAAATTGCTAAAATCGACGTTACTTGCAACCAAGGGTATTTTCCATTAAAATATTCTCAAGACTATCTTCATTTTCAATAACGTGTACCATTTATTATTTGTAGAATGTTGGCAAAGCCTTCGTGGAGTGCGTCAAGGGACTCATTGACGTGCCCACGCTGCAGAGGGAGATCGAGGAAGCCAAGCCCAACGGTGCTCTTGATGAGGTCTTCAAGAAGTGAGTCTTCATACTTAGTCTTATTTTTCGGACTTTTTATCTACAAATTGACGTGGCAGACAGTTTAAGTAACATATATCCTCAAAACGCATTAGATTAAAAGATCGACGATTTTAAAGAGTGTCAAGATTTTAGATTTTCAAGCTTAAACAGCTTAAATTGCTCCAGTTATTTGACAATTTTTGCCAAGATCGAGTTCTCATAAAAAGGTAAAATATAATAAATGACTAGCTTTTGCCAGCGGCTTCGCCCGCGTGCATTTCGGAAATTATCCCATGTTAAAGTACTACTGGGATAAAAGTATCCTTGTATCCTGGAATAGGAATGGTCATAGTGTATCCGTATGTCAAATTTCATCCAAATCCGTTAAGCCGTTTAAGCGTGAAAACGTATCAAACAAAAAAAAAAAAAAAAAAAAACAAACAAACTCAATTCACTTTCGCATTTATAATATTTGTTAGGATTAGGTAGGTATGTATGGGAATGGAAATATCTGACTGTGGCCAACATTTTTTGAACGACAAGAACTAACATCATTATTATTGTATCCTATTGTATAACGAACTAGTGTCCGCAACTAGAGATCTCGAGAACAACAGAGAGAGAGGGGAGTAGAGGGGCTTGTGGCTAAGTAATAACAGCCGCACGGGTTAATCGATCAGATTAAGCTACGCTTGCCGCGGTTGGTCCGTGGATGGGTGACCATATTTACATACCTAGAGGGTCTACGTACCTCGGAAAGCAGTTCCTAAGCCGTTGGTACCGGCTGTCATTTGTAGATCTTTGACAGTTGTTACGGGCCGTCAGAAGCCCGAAATTCTGACAACTAAGCAGTTGCCCCATGTAAAATACTCGTATTCAGTTGCGTTGAGAAAAGGCTAGGTAGATTTTGATGAAAAGGCTAGGTAGATTTTGATGAAAAGGCTAGGTAGATTTTGATAAAAAGGCTAGGTAGATTTTGCCTGGTGTCCGCAACTTCACATCCAAGCGCGTATTTTGCGTAGGTAAACATTACAGGAACAGTTATACTTCAACTAATTGATCGCTCTAACCCAGGTACTGCGCCAAGACTCCTGAACTGAAGACCTGCATCTACAACTTGCTGGACGGCGTGTCTCCCTGCATAGACTCCAACGCACGCGACCAAATGTCTTCTTTCAAGAACGGCACTGACCAGTTCATCGACTTTATCTGCTACAAGGACGGTGATAGGATTGCCCGTAAGTACCTATACCGTATATTAATAGCTTTTCGTATTAAAAAGAAGTACGAAATGAGTTCTGGACTCCGAAATCCATAATTTTCGTTGCGGTAATCACTTATTGGGTCGCCAGAGCGTGGCCTCTCAACTTCAGAGTGGGATACGGTTTCTGGACTCAAAATATGAATACCTACCTACCTACACCGGTACTGCCACTCAAAAAATTGCAGATCGAAATCTACTTGTGACGATTGGTAACCGGATTCGCTCGAAATCATGGACAAAACGAACAATGCGATGAGTACAGCACAAAAGAAAGTTCTGAAAGTAGTTTAGAACCTCATTCATTTGTTATTAATTCCTCAGACATCTCGATGCTCATTGAGGTATCTTTTTTGCTTATTTTGTTAGGTACACTGTTAAGTATTTTAACCTGAGCCATTCATGACAAACACTGGAGAAACAGGTGTAAGTACGACCTCAATTAATCTAGTTAATTTTTTGACAGTGTTCATCGCTGAAGGTGGACCACAGTGCTTCACGAGCAAGGCCAATGAGGTCAGGGAGTGCGCCAACAAAATCAAGGACAAGTTCTCGAGCATCGAGGCCGCTAAGGCCCTCACCCTTGAAGTAAGTGTAATCAGTATTTTGTAATGGTTTTCCGATGGAAAGTAACAGGTCCCCGTAAGTGCTGCAGTATATCAGCCTATAATGTTCCCTTCCCACTGCTGGGACAGGCTCACATGCTTATTTCGAGAGGGAGTGGGCTGTAATCTACCACGCGGGCCCAGTGTGGGTTGGTAGATGTCACATGTCTTAGAATGTTTGGTTCTAGGACACGCTGGTTTCCTCGCGATGTTTTCTTTCATGTTGAGAGCAGTGGTGATGAAATTATTTGCACAAAGTACCTGCCTGGGTTCGAACCCACGAGGTCCAACTCGTAAGTCGGCCGTTACATGGCCGTTACCAATGTGCTACCACTGCTGCACATTTATTTGATCCCTATAAAGTCCTATCAACAACACACAGCACCAGGATACACGGTCAACACACCTACACATCAGTAGAGTACCGATTATACTTGAACAACAACGAGGTTGTTTTGTACTGCTACGAAATAAAGGTCGTATAAGCCCTACAAGTTAATTGTTACCATAGAGTCCGCTCCAATACTGAAATCCTTTTGACGCGGCGCTAGTGTCTATGTCATTGCATCACATTGCATTAAAAAAAATGTACCTAGTTCCACAATTTTCCGCCGGCAGGAACATATTAGGTATACTCACCTACGGCGAGATGGGCAGTCATGGGAACTGCCGACAGAAATGAAAACTTTAAACTATGAAATTCTTTATGTTGCACAACACGTCACCCTTATAGCTACAAATATACTTACCTACTGCTATTACAGCATGTGATGGTGGTGACTTGAACCCATAAGATTTACCCTTACCAAAAAATCCCTCAACGCGCCTACAGTACTTTTGACATAAAAAAAACTACAGATAATTTTGATAAACCTACTTGTAATAATTCTAATTCCATTTTATTTCGATCCACAGCAAAAGTGTGCGACGTTCGACGAGCTGTCTGCTTGTATTGTCACAAAACTGGAAGGCTGTGAGACACCCACCCCCAGCAACATGGCCGAGTCCCTCTTCAGATTCGTACGCAAAGGATCACCGTGCAACAAAGACAACAAAGATTGATTTCTAGTAAGCATTGATTAGTTTAATTTCGTTTGCATTGCACTATGATATTCAATGAAGAGTTCTATAGCTAAGTTATCTACACGCTGACAGCAAGACGCTAATTTGCGACTCGAGAATGAAACGATGAGCTTTTTCCGATACATCCATGGCTGTTCTTTGGTTAAATTTTAGTAGTACGAGTACTTATAACTATATTTTATTTAGGTGCTAAATTCTAAAGTACAGAATAGGGTCGTAGTGAGCTTTCTATTTCTTTCCAAACGATACGAAAGTAGTTCCACCACTGAACCTTGGACCTTTTAGGCGCAGCCGTGAGGCACACATCCTGTTGTTGTTAAAATATTTCACATTTTTATTTGTTTTTTGTGTTTCATGAACTGCCAAATAAATGTTATGAATAAAAAATCTACTAGGTACTACAATTTTTTATTTGTTTTTGTTACAGAAGAACTGATTCGTCGCTGATAGATAGTCCAAGAGTTGGGTGTGATCATAAGTGCCAAAAATAGTTATGTAAAATCGGTGTGCAAGAAATGTAACTTTCAATACATCAACATAAGACCAATAAGTGCGTTATTTACTCATTATTTCCCCCTAAAGTTCCTAATCGGCATTTTATAGAGAATAACTGATGCAGTTTTGCGAAAAATTACAAGTAATAATAAAAAGGGTTGAAATCCATTAATGATGTGAGTTCAAATTGGAGGGGATGGGTGCAGTAAATTCTTACCAAATCTCATTTGAAGGGTGTGAGTCAATGAAAATCTCACGTCAACTGTTTAATTTAGAGAATAAACATTAAACAGATAATTAAGAGTGCATATCACAAAAGTTGGCAACGTCGCAAATAGCTGTCAAATATTTACCTGTTTTGATTAATTTGGCAATATTACTCTAAGAAAATATGAAATGTGGCTAACTAGTGAACTAAAATATTGATTATGAACTGTATTATATCATACCACCGAATATATAGCTTTAGATGTAAAAAAAGTATTTAGAAAGGACTATGACAAAAGTCCATATAACTACATGCATACCCTAACCAAAATAATCATGTACAAAAGCTACACATGGTGCATTTAGAAGCACATTAAAAGCGCAATTTTTTGTATATTTAAAAAAAAATATTTTCCTGCCAAACAGCTCATTCGTTATACTTAAAAAAAACTGTTGATTGCTAATCATTTTCTGTCAGGCGTTTTTATACACAATTTGTTCAATAACGAATTACGATACCTGTCTAGCCCTAGGTCTAGACTTTCGGCTCCCGGGCTTTGACATTGACGCGCGCTATGCATCATTTTTGAAATTTTTCAGAATTTTTCCCTGTTACCTGTAATTTTTTTATTAGTTTTGGTAGTAGTAGTACTAATTGACGAGAATATCCGTTAGGCCATAAAGTGAAACAGCCCACAGACGATATTAGCCATTATTTTGCAGTAGAAATTGTGATTTAAGCCGCGTGAGCCTACCGATTGGTCACAGTGGGGTTTTGTCGGATTGGTGTAACCTAGTAGCCGTTGACTAGATTTAGCAACATAAATAACTAAATGTTGTGGCACAACTCAACACTAGATCTGGCAGGGGCTGGCCAGCTTAAAATGTACCAAGACTGTGCTGAGAACTATGAACCTACCTATATTTTTGAAACCTGAGAATTAGGCAGTATTTCCATCAGGAATGTTTGAGGTCGCTAAGCGGAAAAGCTAAGCTATGAAAATATGTGTAGGTACATAATTATAATATATATTAAGTACCTACACATATTTTCATAGCTTAGATCCGTTTTTCACTTTTTGTATGGAAAACATGAAACAATATTACCTTCATTTTCAGGTTTAGGGGTTAAAGATTTTATAAAGGGGGTCGAAATTTTCATTATTTTTGCAATAGGACGCACCATTTTCGAGATATAAGCAAAAGAAAAAATAAATACAGTAGGTACTGTTTTTGCAAGTGAAGTCAAAATGTTGGTGTGAATTTTTAGTTCATGACAACTTTTTAATCGCGATTAAAAATTGTCAGGTTTAGTCTGGTTTGGTATTTTACAAACAAAATTTTAGGTGTAAAATGTCAAATTCAGAATAGCAAAATTGCCATTTTCACTAAACTAAAAACTATCACTACTCAACTCAACTATTCAGTACTATCTTAGTGCTGTCAAACTAAAATATAGTTAAGTTGAGTCACTTTAGTCTATTTCAGAATGGGAAATCGTTGTTTGACAGGAATAAACAAAATTTTGGTGATTTTTTGTCTAGTTTAGAGAGAATCGGCACCGTCGAATCGAATGTGTTTAGTACCTCTGTATTGTACATGTTTCAACAAATGCATTATGGTGTGTTTTTGAGTAGGAATAAAATAATTCAGTTTTCATTACTTAAGGCACTACGGTGTTTTTTTGTTTTGTTTTTGGTAGCTGATATCGCGTCCCACTGCTGGGCAACGGCCTCCCCTTTTTCCTTCCAAATATCTCTGTTTTGTGCCGATTTCTGACCATGTTGGCCCCGTAAACATGATTTAGATCGTCACACCACCTTCGCCGCGATCTATCTCGACGGCGATGAACTCCTTCAGGCGTCCAGTGAGTGACGATCTTTGCCCATCTCTCCGGGTGCATCCGTGCGACGTGGCCGGCCCACTCCCACTTCAGCCTGCCTGTTTTCTCTCACACATCCGCTACTTGAGTTATGGAGCGCAGGGTGGTGTACAATTAAAACAAATTATTTTATACTTTCATCATTTATTTGCAAATATTGTAAAATGGTTAGAAACCACGTAGCAACATATACAAATCCCTAGTTACCTACCGGACATAGAACCTACATATACCTTTGACACAGACAATAATATGGCTCTTATTTAATTAAACTGTCAATTAAGCAATATATAAATAGTTTATTTCTGCATTTAATCCGTTTATAGAAGTAAAACGCTCTATGTTTTTTCTATTTTTAATAAATTCAAATATATTATATAGTTAAGTAATAGCATTCAAAAGATGCAACATGCTTACAAAATGGCAAAAACAAACGTCTAGAGCTGTTATAAACTATTAATAAATTGTTGTCAGAAATCAATTACATTTCACATAATTATCCATCACAATTTGTTAAAACGAAATAAAAAACTATCTAAGTATTTTGTCACATCAATATACCAAAGCCCGATTTACACGATGCAAGGAACTTGGATCTGGCATACAATAAAATTGAAGCTACAAATGAGTTGCATCGCCTAAACACTGTTTACACGGTGCAACTTTTATTGTTGCTTTAACTCCTGGTTTCCTGAATTTTTAACTCACGAAGCGACGCGCGCTTTACTTGTGGTCACGAAGTGTACAAACACGCTGTGAATGTGTGTGTAAGCGCAGTAGGTCTCGGTACCTTCCGAGACAAAGGCGAAGTAGGGAGTGCGTGTAAGCTTTATGTGCTGACGCTACTCGACTTCACTCACACATTTACAGCGTGTTTGTACACTTGGTTACCACAAGTAAAGCGCGCGTCGCTTCCTGGGAAAAAAATACTGTATGCCACAGGCAATTTAATCGCAGCTTATTATAAATCAGGCTTCTTATTGGCTGGCCGTCTATTTGAGCTGGAAAGTGTAGAGCCAGGAAACCAATGGAATGCCACTAATATGACGTCATTAATTTTGTGGACATTTTTCGCAGTACTACTATCATCTCCGTTCAAATGGAAAGGTATTCTAAACGGAATTTTTGAAGTTGATTGACATAACCTGCTTGTATATATTAAACTAAACCCCAATTAAGGCGCATCATAGACCAATTAGTTGTCCGTCATACAATAACACGTATTTGAAATGCAAGTGCAAACACACTTCAATGTATTTAAAAAAAAATGCCTTTGGTCTGCGAAGCGCCATAGCAAATAATATACAAAATTAATAAGGATATTTAATATAAAAAATAAATATATTTATTTAACAGAATACATACAATTGATTTACCACATAGTACACAAACAGATTTTACATACATATTTAAATGCAGAGGTCAAGGTTTCCACCATTATAAAAAATACATGCTACAAATCATACCTGCCTTTAGTTTGAATGTTTCTTTTAATAACTAAACTAACAGATGTTAGAGTCCCATAATAGATATTGACTAAAAATTGTTCAGTAATTCGTGGGACAATATTTAAAAACAGTAAAGGAAATAAAACCCGATTTTTCTAATTTTTTACGCTTGGTGCTTTCAAAATAGTAGGTTCTCAGTATTGAATTCAACTGCCCGCTTACATCCTCAGTGCCCGACGCCTCACACAACTCGTGTCGTCTGCACAATTCTGTCACAATATTCGTTAAGGTGGATCCGGCTCCACCTTAAGTTGTTATTGTTATTATTTATAGTGTATATATAATAACAATAACAACTTTAGGTAATATTTTGACGTTAACAGGCGTACAGTTAAAAAAATCGGGTTAAAATACTTCACATAGTAGCAAAACTTCCAAATCCGAACGTATTCTAAATTACGCTAATATCCTTTCAGCACGCGAAGTATGACCACCGTAGAAACGGGTTTTGTCGACGGAAGAATAGACAAAATTACAGATTGTGATTGTTTATCTGTAATTTTGTCTATTCTTCCATAAACCCGTTTCTACGATGCGCGATGGTCGTGGTACGCGTGCAGGGCGTATCGTATCCTTTTCTAAGATTATGGCTTATTTTTGTATTATACATACAAAGGTAAAACTATTCACTAAAACACCAACCCTAACACCAATCTTCGTTTACTTCTAAAAACAATGTAAAGGACAGAAGCAGTAATCAAATATAATTACTAAGCGAGACTTGCTATTATCGACTTTATAACTTACAGACTAAAGTTCACATTACAGTGTTACCGGTTTCTTTCGCTTTTAGGACATTATGATGTTTGAAGATGTGTTCATAATGAGTACATCTTTAGGACGGCTGTTGTTAAAAGAAATTAAAGCAAAAAGAGCATTTTAATATTTATTTCAGAATATATTTAGATTCCATCCTAGTTATAGATGAAATATTATTTAAACATATTTATCTATCTGTCGTAAAGGACGATTCTCTATATTTTTGACATATGCTACTCAGCTAAGCGTTATGATTTCGTTGGCCACATTTATTTGGCCACATTTATTTGGCAAATATAATTATTATGAAAATATGTAACGATATGTAAGTTGGCGATAAAATGTCTCACTCCTTTTGTTAAATTATGCATGATTACAATTGAAGTCAAATATTATAAATGTTGTAATCACAGTCTTCAAGCATTAGCAATATTATGCTAATTTAGAATATACTTAAAGGAACGCAAATCACCTGAAAAAATTAAATGCTAAATAATGTAAATATAATTGTATTTATAAAAATATTAAAAGTGCATAATTCTCTTAACACAGTATTTCTTTCGATATCATATAATTTTTCATAATAATATTGAATAAAAATTTTACAAAACGTTTCAAAATAATGGAATGTAAATATAAAATTATTGATAATTTTCTGATAATATTTTTGGCCGTTTTTGCCCAATAATCAAGTCGAGACTTATACTTGTGTTGGTGACAAAATTCGAGCCCATTTAGGTACAATATCTTTATTTTATCACTTAACTCTGATTGGTTCTGAAGTAGTAAGAATAGAGAAATACTGTTGAAACGTACGCCGCGACCAAAGCCGCTTTCCGAATTAGAACATAATCGCTCACAGCGCCGACATAAATAATTTGCGTTTCGATTTAGATATCACGATTATGACAGCTGAGGGCTGTCAACAGTTCGGAACGCTCGTGAACGCACTCACGTCGATGCTCGACGTCAAAACTTGAGTATCATATTTCTTTGTATAAATTCCACAAATTTCGTCTTCTTCTTTGGTTAGGTGGCCAGAAGCACTATTTCGAAAATGCCACGTTAGTTTATATAGATATGATAAGACTCAAAACAAAACAGCACACTGTAATATTTGACAGCGCTCACAGTGATATTAATTTAGGGCATGGTCGGCGTTATCGGAAGGCGGCGCACGTCATCTATGACGATTCACGGGACATCGTTATCGCGCTCACGCTAATTCAGTACGAGTGTTAGCACGCTCAAATCGATTACAGCGTAACGGAAAACGGGACGCAGCCCAAGTATGCAGTCACCAATAGGAAATGAGCTATATGACGCGATCCCAGTGACTCTCCAATGCGCGGTCGAATTTCGGCACTTCTTTTTGATGTGGTATCACTCCATACTTACTACTCCGAGCCTTGGACTATTACGTTCAAAGTGTTGTTTCACAACAATCGTATAGACCTTATAATTACGTACTTTGTTTCATCCCACGTCTTCCCAAAAAATACATATAAAAATTAAAAAGAAATATGCGACCTTGTCTGAAAAATGTATCTAAAATATTTATAATTGTAACTGTCATGTCGATTTTTTATTCCTGCAACATATTTTGTTTCTATTTTACTATAGATGGCAGCACCAGCGTTTGAGATCGCATACGACCTGTATTTTTGTACCTCATTAGGTTTTTTTATGATTGTATTCGCATAGCGTTGTGTTAATTAAAGTTATAACTGTATGAGTGCTTAGCTTAATTTAGTATGCATCGTTTAAGCGAGTAATATTACGGCTAAGGCCGAGATAAGCGTTGCTGACGTCACAGCGAGGCCGCTCGCTGCGCCGGGCGAGCTCTTTTGTTCTTCCTGAAAATATAAATAATATGTTAAAATATGGGGTTTAATTTTTGACCCTTCACATAAAAATGGTTTATTAATATCAGTGACTTTCTAGTGCGGTTCATCCTCACTGAACGTCACTGATATTATGAAGGAGGTGAAAAACAAAAAGGACAGCACAAGTGAACAGTGATTTTGTAAAGCAACGAAATAAAAAAAAAATTATACAAGAGAAAGCATAGACAAAGGAAGTTTTTTTGGTACAGGTAAGTAGGTAGGGTAGGTAGGCAGGTATGTAATTAGGTAGGTAGGTAGGGTAGGTAGCCGTAGATAAGTACTTAGTGCAACGCGTGCGTAGCCGGGGCAGTCCGCTAGTAAATAAATAAAATTAAAAAGAAATATCAATAGCAACCTCAAAACTAGATTTTCTAATTCCTACTTATCCTAATGAGGACATTCCTTCACCATATATCTCTTCTAATATTACGAAGAGAAAAGACTTCTATTTTTGTTTGTAATGAATAAACTCAAAAACTACTGGACCGATTTCAAAAATTATTTCAGCAATAGAATGCTATTTTATCACTGAGTAACATACGCTATAATTTATAAAGATATCACTCGGACGAAACCTAAAAAACAACCTAGTTACACAATATGTGCAATCTTCAGGCTACTTCCCAACATTTCTGAATCGAACGAAATTCTCAAGAAATATGGTCATTTAGCAGACGTTCACATAATGATTAATGATGGTGATTCCGCTCGTGATATACAACTTACAGTATTCCGACCTCTGCCCTTGGGTTTCTCAGTCGCCTATTAAAACATGCGTGTTATTAATATATTAGTGCGATACATAAGTTAGATTTGACAATATTGCTGTGAGCAAAACTGTGGTAGTGCCAAGTGCTAAGCGTAAACTGATATAGGTGTTATTAAAATAATAAATATTTAGATAAATTTTTTAAAAGAAAAACATGTTAAGGCAAAGATAAAAAAAAGTCTGCTGTTCCATACATTTTGACCGCGTAGGTATTGCACTTTTCTATGAAACAGCAGATTTTTTTTTAATAACCTGCGAAAAATTTCAACGCACGGGGGTTCAGAATCATACTGAATCCATGGTAAAAATTTCACGTCGATGTCCCTGCCACCCTGTATAATAACTTTATTTCAGACTATTAATTACAGAACATCCATGTTTGTGTTAGTTAGTAAGTACTTAGGAACTGTATTATTAAACAAAAATAATAAAAATCAAATAGAAACATGGAGTGCGATCCAGTGTCTAAGAAAAGAACCGTCTAACCGGTTCGCTATTGCTTTCAGAATGCTGTTGGAGCTTGCTGGGATACTGTGCAATATGGAGACAGCTCTCTTTCTCATGATGGCATAAAACCATGAATCTGAGCCTCCATAGACATGCCAGACGCAATACAGTATCTCGGCAGCCCCAACAACATCCTAAAAGCGAAATAATAAATACATATAATTTGTTATTAGACATTAAGCGTGGACGGCGCGTACACGCTACATAAGTGCATACGCTGCGCTAGCGACGCGTATATTTTACCGAATTATCGTGATTACACCGAAACTATTTCGCTTTGACGCGGCGTTAAGCGAGGTTTACGTTTACATTATGAAACTAGTGTCGTGAAACGGTAGCCTGACTGTTCTGTTTCGGGATATAGTTAACCAACACCCGGTTTTTGAAAAGCTGATAAGTTCAACTAACACGCAATCATATAGAGAAATAATAACAATTATTTCAGCATACTAATCTTAGCAGTTACATGAGATATGACAGTGTGTTAGTTGAATTTATCAACTGGCTGTTATAGTTTGACCGTGACCGCTGATGTGCTGTGCGGCGAGTCGGGGGTCGGTGCAGACCGCTCATTCGTCAATGCTCACGGCGCGCGGCGTCCCACCCGCCGCCATTGGTCAACGCTGCCCCAAGCCTCGCACCGCATTCCCAAGGCGCGGAACAGCGGTCCCGGTCAAACTATAGTTAGCTATAGCCCGAAACAGAACAGTCAAGGTACGAGTACTGTTTCACGACACTAGTTTTATAATGTAAACCCCGCTTTAGCGTTGCGTTGTGCAGCATCTACGCTGCGTTTACGTTCGACGAACGCCTACGCTAGATACAAGTGCTCTGATGGCACATTAGCGTTATTTTATGTGCAACATTTTTCTCCATGACCAAGTATGAACTTGATAACTTACTTTAACAAACTGCTTGCAAGGCGTTGCCTTCCTGATGAAGTTGAACAGTGAGTCCACGATGTTGGCCGAGGTGGGCTTGGGGCACTTCTCTAGCACATTCACGACACACTTCTGTAATGTCGTCATTTGGTTGCACTGCTTTTCCTGAAAATATGGAGAATGCATTTGATTAAACATTTTAATGTGAAAAAATAACATGACAGCGAAGACGAAGCTACCGTCATACCATACATCGACAAGCGTCGCGTTTTCACAGCGTATACGGTTGTTTAACGAACGTCTACACTAAATGCGTAGGGTGCCTTACTTGCTGACTACGACTACTAAAAACGAAAAACACCCAATGCATACAATAGGTCAAATTTCTTATTTATTTTATCGTATTGGGGTGGCTTACAGCAAATTAAGTACCTGCATAGGCAAAGATGTATGCGCAACCGATATTAGAATACATCAAACAATATTATAGTGCAATATTATACAATGTGGGGCAAAACTAATGTCATATGTGAATTGCTGCCATTTTCTTGAAAATTTAAAAAATTGGGCCCTGTTTTAACGGAAAGATTATTTACACGTAATAATAAAAAGAAGCCTTTTATTTCTTGCAAAAGTTAGAAGGAAAAGATTATTTAAAGTGTCCTCGGGCCGATGTGTACAATTTTATCCCGCGACACTGTAATCACTTTACTCTTTTTTTTTTTTTTTTTTTTCTGCCGGCGTTCTCTCTCTCTCTCTCTCTCTCTTTCTTTCCCTTTGAATTAGAAGAAGACAATTCGCAAGTATTAACACTTTTTAGCGTGACAATTTCTGAAAGTTTACAAGCCGCGTTAAAGAACTTCGTGCCAAAAGCCCCAAAGGAGGAAGTCAGGCGCTCTCAGATCTGGCGATCTGGGCGGCTACTTCAAATCGCCAAAACGGAAGATAACATACACAGCCGGGAAATTAGGGTTCAAAAATCTCCATCTTTGCGATACACACAGCTCGCTCTGCTACATCTGCTGTTCCATACTTTTTGACCGCGAAGGTATTGCACTTTAGGCGAAGTAAGGGCAGTTGACCGGTACTTAATTATTTACTAACCATACATTATGCACAGACAGAAGATCTACTTGTTGTTTGCAAATAGAACCGCTAACATACTATTTTTGGTTTATTTAACTAAAATTTTAATTTAGTTTTTACTTTAAACCCATTGTTAATTTATTGAAATAAGTATTTATGCACTTTCTAGCCTGAAACACAGGTTCAACCTAGTTCAGGCAAATAAGCAACTGTGCTATATTTTAAATTGTTAAGGTTATTGTAAGCGTGTCCTTTTTTATAAATAAACGATTATTATTATTATTATTATTATTACTTTTCTATGAAAAAGTATTTTTTTTTTCTTCTTACCTTGAACTCAAGCTGCAACATTCCAGAATCAGTGATGTTCTTAAGGTTCTCCGTCGTCTCTGCGTCGAAGGTCGAGTTGAGGCAGTCTTGAATGAGCTCAGTTTTGTCTTGGAAACACTCCTTGCCGCCTTCTGCGATGAACACTGAAAATAAAGAAAAAAATATTATTTAAAAACATAAAAATATACGATTTTGTTCTAAACCATTTGGTAACAGGTATTTTACACTGTATAGTATTGTAAAATACTGGCATTCAGCTGCATCCTAATACTTCCCATAACTTCTCAAAGACTTTTAGTACAGTAGAGGACTACTCTACTAAAAAGTTTTTTGGAAAACGAGTCTCGACAGTATGAAAAACAGCTGTTCTTGTTTCATTAACACATTTCTATACAAACTTACATGCGATCCGGTCGCCATCTTTAAAGCAGATAAAGTCGGCTAACTGCTCAGTAACGTTGTACAAAGTCTTGAAGTTCTTCTGCTCGGGAGGCGAGAAGCAAGGCTTCACAGTCTCCGTCATATTGCGGAAACATCCTTTGAAATCTGGTGTCTTGACGCAGTATCTGGAAACAAAATTGAACTGAGTTATCTCGACAATCAAGGTCTATAGTCGTTAAGCAAATTGGCGTTGTATGAGAGTCGTATATTATTTTATTATTTAATGGATCCGCTCTTGACTTTGCACTCGGCTGATGAAAAGCGCTACGAATAAAGAGATGAAATTTGGCACATGGGTAGACCATGACCTGGGTCCTGGTCTGGGACCTGGACATAGGATACTTTTTATCCCGATATTCCAACGGGATCGAGACTTTCGCGAGTGAAACCGCGGGCGCAGCTAGTGTAATATAACCATCTGAGTAGACGATGGACAACTTGCCCGCGGACAATTTGTCCGCAACGATAGCACGTATGAAATTTCAGCAGTCTATTAGTCCTACGTGTGCGTTATTGCATACATTTCCATACGTTCTGCGATCGCGAATAAACTGTCCACGGACAAATGGTCCATCACCTGCTCAGCGTCGTGCAGACGGGCGCGTCGCGACTCTAACGAAACAATTTCTAAGAAAGAACAATTACCGGTGGAGCCTTTATGGTCTATTATGAAGTATATTCTATTTTTATCTAATTACCCATATGGTTTGGTTATATACTGGCAATATATTTATTCCGTTTTGAAATATCTGGGGGGGAAATATTTGTAGCCCCCGCCAAGTCGTGCAAAAGAAACAAACTCGCAATCGCACACGGCAATAGAATCTACATACAACAAAATCTACCTAATGTTAGCGCTGTGAGCGCTTTTTTTTTATTTGTGGATTATTCTTAAATGATTATTTTGCCGTGCGAAGGCAAGTCGTTCTATTTATTAAAGAACTAAAGATGTCTTATATTGATACGGTCACTAATCGGTTCGGTTAGCTAATTAGGTAACAATTTATGTCAAAGTTGTTGAATAGATGTTCCCGTAAATAGGTACTAAATAAATTACTAGAAAGTTGTTGAATAGATACATGCTCCCGTAAATAGGTACTAAATAAATTAACAGACTTGGTTTTACATTAGATCTCATATCTTTTTGCGGTAGAAGAACGGCGTTGCGAGACTTTATTTTTTTACATGTTATGTTTTTAATGGGATCTTTATATCAAAAAATTAAAGTCTTTATTACTGGAACAATGGGTACAGTAAATCTTAAAACAAATTTGGTCTTATGCAATGTGCACTTAGGCGTCAAAGGAGTGCTCTGGCACTTTAACATTATTAATATTTCATTTAAGTTATGTAGGTAATTAATTAATAAAAGTAGGAAAATTATATACTAAATTAACTAAAACTATTTACAAACTAAAATATAGCATCGAAGAATTCATCCGCATCGCTGTCGACTGGTAATGTACCCAAGAGGCTGGCCGCATTGCCACGTTGTATGGCAATGCTTAGCCTCTGCCCAAGGTAAAAACCAACCTCTGGCACTCGTACTAGGATTACTTTGTATCACGAATGCCATCACCTTCCTCCGGACCAACTAAGATAGTTCTTTATGCTTACAATGAAATTTTGAATAAATTCTAAACGAAAATAAAATTTACTTAAACAAGGAAATACACAAAAGGAGTATGTGTGTGTGTGTATTGTAGTGTGTGTGTGTGTGTGTGTGTGTGTGTTGTAGTGTGTGTGTGTATGTGTGTTGTAGTGTGTGTGTGTGTGTGTGTGTTTGGTAGTGTGTGTCCAGAGTCCAGAAGGTATGAGTGAGTATGCGTTGGTGAAAAAGACAGTTAACCCACTAATTGTATAAGTCTCTCAGATTCTTCGTAGGTGAGACAATTCAGCCAGTTACATACAGCGTTCCTGCATTGCTGTCTGGTAAGTGCGAAAACCCATATTGATGTAACATAAAAGGTAAAAAGGCGGAATTAGGTATTATCTACTTGTCAGCCACGTAGGTATTGTAGAGATCCAACATGGCAAGTGTGGTGTCTGAAATTTGGGTGTAACTACTATGGGTATACCTCTGCCCATTTATATGATAATGGTATGTTTCGTTATGCCTAAAGACCTTAACACACTGATGATTTGCGAGTCGATTGTTCAACGCAGTCGTTCCATGTGCGTAACGAGCATGCCACGTGTGCGTAACGTGTTCGGCGCGTTTGCGTCACGATAGCGATTGACGTGAGTTACACATCAAGCTTTCGATTTCCAGTACAAGCTGACCTCGCATCGTACGGAAATTCTATACAATGTGAGGTCAGCTTATATTGTAATAGTATAGCTTGATGTGTAGCCCTGTGTATAATATTGTGGAAATGACGTTTCCATTGTGATGATGACGACAGCGTTCTACGAGGAGGTGTCCTATTTGAGCATGGCCCATTTACTGCAACGTTGTAAAGGGAAGTTATCATTATCTATGTCAGACGGATTGTTGATAGTACTCAGTTCTTATTAGTCGACTTGAGATAGCTCACGCTATGGTCTATTTATGTTTACGTAACATGAATATATCTTATTGCCATCAATCGGGCATAAATCCAGTATCCAGGCTGTTTCTGAGCTGCCGGGGCCGCGGGGAAGTCCGAAAGGGATACCGTGGCCCCTGGCAACTTACAGGCAACTGAAGGAACACGGGTGGGTTTTATTCAGTAAGAGTCTGACACGCTCCGCCCAGAGCGGAAGAAGTTATATGATAACTTACCAACCTAAAAAAAAAAAAAGGATGTTTCTGAGGAATACCCTTTTAGATTGAACCTAAGCCTACCCTATGTTCAGAAGCCGTGCTTGCGACCAATTGAGTCGAAACAAGCTTTTTGTGGCAAGATGATCACATTCATGCCTGTGATCATTAAGATTTATATTTGCAGGTTTAGGACTAACTTCTTAAACACTTCATCGACCTGTCCAGTCGGCTTGGCATCTTCGATTTCCTGTTGCAAGACTTCCATGTTCACCAATTCGTTGAAGCATGTCATGAGGTTAGTGGCCGCTGTCTGAAATTAAAGAAAACAATAAAATTATACTTTGACAAACTGATTGGTGTAGTGTGTACATGTAGAGCTTAGCTCAGAAATATTTGTATGGTGTCATCTGACATTAAGCTGAGCTGAGGCCCATTTGGCATTATAAGCATTTTTGTTTTATGTTTTCATAGTTTTAGTTGGAGAAGTTTTGTAGTTATAATATGACAGAAACAAATTGAATAATTATAGCCGAATACGTACCTACTTATTTTATTGTAAACGTGGCAAAATACCTATCATAAATACCTACGGTAGAGGTGATACCCCACCTGCGCATAGCATGAAATACACACTTAGCGAAATTCAAAACAGGTTCAGTATCGATTCTATCAAATACTGTTGATGTTATAGAAATAGAAGAAAAATATTCTATCTGTATAATTATAATAATTTAATTTATAATTTACATTATTATATTAATAGTTTAAAAGAAAGTCGCCATTGAATTTCCCTTATCCCATGATTTATGCCTACCCTTTTCCCAACTATATTATTACCGTTGGCTTCCAGTCTAACTAAATGCAGCTGAATACCACTATTTTACATGGAGCGACTGCCTATCTGACCACCACAAACCAGTTACACGATACCCCTTGGTAAACTGGTTGTCGACTTTCGGGCTTCTTACTGCCTGTAACGACTATGTTGGGGTCGGCTTCCAGTCTAACCGGATGCAGCTGAGTACCAGTATTTTACATGAAGCGACTGCATATCTGTCCTCCACAACCCAGTTACTGGGTAACACAATACCCCTTAGTAAGACCTGTAACGACTGTCAATGTGAACATAATATTTTTGTACGTGACTGTACTATGTTGCAAGTTATTCTTGACGACGCGACGCGCGACGGTATATACTTATTTAGTTTTTTTGCTTACTTTTTGTATTCTATGCAAAGGTCGTTGGACTAAAATGAACAATGTAAACAACTTAGTTTATGAATTTTACAATCAACTATACTCTATTTATTTTAAAGGTTATCAAAATGATGAAGTTTTTTCTACAATCTTCGGCACACTCTTCTCATTCTTTTTGATGAAGAAAAAACAATGAATTATCACAATTTCATTAAATGAGTAAGTTTTTTTGTTTAATTTTTCAAGTTTTATTTATGAATAAGTGCTAAACTAACAATTTAACAAAAAGTTTAAATTAAGTTAATTCGTAGCCTCAACTAAGCTGTTTTACATCTTGGTAACAGATAGATAGATAGATAGAATATTCATTTTTATGCACACCATAAAAGTTACAGAAATCCTCCGTGCCTCGGAAAGCACGTTAAGCCGTTGGTCCCGGCTGTCATTCGTGGATCTTTGACAGTCGTTACGAGTAGTCAGAAGCCCGAAAGTCTGACACCAGTCTTACCAAGGGGTATCGTATTACCCAGTTACTGGGTAGTGGAGGTCAGATAGGCAGTCGCTCCATGTAAAATACTGGTATTCAGCTGCATCCGGTTAGACTGGAAGCCGACCCCAACATAGTTGGGAAAAGGCTGCCTGATATTTCAGAAAAACAGGTAAATTAAAAAAACCTTAACACAAGATACAAGAAATTTCAAAAAAATCTTAAAGTCGCATACCTACATACTAAAGTTCGTTTTTTAATCACAGAGACTAATTTGACATTTCAAGTGATTGTTGTTTGTTTTATCAATTTTGGAGTTTGACATTTGCACGTGTCAAATTACTCTCTGGGATAAAAAAATGAACTTTAGTTTACTATGCATAATGCTTGTGTAAGATTCCATGATGAATTACCTAACAATATAATATCTTCAACAGTCTGACTCGGTAACGATAGACGCAAGAGCAGTTCTGACTTTTGACCCATAGTTCTAATCACGAGGCACACATTATATCGTCGATTGAAGTGATGCATACAGGGCGAAGTGATAACTATCATACCAACAACAAAAATATCATAATTTGCCTCGCAGTTTTTCCAACTATGTTGGGGTTAGCTTCTAGTCTATCCAGATGCAGCGGAATACCAGTATTTTTATGGAGCGTAAGTCTATCGGACCTCCACAACAGTTAACCTCTTGTTAAGACTAGTTTTCAGACCTGGTTTTATTACTTCCGGGCTTCACGACTGTCAAAAATACTACAAATGACAGCCGGGATCAACACATATACAAGGTTAAATAAAATTATGTGGCAAAACTTCACATACTTACATTAAGCATTTATAAAAAAAAACAAATTGTTTTATCACCATTAGCTATCGATGATGTACGAGTATAATGATGAAAATAAAAAAACTAATGTCATAATTAAATAATAATTCACATAATTTATAATTATTTATACCTACCTACCGTATGATAACATCTATTTGACCTTGTATACTGTTGGTAATCCCATTTGTTGGTTTATATTATCACACTGCATCATAGAAGGTATGATGAGTGACAGCAGGTCACTGATACCCGTCCAACGTGACGTTGAAACAGCATTCAAAAATATAGTGATCTCACTAACTAATCAGATGTTTACATCACCCTGTAGGTGCTAAGTACATAGTACGCAACCGCAATATATTTCCTATTAATAACCACATCCGACTCTGATTAGATAATTACCAACTAGGGTTGCCAATCCTATATAATATTATCCTGCTTTAATAGAAATAAATAAATAGTATATTTCTGAAGAAAAAATATAGTAGGTGAATTTACTATATTTTTATTTCAATACAAAATGGCGAGGTGATCGGAATAGAACCAGTATTAATCTCATAAAAGCATAATTAATGGTATTTTTATCCATAATGTAGAGTGTAAAAAAAAAACAATTAATAAAGTTCATAGTAGCAAAAAATATGCATTACAAATTGCATAAATTGCAGAATAAAAATGCTTTTGAAACATACCGGCCAAAATTTTTTTTTTTTTTTTTTCGCCCTCTTCTGTGTTTTTATAGACAATAGCTTCGAAAATTGATTGATTTGATATTTGATTTAAAAAAAGTTGCCAACCCTTGTACCAACCATGCATGCAATGGGAATGAACTTTGACTCTAAAAATTCTTAATACAATTAACTGTATTAATGTACACACGGCTACACATCAAGCTATACATTTCCAGTTTATGCTGATCTCGCATTGTATAGGATTTCGGTACAACGTGAGGTCAGCTTATACTGGAAATGTATAGCTTGATGTGTAGCCGTGCGTACAATGTGCAAGGGACTGACCTAATAGTCAACCTATTAACCTTCTGCCCAGTGACTCAAAGTGACATACTGATACAATGAAGGCACATTGCCAGGCACATTGTTTTACCTTCATCTAATTAGGAAACGTTTTTTTATTCTAAATTTTCAATTCAGGTATCGGTTTTGAGCAGACATGTTGTGGCGGTATGTTACAGGTTAAGGAGTTTTCATATGAATATATACCAAAAAACAAAAACCTGCCCTATATAACCAAGTCGTTTGTAACCCTTATATAGGATCACTTCGTTCGTTGTAAGTCCGTCTGTCTGTCTGTCAAGACCCTTAACAAAGTTAGGCTGTTCTTGAGATTACGGAACCCTTCATTGTGTGTGTTCCTACACCCACTTGGCCGGTTTTTGAAGTTTAAAGTATATATTTAGTTTTTACATCGTTTGAAAAAATAAAGGATTTCGAGATTTTCCTGTTGATTATTTTCCGAGTCCAATTTTCTAACCTAATTCAAATTACTGTCACATACTAAAGTTGTTTTTTTTCCGTATTATTTTTCCTTATAAGTGAATGTTTTCTTAAAAGCATTTAAATCCGTTGCTATATATCTGTTATCAAGTGATATAATGATAGGAAAACGTTTTTTGGTCAACCAATCTGCATTAGAATCGTTAGCAGATTTACCTACTGGTGGTTTAATTCATCATTCGTTCACGAATCTTTCCGGTGTGATCGATCCTTGACTAAAATTAGTGCATAGTTGGTAGTTTTAAGGTTAATTTTACTAGATTATTTGTGTATTATACTTATTAACAAAAGCGCTTCTCGCCATCAAACTGGAAAGTTTGGCGAGTAAAACTGTGTAATGTGAGAAAAAAAAAAAAAACAAAACCTATGTTTAATTTTTTTAACAATAAACTGGTTCAACAAAGTACCTATTGTCTTATTTATACATTTTCCAAACTCAGAATTTCGTAACTTAAACAGAGACTTTATGACTTTGTGCAAATCATTTGTTCAAGTGACTTCTTCGACCTTCATTCGATGAATAAATAACACAGATGTTAATTTATTGTGTCAGTGTCTGTTCCTTAAGTAGTATCACATTGAATATGATACTTTCCGAGCTCTATGTATGGTCAGCAACAGAAGTCGTTCAGTCTGCTCATTTCATGTAATAGCTAAGTCATCTGTTTATTTTTCTTCTAATTTTGTGCTCAATACATTATAAACGGTACTTTTTTATTTTTATAATTGATATTCGATTTCGTTGCTGACCGTAGGTACAGTCAGAGGAAATGAATTGGTAAGCCAGTTGACACCCTAACTTTACGTAAAGTCGTGTACAGCAATTTCATACAACTGCCAAAGAGTGACAGTTGTGATTTGAATATACGTTGTACATACGAGTACAATTTAAGTTGGTAGTAAATTAGCTTAACAATTGATTTTCCTGACTTTCCCGGACATTACTTTGTTATGTAGGTTACCGGCTGTGATCTAGATTAAACAGTCTTATTCCCTTTTTTTTTTTTCAATCCTACCTAGTTCCGTCATCGCCTTATGCTGCTCGGTATAGTCGGAAAAATAAGGCCCAACGATAATGCAACCATGCTTGGTACTTATTTAGGTCAATTTAATTTCACCCTATAAGTCAATAAACTCAATAAAGTCCTCGTGATTAGGAACTACGGGTCAATGCACCGAAGAATTCGTTCTTCGTTTACCAAATCAGACAACCGGTCAGCGACCTTTAAAATAGTTAATTTATTACCGATACGTAGGTACCGTCAAAGAAGTTCATAAATAACCACCGTAAGGACTATTCTTGCTTGCAGCGCTCGGCGGCTATGGCACCGGGCCGGTAACAGATGTGGTCATCGTGTTCACAGTATTTTGTTTTCAAACTGTTTAGTTATGAACTTCATTGATGGTACATTCTTAAGGTATTTTTATTTATTTGACAATATCGTAAATATTAAAGTAAGTACATAAATAATGGCAGAAAGTTCAGAAAAATATTTTATTTACTTCGAAACCACAAATAAAAAATAAAAATATAGGTTTATATTAAAGCGGAAAGTCAAGCGAAAAATGTTTGATTGATTATAGCATATTTATTAATAAATATTACCTATTTTAATTATACGAGTTTAAGTAACATTATGCGCAGTCAAGTTTTATTATATTGTCCCTAATAGGTAGTTAGGTTAGGTATAGGTACCTACACTAAAATTAAAATAAAATTGACCGAAGATCTATGGGGATTATCTATCAAAGTTTGTACATCCATAATTGAAACTATAGCACCATATTTGGCTTTAATATTTAATTTGTGTGTGGACCAAGGAGTCTTCCCGGATTTAATGAAATACAGTAAGGTGATTCCACTTTTTAAATCTGGGGACAGTAAAGATACCAACAATTATAGACCAGTATCCGTGCTGCCGGTATTCAGCAAGGTGTTCGAAAAGGTAATGCTCAATCAAATGCTTAATCATTTTAACACCAACCATATCTTACACGATCAGCAATATGGGTTCACCAAAGGACGTTGTACGACTGACGCCGGTGTCACCTTATTAAAACACATATTCACAGCGTGGGAGGAGGCCCAAGATGCCATAGGAATTTTTTGTGATCTGTCCAAAGCATTTGACTGCGTAAATCATGAAACCTTACTCTTGAAACTTGAGCATTACGGACTAGGTAAACTTGCGCTTAGTTTGGTAAAATCTTATTTAAATGATAGACAACAGCAAGTACAAATTAATGGAATCAATTCACTCGGTTTAAAAGTAAAAATGGGTGTTCCACAAGGCTCGATATTGGGTCCTTTCCTCTTTTTAGTATATATTAATGATCTACCCCATTTATTAAAAAACCAACCACAAATGGTGTTATTTGCTGACGATACTTCTCTAATTTTTAAGATAAATAGACGTGCATCAAATCTTGACGACGTAAATAACGCCCTACTACAAGTCCAAAATTGGTTCACTGCTAATAATTTAGTATTAAATGGGAAAAAAACTAAATGCATAAGATTTGCTTTACCGAATGTAAAAAGTAGTGATTGTGACATAGTATTGAATAGGGAGAAATTAGAATTCGTCGATAAAACTGCTTTCTTGGGGATTACGCTCGACTCAAGGCTGCAATGGGGTCCTCATTTAACATCTCTTGCAGGACGCCTAAGTTCAGCAGCATATGCTGTGAGAAAAATCCGTCAATTTACTGACGTAGATACCGCGAGGCTAGTCTATTTCAGTTACTTTCATAGTATCATGTCTTACGGTATTCTACTATGGGGACGGGCTGCAGATATCGAGTCTATTTTTATTCTGCAGAAAAGAGCCATCAGAGCAATATATGGTCTCCGCAGACGCGATTCTCTAAGGGAACTGTTTAAAGATATTAACATCATGACGGTACCTTGTCAATATATCTATGAAAACATCATGTACGTTAGGAAAAATCTAAGTCTTTTCAGTAAAAGAGGTGATAGACACAATTATAGCACTAGAAATAGGGAACAATTAGTTCAACCGGGTTTCAGACTGGCTAAAGTTGACTCAACCTTCATGGGGTACTGTTTAAAATGTTACAATAAAATACCTCCCCACATACTCCAATTGAATGAAAGGAATTTTAAATCTTGTATAAAACGCACACTATGCTGCCAAGCATATTATAAGTTGGGGGATTACATCGTTGACAAAAATGCTTGGCTCAACGCTGGTCCAGCTCCACAAGGCGCATAAACTAATTGATTGGCATTCGAAAATATTGTTGGAGCTGCTGAAGATTGTAGGACTATCTTTAGATTGTATAAATTCAATTTCATAGTATTATATAATTGCATAGCACATGTGTGAGCACTATGTACCTACTTTAAAGCTACCATTTACTGGGTACCTACGTCTTTCATTGACCTAAATATGCCCTTGCGGCTGAGAGTATGTCATGCTCACTCAAATGTCTCGCTGGTGGTGGCGTGTGTGTTGGATCATAAAGTTCCCTTCAAAATGGTTGAGCTAAATGGTGCTGATCCATGCGTCATGTTCGTGAACGGGCGCCGTCAGTGGGGACTGGTCATCTCTTAGCTGCCAAGGCTTATTTTGAATTTATTTTAATTTTTGAATTGTTTTTTTTTCTTTATTACGGACGCTTTTAACGTGCACGTCTCTCTACATTGTTCTCACATGTATAATTACAACATGAATGATGTAACCAATATTTTGTAACAATATTCTGATTTAAAAGAGTGTCCGTGGAGTTTCTTGCCCGTTCTTCTCCATAGGAACCTACTACGCGTTGGAATGGGCAACTAGCTTCATATTTCTGACTGACCGACCCCTTGACAATTCAAAAGTGCCTGTAATTGGTTTATTTGAAATAAATGCTTTGAGTTTGAGTTTGAGTTTGAGTTTGAGTTTGACACTTCGACCATGTTAACCATCAACAACAGTATTCAAATATGTATAAATATTATTCACATAATGCAACTGCACAGCACTGCACTCACACTCACCCACTCTACTCTGCAATAAAGGGGTTGTCCGTAAATCACGTGAGGCTCGAAAGGGGGGACGGGGTTCGGAAACATATCGAAATATCACAAGGGGGCGGGGGTGTAGTGAGATATCACGCGCATTTCCATACCGAAAAGCGGCCCCCCAAATAAAATGTTTTTCTTTCTTTATATTTAAATATAAAATAATAAGTAATTTTTTAAGATACAATGCACCAAAAAATACACATGGCTTTGGTTAGGGGGGGGGTTAGTCTTAAACCTCACCCCGTATCACCAGGGGGAGGGGGGGGGGTTAAAAAGTTGCCAAAAAACATCACAGATTTCTATTATTATTATTTTTGTTTCTAGATTTGTTATCCTCGGCCTAGCCGGGTAGAGCTGATGGCACGGGCCGAAGCCAAGTGTTCATCAGTGGGGTTTAAGTGGTGTTGAAGTAATATTTGATACCGCGTGGTTATCCGCAGTAGGCTGTATGTTAGCCGAAGTTAAATTTGAGTGGGAGTAATGGTGCAAGTTGTCTAACTCACACTGGAGGAATTTTCGTACTCGCCTACATGTATTGAGAATCACTGCCTTCTGCAGCAGCTGGTACGTATTAGGTCATTAGGTGGCAATTATTATATTTCTCGGGAAACACGACGCCATAGTAGTTTTAATTTAACTAACTGTAAGTAAAACTTTATAATTATGTAGGTATTTACTTACGTTAACATTAAGGAAAGGAAAGCTAAATTGATCGAAGTATTTAAATAATAATTATTATGTAGGTATGCCTGTACGGCAAACGGACTATGACACCATAAATGCACTAAGTACCTAATATAATAAATAGTTAACGAAGTATATACTACCTCTTTTATATTATTCTACGTTGTATTTTTATTATCAAGGTTGGAAACATAAAAGCCGCTTTGTTACATTAATAGTACTTGGTAAACCGGATTTAAATTATACATAAGGCGAATCCGCAGTTGCAGACCGCGAAATTCAACTTTTCTTACGTACATAAATAAGCCATATTTTTAGTAAAAAATAGATTTTTAACATGACATGTCTAAAAGAGTTTCGGTTTCGGTTTCGGTCGGGCACTAATCAAAATGTGAAACGCTGACTCCACTGAGCTAGGTTAACGTACCGATATTTCAGGAGCCAGTGGCCAGTGAGGTTACTTAATAGACTTTTGCAGAATCATCAACTTTTTTATTTGACTTCTTACGTCCCTATTTTCTAGACTAAAGCGCCATCACGGGCGAGAGAATCGTGGCGATAGTCTCGCTGTGTCAACAAATTCTCGCGGCGATTATATCGCCGTGTGGAGATGGCTTCGTACAGTTTCTATTGAATTTAATGCCACGGCTCGGCGCCGCGACGCACAGTATGATAAATGCCTCAAAAATTGGACATCACTTTTTTATTCTTCTAATCGATAGTATGCACTGTTTTGAATGCGAGAGTAGAACTCCCATATTCGAATTCAACTTAGAACCAGAGCTATAATTTATTTAATATTTTATTCTGGTTATCCATAGAAATCAAAAGAATTGTTATAATTTATTATCTATGCAACAGTTTTGTGTTTTAATTTAGTATGCGATAAAGCCAAATGTAAACGTATGTATATATGTATGTGTATATGTGTGTGTTGTGTATGTGTATGTGTTGTTGCTATTTTTAGAAACGCAAAAATATTTTTTAGGTGTAATTTAAAGCAAGGTACGTGCTTTTTTCTGTAATTTTAAATTTATTTTTTTGCGTAGTTTCTAGAAGGTAGTAGCATTTTATTTTCACACACATTATTGTTTAGTGTTACGTCAACCTGCCTGTAAAATATCAGATTCATAACACGAAGGAATTCGGATTTTTCGAGTTCAGTATTTTTTTTGTTAGGGTTATCACAAATGAAAAATCTATAACCAAATTTTTTTAAATCTTAAATTGAAGTAGGTTTTACTCATTAATTATAAACAGTAGGTATAGAGGTATCATAGGTAATTTAATGGGATAAAACAAATTATTGGCAAAAAATATTTTGTGAAATTCTAAAATTTCTCATAGTTACTTAGCTGATTGTAAGTATACTTTGTAAATTTTATTTCGTTTCACGCCTACGTTTGTTTGTTTATTGTATTATAATTTAAAACTGCTTAATACACGCATTCAGCGTTACCTATAGGTGTCCTATCGGAGCAAGCCGGTGAATCACGCAATAAATTTTGGAGACACGACCGCGAACATCACAGTAGAAAATCTGACCGCGAAAAGACCATGTTAGATTTATTTCATAGAGCACTAGTCTTCAGACCCATACATCTCCGACATCAGGCTTCAACTGAGATTAAAGAAGTCAAAACGCCAACCTCTGTCAATCACAGTTTTGAATTTGTTAAAAACCCATTAATGTCCAAAGTAATAGAGAAGAACCCCAAGCAGAGGAATCTAGTTCCAGCCAAGTCACAAGCCTCGTAGAGTTTGAACATATTGACACACAAACTCTTGTAACAGAAAACGAGGACTTTCTTCTTTAATTAATTACTAGCTTCTGCCCGCGAGTTTGTCCACGTGAAAGTCAAATACTTTTACAATAAAACATCCTATAGCACTTGACAATAGTGTAGCTCTCTATTTGTGAAATAATTTTTGAATTGGATGAGAAGTTTCGGAGATAACCCCTTATTATACAAATTCACAAATTTTATCTCTTTATAACAGACACCAATAAGTACGCCCGGGCACCAGGACCCGCGTTGAGATATAAAATAAAATTGTCTCAACAGAAATGATTAATTAAAATCTTGTATTCTGAAAGTGTTAACCCTATTATCATAGAAACTTTTGAAAACCATAGAATCATCATATCTTCGATTTCCTGATAGATTAGCATCTGTTTTTTTTTTACAGTTAATCGTTCAGTTCTGAAGAATATTTTAAGATAAACATTAGATGCTACTTACAAAAGATGTCAGAGGGAAAAAATAAAAAGGAAAAAAAAAAAAATCAGGCATATTTGCGTTTCTATTATACTCGTAAAAAAATCTTTTCTGTTTCGGCTATAGAATACCTTGTATATATTGTCAATAAACTACGAAAACAAATGTTCAAATATGTATATCACATCGTTTATTTTAGAGTTTTTCTGAAAATCCAGAAAAAACTAATAAAAATTCTAACTCTGTTTTAAAGTATATTTAAGATCTGGGTGTTCTACTCTCGCATTCAAAACAGTGCATACTATCGATTAGAAGAATAAAAAAGTGATGTCCGATTTTTGAGGCATTTATCATACTGTGCGACGTGACTATCGTCGCGATACTCCCGCCCGTGTAGATGGCACCTAACACTGATTGAACAACCACTGTTACACTAAGGAAGTTGAAATATCCGATCCGAATTCGCTAAATCCTTGTTGGTTTTATTTATGACAAAAGCCCATTCAGGGGGCTCATAGTTCCAATCTAACAAAGACTTGATGTTCGCATAAATCATAATTTTTTAAGTTCTTTAAAATGTTTTAAAACATTTCTCGATCCCTCGATGCCCAACCTTGTTTGTATGTTGCAATAATTATAATTAGCACCTTTACGCTGAATCTGTATGGTCGTTGGCTGAATCACGGACAATTTCTGGAACCTACTTAAAATCATCACGAGCAGAATTTGAAGACAGTGCAGTGGCAAAATTTAACAACAGAATTTTGTTTCAGAGATGATTCATCAAACAGGAGGGAGCTCCCTCAGTCGAGACTGTGATTGCTTTGTTTTGCAATAAAAGCATGTCATGTCTCATCGTTATGTGGGGCAGGGAGTGATTCAAATGCGGGCCGACCCTTGCTACTGATGAATACTACTCATACAGATAACAGTTTTACACATTTAAATTTTTATTATGAGCCATTTAAAGGATTTTGTGATCTACGAATCATTAAAATTTTGTATTGCATCTGGTATTTACCAACCCATGTGACTGCTTGATGTCCCTATTTTCTAGACAAAGGCGCCATCTTAAAGGCTTGTGCAGACCAGCGCGACTTGTCGCGCGACGCGACACCGGTTACTGTTATACTGTGAAGTTTTCTTAGAAATTGTATTGTTCGTGTCGCGTCGCGCGACAAGTCGCGCTGGTCTGCCCAAGCCTTAACGTGCGAGAGAATCGCGGCGATAGACACGCCGCGGCGTGGAACAAATTAACTACGATTATATCGCGGTGTGGAGATGGCTTCAGTGGCTTGGCTTGGATATATAGTATATAGATATCAAAGTCCTGTGTATTCTGAAAACTACGATAGCTTGAAAAGAGGTGAAATTCTAAGTCAGCAAATTGGCTTTCGATAGTTTCGATGCTACAAATCCGCGCAACCGCAGGCAATAAAAGACACTATTGGAAGACGATATAGGAAAAATGTACCTACTACTAGCTACTCCAGAAAAGAATAACAAAATTAGCACATTTATCCAGTCAGACTTTTTCATTACAAACTCGTAACTTTGGCATATTTCGCCATTTCTTTCTTTATCAAAGTTGGAGACTAAACAGTACTTGGGCTTCAGGTCTAAGGATGAAGTTGGGACTAGAGGATGGATTTGTCACAGATCTTGCACATTATATGAAATTCTATGAAACCTCGCGCCCGCGTCGAATCATGCGAATCTGGAAGATCGTTCCTAGCGTTCTCGTTGACTTCGATTCGTTCGACGCGTTCGGTTCGGATGAGTTGCCGGAATAGTAATTCCCGAAATTGTAGAACTGAAGAAGTGAAACGAGAATAAATAGGTCTGAAGGCTTTACCGCATTTAATTTAATTTCTGGGTCAAGAACCCAAACGCGTTGAAATGTAGAGACGGTCCCAATCCCATGATCAATAGATTTAGGCTACTACTCTATTTTCGACGCCCACGATCATGTTTTTAAAGGGCTTTTGTAATACTTATACAATTAAAGACTTTCAAGGGATAAAAAGCTTTATTTTATGAAACGACCTACTAAGTAAAGTCAGCAACGAAAGTCGATTAACATTTTTTTTACACATAGTTTTATTTATTTTAAAAAATCGGATCTGTTGATAAAATGCTGAAAATCTGTGCATAGAATAATTTTGTGACAATTTAGATTTCTTTCTTTCTTTGCTGGCCATATCTACCTTACTAACCTACACTACACTTAATCAGTTTTTATCACATGTCTATAATAACAAGTAGATCGAGACCTGACACTTATCAAAGTTATCAACGATTCAATATCCACATCCTCTTGACAAATGTAATTAGCAAGGTTATTACTGATTAGATTTGTTTCACAAACTGAGGATTACACAAATATAAATTGTATGTTGCCGTGTAAACGTGCTATTCCTAACTAATATAAAATGCGTTTTTTTTTGTTTGTTACGCTTTCACCCTAAAACGGCTGAACGGATTTGGATGAAATTTGGCACATGGGTAGACCTTGGTTAGGATTAGGACAGAATACTATTTATCCCGATATTCCCACGGGATCGAGACTTATGCGGATGAAACCGCGGAGCGCAGCTAGTAAACTAATAGCTTTGAGCTGAAATGTGACTTACCTACTAGTGTTTTTATAAGAGTTAAAAATACTAGCCATGCGTGTTGTACTTTGAGTTGGAGGACGGACGATGAAGACGGTTAAACCCGCATAAGTAGAAAGCCCTTTGTGAAGAAACTAAATCTTTAGTGTCCAATAAATTAACTCTGCTAGTGAGATCAATTGCTTACAGCCAATGATAGCCCTTGCTGGAGTTCAATCAAAAGAACCGCGTTTTTCCAAGCGACAAAAAAACGAAAAAGCTTTTTACAAAAAAACTAAATTCAAGTAATTTTTCACTTTGTAGTGGTTTTTTTAAGTCGTTTTTTTTTGTATATTTTTTTTATTTTTCACTTGTTAGTTGTGGTACGTACCCCACACAAATTCGAATACACTGGTATTCGAATTTGTGTGGGGTACGTACTGACCTGCTATGTAAATAACAGTGACAGGAAGTTATAATTACATCATCAGTCTGTATCAGTGGAAAAAATACGTATTATTGAAGCCAACTAAGAGCCAACTCAAAAACTATTCAAGCAAAGTTGATAAAACTTATGTGGGACCAACTTGAGAGCACTTTCTTACAAAAAAAAAAGATTTTTGTTCTCCTTTTTGGAAGTCGGTTAAAAATCGAGCTAAAATGGAGACACCTTTAAACTTAGAGCATCAGGCTCTATATCTGCATTATCTCAGTCTCAAGACTCGAAGAAGCTAGCGTGATGCTGAAGAAACAGATAAATATTATCACGTAACTACCTCGACGTCGAGGTCTGAAGTTTTTCATACGGTTTTCCCGGAAGGCAAAGATGTTGGAACAAAGGTCATAGATTTCCATTGTTTAAAGCTACACTACGTCGTTAAACCATACCTAAGTGTCAATAAATATCTGCTGGAGATATTTCCGACATCAACAAACATTAAATAACAGGAGAAATAAAATTCTAGAAGATTTTTTATAAAAACTCATAAATTCTCATGTGCAGGGTAAAAACGTGACACAATAATAACGTAATGCAACAAGAAAACAGGTACTGAACACTTTACCTGGAAGCCTGGAACTGTTTAAGAAGAAGCTTTGAAACGCCTAAACTGCATTATATTAATTTCAGGATAAACATCGCGAGGAAACCCGGACTTAAAGATACAATATCACAGTTAAGTCTGAAATCACTAATCCGTCTTGAGCAAGCGTGGTGATCAATGCTCGTGCCTTCTCTGTATGAGAAGAGGCCTTTGCTCTGCAGTGGGACAGTAATAGGCTGGTCATCATCACCACCTACCTAGCCTTTTCCCAATTATATTGGGGTCGGCTTCCAGTCTAACCGGATGCAGCTGAATAAAAGTATTTTACATGGAGCGACTGCCTATCCGACCTCTACAACCTTACTAGATAACACGATACCCCTTGGTAAAGTGGTTGTCAGACTTTTGGGCTTCTAACTACCCGTAACGACTGTCAAAGATCTACAAATGACAGCCGGGACCAACGGCTTCAAGTGCTGTTATACAGGGTGTCAGGGACATCAACGCAAAGCCTGATACCATGGATTCAGTACATGACTCTGAACCCCCCTGCGTTGAAATTTTTCGTCTTTTTCATCAGCTGTTTCATAGAAAAGTGCAATACCTACGCGGTCAAAATGTGTGGAACAGCTGTTTTTTTTTTTTAATAGCTGACGAGTTATGTCAACGGTTCAGAATCATGTACTGAATCCATGGTATCAGGCTTCGCGTCGATGTCCCTGCCACCCTGTATATTATACTTTGTTTTTATTTTTTATTGTTTGTTTTATTTATGTTTCAATGAGTGTGTTTTAGTGTAATATGTGATCTCCTGTACTTGTCTCAATAAATACTTTTTCTTTTCTTTCTTTTTTCTTCTTAATAGGCTGTATGCTGGTAGGTATTATGCTGGATAATTTTGTATGTTGCTCGTTTATATTGACTGATGCACTTCAAAGTTATTAGTCGAGGGACAACAAGGCTGTTATCGTAAAACGAACGAAATTGCTCAAACGACCCAATTTTCCGCGTATTTTGATACATGGAGACTCTTACATGGGCGGGAGGGAAAACACCTTTTGTTCGGCATTCTATGAGAGACTTACTATTCGATATCTTGTCATGACATAGAACGGTTTTATATCTAATTGGTAGGTAGATTATTTTGTGATGACACAGACACTAAATGATAATAGGCAAAGGCGCTTAGTAACGTCAGTTTTTATTTTCCTCAGTGTAGAATAAATAGACCGTCTCTTCGTAAACGATGGATGGACTGTGTGAGAGAGATGATATGGCTAGAAGGGAGTGAGTACCGAGATGGCGGCTAATAGAGAAGTATGGAAGAAAGGGACAAGTTGCGACGACCACTAATAAATTGGAATAAGGACAGCAGAATGATGATGTAGAAATAGACCGTTTTTTATTCTGAGAAAATATATACCTAATCTGCGTTCGCAATTCATTTGCCAAACATGTAAACAAACCCGAGTTTTAGGAAAAACAACTGTAATGCCTACACATAAGGTTCAGTTTGCGCTACAACTTCATATTTTTGTGACTTTTTCAACAGTACTAGTCGGTTTAAAATCAATTTTATTTACACTCACGCATAAAGTTGATGTTTGTCTAAGTGGAAAATTTGTGTTTGTTTACATGTCTGGCAAAAAAATTGCGAACGAAGATTAGATACTTATGGGGCATGCGCTAAGGTAGCCCGCGAAATACAAATTTTCTTTAGTTTTTACATTTTGCAGGTCAGTGTGAGGTTTTATGTTGATTAAAATATGATTCGCGACCGTAACCAATATGGCTTTACATAATTATAATCATTACAATCAGCAATACAACTCCTTAAGTAAGCACAATCGCCAAATGTCACGATTTCATGAAATAGTCATTCAATGCGATTTTATGGACTTAGAGAGTTGTATTGATCATTTTTATGATTATAATTCTATAAATAAACATTTGATACGGCCGCGAATCATATTTCTATTAGATCAACATACAACATGATACTGACCTGCAAATTGCAAAAAACGTAAGAAAATTTAAAATTTCTCGGGTTACCTTGACGCTTTCTCCTTAACCTACCTATCCATACATGGTGGCAGAGACATCGATGCGAAAACTGTTACCATGAATACAGTACATGATTCTGAAAACCCCTGCGTTGAAATTATTCGTCGGTTAAATATTTGCGAAAATACAATAACGTATTTTTTCAAGGTAAGTAGGTACAGACGGCTACAAATCAAGCTATACATTTCCAGTTTACGCTGATCTCGCATTGTATACGATTTCCATACAATTGGAGGTCATATTATTATACATATTTTTGCATTTGATTTTTAATCATTATAAGTATCACAATGTTTTCCAGTTTTTCGGGTAAACATTCAGATATTAATGATTAAACTGTACGGTAAAAATACATATATACCTCAAACTGTACAAACAATGTTAACAATGAATTAAAATATTATTTATTATAATGTTGCTGTTACTTAAATTAAAGTACATACAATATTTTAAAGGAATTGTGTTTTTAATATTGCTAAGTACCTACTATTTATTTGAGAAATTGAAAATGAGTAATATCAGCAACAAGTTAAGGGTGCGTATAACATAAAACTTTCCCACCGCGCATACACATACCATTTTTTCGTTTTACTATCAAAGTATCCTATTAGTCATCCATCACCATATTATGTACTAGCTGCCCGCCCCGGCTTCGCACGGGTAGCACCAGTGGCAGATTTGCAGTCTTGGCCGCCCTAGGCCCCAGGCCATGTAGTTATCAGCCGCCCCTTTCTCAGCACCAATCATATACACTACATAATGAATTTGCTTCATTGCCAACTTTTATCGAAATCGGTTCAGAAATTTTGTTAACTAAAGTCGGGTTGGCGCCGCGAAATTGTATGGCGTGTTTCAATTAGTTATTTGGACATATTTTTAAATGGTTTTAAGTTATTATTGTTATACGAGGCGGTGCAGTGCGGCCCGCCATAATGTGCGCGAACGTTTAGAATATATAAGTACTTACATAGAGTTATTTTTTGTTATCATCAGTGAATTTTTTGCCACGATTGGCCGCCCTAGGCCCGGGCCTACTGGGCCTTAGGGCAAATCCGCCACTGGGTAGCACTAAGTACTTATCTACGGCGCACCTACTTAACTATCTACCTACCCTACCCTACCTATCTACATTACCTACCCTACCTACCCTACCCTACCTATCTACATAACTAGCTACCTACACCTGCCTAAATGTATGTTTTTTTTTTTACACCTTGGGTTACATTATTGGAGCTTTAGTAAGGATCCCTAATTTAAAAAAATATATAATGTAACCTATGTCACCCGGGGATAGTGTAGCTTCCCAATAGTCATCATAATATCTTTATTTTCTTCTATATTTTATTTTTTGTCTACTGGCACCTTATATTCTATATTCATGTATTTAGTTATTATTTAATCGTGTTTTTGTATTTTGTGCTATGTCTTTTGTGTGCATCAAATAAACGATTTATCTATCTATCTATCTTCCCAACAGTAAAATAATTTTTCAAATCGGTTCTGTAGTTTCGGAGCCTATTCAATGCAAACAAACAAACAATCAAATCTTTCCTCTTTATAATATTAGTATAGACAAATAAAAAATGCGTGGAAATTAAATACTCAATACTTTATTGCATTCCATGTGTATTAATTAGAGGTAACTTTGTGATGTTTTTCTATAGACAAAAGTTAATCATTTTATGTTTCTATTCCACAAAAAGTTTCCAAAAAAAAAAAAAACTAAACCCGGCGAATCTTAGAAGAAAATCTATGTTGATCTTTGGAACGTCGACCTCGTCAACTAACGAAGGTCACTCATTACAGAACCGGTCGCTTACAATTAATTTCTCACACACATCCGTTCATAATAACGTACAGTATCTTTTCTTGACACTAAATACAAAATCTTTATTAAAATTGGTGCTAATTTTAGCGAACTTTATTAAAATTGGTGCTAATTTTAGCGAACTTTATTAAAAATTGGTGCAAATTTTAGCGAACTTTATTAAAATTGGTGCTAATTTTAGCGAAGGTCACACAAAAGTTCAATTTTCCAATCTGGAGATAGTCAGGTTTATCTCCCAACGTTAAAGTTTTGGTATCATTTCTATACCTACAGTACCTTTCTTATCCTATCGAAGGCAAATATTGTTTTGATAGTTTTTTTTTCTTGTTTGGCACAGTACCCTACATAGTAACACCATTCGCTGACGCTGACATTAGGTCCTCACGTGTACAGGTGACAGGGCATGCGGCGCAAGATGAAAGGTGGGCCTTCGTCTGCGGGGAAACGCCGCATATACGAGTATATAGAAGATCGGAACCATCCGAGAAACCTCACCTGTGGAGATTGTCTTTGCTGCGGCCGACCTGAGTGCGGAAGCCGTTTAGTTTTCCAAGACGACCACGGCTACATCGAATTTAAAAAGTGAGGTTGTCACATTCAATGACCAAAAGGCAGCCAATTTAGGCATACGTGACATTTTTCTGACACTCGATGCGCATATTAACTGCCGCGTTACTCTGCGCGCGCGGCGCGACACTACTGTTCTGGGTTTACGATCACCAAATCTGTCGCATTTCAAGACCTTTCGGTAAAACCACCTGTCTGAGACCCAGAGAGGTCCCGGGATCCATTCCCAGCGGAGGCAAAATTGTCTGCTGGGTTTGGTAGGTGGTAGGGTTTGTTCATTCTAAGTCCACCTGGCTAACTACCACCATCTTATCTAAGTCTGTCGCACTAACAACAATGTTAACAGCATTGTTGTGTTTCAGTAGTTAGAGGTACGAATGGTAAAATAGCCAGTTCCTCTGTGGTTGAGGATTCCGGGTGAAGCTCAGTTTCGCCTTCGGCCTGATCATCACTTACCATCAGGTAAGACGAAGGTCAAAAGCTATCCCGTTGTGGTTAAAAACAAAAATAAAAAATCCTGTGTTCATTTTATGTAATTATCAACGCTTAAAATAGTCGTGTCTGAAAAATAAAGCTTTCTTTCTTTCGAGAATAAAAAGGTATGTACTCAATATATTCTATTTTAAAATCATAAAAAAATAGGTATTTCGAGCTCGTTATCCCTCGATATGATATAGTGATAACGCTAACTCGGCTACCAAGATATATATATATAGGTAGATACTACATACATACATATTATTAATGAGGTTAATCTTAACCCCTTGTTATTGGTGTCGATCTTGTCACAAATGCCTCTAAACTAGACTAAAAATCCGTAAAATTAAGTTTAATCCTGTCAAACGACGATTTCCCATTCTGAAATAGTTTGACAGCACTAAGATAGTACTGAGTTTTTAGTTTAGTGAAAATGGCAATTTTGCTATTCTGAATATGAAATTTTTCACCTAAAATTTTGATTGTATAATACCAAACCAGACTAATTCTGATAATTTTTAATCGCGATTAAAAAGATGTGGCGTAAAATAAGTTGTCATGAACTAAAATTCACACCAACATCTCGACTTCACGTGCAAAAACAGTACTGTATGTATTTTTTTCTTTTGCTTATATCTCGAAAATGGTGCGTCCTATCGCAAAAATAATGAAAATTTCGACCCCCTTTATGAAAACCTTATACCCCTAAACCTGAACATGTAGGTAATATTTTTTCATGTTTTCCATACAAAAAGTGAAAAATTCCATATAAAACACGTCGAGGCGGCACACCCTAGGCGCCTCCGGCTCTAAAAAAAATCACGGGTGAGGGCAAACCACGAGTACCACGTGGTTTCGCGGTTGTCAAATTCTATTTTAGTTGTATCAAAATTATTTTTTAGTTTAGAGAATTTTATTTACAGAATAGCTCTAAGATTCTCATAGCCTAAAGTAAGGAATTTTTGTGATAGTTTAGTTCGTTTAGTTCATTGTACAAGAGAATCGGCACCATTAGCTAATGTTATTATAATTGCTGAAGCAGAAATATAGGGCAACATAAATTGAATTTGTTGACTACAAGTACTACCGAACAAAGTATCACATACATGAAAATATGACATGACATACGACGCATAATATTTTTTTTTATATTAGTCTGCCAATGTATTGTTGTAAATCTGCCATTACCTACATAATAGTGCCAATCGTAGGTACCTACCTATAATAATCTAAATTAAAACGATCGCTCAACTTATTTCCGCTACTTACTTACATAATTATTTTGTAAATAATCTAAATAAAATATTATCTTAATAAAAATAATAGTCCTCCAGATCGAATTTCGGCTATGGCGGCTATCTCAGCGAAGACTCTTCGGGGCGCGGGAGATATTATAGTGCACAAGTCTGTGCGCAGACACATGTGCACGCTTTGTTCCATCACTTTCATAGACCGATGAGAGTCCCTTAATAAAAAGCCCCCACCCCCCCTTTTTTTTCCGAAGGAATAATCGCGCATCAGAACATTCGTCCGCTTAACGGTATCAACAGGAAAAGTGCGGAAGTCTGGCATTATTAATTACGGTAAAAATAATCAGTTCGAAAAATTTCCGTATCTAAAGTTTTCCTCAAAAGCTTATTATTTTAGTCCTTTATCAGCCGTTATCGTTGTGGCTACCATTATCATATTAATTTATTTTTTTACATTTTATAACTATGCTGAAATGTTAATAGTTTTCCTGGATTTAGGATAGATTGGAAACAGATTTATGATAATAATGAAGATTGAGCTATTTATTAATTATCCTGTTTGAGGAATTATTAGAATTATACTATTGAAGTTACACTATGATATTCTCAAAGCTGTTCTGTGGTAAAACTGAAGTGCTAATCAACTTTAACTACTAACACTACCTGGACTGTCTGATTTTTATAGGCCTCACACTTCCTAAAGTACTTATCTACTCATGCTAGCAACTTTGAGTAAATTATGACCGAGATACAGGCTGTGCCTAGTTTGGGATTAACGCTATCTCCATATTGTAATTTTATTGTTGAAATAATTATTTTTTTATTTTTTATAGGTACCTATATTGGGCATCATATTGAAGGGGTATCGCGTTACCCAGTAACGGGGCTGTGTAAGTTGGGCAGTTGCTACATGTAAAATACTGGTATTCAGCTGCATCCGATTAGACTGGAAGCCGACCCCAGCAAAGTTGGAAAAAGGTTAGGTAGATGATGAGGGTATGATGGTAATACCGATCTTGTAAATTCTTTGGTTTAATGCTTCGTAACCTAACATAGGTATAAATTTTTATACATTTGGCTATTTGAAACATACCTATTTTAAGCAACTTATTACTTTTTAACAGGGTTGATAAAAATCATGATTTTTATAAAAAAATCAAAATAGTCGGATTTATTTGATTTAAATCGGATTAATTGGATTTAAATCGGATTTTTTTGATTATTTCTGTCACACATGTCTCTAAATGTTTTTTCATTCTCGCTACTAAGCACATTAATTCCTTCTTACAACGTTTACACACCGCTTTGTTAAACTTGCCGCAAGTGGACTTTTTTTCATCGAAATAAACCCATTCAGCATCTTTTTTCCTTCCAGACATCTTGTTGTATTCACTTTCATTAATCAATCACGAATGACCGCGCCAAAGACTAAACGGACGGATTCAGTCACGAGTTTAAATTTCGGAGAACCTCCGAACGGTGTAGTTAAACAGCATTAGACACGTGTGTGCGCGCCGTAGTTTATGTCGGGGGTAGTCCCATGACACATTTTGGCTGATTTGGTCGAAGTAAAAAAATATTGATTTAAATCATTGATTTTTATAAAAAAATCACTTGATTTTAATCGCGATTTAAATCACTGATTTTAATCAAGTGATTTAAATCATATCAACTCTGCTTTTTAAATAAGCCAAAAATAACTTACCTGTGCACTCTCAAATAGTTCAGGATGTCCGTTTTCCTCACATTTCTTCTTGAACTGTTCCATGTATTGTGTCTTGTACTTTTCGACTTCCGTTTCATTGAACTTCTGCTGTAGTTCTGGTGGCAAGGTTATGGGGCTTGCTAATGCTGAATCTTCACCAAACTGAGCTGCGGCAGTACCTAGAAAGGTTTTAAATTGTGAGAAAATGTCCTCTTAAAATATCGAGAGAAAAGATACTCGTACAGTGTTTTACAGAAGAGCATGATATAGAGTCCCATATTGAAATTATTTTGGTTGTGGGGGTTGCTGGGCCCTATTTTAATAAGCCTACGCCTGTGTCTTTCTTTATTTTTTACAGTTATAATATAAAACGGATTAAGTGTTGTAACAATGAAACTTAAAAAAAAAATATTTTGACCCAGTCAGTTTTTTAAATTTTTGTAAATAGTTCTCATTTAAAAAAAATATAAAAACTGACTATGGGACAAAATATTTTTTTTTTTTAAGTATAATACTTAAAAAAAAAAATTTTGGCCCATAGTCCATTTTTTTCTTTTTTTTTATGAGAATTTTTGTACTTATGGTTAACAGACTAGGTAAGACTCAAGGGCAACTTTATAAAATAATAACTAGGCAAGAGATCATAATTTCAAATTCTTAGCTAGCAGAGAATTTGTTACATTATGACCTGATTACTGGTTAATAGTATGGTTCAGAAAATAGTTTCAGCTACATTACATACTATCATGAAATGTCACATTACAACTGCTTAATACTGTCACACAGTGATAATGTTGTAGTCACCAACAAAATTGAAAGTTTATTTTGGGAATTTTGTTTTTAATTATAAAAAGTAAAAAGTAGTGTTATTCATTGAAATATATTATATCCCAATACAGGTAATTTTATGAGTAAATACTTACAGTATCATTGCAAAATACTAGTATTCCAAGCATTAACTACTCTTCAGTAAATTCCAAAGAAGTCAATATTTGCAAAGATTTTATATAAAAAACCTACTTTTGTTGCTGACTGTATCAGATCGGCTGAATAGAAAAAGGTATTAGTACCATAGCCATAACATTTTCAAATCAAATCTAATATTTTTATTGTGGGCATAGGTTATACAAACAGATGTTAGGTAAATTACAGTTCCATTATGTCCTGCCTAATAGGCATACATTATTTACAAAAAAAAAAAAAAAAAATACTTTAAACAGATTGTGAGAATGACTTTGACTGCCAGTACCCTAGCATTATCATAGAGAAATTTTTCTTTTTTGTATGGTTTCATGGTAGGCTTAGAAAACCGCATAATTTTCAATCTATTTTGAAGGGTTCATTTATTTTTTGTTTGACCAGACATTGCACTCTCAAGTCTGCAGAGGGATAACTTACGAAACGAGTGAGTACTGCTTTGCATTTTTAAAAAGAACATAAATCGTATGACTAGACAAATTTAGACTGACTTTTGTTTTTTTTATCAATGTTTCATTAAAAAGTTTTATGCTACTTAAAGGGTATGCTTTAAACCTTCGATCAATAATCTAAACAAAGGAACTGAAGGAACAAGGGTCGGTGAGCAGTCTTAGGGGCGATAGGAGTAAAATAAATTAAGGGTAAGTATTGTGATACCAGTAACTAAGTGAATAATAAAACAGCCTACCAATACCAGTCCTACCAATTTTATAACTTTACAACAGTCGAGCCCAAAAATAATTAGGTATGTTTACGCGGGAAATCAAGTAATTAATTTTGTATGCCAGAAACGAAGATATAAAAAAAAATAGGAAACACCACCATTAGCAGAATCTCATTAATTTTTATCTTAAATTAATCAATTAAGAGTCTATTGATTAGCTTACAAAGTAAACAAGGTTGATTGAATCTTGGATCAGTTCAATGGTCAATATTTTTTTCCGTGCATTGTGTAGGTTACCCTCTCATGTTCTTAGGATATTAGGATCGTTTAATTAATCGTTTATAAAAAATCAAGTAAGATACAGGGATACTGCTTTCTGACATTGCGTGATACATAATCTGAGTATATTCGACGTCTAAGTTTGAAGAAAAAACATCGATGATTTACCTAAATTACCACTTGTGAATGTGGCCGAATAAATTCTCTAAAGAATAGTGTACTTACTTATGATAACGGACAAGATGAGGTAGATCCAAGCCATTATGTGAAACTATTTTATTTTTTTACAACAGAATAGTCACTAGATTGATTCACGTACCACTCACTTTTAAATATTTCTTTGAGTAAGTATAAAACTATTATTACACACAGTACACGTCCTGCAAGTTAAAGCACTCAACGCAAATGGTCAATTTATGGGTCACCGGTCAATGCTCTTTTTCTTCTGTCAGTGTCTCTCTCTTGCTCACTCAATGGATGGGGAATGGGGGGATGGGCATTCATTGGTTGGAATGGTGATGGAATGGACATTCTATTCTATTCTACTATTAGTAAATGGCAAGCAAAGCTGATGTCGACTATTCTGCCAATACATAAAGTGAGTTGGAAAAAGCGTGTCTTGTCTTTGGTTTTGCCGACTTTCGTTAGTTTTCACTTTGTAGTGTTATTTTTTTTTGGAAGTCGGTTGTTTTTTGTAAAAAAGTTTATGTTTCTCGCTTTTTAGTCGGTCAGTTTGTAATTTATCTAAGTTAGGTCAATATCCTCCTACCAGGGTTGCGAGTTTGCCCGACAGGGATATCGCGGCCCCGGCATACAGGCAACGGAAGGAACACGGGTGGGTTAGTAAAAGTCAGTAAAAGTCTGACACATCCTCCCGCTCCGCCCAGAGCAGGAGAAGTTATTTGATAAATAATTCCCACACAAAAAAAAAAAAGGTACAATTTCCAAATAGCAATTGCTCATCGCCTTTTACAAAATTATATCTTTTCCCGATGCAGGGACGTTAATCGTTGAGGAGTTCTCCTGGTACTTCACCATCAGCTCCAGTTCTCCTTAAAGCATTGTGACGAGCATACATTGCTTGGCAACCTTAAAGTAACTATTATAGTATTATTGAGTAGTTCTGGTGACCATCTGTGATCTTCATTCACTTCACCAAATGGTGCTTTCCTAGAATAACTGCACGAATTACTATAAAAATACCCAAATCGAGGTGTGTCTATGAAATTTGAAGAGTTCCCTCGATTTCCCCAGGATCATTAGATCCTGAACTGGTGACAATTAGACCATCTCGGAAGTGTACCCTTTCAAACAAAAAAAAGAATTTTGCAAATCCATTTATAAATGACGGAGATAAGCCCTTAGGATATCGCGGCCCCGGCACACAGGCAACGGAAGGAACACGGGTGGGTTTTAGTCAGTAAAAGTCTGACACTCCCTCTCGCTCCGCCCAGAGCGGGAGGAGTCATTTGATGATTTCCCACCCAAAAAAAAAGAAAAAACCGAATTGATAACCTCCTCCTTTTAGAAGTCGGATGATGCCAGTACTCTAACATGCCAGATGTTTTTTTTGCCAAGTTGGGATTTTGGAACTTTGAGTGAAAAAAGCAGGATTCTTTCGTCGAAAGCGGGACATAGTAAAAAAAAGTATTTAATCAGAAGTTTTAAAATATTTATCTTTTTATTTGAGTTATTACGTTTGCTCTAAGCGTTTACGTGACTTCAAAAACAGCCATAGATAGAAAATGTATTTTTATAAAAATATGATACCCTATCGTTAAATAATTGAGTCTTCTGAATAAAAAAATCAAAAAGCAGAAATCAAAATCAATAAAGTTTTATTCTTCACGGGGTGTCACGGTGCACGCACTGTCAAGTTATTCCCGAAAAGCGGGACTGAGAATGTCCCGCGCGGGACATTTAATTTTGATTTAAAAATCGGGACGTCCCGCCAAAATCGGGACGTCCGGCAACGCTGGATGATAACCTCCTTTAGGGAGTCGATTCACCAAAGATCAAATGCGCACGTTAAAAAAACAAAAAGAAGTTAGAGAGCAGTTTATCAGAGTATAACTAAAACGTATGTAAGGCTCAGAGTAATAACTAAAGATGTAAAGCCAGGTTTGGTAATTCACTTTTTACCACTTGCTTCCTTTTCGTAATCTGTGCAAGTTACTTTACTTATTTTTATTCTATGTGCACTATCTTGTCATCTGTCAATTTTTTATGGCTAATGTTTACAACAGTCAACAGGTTCTGTGATTACACTGTCAAGAAGTAAAATGTAAACCAAGTGATAGTATTTTCTCTCTTTGAACTTTTGCACTGAACTACTAATAAAAGTTGACTCAAGGAAAGCCTACTTGGTTGCAGGTGAAAGTTTGGAAACTTAGAAATATGTTATAATTTATATTCATAAATTGCATGGAGTACCCGAAGTAATTTGATAGCAAGCTGTATGAGTACTATTTCCTTTTTTTAATTTTTCAGAAATGCCTGCACAAAAAATTCTTTCGGAAGGCCAGTGGAAGCTTTTGCTTGATTACATGGAGGCCAACCCAACTTTTGCTAAAGGCATCGCCGGTGGCATGAGCGGGCAAGAAGCCAAGGAAGAAAACAATGCCCGATGGAAACGCTTAGCATGCAGGTTAAATAACGTCGGTACTGGCTGCATAAAGAATTATTGTCAATGGCGTGAAGTAAGTGTGCCAATTATTTATTATTTTAATTTATCCTGAATTCAGATCATCAGCCATACCAGAACAAAACATCATCATCAGGGTGAGTTTGTGAACAGGGCAGGTTGTAGAGCTTTGGTTGGCTTGTAGAGCTAGATGTATTTGAAACATCATAGGTGGCATAGTGATGCCTGTTTAAAACTCACCTGTTTATACTCATATTATACTTCTGGTTGAAACTTGTAAATAACTTTAGAACTTTGATGTTTTGTTCTGGTATGGCTGATGTACCCTATTTTTATTGAGAGTTCTATTCACCAAAAGTGGCATTGATTATTTATGTTTGTCACATTTATGTTTTATTTAGCAAACTGAAATTTTCTCAGAATAAGTGTAACTATGGCAGCTATCATGGCAAACACTAAAATTAAGTAATTTGACACAGAACTCTTATGCGTGTCAGAGTATTACTTTCACCTGACTGGTTCATATTGTTAGAGCCTTTGAGGACTTGGGTTGTAAATACAGATCTTCATATTCTACCTATTTATTTATACTCACAGGTTACATAAACATGTATTTAACATTGAAACAAAATCCTTTAAAAATAAAGGAACAACCACTAACAATTATTTATCTCTTATGTTGTCAAATAACAATCTTTTATTTTTCCTTCTAGTATTGGAATAATGCAAAGTACAAGGCGCGCAAAAAGGCATGTACCATCCGGAAACAGATGAGAGGAACATCAAACAGTGAACCTCTTCACAGGTATTTCCTGTTAACGAAAACTGAAAAGAGAGTGCTTACAAGTCTGGGGATTCCGATACCAGGACAGGGTCGGATGAAAATAATATCCCCACCTGTTTCACCAACACCAGATGCGTCACAATCACCACCAGATACATCACTGCCACAGTCTGACATATCACCACGAGCTACGCCATCTCCAGATATGCCAATGAGACACATAAAATCAGAACCAGGTTCACCACTTCAGTGGATCACAATGGAACAAAAAGGTTAATAGTTTTTTTTTCCTAGTTTGATGAAGAATAGATTTGAGAAATAAATAGCACAAAGTGAATGGCACTCAACTGGACTTGAACTTGGGATACAACTGTAAACCCCCTCACACGTCAGGGCCGTTTACCACTAGGCCACCACCTGTCCGCAACATGGTAGTAACTAATGGAGTAGGCTCCTAGAGAGTGTTGTGACGGCTCCCTCTCTGAACTGCTTCAAGAATCGACTCAACAGATTAAACATCTCCAAGCTATTTGATACACACGCATCAGCTAATTAGCTGCTAGTGTGTCTAACCAAATAATAATAATAATAATAGTTATAAACAAACGTACAGGTGAACCAGAAAAGGTATGTGCTTCGGCACTTCAGCTTCGCGCCCCAGTAAGTGACGCCCAACAGAGGCAAAGTTTCTAAAGCGCCATATTCACCATCAAGTGCGGATACAGGATTTATTTCTGGCCACATGGGCCAGACAGATAAGAAGTGTCTCCCATAGGTGTCTTGTATTGCACTACGCTGTTTTTGGAATTCATTCTTTTTAAATGAAGATCTCCCCATGATAATAATATGAAGGTAGCCTACTTGTTCAGTGTTCATTATTGAAGCAATTTCTTGATAGAGATGCATTCAGGCCCTGTCATTAGATGTGTAGATTTATTTAAATTTAAAATCATTTCGGGGGGGGGGGGGGGGGCGGTACTGGACTTAACTTAAATAATATTATCGTGCGCGCATCCAGCGTGCTATAAGTTCGCTCAAGGCCGCTGTTAATGTTGCCAGGTTGGGGGTATTTTCGCGATTTTACCCCTACCAAGATAAAATAAAACTAAGCCATGCTTAATATTAATAATTTTACCCTAAAACGGGAGAAGTCCCCAAAAGAGGAAACAATTGCTGAATCTGCTGTACAGCAAGTCTATACATGATCCAGCACGCACGAACCACGACCGCTCTGACTCCATCAAGTCCGGAGGTAAGATTACACACCTAATTGTACTCGTCTAGAAGTTCCAGTAGCAGTGACCGAAGTACACCTTCAGGTCACTCCATCAAGACCGGAGGTAAGGAATCATCATAACCAACAAAACGAGCCCAAACTCGGCACACCTAATTCTACTCGTCGAGAAGTTCCAGTAGTAGTCACCGAAGTACACCTTAAGGTCACTCCATCAAGTCCGGAGGTTCGTACGAAATATTTTTTGTAGGTACCAATGTATTATAAAGAAATAATTTAAAAAAAACAATTTTCCAAAGTATCAAAATTAGTTCACTTGACTACTAGTCCCGCAGCTAACCATGCGTACACTAACTAGTGTGTGTGACCCGTGTCAATGTAGTAGCTTGATTCTATACCTATCAATTTTGCAAACGCGTCCTTGGAAGGTGAACGGTGAATATAATGTCGCCAATCATATTTTTCAACATACAACATGATACTGACCTGCAAATTGCAAAAAACGTAACAAAATTTGTATTTCGCAGGCTACCTTGACGCTTTCACCTTAATCATATTCACCGTTCACCTTCCAACGACGCGCTTGCAAAATTGATAGTTATAAAATCTACTTCACACTGACCTGCAAATTGCAAAAAACTTAAGAAAACATTTAGGGACATGTGTGACAGAAATAATAAAAAAAATCCGATTTAAATCAAATAAATCCGATTATTTTGTTTTTTTTTATAAAAATCATGATTTTTATCAACCCTGCGCAAATCATAATTTAGATGATACTGACGTGCAAATTGCAAAAAAACGTAAAAAAATGTGTCGTCATTGTTATTATGGGAGTTAATTTAAAGTACTTAGTCAGAAAATCTCGTGAAATTGTTACAAAACAACAAATTTAAAAAAAAACCCTTTATTCTAGTGTGTTACAATGTGTTACATGTAGCTTTCGTAGTTTAGTGATAACCACATTAGAATTTGTTTTGTAGGTTGGTAACACTCCTATAGCAAAACAACCGCTGTCAAGTGTCAATTTAATGTCAGCCGTTTTATTCTAACAAATTAACAACAAAAGTGAGGTGATTTGCTGTGGTGTTTTTCTTCCTTCAAAATATTGGATACTAAACACAGAATTTTCAAGGTAAGTGTTTATTTTTCATTATAATGTAGAATAAATAGATACTAAACAAATACCTTTTTATGTCGTTTAATAAAGGTTTCTTTCCAAAATTTCTTTGAATTTGGGTCTGCTTTAGTCAAGTAAACACTAGAATTTTTCGTGTGTCTCGCTCTGCTGGTGTGTTACGTTGTGTTACGTAACACACTAGTTATCATTAAGCGTGGTTTCGAATAGGGGAATTAAACGTTTGCTTGCGTGTGAATTAACGTGTATATTTATGTGTGCGTGTCTTCCCTTCTGTTGCCATAGAAGCACTTAATACACCAAATAAATTAAAACTAAAATAAAAAATAATTTATTTAAAATATACTTTAAAAAAGCTTCCATTTTACGATATTTTTAATGTAAGTACTGAATGCTTTTATAAAGTACAGTACAATGATATTGTAATCTCTATCTACCTTAGTAATAATTATTGAAGCTGGTTTTTTACAGATGCCTTCGAGCGCAGCTGAGCGGCAAAAAAGATACCGAGAGAGAATGAAAAATGAAAACCCAACAAAATTTAAAGAAATGCAAAGAAACAATGCCGACAGGACCAATAGAAAAAGAAAAAGAATAGCAGATTTTGAACCAGAACAGCGAGTAGAACTAAGAAGACAATGGAGAGAAAAGAGGAAGAAAATGAATTTAAAAAAAGCATATTACAATATAAGTGAGTTTTATTTCCATTTGAGTATGAACTAAAAAACAAAAAATAAAAAAAAAACCTGCTTGCAAAAATTTATTAAAAAGTTCAAAACAAGAAGATCACTTTTCAAAAAGTCTGATGCAGTTAGTGGCAGATAATTTAGCTAAATTGAGTAAATTTATGCTACCATCAGACTTCTTGATAGTGATCTTGTTATGAATGTTTTAGGCAAGGTTTTTGCAGTTGGGTGCTTTTTTTTTAAACCATTTCGTGAGTTATATTTTTGTAATTGTCTCCTTGAGCCGTTTATTTTAATAACCCACATGGTCATCATTACTCGTAAATATGGTAAGTTTTTTTTTGTAAATGTTGGTACAATGTAACCTTGCCTTTTGAGTTCCAGTGTGTTGCATAACGAACTTGTGTGTTACAATTAAACAAATTTTGTGAACGCTACCCATAAATGAATGCGACTTTTCATCTTTTGACCGAAATTCAAAACTATTACCTTTTCAAATGACGACATTTATTCAAACGTATTCTTATAGAAGTTATACCGTAATTAAACATCCAGATTTTTTGTAACTACCAAAGACGTGCTTGATCCCTAAACACTTTTGATGTGTGTATTCCCATGGTTGTAACCTATACAATAGTGTATAATCTATATGGTTCTAATGTAACAGTTTCTTAGCCTGGCTTTGACTACAGCCAAAACGCGTCGAATCGAAGAGAGTCAAGTCGAGTCGCAATTACTCTTGTGTGTCCATCTCAGCCGAATCGAATCGAAACGTTCATTCATCGCAACTCGTTATCAAAGTAGGTCGTGTGTGCGTGATGGACAGCTCGGATGAAAAACAGTTTTTATTATTAATATTATACTTTTTGATGAGAGGAGAATGGGAGAAAAAAGAAACGGCGTGCTCCCATATACTGGGTGCATGATATTAATATGAAAATAAATATTTACGGCGAATTTCACCATTTATATCGAGATTTGAAAATAGACTCTAATAGATTTCAATATTTTCGTTAATCCTACGAAAAATTTCAATTTATACCTACCTAAATAAAGCCGCGTCCCCACTAGGGCCGCGAGACCGAGCCTCGTGAGTGTGTACATTTACAAACTCACGAGGCTCTGCCGCGCGGCTTGGCCTCACGAAGCCGCGCGGTTCTAGTGGGGACGCGGCTTTAGAAATAGGTATACACTATAAATAAAATACAAAAACTCATCGGTGCGCATCCGATTCCCCGCGTCGACTGAGGCGCGCCGAGTCCAGTAGTAACGCGTCGGCGAAGAAATTCGCTTGTCGAGCAGTGTGGGCGTGCGATTCGTTTCGGAGCGCCGCGGCTCGTCGCTAATGGACGCAGTTTCATAGTAAATACTTATATAGGACGAATTTCTGCGATTCGATTCGCCTTGACTCTGCGAGCCTAGCGGACGCGAGCCTTTAGAGTGTGCGCGGCTGAAAACAGAACTAATCGTATGCCGCTGTCTTATGTTTATGTAAGATCAAATTAAGTAGGTACTTATAGAATTATTCAATTAAGTAATTAATATAAGATAAATAATATTAAGCTTAATGATTAATATAGATTTATATAATATTTTTAAATATTACAGTATAGAATAAGGCCCGGACTCCACCAAAACGGAGATATCCGAAGCGGAGACGAGAAGAGATGTTATTCAGCTAGATTGTATCCACCGCAGTTGTGCGGAGATGCGTACTGGCTAGACTGAAACGGAGATGTGTGTTGGGTAGAGCGGAGATGTATGCTGACTAGACCGGAACTGAGCTGCATGCGGCGAGCGTGGGATTTTAACAAAACTACGGTGCCGCTTCTCGTCTCCGCTGCGCGCCGTCGCCAGCCTGCGAGGCCCAGCTCACATCTTCGCTTTGTACCGCCGCCCAGCTCAATCTTGGTGAGACACAGCTCACGTTTCCGCTTCGATCGCGCCATACAAATATGATACATCTCCGCTTAGTGGATTTACTGAAGCGGAGGACACGAGATGTGTGAATAACGAAATTATATTGGTTGTTTAAAACAAATCTCCTCTCTCGTCTCGTCTGCGCTTTGGTGGAGTCTGGGCCTTAAGCACGCCTCCAGTCGCACTCAGACATAACTTGCGCACACTCTAGATCTCATCATCGCGCGTTCGTATTTCCGAAGATAGACGATGATTCCCGAAGACCATACTTTTCTTGGGATATCTGTACCTACCTATTAATCTGTACTATTTTCATTCCAGATAGTCAAGCTGCGCCTCCTGCGCCTCCTGCGCCTCCTGCGCCAGAATGGGTACGTGACATTGAGGAAAGACGAATTGCTGTAGAAGAAAGGTCAGCACGAGCACTACAGGGCATACACGCTAACACAGAATTTTGTGTGAGCTCTCTGCAGGGAATTCAATATGCTCAAGAGTGCTTGAACAAAACCTTGCAGGGCATACAAGCTGCATTGGAAGCATCGGCAAGAGCCCTGCAGGAAAGACGCAATTAGCAACAAAAAAACTCCAGTGGTGTCGTGGGATACCCACTCGGAAGGAAGTTCCTTTCGCGTTTGCACAGAATGTTACACTTTTTCTGTCTAGCTCTCAGTTGGCAAGTGTGCAGTGTATAACATGCGATGAACTAACTAAGCTTATGGAACGGATTATCATGCCGGCGAATCGGCATTTTAGAACGCCAAAAGTTTGGTATAAAAGTAGAAGAAGAAGTCGTGTAAAAAAATCAAATAATCGATGGAAGTTCGTTCCAAAGAAATTGTCTATGTTGAACGCGTATTTATTAACTTAAAGTGGGAGAATATCAAATAAGAAAGATTAATTTCAATTTTACAAGCAGTTGTAGATGTACCTACCTGCTTAATTCATGCCCTATGAAGACACACCTATTATGAAGAACATGCATTAACTAAATGATAGAAAATTTTATTTTTAAGATATTAAAAAGTACTTATTTAATAAGTTTATGAGAATCATTATTTAGATGTTAAACATTCTACTAACCAAAATGACCCAATCAAGCCTGAACAACAGATTGCAGATGCGACACTTCGTAGAAAACGAGCTTTATTTTTGTGCACCGCCATCCGAGAGAACCGGGTGCAGAATCCTGGCAAAAACGTACTTATGCCGAGTTCCCGGAGTTCCTGTCATTACATTACATTCATTTTGAGTAAATTGCGTCGAAAAACAAAAGTTTAAAAAAAAATCATAACATGAACTTTATGACGATTTCTAAAAGTACGAGTACTTTTTTAGGGGTCCGTAGTCAACAAGGATCCCATACAGTTTCGCCATGTCCGTGTGTTTATCCGCGGCTTAGGTCAGACACTTACTACTAGAAAACTGTAATTTGGCATGGGTATACATATAAAACAGTGCCGCTAGCGGCACTCGATCCCTATCGGATATAGTGCGGTTGGGCATTATAGTGGCGCGGCCTCGGCCCGGCTAAAGTGCCGTAAGCATTGCATTGTCACTGTCACTTGTTATTTTTTTTTTATTGTTGAGGTTACTTCGCTGTAAAACACCACATTCCAAAAACATGACATTCTCTTGTGCCTAAACGGACCCTGGCGTTGTGTGGTCCCAGTTCTAACCTAACCTACCTTTCAGCCATTTTCATGCTACTTAATTTTTCGTAAATTCAGTCATTGTAAGTAGTGACTTTTGTATAATTATCTAAAAAAAATGGCACTTTATTAAGCTTTGAAGTGCAAATTTTTGTTAGAGTGTAGTGTCGCTTGAAATTCCAGCTAAATTGCTGCAGTTGGTTTTGGATATGTGACAAAATCACGGCTGTAGTATATATAACGAAATTAAAAGGAAAACTATCACAACTAAGTAGACTACACGTTAACGAGTAATAGTCTACCAACTTGCATTTGCAGTTGCAAAAACATGTTCTCCCATACATTCCGTATAATAAACAAAGTTAACTTAAGTTTATTCTTGGGATAAATACATCCCAACTACGGAACCCTTCATTGAGCGTGGTCCGACTAGTGGCCGATCCGGCTTCGCTCGGGTAGCACCAAGTACTTATCTGCGGCGCACCTACCTGCCCTACCCTACATATCTAAACTACCTACCCTACCTACCCTACCCTACCCTACCCTACCCTACCCTACCTACCCTACTAAACGGTTCAGCCGTTCTTGAGTTATAAATAGTGTAACTAACACGATTTTCTTTTATATATACATGTACTTGTAGTAGATTGGTTTGGATGGAGTCATTCGTTCCTATGCTGTCAGAAAAGTATTAGTTTGTTTTAATCATGTCTAAAGCGGAGGAGAATGTTCTGTGGGAGCCTATTTCTCATAATTAGCAGGTTATGGCCAATAATTGAAAAAAAAAAAAACTTAAAAAGTTAAGCTTTTTTAGGTACATAAGTGTGATTTTGTATTTATTATTGAATAATTAAAAGATGTTTTCTAATATGGGTTTCGTGGTACCTGAAATAAATTAATTGTTCTCATCATCTGTCTAGCCTTTTCCCAACTAGCCAGATCCAGTCTTACCGGATGCAGCTGAAATACCAGTATTTTACATGGAGCGACTGCCAATCTGACGTCCACAACCCAGTTACTGGGTAACACAAAATACCCTTTGGTAAGACTGGTTTTCGGGCTTCTGACTACCCGTAACGATTGTAAAGGATATACAAATGGCAGCCGAACGCCTTAACGTGCTTTCCGAGACACAGGAGGGGTCTCGGTATCATGGTTTCATGGGATACTGTTTAAAATGTTATAACAAAATTCCTCCCCACATACTTCAATTGATTGAGACGAAATTCAAATCTTGTATAAAACGCACACTATGCAAGCAGGCATATTATAAGTTGGGGGATTACATCGCTGATAAAAATGCTTGGCTCAATGCTGGGGCCTTACTCCCGACAGCTTCGAGTTCTGTTCGTATTCAATACCGATTCATACTCTTGAATCCGACACTAGCGCACGATCGTGCAGTGGTTCAAAGTGAAACTAATTTCGATCGAGAGATTCGCTAGGATCGAAAAGTACGTACTCTACACGCCGTCTGACAGTTGATTATCGAGTTGTTGGATCGAAACTAAACGTCAAATTACACGATAGCAAAGAAGCTACTTTATTCAGATCGAGTGAGGTTTTTTAGTGCCATTTACTGTTTTATATCTTCAAATTCATTATTATTATGGCTCGCCTTGCGTTGTTTTTCAATGTTCTTGTGGAAAATATCGTATGGGTATTCTTGCAAGAAGAAATATGCAAAGGATTAATCGTTATATCACCCGGGGTGTGGAAATGGATTCGGAAGAATTTTGGAGAAATTATCCTTTGTCGAAGGAGTTGTTTGATGTGTTGTTGTTTGTGATGGTAGAAGATTTAACACCATACAAGAAGAAACCAACTAGACGAAGTAACATTTCAAATTATATGTATGTTTTAACCAAACAAGACAGTACACCATTACCATTCATTCGGATAGCATAAATATTTACGTTATCTCAACTGTATTTAACTTACTTTTGCCCATGACTTTATAGTCTATTGTTGCGCTACCCAAGGAATTTAATAAAATTGTGACCTCTTCGTTTTTTTGTTTTATCTGTTGGCGAGCTTGTACAGATATGAATTGAAACTAAATAACTAACTTATATAGCAGCAGACACACAAATAAACTTTTGAACAACAGCGCTCTTTGCATAAGATTTGACACTCGACAGCAGTTCGGTTACAGTTTTTTTTTCCAAAAATAATAAAAAAATCATATGTTTTTTCATAAGTTTTTGTTTGTTATGTGTAAATAAAGGACTAGGGGACTAAAAGACTACTTATCGTTTTTTACGTGGGAAAGTGATAGAGAAGTAAAAACATTAAAGACTTGTAGCACTTGACGGTGACGTAATCCACTGGATACGGCTAACGACGCTGATAAGATTCGAACGCTATGTCGATCTTGGTTTACGATTCGAATTGGTTCGGGAGTAAGGTTTGAAATCGAGTTCGGATCAGAAGCGAGTTCGAATCGAAAACCAAATCAAAATCGAATCGTTTTCGGGAGTAAGGCCCCTGGTCCTGCTCCACAACCACAACTATTTGATTAACATTTGAAAACACTGTTGGAGCTGCTGAAGAGTTTAAGACCATCTTTGCATTGTATAAAATCAATTTCCTTTGTATTATATAATTTCAGTGTATAGGTGTGAGTAGTATGTTCTAAAGAGCTAACATTTACCGGGTAATACGTCTTTTATTGACTTGAATTTGCCCTGGCGGCTGTGAGTATGTCATGCTCACTCAAGTGTCTCGCTGATGGTGGCGCGTGTGTTGGATCATTTAGCTCCCTTCAAAATGGTTGAGCTGAATGGTGCTAATCCATGCGTCATGTTCGTGAACGGGAGCCGTCAGTTGGGACTGGTCAACTCTTAGTTGCCTTGGCTGATTTAAATTTGTGAATTGTTCTTTGTTTTATATTTTTATTACGGACGCTTCTAACGTGCACGTCTTTCTACATTGTTCTCACATGTTTAATTTCAACATGAATGATGTAACAAATACTTTGTAACAATTTATTTAATAGAGTGTCCGTGGAGTTTCTTGCCCGTTCTTCTCCATAGGTACCTACCTACTACGCTTTAAAATGGGCAACTAGCTTCATATTTCTGACTGACCGATTCCTTGACAATTCAAAACTGCGTGTAAATGGTTTAATTGAAATAAATGCTTTTAGTTTGAGTTTGAGGGTTCAAATCAGTGGGGGCTTCATTTTGTTTTGCCCCCCCCAGGCCCCAGAAAGGCTTAGGCCCAGCGCGGCAAAACAAAATCGGGCCTCATTTTGTTTTGCCGCGCTGGGCCTAAGCCCGGTCTTCTCAGTTTTAAATATACCTACTCAAGCAACATTTTGCAAAAAATAATAATGATAACAAATAAAAAACAAGTCTAACGTGCGTAATTTATAATCTACCGACACTATGGACGTCGCAACCGGCAGGATATTTTTTTTCAGGGAGACGCATTTTCATCTCAATAGCCTATTTACGAAAACGTAGGATGCGGGAACGAGCAAGGCGAGAGCGGATAACCACGCGGTATCAAATATTACTTCAACATCACTGCCCCAATGATGAACACTTGGCTTAGGCCCGTGCCATCAGCTCTACCCGGCTAGGCCGAGGAAAACAAAAATAAGAATAGAAATTTGTGATGCTTTTTGGCAACTTTTTAACCCCCCGTCCCCCCTGGTGATACGTGGTGAGGTTTTATACTAATCCCTCCCCCCCTACCCAAAGTCACGTTTATTTTTTGGTGCAAAGTATCTTTCAAAAAATTACAGAATATTTTATCTTTAACTTATCTTTTAGTTTTTTTTAAATTTTTAATTTGGGGGTCGCTTTTTGGTTTAGAAAGCGCCCTATACGAAAAAAAATATACACGTGATAACTTACTATACCCCTCCGTTCCCCTTGTGATATTTCGTGATTTTTTCCGAAACCCTTCCCCCCCTTTCGAGCCTCACGTGATTTATTATGGACGACCCCTTACTGAATATAAATATTGACCGCGTTTGGGATATCATTAAAAAGTACTGCTGAGGATTTGGGGGTTAGCTTCAGATAGACCTACATGGGCACATAAGAAACGCAGAAGCTAGGAGCATGGTTCAACTTGGTCGTTTCCTATGGAGAAGAGCCGGCAAGAAACTCCACGGTCCATCATCATATAATTATAATAACAGCACATAGTCCTCTTATGCGTGGCTTTCGCACTTGTATGGCAAACACATACGTGGCAACATCATACAAAGTACTTATTTGATTAAATTTATCAATGTGATTATCATGACCCCCATGAGGGTCATGGGGGTCATGACCCCGTGGGCTCTGTCTTGTCTAGGTCGCCCCTTGGATTCGCTCTTGCTCCTACATACAAACAAACTAATTTACCTCTTTGTCACATTATTCTAAATTAAGTCCTAAATCATAATATTAGTAAATAGATAATTATCAAAATATATATATTTTTTTTTATTGAGAGTGAAATCCATGGGAAAAAGTTCATGCTAAATAGCACATCTTTGAAATTTGAACTAACAAAAATCCCAGCAAAAATCACAGAATGACAGCGTAAAAGTTCTGTGAGCGTAAACTAAACGTTTTTCTATGTGACATATTTTATCTATGGATAATGTTTACATCACAGTTCACAGTGAAAGTGAAAGTGAACTTCACTCGGAAAGTCGAAATTGGAACTTGTGAATGTGAAGCCTACTTCTCTGCTGGAGTTTGGAAATTATAGAAAGTTTTTGTTGCAGTCTGCTTAGAATTTCTACGGTTCGTAATATATTTTCAAGTAAATTAGCTGTATGAATATCTACCATTTCCTTTTTCATTCATATTTTCAGACATGCCTGCAAAAAAATGTATCACAGACCGCCAATGGCAGCTTTTGCTTCATCATATGGAGGCCAACCCTGAATTTGCCAAGGGTGTGCACCCAAATGTGGCTTCGATCACAATAAGATACGAAACTAGGAACAAGTGGCACGAGTTAATGTGTGGACTAAATGCTGTATCGTCTAGCTGTAAAAAGAGCGAGAAAGGATGGCGAGATGTAAGTGTAATTTCTAATTATTGGCGTAGTTATTTTTATCAGTAATCTACGTACCTACCGCTAAAGCCTGTGTGCCTAGTCCAGTTAAAGTTATATTATTTAATGGTTAATCCAAATAGTAAAATCATTGATTTGATACTGCTATAAACATATTATATAAGTCTTAACACGACCTTAAGTCCTAGGAACTTATATTCAAACTTATATTCGTAATAGTAAATGTAATAATATAATAATCTCCCACTGTGTTAGAATGGCTTGAAAATAATCAATGGTATGAAAGCTTTAAAAATGAAGAGGATAGTCTATTGCTCTAGTTAAATTGGATCTTATCTAATTTAACCAAATAGCAGCAAACCTTTGGGAAAATTTACAACACAATATCTAATTATTCTACAAACAAATCAAGTCATACAGAAAAAATATTTAGTATAAATATTTTATTAGTTATAAAATAACATTTTCAATTTTTCTTGCTAGTACTGGAATCAAGCAAAATACAGAGCCCGATCGAAGGCTCGTACAATTCGGAAACAGTTGAAAGCAATCATGAAAGGCGAACATATCAACTTATTGGTTTTAACAAATAATGAGCAGCGGGTGCTAAAACTTCTGGGGCTTCCGTTACCAGAGTTTCGAGTACTTGACTCCCCACAAGATACCACACAACCTTATGCATCACAACCTTATGCATCACCACCGGATTTACCACTACCTCAGTCACCACTACCTGATTTAAAACCCATTCTGGAAGAATCGCCAGGATTGGCTACTCCAACTAAGCCAAAACTTGGATCAGAATTAGAAGAATCTGATGCAAAATCAGAATCAGATTCAATGCATTCACTTTCACCGCTTATTGAAAGATGCCCACCACCAACCAAGCCTGCTTGGGCCCGAGCAATGAAGCAAAAAGGTATTTACCAAAAGGTTCCGTTTATGTTATTTGGAATATGGAACCCTGAAAAATACTTTATTCAATCCATTGTCAATTGAACAGATTTGCCAGCAGAGATATTGATCTCAGATTTTTTATCCATTCTGAGATAATTATTTTGATGAATAAGTTTTTTTTATTTATCAGATTTATGCATACACATCACTAGTATATATTGGTATAGTTGGCATGCTCCTTCATGATAATCTTGCTTTTTTCAGCTGCTTATGAATCAACAGCTTCATCAACAAGAGTTTATTCAGCCCCCTATGGACATACAGCAAGAAAACGATGTAAGTTACTCTTGGCTTGCTTAATTATTTTGGAACTATTTTTTATGTATGGTTCTCTGGAAATTTTAATTAGGTACTTTTTGGATTTTTTGTTTTTGTTTGGTTGGGAAATTATCAAATAAATTCTGAGGAGGGCAAGTCAGACTCTTACTGACTAAAACCCACGTTCCTTCAGTTGCCTGCGCATTGCGTCCCAATGTTGGGTAAAGGCCTCCCCCTTTCTCCTTCGAAATCTATCTGTCTTTTGCATATCCATGTTTAACTTATATGGTTAAATACCTTTGAATTTGATTATTTATAATGGATAATGTCGTGCTGCATAAGAACTTAAACAAACAAGTGAGCTTTTTTATGCTGGTGAGCTGGTGTGCGTGACAGTTTCGTCTTATATTCGCGCCACCTCATTCTGCTTTTCTCTGTTATTTATATTTCTATGGCTTTTCTAGTGTACGTGCATTTGGCGGCCAAATGTTCGCTTCACTGTATATCTAGACATATTTCGACTCATCCATGTAATAAAGTCCGATCCTGTAGGGTTAGGGTTGCCATCTCTAATATTTGGCAACCAGGACAAGACGCGTGAAAACCCCGGATTTAAGAGCCCAGAACCCGGACATATCAACAGGTTTTTTTACGCATAGTCAGTGTAATAAAAAACTGTTGAAAATGTCATAAATTACCTTTTTATAATATATATTTTCTGACCTTAAAATTAAATTTAGTCATCTTTTATCATCATTTTAAATGTAGGTACCTAACAAAACAGAATCTTATTACAGTTTGTTACAAATTGTTTTAATAATCAGTTAGAATTATTTATTCGGTATAATTATTCAGTTGATCGCACAGTGCGTGTGTTGCGACTTAAAAAACACCCGGTCTACAAATGAAGCCCCACCCGGACGCTCCCCGGATGTCCTCTAAACTAGGACAAATCCGGGGAAACCCGGATGGATGGAAACCCTATGTAGGGTTGATAGTTTTCAGTAGAGGTCAAGGGCGTCGCCAAGGGGGGGCTAAGGGGGCAGCTGTCCCCCCTAGTTTTTTTTTTGTTGTCAAATACAAGGATAAAGAAACTACATACCTATAAAGCCTATTTTGTTTATTTGGACGATTTTTATTTGGTTTTTAAAGTTCTATATAATATCTCCTAAACGTGGTCTAATTCGTATCTATGTGTTGGTAGAGATGAACAGGTGTTATGACTGGCATAACATCTATTAGGTTTCATCTCTACAGTTCTGAATAGTTTTGGGAAAAACGACAGGAAAGGTCCATTTCCAATCCATAAATTGAAAATGGAAATTATTATGTTTCTCAGTTCCTATCGGGACTACCAAGTTAAAACTGTTTTTTCAAAAATCAAATGCCCACCAGCGTCGATTTTGGCCCCATTGTGCGCCGTTTTTTTAAACCCACCCGTGTTCCTTCCGTTGCCTATGTGCTGGGGCCGCGATATCCCTTTCAGACAAACCCGCGACCCCAGCAGGCATTGGTCCTTCCGGACCCCGTCAGTTGTTGCTGACATCCCTTTGAGGCGCGCGTGGAACACAACGCGCCGTCGACCCGGGCCTGGTCCTTATCGGACGGCGAGCTGCCCATCGCTCACCGTCCGCAGGCCCGCGCCTACGGTGGCCGGAAGTCAGCTTGTGACTCCCGACGCATTGTGCGCCGTTGAGGTAAGAGTCGTACTACAAGTGTAAAGCTTCATGCGCTCTTATGTGCCCATATTAAGACTATCCTCCCATATAACTAAATAAAAAATGAAATTATTATATTAAAGCTAAGCGTATGACACAAAAACGCCCGCTCTCTCTCCAATAAACAGCGCGCAGCGGCCGGCTGGCCGGACTGACAAGCGCCTAGGGTTGCCACCTTTTTTTTGCAGTTAAAGTATTGGTTATAGAAAAAAAAAGTACACAGTACCGTCAACTGCCCTAACTTCGCCTGGCGTCCTAAGTTTGCCTATAATGAAAAATATGTAATATTTTTTTCATGTTACTTGTATGGCAATCAAAACTTTCAGTTTTCATAGAGAGCTTTAAGTTTAGATTGCCATACAAGTAAAATGAACAAGTAAATACATCTTTTTCATTATAGGCAAACATAGGATGCCAGGCGAAGTTAGGGCAGTTGACCGGTATCAAAATAAAGTACAATAATTTTTTATGTAGATATTAAGTTTAAAAACATTTTTTTATTGCTTTTTGTATCAAATTAATATTTCTACTAAACAATTGCACAACATCTTTACAGCCTATATTTAAATTAAAGTAAATAACGAAATTATTTTTTATCACATTCAGAGACGCTTGTTTCTTCCGTCTCGCCATTTGCTATTCATCACAGAAAAAACTATTTCTTTAAAATGCATGAATTTTCTGAATTTTCAATTATGTTAACAATATTATCAAATTCTATAATGCTCTTTAAATGTATATTACCAGGTGTAAATAATCAGTTTGTGTTATTAAAATCAAACCATTTATTCAGGTACCTAATCCAGGGCTTCGTCAATAAATAATAAAAAAATCCTGTGAATTTTCTAGTCAGTTCCGGTGAAGATAGCAGTTTTCTTTTCAAAATCTCAAAGAAAACAAATCATGCGAAATAAAGTATTTTCGTGTACTTTATTGTTCTCATAAAGTATAGAGTACAAATTACCTGAAATAACGTACAATACTTTATTATAAAGTACGGGTGGCAACCCTACCGCGCCGCCCCCGCTCATCGCGCGCCGTCCCTTGATCACTCCGTGCGTAATATGCGGAGCTAATGTCAGATTGATTGAACGTTATTTGATTATTTACGTCCGAAACTAAATAAAATACGAAAATTCTAAAAACGTACGTCCTGTAGAGTTCCTATTCCTTATCTCGTCTAGGTATTTACTTAACTAGTTTTTGCTCCATGATCACATCGTACTCTGTTCTACCGATAAGTCGAAAATACGTTATAAACTTGAACCTTCAGCAAGATACAGATGATTCTGAAAAGGTAGCCGCTTTGGGAATATTCGTGTTTCCGACGTAGCGCCACGGAGTAACCAAAAGGGCCCCCGAGATGGTGATTCCAACCTTACGTGTTTGATGAAAGCGTTTGATACCGGTTTGAAGGTCCATCAAACGACACTGCGCAGTTTGGTCTGTAAGCCGCCGTAATCAAACTTGTGACGCAGATAAATTATAAAATGCCCTTGAACGAACATGGATCGCGATTTTCTTAACATTATAATCTCCTGCTTAAAATGTAAAAAGAAAAGAAAAAGTATTTGTTCCAAAGAATGGTACAAATTAAGATATCGTTTCACACATGAAAATCTACAGAGAGTGTTAGAAACTACAAGAAGACCTTACTTAGAATGGATGAAGGTTCTTACAAAATCCAGTGCAAACTGAGCCGTGTTTGTTCTAACGCCTCGGAAGACTATGAAACGGGTACACTACATAAATACGAAAAACTGTATTCCGTCAGTCACAAATACGAATTTCAAAATACCGATTTTCATAATTCCGAATGGTTCAAAATTCCGACTTATCATTACTCCTATTTTTTATAATTCCTAAATTTCAATATTCCTGACGTTTATAATTACTATTCTCAAAATACCGAGTTTCAATAGTTCGAATAACAAAAAGTCCGATTTAATGATAATTCGAAACATCAAAAATACGAATTCCGATTATTAAAATACCGATTAATACAATTCCGAAATTAAAAATTGCAAGCAAGCATGCAACATGCAAGCGGGCATGCAGGATCTCCCTTGTTTCATCGAAAAGAAATTGCCAAATTATCACTTCCCAAACAATTTTCCGCATAATTTCATTTGCCAAATTATTACTTAGCAAAAAATCTCTTCACTAATAATTGTAACGCAAACCTAATGTTTTGCAAGTGAACGTTTAAACAATAACTTGTTTACCAACTAGTACTTTTACCAATTTTTATGTAGTCAAATATTTCAGTTGGGATAACTCATTTTACGAAAAATAAAGACGTTTTATTACATGGGTGTTTTTTCCACTTGGTAAAAATTCTAAACAGGTAATAATAATATTATTATTAACTATTCTGGTAGTAGTTTTTTTTTAGTTAGTAGCATTTTTTTAAATTATTAATCTCGCCTAACTAGTTCAGTTTCGGGTAGCCTGTTTTTTTCCATATTTGACCAAATGAAAATGTGCGTACTAAAATCATTCCAAACATTGCATTGGTATAAAAAAGGTTGCTAAAACTTGTTTGGGTAGTGAAATTTTGGCAAAATCTTTTCGGTGAAACGGCAGGATTCCAGGCATGCAACATGCAAGCAGGCATGCAGCATGCAAGCAGGCAAGCAGCAAGCAAGCAGGCAGCAAGCAAACAGGCATGCAACATGCAGCAAGCATTGTTTCTGTCACGGCCCCGGCGCTGTGGGGTATGGGCGGCCCCACGCGAGCTAATCGTCGCAGATGGTTTTAACGCTCACCACCGAAGCTACGGCAGCCTCAGCCGCGGCGGCGGACCTTTAAACCACCTGCTCCTCAGCTCGCGGGCCGCCTTACCCCTCCGCGACTACGCGGGCTTAAATTACACTCTAGGGTAGGGCAGACAAGACTACGTGAAGTCGGTTTTGCAGCGATTCGTTTCTGTCACAAAATTTTGTAGCACAACATCTTGACTTTTAGTTTATTCGAAGTATTGAAAATCGGAATGTCGTTTTTCGGACCGAGAACCCTTCGAGCATTTGATTCCTCGAACTTATGAAAATCGGAAAACTAACAAATCGCATTTACGACTTTCGGTAAAATAAATTTCGTGATTTTTAATAATAGACATTATAATTTTTAGGTATTATGAAATTCGGATTTTTGAAAATCGGAACATCGAAATTCGAAAAAAATTAGGGATCATGTACATTTTTAACTATAACAAATATCCAATTAATATTTACCAAATCTAGTCTTCCAGACTGGTTTATTACTTTAATTCCTATGTTTAAGTTAACAACTTAACCCTATTATTTTAAAATTAAGAAAAATTGCCATTTTTGTAAATTGTGGGAAAAAGTTAATGTCGCCAATTAAATGGCAAAAAACGCCAAAAAGGAAGATTTTTTTTATTTTTATTGTAAAGATAAAAAAAAAAAAACTGTGTTTCCACCATTGACACGAATCACAAAATCACTTTCAGGAATGGCCTCCCACGTTCTTTCTAACAAGTCAAAAAGTTGTTGTGGGGTATGGACGGCATCCATAATCGACAGAGCTTTTCTTTGGAGCATATCCCATGCGTGCTCAATTGGGTTGAGGTCTGACCTGGAACCAGCTTGCAACATTCCGACGGCTCTCATCATCTCTTCTCGTGTGATGTCGTCGCTTCATATCGATGTATTTTTTTTCAGTTCCGATGCAGAAATTGAAAATTGTAAATACACTATTACACAGTTTTATAGGAATCCTGATTGACAGTTGATTTTCTATTTTTAATCAAAATTTTAAGAAAATTCTTTATTTAAAAAGTAAAAAAAAAAAAACCTCAATTGCGGTGATACTCTAAAACGTACTTGATCCCTGGACACTTTTGATGTGTGTAAGTTAGTGTTTGCATGGTTGCAACAGCTCTATATTAGATTTCATCATCGCACGTTCTTATTTCTGAAGATGGATGATGACTGCCGTATTGCATACTTTTTCTGGAAGATCTACTTATAAGTAGACAAACCTTTTGCAATGTCCATATATTAAGTTATTGCAAAAGGTTTATTTTAAATTAGCAAACCGCCCCTTGCTTCACAAGGTTTTTTACTATGGGCTTTGACAAAACATCCAGATTTCTTTATTTTATGTTAATGTATTGTAGGTACCTATATATTCTCCAAATTATGGTTAAAATCGCGTCAAAATCCGTTGCGCAGTTTGGAAGAACAACACGGTTACACAGGTTCTGAGTTACGCTGTAATCGATTTGAGCGTGCTAAAACCCGTACCGAATTAGCGTGAGCTCGATAACGATGTCCCGTAAATCGTCATAGATGACGTCATGACATGCGCCATCTTGCGATAACACCGACCATGCCCTAAATTATTATCACCGTGCTGTCAAAAATGACAGTTGTGCTGTTTTGTTTTGAGTCGCATTAGCTATAAACTAACGTGGCATTTTAGAAATTATGCTTCTGGCTACCGTCGCCACTTAACCAAGGAAGAAGCAGAAGAAGAAAGGAGATCATCCATTCTGGGATACTTTTTTTGGATCAATAATAATTTATTACATATTTTGAAAGTACTCATAGAAAGCATTATTTTACACTACGGCGTCAAAGTCGAGAACAATTTGGTTTCGGAGATATACAGGGTGTTCGGCAGACGGTTGAACATACGAAAATGGTGGATCCGTGGTACAGGGTGTTCGGCAGACGGTTGAACATACGAAAATGGTGGATCCGTGGGGCCGTCTGCTACTTGTTTAGGCCCAATAACGAGACCCTTAAAAAATCCTTGTGGCCTGGGTCTTGTTATTGATTGGGCCTCAATCAGGTAAGAATTGGAACGTCGGCGACGGGTTTTTTAAAATTATTTTGGTAGTACCTACAAAGGCGCTGCATTTTACGGTAAAAACCTGTCTTAACCTAGCACTCTCCTCCCGCGCCCCTTCCCATAGGCTCCACCCCACACTAGACAATAGATACGCGTGTCTTGACTCCGTTCAGCCACTCTCATCCGTCCCGACAAGAGCGTCGCTTTCGACAACCCTGACAAAGTCGAATGTCTAGCCGACAGCTTAGAGTCCTAATGTTCTCCAAGCTCCCAACCAGTAGGTAGACGAAGCGCACCTTGATAAGGTTGATGCGGAAGTCGAATGTAGAATGGATGTACATCTTCAGCTTCACCCGTTGAAGACCCTGATGATCCTCTGCCTCCCGTCACTGTAGACGAAGTGCACGACATGATGAAAGGGCTCCACGCTTGGAAAGCTTCCGGTTCAGACGGTATCACCGATAAGATGTACAAACTCCTCCCCGCTTCTCTCATTATGCTTATGACCGCCATCTTAATGGCGCGGCGCCTTGAACAATAATATCTTTCCGCAAGCGTGGAAAGAGGCCACCGTTATCGGTATCCCTAAGCCAGGCAAAAGTCTGAGCCCTAAGTTACCCTCCCATCAGTCTCCTTAATGTAGGACTCGGCAAAATCTACGAGAGGCTTATTTCGAGCGAGGTAGTTCTCGAAATTTCAACTCTGTCTGTCGTATCCAGGCGCGACACTCGAGGGCGAGGGCAAACTCGATTACGTCATTTTTAGTTAAGGGCGCGTTTGCAAATCGGACAAAATTATGCTGTTTTTCGGTAGATTTTGTGACAAAACTAAACCGAATCAAATATAACTAATAACTACCACATATAGGTTGGTTCTTCATCTTCAAATGATAGGAACTTTTTTGTTCAAAATTATAGTTTTTTATATTGTAAAAACGATTTTCCGTTGCCATTTTCCACAAAATTAACGTTATCGGGTTGAGTTTAGGTACATTTTTTGTTCTATTATCAATATATTTTAAGATTTCTAAAAATACTATTAGTAGGCAGACATGTTCAATTTTAAACCTTAGGAAAAAAATGTTTCAAAATGTCACAAATAGCCGCAAAAAAAAAAAAAAAACGATACTAACTTTTTCACATATTTTGCTATTACGGATGAATCGTAATCGATTGTATTAAGGGATATTTTATTTTTGGTCTGTTTTGATTTATTTCACAAATATTTCGAAAGAAACCTCAGTGTCAGTCCGCGCTTGGCCGCTGTCGGTGGTGGACCCTGTGTTGCCTTTTTGCAGCGGCTCGTGTGGAAAAAGATCGTTGTACAAATACAAAATACACTCCACTCACACACTCCATCTAGTCCGGAGGTAAGATCTCATCATAACTAACAAAACGAGCCCAAACTCGTCACACCTAGTTCTACTCGTCGAGGAGTTCCAGTAGCAGTCACCGCAGTACACCTTCAGGTCATTCCATCTAGTCCGGAGGTAAGATCTCATCATAACTAACAAAACGAGCCCAAACTCGGCACACCTAGTTCTACTCGTCGAGGAGTTCTATTAGCAGTCACCGAAGTACACCTTCAGGTCACTCCATCAAGTCCGGAGGTAAGGTCTCATCATAACTAACAAAACGAGCCCAAACTCGGCACACCTAGTTCTAATCGTCGAGGAGTTCTAGTAGCAGTCACCGAAGTACACCTTCAGGTCACTCCATCAAGTCCGGAGGTAAGATCTCATCATAACTAACAAAACGAGCCCAAACTCGGCACACCTAGTTCTACTTGTCGAGGAGTTCTAGTAGCAGTCACCGAAGTACACCTTCAGGTCACTCCATCAAGTCCAGAGGTAAGATCTCATCATAACTAACAAAGCAAGCCCAAACTCGGCACACCTAGTTCTACTCGTCGAGGAGTTCCAGTAGCAGTCACCGCAGTACACCTTCAGGTCATTCCATCTAGTCCGGAGGTAAGATCTCATCATAACTAACAAAACGAGTCCAAACTCGGCACACCTAGTTCTACTCGTCGAGGAGTTCCAGTAGCAGTCACCGAAGTACACCTTTAGGTCACTCCATCAAAACCGGAGGTAAGATCTCATTATAACTAACAAAACGAGCTCAAACTCGGCACACCTAGTTCTACTCGTCGAGGAGTTCTAGTAGCAGTCACCGAAGTACACCTTCAGGTCACTCCATCAAGTCCGGAGGTAAGGTCTCATCATAACTAACAAAACGAGCCCAAACTCGGCACACCTAGTTCTACTCATCGAGGAGTTCCAGTAGCAGTCACCGACGTACACCTTCAGGTCATTCCATCTAGTCCGGAGGTAAAGTCTCATCATAACTAACAAAACGAGCTCTAACTCGGCACACCTAGTTCTACTCGTCGAGGAGTTCTAGTAGCAGTCACCGAAGTACACCTTCAGGTCACTCCATCAAGTCCGGAGGTAAGATCTCATCATAACTAACAAAACGAGCCCAAACTCGGCACACCTAGTTCTACTCGTCGAGGAGTTCCAGTAGCAGTCACCGAAGTACACCTTCAGGTCACTTCATCTAGTCCGGAGGTAAGATCTCATCATAACTAACAAAACGAGCCCAAACTCGGCACACCTAGTTCTACTCATCTAGGAGTTCCAGTAGCAGTCACCGAAGTACACCTTCAGGTCACTGCATCAAGTCCGGAGGTTAGTAAAAATATAAAGAACAGTACTAAAATGTTTTTTGTAGGTACCAAGTAATATAAAGACATTAGAAAAAAAAACAATTTTCCAAAGTATCAAAATTAGTTCACTTCGCTACTATTCCCGCAGCTAACCGAGCGTACACTTGTGTGTGTGACCTGTGTCGACGTAGTAGTTCGATTCTATACCTATCAATTTTGCAAACGCGTCCTTAAGAGTATTAATTTTATTAGTATACTAGTAAAATTAGTAAGTAGTTAGCAATTGACTCTGTAACAATAAACTCCCGCAGTGTTTGAAGACTAAGGTCTAAAGACCAGTGCCTGGTTAAAACCAGTGCGTCCTGCTCGTTATGACATGCGGTGCCGAAACGTGGACACCGACAGTCGGGCTAGTCCATAAATTCAAGCTCGATCAGAGCGCTATGGAGCAGGCTATTCTCTGAGTTTCTTTGAAGGATAAGATCAGAAATGAAGTTATCCGGAAAAGAACCGGAGTTACTGACATAGCTTGCAGAGTGAGCAAGCTGTAGTGGGAGTGTGCTGGCCATGTTTGTCGAAGGACCGACGGCCGGTGGAGCAGACAAGTCATAGAGTGGAGACCGCGCATCGGCAAGCGTAGTGTGGGACACATCCCAGCTACATGGACCGACTACCTTAAAAAGTTAGCTGGGACAGACTGCATACTGGGGAGGGTGGGAACATACTAAGGGAGGTGGAGGTCTGGCAGCAAGGGAGAGGCCTATATCCAGCAGTGGACTATGACTAGGTTGAGTTGATTGAACAATACGCTGTGTAGAAGTTAAAGGAGCAATTTCTCTCGTTTACCCGTATCACAATTCTGCTCCCACGACAGTAAATCTGCCACTATGTATGTCACTAAGAGTATGTCTGTCGGTCACGATCCTATGTACCTGGGTTCGACATCATTACAAGATCACGAGCATAATATGTAGACCTGTATTAAGAATAATTAATAAATATTTTGATGCCTTTGTTTAATTATATTATAATCTATCCATACTACGCCGATTACAGATGGGCTAGCTAGTTAATAGTGTTGTTTGTGGCATGTGCTATCTATCATCCAGTTCAAAAAAGCGGAATAATAATCATACGAAATCTTACACGAAAGGCGGAGTGTACATCATTTATTTCATTTAAAGATTGTTGTATGTCTTTACTCGCAAATGCTTTACAGCGTTGTCGCCATGCAAAGAAATATTTCTACTACTGCCAGGATTCAAATAAAATGTAATTCATTACTGGCCGCAGATTTTTTTTTAATCCAAAATCCTTTGTGGTATTTGGTCGAAGAAATATAAGTTTTGACGTTGAGCGAGCACTGTGGGCGCGTTCACGAGCGTTCTGAATTGTTGACAGCCCTCATCTGTCATAATCATTTTATCGGAACGCAGATTATGGATGTCAGCGCTGTGAGTGATTATGTTCTAATTATGAAAGCGGCCACATACACACGAAAATCGACTTTGTTTTATAAAATTTACTAGCTTTTGCCCGCAGCTTCGACCGCGTGGATGTCGAAAAATATCCCACGGAAACGTATTACCGGGATTTAAAGTAAGGTACCCTGTTAATCCAGGTTATAAATTACCTGTGTCGAATTAGAGTACTTCTAATTTATACAATTTATTTTATATATTTAAAAGTCGGTAATGCCAACAGCATATACATTGTACAGTAAAAAAAATAAAGTGAACATGTATAGTTTAAGGGCAGCTACCTTAACCGTTGTCGCTAGAAGAAAACGGTCTTAGGAGACTGTCCTTAACTTTTTGAGAAATTTTGATCTGGATTCACAGATTTTGAAATAAATGTACAGTCAGCAAGAAAATGGGCAGTTTTCACAAAAACTTTTTTTGATGCCAATCGATCCTGTTTCATATAAGGATCAAAAAACTTTATTGGACCAACTGAGGTTTGAGTACTAGAAAAGTCGGAAAACGCAAAAAAGTTTTCCCATACATTTCGTAAGAAAGAAACTCCAACAATACTTTATTATGATAGACAGACTAGCCAAACAGAAACAAAAATTTAAACTTCGAACGAATATGCGTTACAATTTTATTTACTATAAGAACAAGATAGTTTGTTGCTTGTGATGTCCGACGTTCTGAGAAAAACCAGCCAAGTGCGTGTCGGACCACGCACAATGAAGGGTTCCGTAGTTGGGATGAATTTATCGCAAAAACAAAGTTGTAACAGTGTAGTAGAAAAACATGTTCTCCCATACATTGATATACGTCACGGTCAATTCTCAGCAAGTGTAAGTTTGTAAACGATTTTCGGACTTTTCCCTATACTTGTGTTATTTGACCTATCTTCTTGCCAAATTTCATCAGTTAAGGTTAAGTTAAGTTAAGGACAGTCTCTTAAGACCGTTTTCCTGTAGCTACAACGTTTAAGGTAGCTGTCCTTACTGCCCCATCTCAAAAATCCACCCTGTATATGCCTAGACCAATTACAGGTGTACACGATGCTCACATACAACAACGCAACATTTAAGATAAGAGTTACATTGCAATGACTTATTACGTCATTCAAATTTCACTGTGAATGTCCTACCATAGGCGCGGGACATACACAAATGGCGAGTGGAGCGGGCGTGGCGACGGAGTGGCGTGAGCGTTGCGCCGCCTGTTTCATATTTCATACAACCTCATTTTGTATAGGTTGTACAGGAACGACGTGACGCGGAACATATACACAACGCCCGCACCGCACCGTCGACTCGCCCGCGCCACGCCTCTTGTATGTTCCACGCTACGTCGTTCCTGTACATTTTGTATGAAATATGACACGGGCGGCGCAACGCCCGCGCCACACTGTCGCCACGCCCGCTCCCTCGCCACTTGTGTATGTCCCGCGCCTTTAGGCTGTGTCGTCGCAGAAACAAGTTTGCAATTTTTTAATCGGTTTCGACTCTTTCTCGTGCGCCTGAAAAGTCAGTGCGCAACATAAATGGCGCCACAATTCACCAGTAACTAATAGATATGAGGGGTAATCAGTCAAAATTTTAATTCCAGACCGCCCAGCAGCTCCTGCGGCAGAATGGGTCCGACATATTGAGGAAAAAAGGATCGCTGTGGAAGAGAGGTCATCACGTGCTTTGGAAGGCATACAGGCCAACACTGAATTCTGTGCGAATGCACTGCAAGGAATTCATATTGCGCAGGAGAGAATGAACCGAACGTTGCAAGGCATACAATGTGCGCTAGAAGCATCGGCAAGAGCCCTTCAGGAAAGACTGAGCTAGCATCAGTAAATAAAAACCCATTGTTCAAATTTATTTTATAGTTTTTATTTAAATAGTGAATTAAGAATAAATAAGTACTGTTTGATTACAAATTATCTTTTATTACTTACATAATTAAATGATGATTGCTCGCAATTCATTATTGCTTCAACCCGCATTTAACTATATTTATATCCTTAATAGAAATGTAAAATTAAACAAACGTATATGAAACGCGTCAAATTTCAGTTTCAGATTTGTGTAATTTATTTTTCAATTTTACAGTTTCATAATGTTAATCAAACAAATATTGTTGAACAATTTAGTTGAAACTGCCAAAATACAGGTGAATGTGTTACTAGTTCCCTTTACTGAGTGATTGTGTATTTTAATTGTTTATTTCATTTTCAAATGGATTGAAATAGCCCTAGTACCTACCTTTTCAATACTTTATGTTTATTACAACACCTTTACACTTACTAGACCGGGCACGATAACTTAATTGACATAACTAATCATTAAGATAACTACTTAGATTTATTTTACAACTATTCATTTTTAAGTCCGAACAACGTTTAAAACTACATACATAAAGTCAATAAACTTAAATTTTACCTGTCACGTTTATCCAATATTGACAGTAGTAATAATACAGTATCTTAAATTCACTGACAGAAAATGCACATACAGCCTAGAAGCATTAAATTATGCGCAAGAGTTCCTTTTATAGCGAAAGTAAGCACTAAGGATTCATTTCAAAACGTTTGTAATTTTTGCCGATGGGAGATCATACTAGTGCACGTGGCTTGTCCAAAAATAAAATTAGAATTAAATTCTTAGTACTTACAACTAAGCCAAATGTTGGCGTTATTTATACAATGCAAAATATACCCTATGTCTATTTGGATAAAATTTAAAATAGTATGCCAAGTGGTAGCATTAGAATTGAGCCTCAAGGTTCATGCCACCAGCACGCGTACTACACCAGCACTGTTTCTGCGGTGGGCATGCTACGCGTCCTGGGGTTAATGCTCCAGAGAGAGGAAACTCTTGACTATAGTCAGGAGTTTTCTCTCTCTGGAAGTTCTTTCTCCTCTCTCTGGTAAGTACCTACACGCTGAGTCCGTTAATAATAATAATACATTATTTATTTCTAGTTCAAGACAAGTATACTTACGTGCTATGTTAGCATAACTGTAACATCTATTTTACATAATATGTATAACATCTCATACTTACTAACTATGAATTGAAAACAAAAAAAAAGAGTTAAGTTCGAGAATTTTATGAGACATTAGATATAATTTTAAATACTTCCACTTTTTTGTTACAACACTTTTCCATTTCAGTAACTTTGAACGAATTTTGAATTTGGATTCATCTGCTGGATGAGTGCCAAATGAGTGCAGCTGAGATAGTGAGATCAGAGTGCTAAGAACATGTTTGTAAGATGTTGGCAGAACCATTCCAGCGGTGATTTACTGGATTTGTTTTCTCCTCTACCTACCTATCGTTATTTCTCCTGACAAAGTTTATTCTGTTTACATGTAGGTATCTATGTACATATTAGTATTTATTCTTTTTCGAGTTATCTATCCCTTAAGACCTCGCATGTTTTGTCTCTGCATCACCCTAAGGTTGAGTGGTAGAAAACGCCTTAAGTCCGCCTTGCAGTATGTTTTTACTTGTGCATAAAGTTTTAATAAATAAATAGGTAAACAAAGGATGTGTTACGCAAATGGATATGTGACCGAAAAGTTGTATGGAAATCGATTGTCATGGCATGGGTATGTGATATGTATAATGTAAATTGTAGTAAGGATATATATGATAAGTGTTGAGAAAGAAAAAATGAACATGAAATTGTGTGAAAGCTGATATGGCTAGAACAGGGTCGTCCATTCACGTGATGTTTTTAGCAACTTTTTAACCCCCCCTCGCCCCTGGTGATACGTAGTGAGGTTTTAGACTAATCCCTCCCCCCTACCAAAAGTCACGTGTATTTTTTGGTGCAAAGTATCTGAAAAAATTATAGAATAATTTATCTATAAATACAAAGAAATTAAGATTTAATTTTTATTTGGGGGGCCGCTTTTCGGTTTAGAAAGCGCGTTAAACGAAAAAATTATACACGTGATATCTGAATACACCCTTGTGATATTTCGTAATTTTTTCCGAACCCCTTTCGAGTCTGACGTAATTTATTGACGACCCCAAAGGGGGGGGAAATTGAGATGACGACTAATAGAAAGTGCAGAGCAAATAATGACAACGATGATGATGTTAGAGCATTGTAAACGGGATATCGGCGAGGTCGATATGACTTTTACATGTGGGTAGCTTTAGTCTTTCAAATGCTTATATTTTAAAACTATAATTATGATTATTGCTATTAATACAACCACTCCCCCAATGCTTAAAGTAATAATTACGGGTTGAGTCATCACAGAAGCGGCTTGCACAGGATCCTGAAAATAAATAAATTGGTGGATAACAATTTACCAACTGCCGTTTTTATCGCACATTAGATTTTCAACGCGCCGAGAGTTGAAAATACGGAACGTGATGAAAAATCGTAGCGAGAACAAATCACTCGTGCATACGGGGGCTTAGGTGTTACTAATCCCAACTAGGCTAAGTTAAAGTCAAACAATTTATTTCAATTAGGCACTTTTGAACGTCAGTTTTACGAAAAATTTAATTGATTCTGGTCGCGCTAACTAGCGTAGTGCGGCAAAATCCTTTCGTGGCAAAATCTCGCACTGAAATATGATTGCACACCACCTGCTCGATAACGTCAAATTATATGTCATGCAAACCTAACCTAAGTCATAACTCATAATAGCGAGGTCTGAGCCACTGAGAGAGGAGCTGAGGTCTAGCTGAGCAATAATATTATACTGAATTACATCATAACCAGAGGTTCAATAATGAAAATAATGGATATGATTTTTTTTTGACCTCGCAGAAAGTGTGAAAAGTAGAGCATTCTCCTCGGGTATAAAGGAATCTGCGATGCATTCATCGTAAACACTAGAATCCTTTGTTACGCTCGGTGACAAAAGACACTGCTTTATCCCCTCGTTGAATAATCTACTATTAATGCATAGTTATTTCTCGGTACAACGTGAGGCGATGCCAGTGGCGGATTTACAGTCTTGGCCACCCTAGGCCCCAGGCCATGTAGTAAGTATCAGCTGCCCCTTTCTCAGCACTCATCATAATAAATAAAAAATAAAATAAATTAATTACGTAGTCTTTATTTACATAATGAATTTATTTTATTACCAACTTTAATCGAAATCAGTTCAGAAGTTTAGTTAACTATGATTCGGGTCGCCGCGAAATTCTATGACGCGTTTCAATTAGTTATTTGGACATATTTTTAAATGTTTGTTATTATTGCTATACGATGCGGTGCAGTGCTACACGCCATAATGTGCGCGAACGTTTAGAATATATACTTTGAGTTATGTCTTGTTATCATCAGTGAACTTTTTTGTCACGATTGGCCGCTCCTAATATCTGGCCGCCCTAGGCCCGGGCCTACTAGACCTTTTTTTTTTTATGGTGGGAAATCATCAAAGACTCCTCCCGCTCTGGGCGGAGCGAGAGGGTTTGTCAGACTTTTACTGACTAAAATCCACCCGTGTCCCTTCCGTTGCCTGTGTGCCGGGGCCGCGATATCCCTTTCGGACAAACTCGCAACCCTGGCAGAGGGCCTACTAGGCCTTAGGGCAAATCCGCCACTGGGCGATGCAATGACAAAACCTTATCGCTCGCGCAATTTAGCTCGACGGACCTGTCTGCTTGCTTAACAAATAAGGCATGCAAGTTAAAATCCACTACACAGTCAGAGCCACTGTATTTCATCGTTGGTTATAGTTTCGCCATCGTGCAGGTCGGTCAATAAGCAATTGGCCGCGCTGAAAGCGTCTGTCAATCGCAAATCAGAGGGAAAAATTTGACATTGACAGCGCCTTAATATCGTAGCAGTATCTAACGGCGATTTACGTAGTTCAATTGTTACCATTGAACATGATCGCATATTATGTTGTGCTCTACAGATCGCCACTCTAATTGCGTGACTTTTAAACACATTCCGAGAGATTTGAAGGAAGGCATATCCATTGCTTCATAGGTTTGAAAAATTCGTCTGCTCAACAACGTTATATAACGCAATGAACGTTGGTGAACTGTCAAAATGAAACCCATTCCGATCAATTGTCATTTAATGTGTGTTACGAAATTACCCCGCCAATCGGATGATTCGATCACATTGTGCGTGTAGAATCTCTGACTGCTACCAGTGTTGCTTTCGGGTCTCCCTTGTTTCATCGAAAAGAAATTGCTAAATTATCAGTTCCCAAACAATTTTCCGCATAATTTCATTTGCCAAATTATTACTTAGCAAAAAATCTCTTCCCAAATAATTGTAACGCAAACCTAATGTTTTGCAAGTGAACGCTTAAACAATAACTTGTTTACCAACTAGTACTTTTACCAATTTTTATTTAGTCAAATATTTCAATTGGAATAACTCATTTTACGCAAAATAAAGACGTTTTATTACAAGGGTATTTTTTCCACTTGGGACAAATTCTAAACATAATAATAATAATATTAATTTATTTTAATTTTTTTTTTTAAATAATGAATCTCGTCTAACTAGTTCAGTTTCGGGGAGCCTTTTTTTCCCATATTTTTTTTCTTTATAAGTAATCAAGTCGTTTCTGGCACTCGCCGGCCGCAGCCGCGGCACCGCTCGCTTCGCTCGCTCGGTTCGTGCGTAGGAGGTCACAGTTTTAACCTAACCTAACCTAACCATTTTTTTTAAATAATTAACCTACTCTAACTAGTTCCATAACTAACTGACCAAACGTTTATTGTCTAAAGATTGTTTGCTGCAATAAATCATTTGATTAAAGACCAAATGGCTAAATGACATTATCCTTGATAATATTCTGCCAAGTAAAAAATTGACCAAATGAAAATGTGCGTAGGTACTAAAATCATTCCAAACATTGCATTGGTATAAAAAAAGGTTGCTAAAATTTGTTTGGATAGTGAAATTTGGGCAAAATCTTTTCGTTAAAACGGCAGGATCCCGTTTTCTCGTTGCTTTCACAACCTTTTAATAAGCTTTAATAACATTTGTCATACTCACATTTCCACCAGTCATAGATGCCATTTTTTCCAAATAGGCGCAATCTGCGAGTTCTCGCTCATAATTAAATAGTGACGTAACGTACTCGCGAGATTCAATCTGGCAAGGTTCTAGAATTTTTTCCACACAGTTTTTCACCCGTTCAGTTGTGTTACATGTTTCGAGCTGTAACAATAGCATATATCTGTTAAAAATAACTTCTATTGGATGACAACAGGAATATAGATTTTATTAAATTAATTTTATAGAGGTAAAATTAATAAATTAAACAGTTAAATAGTCATGGGACATCGACGCGAAACTGTTACCATGGATTCAGTACATGAACCTGAACACTGCGTTAAAAATATCTCGCCGGTTATTAAAAAAAAAATCTGTTTCATAGAAAAGTGATGCACCTACGCGGACATAATGTATGGAACAGCTGTTTAAAAAAAATAACCGACGAAATTTTTTAACGCAGGGGGTCCAGAATCATGTACTGAATTCATGGTAACAGGCTTCGCGTCGATGTCCCTGCCACCCTGTATGTTTTTTTTTATTGGAACATTTGGACGGTTTTTTATTTTTTTCTGCTCTAGACCTCGATCTCGCCGGATGGGAAGCGATGGCTCAGGTCTACGATGGAACCAGCGTGCCCAGAAGATGCCTGTTCACACTTGCTTTGACGGCTGACGGTTTAAGCTTCGTGCAGACTAGCGCGACGCTACTCCGGTTATTGTTATACCGTGAAGTTTTCTTAGAAATTGTATTTTTTTTTATTCGAGTTGCGTCGCGCCGTCCCGTCGCGCTTGTCGCACGGGCCTTTATATGTGGAGGGAATTTAGACGCTGGCAGTGAGTTCCACACTGTGACCGTGTGTATAATAAATGTGGAGCGGAAACGCTGATTACGACTGGTCGGGATATCAACCAGAACACGAAGTGCGGGACTACCAGACTTACTATATCTACTATAAGGTGCCACTACCGTACGTCTGGTAGTCCCATAGTCCGATAGTGAAAGTGAGAAGTTGATTCGATTTGCTCATTTTGCACAAGCACGCGGGACTGGTCCGCATGCGTGGCAAAAACCGCATGACGCAAAAAATTACATTCGAATAGGGATGACGACAAAAAGATTTTTTTTTGTCAGTCTTTGAGATTATAAAAAAATATTTGACACGTATTTCTTCTTTTTTTACGTAATCTAAAGATAACGGCGATACATTGAGCTAAAATGTGCCATGACGTCACGAGTATGCAGATTTTATACATACTAGTGACGGCCTCCACTCCCGAACTTAAAATGCGTTTTATCTCAATATTTTTTTAATAATACGATAAAGTAAAAAAATATGTGTCCAATATTTTTTTATTATCTGACTGACGGACTAATTAGAATTTCATTTGTTTTACCCAGGCATCATCCCTATGAAAACAGCTCTCAATGAGCATCACATTAAATTTTAATACGCGCCAGAAATAAAATTCAGAATAGAGACTTACATTATAATGCAGGTTTGCTTTGCGATACCACTTAGTGTGTTGTCTCTCTTTTGTTATGTTGAAGAACCCCACAATATCTTTCACACAAGTGTTACTTATGTTAACTTCAAAGCTTTTCAGACAAGAGATGTCGGCGTAAAATTCTGGAAAAAGTAAAATATAGGTAGAAACTTGTACGTTTACTAAGGTACACGTAGTTATCTGATAACTGGACACAAAAATACAGTTTTACTTTATTGCATACTACTTTTAAACTCTAAAATACACCTTCAGAAAATAATGTTGTTTTTTTAATTTTGTAGTCGTGTTTTTTATTTGTGCTTAATAAAATATCTTTATGGTATATATACTAATTTGTCTACCACAACCTGCTGTTTGAATCGTCATCGTCAATATTCATCATAATTATTTATTTAAGCTTTATTATACACCAGATTATACATTACAAAAAGAAAAAGTTATACACTACAAAATATACAATGGGCGGCATCATTGGCAGCCTTATTCCGTGTTCCTACCACTGCCGAGTAGAGGCTTCCTCACCTCAATTTTGTGCCATGCTTTCCTGGCCTGCACGAGTCTCAACCACTGGGCTTAGAGCGAGTTTTAATACCTTATTCGATCGCGTTAACGTTCCGTTCAATTTTGTATGGAATAATTGTGCTTCCCATTATTGCCACCAGACGGCGATGCTTCAGTTTCGAGCAGTACAAATTGAAGTTTACCTACGTAAACACGATCGAGCCCTCAGGTCACCCGCGATCAACTTTAAAAAACCATAATTAAAACATAACTTACTCTTAAAAGAGTCGTTTCGTAAACTGAAATCTACAAGTTTTAGGAAGTCTGTCGTGTCCAAAATGGATGAGTTGCAATGCTCTTTCATCGTGATATAATGATTGTCGAGCTTTTTCCCAAAATCAGTTGCATTCTGACATTCTCTGAAAGCAATTAAGTATACTTGATTAGAACAATAGATTAGTTATAAATAGAAGAATCTATGAGAGTCCATTAGATGTTTTCTGTATTGCGTTTACATATCTAAAAAGCGGCCAAGTGCGATTAGGACTTGCACAAGAAGGATTCCGTACCACCGTACAACTACCTATATCCGTTCCTACCGCCGGAGATACGTACAGCGGAGCCTATAGCAATTTTTTTTTTTTTTTTCTTGGAGATGTCCTTATGGATATCCTCCGTAGTAAGAACGCCTAGGCCTTAGGTTAGGTCTAGCCCGCACTTTTACGAGTTTTCTTCGCGCGGTTTGTATTCAGTGTACGAGTACAGCATTCGCAGCATCGCCAGTGCGTGATAATAAAGACGCCATTGTGTGACAGAATCGCGATAAAAAAATTCGCGCAATTTTTTTTTCGCAGGGCGGGCTACGTGTTAAAGCTTGTGCAGACCAGCGCGACACGAATGAAGTTTTCTTAGAAATTGTATTGTTCGTGTCGCGCTGGTCTGCACAAGCCTTTAGTAATAGGGTTACCGTTGGCATCCTTTGGGTACGGAATCCTAAAAACGGATCTACGTTAAGTAGATAACACATAACGTCCTACCTGGTTTCCCCGAAGAGGTAGAGAATATAAATCAATCGATCTGCCTAGCCTTTTCCCAACTATGTTGGGGTCGGCTTCCAGACTTACCGGATGCAGCTGAATACCAGTATTTTACATGGAGCGACTGTCTATCTGACCTCCACAACCCAGTAACTGGGTAATACGATACCCCTTGGTAAGACTGGTGTCAGACTTTCGGGCTTCTGACGACTCGTTACGATTGTCAAAGATCCAGGAATGACAGCCGGGACCAACGGCTTAACGTGCTTTCCGAGGCACGGAGGATTCTCAGTATGTAAAGATGGTCACCCATCCACTGACCAACCCCGGCAAGCGTAGCTTAACCTGATGGATCGACCAGTGCGGCTGTTGTTACTTAGCCACGAGCTCCTCCACGAGGTAGAGAATATAAATATAAAATATAAAAAACTTACCCAGATTTTGATTCAATGCTTGTCTTCATGTGTCGGTCCACAATTTCTTTGAAGCAAATCGTCAAATTTACATTGCTTTCCTACAAAATAAAAGTATTCAGTTATTAAAAACAAGGCCATCAATTTCTTGAAATTCGGTTGGTTAGCAGTACCTAGTAGGTACACACGGCTACACATCAAGCTATACATTTCCAGTATAAGCAGACCTCGCATTGTACGGAAATCCTATACTATGCGAGATCAGCATAAACTGGAAATGTATACCTTGATGTGTAGCCGTGTGTACTAGGTACCGTCAGCAACGAAAGTCGATTAACATTTCGGTTCTTTAATTATTGATCGATCTGAACAATCAATCAATCTGCCTAGCCTTTCCCCAACTATATTGGGGTCGGCTTCCAGTTTTTACATGGAGCGACTGCCTATCTGACCTCCACTACCCAGTTACTGGGTAACACGATAGGTACTCCCTGGTCGCTTGGTGGAGGCACGGAGCTTAGGGGTCTCGATATTTTTATTATGGAACAGTATTTGATAAAAACTAGTATAATAACACAATGGTTATTTAATTCAAATCAAAGCTGAAAATGTGACGTTTCCCATACAATAACTTTATCAGTCTAACCGGATGTAGCTGAATACCAGTATTTTTGGAGCGACTGCCTATCTGACCTCAACAACCCAGTAACTGGGTAATACGATACCCCTCGGTAAGATTGGTTGTCAGACTTTCACGCTTCTGACGACCTGTAACGACTGTCAAAGATCCATGAATGACAGCCGGGACCTTGGGCTTAACGTGCTTTCCGAGGCACGTAGGAGTCTCGGTATGTAAAGATGATCACCCATCCACAGACCAACCCCGGCAAGCGTAGCTTAACCTGATGGATCGACCCCCACTATAGAGTCTATAGATAAATATCGGGAACCGATCACTTTTCCGAATTGATTTTTTTCGAATTTCATTTTACCGAAAACTATTGACCGACGTCTTTTTTGCTATAGGCATTATTTGACATATTTTTAGATCATCGAAGTATCATGTGTCATAGGTATTATTTTACCGAACTATATTTCGCCGATTTACAAAATAACTTTTTGCTATTGGCCGAAGCCTCTTTTGAACTTTTTTCATTTGCCGAATTATTTATTTACCATATTTTCACCACACCGAAACAATATTTTTCAATATTAAATTAAAATAGTGTTAAAAATAACCATGTTTATGTACATCAAACAGAAACCTGTTTTTGGTCAAGTTACAATGTTTGAATAATTGATTATTTCAAAACAACATTGTACTTACCTATAGTTATGGTCGTTTGAGTAAAAATTTTTAATATTTTTTTTTTTTCACTGTGAGTTCATTTTAGGTCAATAACATGGTAAGTAGTTATTTTTACATTGTTACTAAATCGATTATGCTGGTAATTTTTTTTTTGTTATTTGAAATACTATGTTTTTAAGACACAACTGATCGATCCGACCGATCGATTTATCTCATCAAACCAGCGCTGGGGCTCTGTCTCGCATAGGATCGCAGCATTATGCTGAGCGATGGCCGTTTTGCGTGGATGGGACTTGTTTATTTTTTATTTTGTGTTCTTCTTTTGCGTCATGTTTATCGCAAATAAACGTATTTTCTTTCTTTATTTATTTATTTCGAATTACAATGGTTTTTTTGCCATTCCAAAATCGCTCTAATGGTCGTAAGAATACCGCTCCTAAACTGAAAGATACTTTTTTCAATATAAGCATTAATGATATAGTTTGAATACATTGCAAAATGAGTTACAAATTACAATGTTGTTCTTATCAGGTGTCGATTATAGCCAAGCTGGGAATGGCAACTCTTCACAAGAGCCCATACAAAGAAAATTAAAAAAAAAAATTGTTACGTGGGTACTTACATTCACCTGTGGCCTATGACTACATTTTACTGTTTCATTTTTCGTACTATCTGGTGTTACCGCTTGCGCTAGCACTGAAAAGGTAATTTAAATGTATTAGTACAAATTAAGTAAGTTATTTGGTCCCCGATACCACCCTATGACATGTTCTATGTTATGGGGTTTGGTTTCCGCACTTAGTCCTTCAGTGGACCATTGTGCGTGCACCCTATGACATAGGTGTTTATTTAGTCGACAAACGTAGTGTGTAGGGGCGTACCATTGGGCGATTTTTATGGAACATACGCAGCACCCCACGGTTTCACCCGCCCAAGTCTCTATCCCGTGAGAATATCGGGATAAAAAGTATCCTTTTTTTTTTTTTTCGGTGGGAAATCATCAAATGACTCCTGCCGCTCTGGGCGGAGCGAGAGGGAGTGTCAGACTTTTACTGACTAAAACCCACCCGTGTTCCTTCCATTGCCTGTGTGCCGGGGCCGCGATATCCCTTTCGGACAAACCCGCAACCACGGCAGGCATTGGTCCTTACAGACCCCGTCAGTTGGTATAAAAAGTATCCTATGTGTTAATCCAGGTTATAAACTATCTGTCTGCCTCATCCAAATCCTATTAGTCGCTTAACATAAGGATTGAATACTATCGTGAATTCATGCAAGCCTAGTACTTTTTGTTAGGTTAATGCTCAGAAATTGTGCACAACGTCTAGTGATTGAAAATACTATTCGTATCTTGAATTCATGCAAGCCTAGTACTTGTTGTGCCAATTTTCAAGGAATCACGTTGTCCCATACCAACTTTGCCCTCTTTTTTTCACCCCCTTTGGGGTAGAATTTCGGAAAATCCTTTCTTATCGGATGCCTACGTTATACAAAGAACACACCCTCCAAGTTTCAGGTCTCTACGATCAGCGGTTTAGGCTGTGCATTGATCCGTCAATCAGTCATTCAGGACAAAGCATTTTATATGTATAGATATATAAGAAGATAGAAGATAGATTACGACTAATCTGTTTAATTTTGACAGTTCAACAACATTCATTGCGTTATTTACGTTGTAGAGCAGATCTTTTTCAAACTTATTAATCAGTTGATTAGCAATCTATTTCAAAAGGATTCTGATTCTGATTGATCGTGTATTACACAATTAGGGTACAGGTTATTGACTATCTGTGTGCCAAATTTCATCCAAATCCGTTTAGTAGTTTTTGCGTGAAAGAGTAACAAACAAACCTATCCATCCATACATCGTCACAATGTTTCGCGTTTATAATATTAGTACGGTGTTGTAGGTAATGTTTTTTTTCCTGTTTCGGTTTGGGTTTTATATAGGGAAACTTTTCCGTATAGTGCAGAGATAGATACGTTTATAGCTAATTTTAGAATATTTATGCTCGGTAGGTACCTACTCAATTTTGCCCTGAAATATTTAAGTAGACCGAATAATATAACATCACGCCTGTTCACCGAGAAGGGATTGGCAGAGGACCTAACTACCCACACCTATGGTACACCCACATTTCGCAAGTTATTTTTTAAGTCCCATGTTATAGCAGGCGAGATCGATGGCAATAGGTGCCATCAACCGGAACTTTAAGCAACATGTGTGTTGAATTACAATAATTATCCGGTAGAAAGTACCCATAATAAAAACCTAATTGCGTACCATGCCACCCAATAACGAACATTAGGTAGAAGACTGTCCATTTTTCATCAAAGTGAAGAGGAAAAATCTCCTAAACAGCCAACTACGAGTATTAGAGGTAAGTTATTGTAAGTGTCACTTAGGAGCGTTCATCCAAAAAGTTGGCAACGTCGCAAATAGCTGTCTAAGATTTACCTGTACCTTAATTACGTATTACGCGATCGTTTTGAAACAGATTGCCAATCCATTGCTTCATAAGTTCGAAAAAAAATCTGCTCAACAACATAAATAACGCAATGAATATTGTTGAACTGTCAAAATGGCAGATTAGTCGTAATCGTTTACGAAAATGTGTTACGTAATTAAATAGCTGGAAATATGAAGTCCACCAGTATGTACCTAAGTAATAATACTTTTATTATGATACGATGTTAATGCGAGTATGGCAGCCATTTCCAGAGAGGAAGGACGCCAGTATTCTACACTATAATAATGAGTATAGTGTTGTACTATCTAACAAGTCCTACGCAAGGAAATTAGATAATCAAAAAGCAGGGTTCTATGACGTTTTTAGTCATAATTAATGGAAGTGACGGGGTCCGTAAGGGCCAATGCCTGCCAGGGTTGCGAGTTTGTCCGAAAGGGATATCGCGGCCCCCGGCACACAGGCAACGGAAGGATCATTTGATGATTTCCCAACCAAAAAAAAAAAAAAAAAAGGGTAACCCCTGAGCACTTATTACTAAGCAAATATTGTGGTTTAAGTTTAATTGTTGACGTCATGCTCCCCAGCAGCCCCATCACCTGTTTTTCCATTTATGAGTTTATAATACTCTTGTACCCAATATGTACTCAATTTGTACATACTTTAAAAAAAAGTACCTTGATAGGTTTTGAGTACAGACACTTCATTTTTATGTTGCTGTAGAGCATCTCTCTAGCAACCCCAAGTTAAAATATGAAGAAACTTACGTAGATGCTTATTTTATTAACAAAGAAGTGTCTGAAAATAATTGTACTGTTGTTTTACCATTAAATATGCAAGCTGTGACTAGTTATGTCAAGTTTAAAATTCTCGGACTATTGATATAAGCTTCTGAGCAAAAATACATAGCAAAGTGTAAGTATAAGCTTTGCACACATTAAATTGCAATTTTTTTTTCAGTTTTATTCAAAATCCAAACTACGAGTATATTTCAACTTTTATTTCCAAAGTATTTTCATCAAAAATTATCAGGACAACACAAATTTATAATTTACTGTACCTTTAAAAGTTTTCCAAGGTTAACTTGTTTATGAGTAAGATGCCTCATCATATTATTATCAGCCGATATGATGATGATGATGATGAAGGCATACTACTTAGAAAGGTAATTTTCAACACAGACTCCCATCTCTTTCACTCCACAACGCAGGAAGCGTTGTGGAGTGAAAAAAGATGAGAGTTTTAAAGATTCAGAAAAGTGTATTGAGATAGTTTGGACAAACAGAAAGGATTGGCTCTCTTAAGAAATCTTAGTCGTTATAGTATTGATATTTGGCTCTATTGAGTATTGAGTTTGCCGACCACTGGCCTAAACCTTTGAGGATTACAGGATGTTATGTTTTGAGTCACGCTTGTGTTCAGTTCAGAAATAGTAATTTTCCGCATAGGCCATTAGATAATAGAATGAGGACGGGAAATAGTCGACACAAAAATATGATAAAATAGAACTGGAATAAATGTTAAACTCATGTGATTGCATACACATAGCCTCACGCCTTTTCCCATGGGGTAGGCAGAAACTACAGAACGCCATGCGCTACGATCCTTGCATGATTGGTTGGTTGGCTTGGTTGGTGATTGGTTGACCAATATACCAAAATATCACCAACAGCCAATCAAATCACTTGACATGAGATTTTATAACAGATGTTTTTTTTTTTAAGGTAAGGGTATATAAGCACTACGCATCGAATCGCAGCACGTCGCATTTAAATACAAAAAAGTGCGTTGCAGCCCACCATGTACTAAAATGATGTAGGGGGATTTTTGTGTTGCGGTGCGGCCCCGCCAAATGTGCGTCAGCTTTCAAAAACTGAAGATTAGTCTTGGATTGTTATAGAAAGTAAAAATTATAAGTAATTCTACTATATTGCTCATCCTTCATAGTAAGTAAAAAGACCCAACCACCCAACGCACCATCAAGAAAAATAATGGGATCAATGAGAATAGTACTTACAGATTTAAAATAAAATTAAAAAAAGAATATCTTACCACTGGAAACAAATGAGATGAAAATAACAGCTATCACAAATCGACACATGTTTGCGGCACTAAAGCTCATCGCCCACTGACACTATTACAGACTGAGTGACGCGTTCATAATTAACTTATTTATACGCGATATAGTATTCTGATTTTCTTCCTTATATGGTACGGGCGGCAATTCCCATTATTAATCATAATATGCTAAACACTTTTCCGGCATTACATTTCAAACGTATTAAAAGTTTTCCCTATCATCAGTGTGATTGTCATTATAATATTGTGAATTTTAATTTCTGTGATACCTACATAACATCGAAGTAGGTACCTAATAAGGTATTTTATCCACCACGGTGACGATTTAAGATCCGCCCGATAGGCCCGGGCCTATTTGGAAGAAAGAAAGATAATAAATTTATTTGACCCAGGTTATCACTTTCGACTCCACCCAGTTTACATAGAACTCATACGCCAATTGGAAGTGAACCCTCCGGGAGGGCTACCGGCATTACGTTTGCGCTAAAGTTATCCATCGTGGACGGTCAACGGTATTAGGTTTAAAACCGTGTTATAAAACACTGTAAAACAAAGTAAAATTGTGTTTTCATGGGGTCTTGTCGCTGAAAATTCAGCTGCACTGTGCGAAGCGTTGTAACAGATAATGCGGCGAACATGAGAAGAATGCGAAGAGATTTAACTCAACAAGAAGAATTGGTTTCTCACAAATACATACTAATTTACGGCTGTTCATATGACATTTTAAACTTATTGGCGAAATACTTAAATGCGGAAGATATTACTGAGCAGGTCAAATCTGTCATACGATATTTTATATATACACACTTTGCAACTGCAAAATACAAAGAAGCTGGTGGAAAAGCTATTATTATACCGCAACAGGTCAGATGGAACACAATGGCTGACTGCCTTAAACTTTTTTTGGAGAACTGGTATATTATGTCGGACGTATATGCTTAAATAATGCAACTGCTGTAGATGTGTAATTTTTGTTAAAAGTGAATGACATGGCACTAAAGCAACAAGCGCAGACCCTGTTAGTTATTACTCTGAGGCAGACCCTCTACAGAAAACTGGAAAATATAGCAATTACACTTGACATCTCCCAGAAAACATCTTGTTGTATTGGCGAAGTGACTGAAGCATGGATAGAGCTTAAAAATAAGTTCGAAGGCGAGAGCGTGCGGCAGCGTGAGACCGAGTATTCACTGAGTGATTTGAGTAAGCTCAATTCGCGATTTCAAATGGCAATATCTACAGCTCATTTTCAGCAAACTTACACACCCTAAGTACAGGGGCAAAAGCCTCAGTAATGAAGAGATTTCTGTTGCCTTCTCATTTATGCTTATTACAAAGATGCGATGCCCTATGTTGTAAAATACAGGGCAATGACGGATCCATTTCATATGTTTCTATTTGAAGATCATGTTGTAAATCACGTGTAGGTACCTCTAGAATGGTGGTTATCGTTAAAAAGTCAAATTAATGGCCAAACAATGGACTTCGTGACACAGCTCCACATTGCTGTTGCTTCAAGTGCTGGAATTGAAAGACTGTTTTCAACATTTGGATTTATTCATTCCGACGTACGTAGTAAACTTGGTAGGGAGAAAGCTGCAAAACTTATCACAGTTTTTAAATACCTAAATATAAGAAAATATGTGTTGTTTTGTCTCATTAAGATTGTCACCGTTTGAGTTGATTGAGTAGATTAAATAATATAAAAGTGATGGATCTATAGGTGTAGTGTAAGTGCGAAAAAAAAATCAGCTGTTCCCTACATTTATGTTCGCTTAACTCGTCGAAATGTAGAGAACAGCTGATTTTTTTTCGCGATTTCAGCGTTGGTCCCATAGTGAAAGTTGTTCATAATGATGAGTACAATGACCCCTTAAGAGGTTTAGTGTAAACAAAAACTAAGGTTGTATACAGGTTGGAATTTGGAGATGAGGCAGTAAGAGCAGGTCTTGGGAGACTGTCCTTAACTTTTTGAGTAATTTGATCGGCATTCAAAGATTTTGAAAGAATTGTACAGTCAGCAAGAAAATGGGATAATCTTTTTTTTGTTTATTTTCGGCCGGTCCACCTGATCTCATCATCATCAGTTACTGACAGACGAGAGAGGCCACACTCAGATTTTACATCGCTAGCAACAATTTTATCGGTTGTCAAAAACTGTGTGTGAATGTGAGATTTTGAAATCGCCACCTAAGCTACGGTTTCCTAGAAAAATGGTGGGCGCTCTTGACGGCCGCAGTGACGGCTGTCATGAAAATAATGACAGTTGCAAAGATTTAATTCGCGTCAAAAAATATTCGCATTTCTGTTTCGTTTTGACACCTCTGACACATAATGACAGTGACAACACTTGTTTGGCATGGAAACGCTATTTAATATTGTGTGAGCTCACTCCTCTCAGTATGCAATTGACTCTTCTTGTGACTGAGTACGGCGAGGGCAAATCTAGTGATTTAAATCTTTAGGCACCATAAAGCAAACTCCACCCAGTTTGCTTTATGGTGTCAACAACGATCTCTAAGAAACCCTCAGAGTAATAACTAAAGCAAAGAAACCACACCAACTTACTTTCATATTTTTTTTTTTTTTTTTTTTTTTTTTTTTTCTTGTTTCAGTAATTATTAATGATAATCTGGCAATTTGAGTACTTTATGTGGCCTACCCAAATGTCCTTTCTTTGGTATTGTTCGTCGAGTCGTTGAACTCCTTAAGTTCTGAGTTGAGCTACACGATTACTGACAAATGCGTGCACTGACTGGACAGGTCCACTCAAATCTGTATAATACTTTCCTCAAAAGACCATTCGAGACACAAATCTACATGGTCCTTCAATGATCTGACCAAGACTATTTCTGGGTTTTATATACACATTGACATTAATGAATTTTATATATACAATGACATGAGTATTTACTTTTTAAAGTATTATATTGTTTTAATAATTGTGAATGTGAAGACTATGTGGGTCATTCCTTTTATTTTATTATTTAGTTTTTATCACGGTCTGGCAGCTTGAGTAATTTATGCGGCCTACCCAAACGTCCTTTCTTTGGTATTGTTCGTCGAATCGTTGAGCTCCTTAAACCCTGAGTTGAGCTGCACGGTCACTGACAAATGCGTGCACTGACTGGACAGGTCCTCTCAATCTGTGTGGTTCTTTCCTCAAAAGACCATCTCAGACACCAATCTACATGATCTTCACATGATCTGACCAAGATTATGTCTGGACTTTAAAAGAGACTGTGACCTTTGAGTTTGTTTCGGCCTTTCTTCTCGGAGTAGTCAGATAGGAAACGCCGACCTCATCTAGTTTAAAAAATATGATTGACGTGTAAAAGTGTTTTGTCCAAACCTACTTACAGAAATAAAATCATTTATCATTTATCATTTATCATTTAACGTTTCAGTGACGTCATTCGGTGTAAATTGTGGACGCTACGTGAGCGGTCACCAGTCTTCTAGGAAACCGTAGCTTTAGTCGCCGGTGACTAAAGTCGCTGCGTGTGTACCTAGCATAAGCTGTAGGTAACCATAGATATTCTCAATACTTGTCCAATCTCTGTAGTATAACGAATTGTATTCAAAGAAAAAAAAACCCTCTGACATTCAATGAAATAATTTTCATAAGTCTAATTTGAAATGATTAAATACGGCAAAAATATCTAATTTACATCGCATAAAATGATCAAAATTTAGAGTATAAACAATTAATACGAAAATAAATACGTAAACATTGCATTCTAGCTGCCTTGGGTGAGACGTGAAATTTTAGTTAATCGTTAGACATGGAATACGGCAAAAGAAAATCTATCAATTACTGCATAAATGAAGTTACTTTAAAACAAGCCATTGGGGAAAGGGGAATAAAAAAGTTACACAGGTATCTTTGTCAAAATGCCGCATGTTCACGAAAACCTTTTTCTGGTTCTTTAGACAAACGTTATCTCACCCATCCTGAAGGCAGAATAAAATATAATAAAAGAGAAAAACCTTATGATTTAGTTAACATGCAGGGGGACTCCAATACAACCAAACAAAGGAAACGTTCGCCCAGCAACAAAAAAAGGAAAACAAATGCTTACCTTTCGGAACGTGTAGGAAAAATCAATCATATTGACACAATAGCACAAACCGATGGAGTACCCGGAGCAAAAAATAAAAGCACCGGAATTTTTAAGAAAAAATATATTTACACGCAATCAAAAGAAAAACATGGTGTTGAAGAAATTGACAATTCTAGAAATATCAAATACCTGAAACACTCCAAGCAAAAAAAGAAATTGGAGGCCACACCATGTCGATGTGGTGTAGATTTTTTTTTAAATCAACACGAAATTTCAGAAAATAGGCATCCTAAAAAATCTAGTATATGTACGCGTCGAAGTAGAACAGTATGGCCTCTAAAAGTAAATGAAGACTATGAATGCTATGATGCTTCAAATAACATCAAATCTAACAATGAATATAAACAGAATGAAATTTCTAAATTACCAAAGAAAAACAAAAAAGTATCAAGTATCCCGCAAAAAGAATATAAAGACAGTAATATTTGTGCTCAAGCATTTAATGTAAAGAGAGATTTTCATTGTAGTTATAAGGAAAAGCCAGGTGAATGCACGTCTAAAACTTGTGCTATTCATAAGATGTACAACAACACACAAAGTAAAAGTCTGATGGACATTAAAAAGATTAAGAGTATAATAACATGCATATGTTATAATTCAAAAAAATTGTTATCGAGTAAAAAGATACTTCATAAATCAGTAAATACCGAACCTGGTGCTTACAAAAAAGATATTAAAGTCCAAATAATGGATAAAGGAGATAATAGTTATGAGCCAGAATGTCAAAGGATTTGCTTCATAAATAAAATAGAAAACAAGAAATCACCAAAGCAAGCAGAAATACGCGAATGGGAAGATGAAGTTATCGATATGAATGTGTCCCCAGAACACAAATTGGCGGGTCTCAGTCAAAACAATAAAGGGAAACCAACTTGTATTTTTCCTTGTAACACAGCACATATTTCCCCTTATAAAATAAAAAACGAGAAGTCACCCAAGAAAACAGTAATACGTGAACGTATTAAACTCTCAAAAACAGCTGGTGATCAAACAGGAGAACCATTAATCAAAATAGAAGTTGGTGCTATTGAGAGGTGTGTGTTAAACCCTGATGAAATAAAGCACAAACTGACAGATCTAAGTAAAAAAAATGAAGGGAAAAACACTTCATGTAACAATCGTCGAGAACAAGACCTTTCAAGAAATATATGTGAAGGAAGGATTTGTCAAAAAATGTTTAAAGATAAGAAAACAAATTTTAATTGTAAATGTCAGCATTATATAGACATTGGAGGAGAATGCACCGATAGAACTTGCGGTAGTAATATTATTCAAAGAAAATATAATAAATGCTCCACGAGGTGTATTCAACCGAATAAAATGTCTGAACCTCAATTTGAGGTACAGTTGGACGCCAAAAACATGTGCCTTTTAAATTCTGAAGAAATCAATCGGAAAATTGTTGAAATAGAAGCTGAGGCTAATGAAGTTTGCCCTGGTGGAACGTGTGCAGTAGCAAGATGCGAAAACAGAAACTTATTCAAATGCAAATGTGTGCAAAAAAAACCTGAAATTACAGAATGTTCCGAAGAAACATGTGTAGATGAAGAAACTCCAGTTGATCTCTTGTATTATTGGATGTTAAAATTAATCAATAAATATATTTCAAATAATGAAATGAAAAGGGATCCAAACGAAATATCAAAAATAAAATCAATGTTTACTTTTATTTGTGATCGACTCAAAAGAACTTCAGAAATCTGGGATGGCTCAGAAGCCGCTAAACAAACAAGATGTGCGTTGTCAGGTTTAGAGGAGCAAAAAAAACAAACAGTCATTAAATCAAACTATCACAGAAGGAGCGGGTTGAATGTGCCGCTTAATAATAGTCGTCGTGCACGACGGTCTACTAAGGTAAAGCAACCAGCTGAGCCCTCCCAATCATCCTCATCATCGAAACGAAAAGAAAAGGCGCAAGCCAAAAAAAAAAAAAACGAGGACCGGAAGTTAAGCAAAGAATTACGTAAGAAACAAAAGATACATAACAAGTTAATGGCTAAACAAAAGAAGGAAGAAAATAAACAAATAAAACAATTGTCCGAACTAGATGAAGCAGGCGACACTAATTGTTTTTCTGACTTTTGTGTAGGACTTTTCAATGTGGGAATTGGTCTTGCACATTGTCTTCTTTATGTAGTGTATAAAATAATTGTAAGCCCAAAACGAAGTTGCAGATATGCTCAACGATGTTGGAAAAATCCACAGGACACATATGAAAAAGTGCAAAAATGGGCATCATACAAGTGGAGAATCCGACGCTTTCTCATGAGCAGATCAATGAAAGGCTCACGAAGTATGAACATTATTACGGACGAGTTTAAAGAGTCGCGAATGTATACAGCACTTTCTAATGAAGGTAAAACTAAAAAGGAGAGAGAATTATTGGAAGCCCAACACAAAAGACGACAGCGACGAATTAAAAGAAGAAAAAGAGAAGCTTTGACTGGATGCGATAAAATGCTACTGTCTTTGAGGAAAAGACCATGTTTGTGGGTGTACCACATATGGCCAGACTTTTACCCTCGATTTTTGGGTTTGAGGATGGGTTTCATCAAGTTATGTGACATGTGTATGTTTTGCTTAGCTGTTGTGGTTTGGACGCCTTGTATTTTGTGTTGTGAACTGTGTCGTGGCTGCGTGTGCTGTCTAACGTGTGGTCAGTAGCGTTTGTAATACTTTTCAGAAATAAACTCTAAGTTATTTTTTTTTTTTATGATTGGGTTCCCAAAAGATTCTCTTGAAATCCCAAGGGTTTTAGATCAAGAACTTGATACTTCAATGAACCTTCGTTCAATGTTAATGTACGTATAGTATCTTAATAACTTCTCATTTATGTTTATCTACCTGCTGCTTTCTGCCTGCGACTTCATTCACGTGGAAGTCATAAGACACTACAATATACTAAAATCCCAACCACATTAAACTTCCCTGTACATTTGTAGGTTTGGTCTCAGTAGCCAAAATAAACAGTGTCAGGACTGGTGACACATGAGCAAGCGACGTACACTTGTCCATGTGAGAACCAGCTCATCCTAAGGTCGACACCTGCAGCCTACAGTACCAATTTCCCATTGCTAGCGGGCACCACTCTTCCGGGCAATTGTAGTTTTAATAAGTGGCCTGACCCTCATATTCTAATCGAAATCGACTGTCACACAAAAACACGGCCTCACAAAGCTGGGCGCAATGCTGGAGCTGTTATTGCAATATTTTCATACACCCGACACCGTTTTTACGTCAGGTCTGCGGTTGTATTTTTGTGTAGCCAAGATTACTGAGAAATCATATACGCTACCCGGCACACTTTTAATCGACAAAAAAATAGGAGGAGTTTATACTCTTAAATTCGATTGGTTTGCTTTTCATAGGTCATCATATACTTGAGAGCAGTGAAAGCCTAGTGGTGTGACCGTTGGACTGGACTCCGATATTTGAACCCAATATACGCGCCTCTGACTTTTTGGATTCATTGTTTAGAATTGTATAATTATCACTTGCTTCAAAAACGGTGAAGGGTAACAAACATCGTGAGGAAACCGGCATGCCTGAGAGATATTTCTCGACGGCATGTGAAGCCAAGTCAAAGGCCCATGGGCGGTTTTAAAACTACTACACCAGGTTAGTCACTAACCACACGAAAAGAAGATGAGCTTGAACTGATAATAATTTAAAAGCTTGATTTATGTCGACGAGTGTGTTTTCTGTTGATTTGTTCTGTTCTATCGTGCTGCCAGGTGCTCGCGAAATCTTCCTAGTGCCAAACTAGTATCCTAAACCATGGTTTCATAGAAACGTCAATAGACCCTCTTCTTGTCATGGCATCAAACTGGGCCTGGTCCTCAACTTTGTGACGTACCTAAACGTGCGACAATCTAAGAAGCCCGATTTGAAACATTAGTAACTTAGTAAATCTTTAAAAAAAAAACAATTGATTAATAGACATTTTATCAAAAACAAATAAAAATGCATGTTCTCATAATAGCTAGCGTAACAATACATGACAGCCAAGCTACAACGGCTAAACTATAAGAACATAATTGGAAAGCCTGTTTAACAAAAGTTAGAAAAGATCAAACGTGTGGGTTTGGCACTTGGGCACATTTTATAAATACAAAAAAAAGTTTTTCGCTTTAGGCTGCGGGCATAAAGTTTACAAACGCCTTCAAGTCTTAATGACACACATTTTGCACTGAGTTTAATTTTCGAAAAGATGTTCGAATGCCATCCTTTTCTTTTTTCACAAACATTTTTCCTAAGACATTTGTCCCTCCTGATTCTACTACATGATGATTGGATGCATTTGACAGTTACTAGTATATTTTCTTTTACGAATACAACGTTGTCTACAATTACAATCAGAACGTGTCCGACGTCCTCTAATACAACTTGAAAAACGTCTTTTCAGAGGGAATCCACATTCTGAAAAAGTTCTTCTATTTAGGGCCTTACGTCCAAATTCATAATTAGATTGTGTTTTCATGTTTATATTTTTATTTGGAAGTTGTTGTCGATTTTTACATATGTGACGGTACCTTAAAGATTTACCTTTAGTGCGTTGCTTTGAAAAACATTTACATTCAGATCGATTTTTTTTACATTTACTGCAAATTATTACATTCAAATTGCCATGACAAAAACGTTGAATTTGATTTAATAAATAAATTTGACAGCCACAAAGTTGTTTACGAATGCATCCAAAATATTCAGCACATTGTTTCAAAGGTAGTTCACGTAATGTAGCTGATGTTTTTTTACTGTGCTGTTGCAAAGCACATTCACCTGTAGATGGTGTTTTATTACTGTGCTGTTTTATAGGACATTTACATAATGTTGATGATGTTTTATTACTTTTACAACATGGTTTATTATGGTATTTATTACGAAGTTTCCTATATGTGATTTGTTTACTTTCATGTACATTGAGATACCATCCACGTTCTGAACTAGATTTTTCACATTTATTGCAAATATTATGTTCTTTTCTTTCAATTTGTTTATCGAACAAATGACACACAAAATTATTTTGTTTCTGTTTTTGCGAAGTCTTCTCATAATTGTCTTCTTGTCTATTTATGTTTTTGAGATTTCCTAAAGACAACCACCATTTTTTTATATCTGTTTTTTGGAATCGATTCTTTCCTGCAATAATTTTAATCGGAAGATCTTCAGCGTTCTGAATTAGCAAAATTCTTTATTGCATTTTTTTTTATTTCTTAAAATGTTTTCCTGCTGTTTGTCGTTCGTACGAGCGCTACTTTGGTTGCTTTCATTTTTATGATCTGTAGTGTTACTTTGTGTTTTCTGCTTATTTTGTGGTCCATATACTTTTTCGAATTTTCCTACGCGCCGTTCTTTATTAGATGATTGTTGGCATGGTATCTGTTTGCTTTTAGATAAATGATATTTTTGATATTGGACATGACAAGTTTTGTTATTTTTCTCTTTATTGGGAGATATGTATCGTATGTTTTTTGTTCATTGATGAGTTTACGTATTGTAGTTTATTGTTGATAATATGAATACGACTTTTTTTAATAAGTCTCCGTTTTGAGTCTTATTCGAATATTCTAAAGGGTAATTTTTCAATTGCTTTTTCAATAATTCTTGGGCTTGTACATTATCTTGAGAAGCTTCATTATTTGAACTGACCGCAATTTTATTACAATTAATATGGCTTATACCTGAATAATTATTTTTATTCCTTTCGTTTGAATGGTTACTTTTAGTTAACGTACGTTTTGAAATTTTAGTTTGACAATCGGTGACATTCATAGTTGTATTATTAAAATTAATGTTGTTACTATGTGTTTTAATTGGAACCTCATCATTTGTACTTTGCCCAATTATACTAGACCTATCTTTTTCTGAAGGATTATCTAGAAGAGCGTTTAAACGCTTTCTATTTACTTCATTACAATAGGTTTGATTTACTTTTGGACTCCTAGATATGTGCTCTCTCCCTCTATTGATATTTTCATATTGTTTTTTGTTTGCCCAGAATTTAATTTTATTCCTTATACATGCATCCATTACATCCTTAGCGATACGAGATAACGCTTTAGTAAACGTACTGTTGATGGTCTCAGCACTTTGTTTATCGGAATAATATTTCATGGAATTGGGAGTTGTGGTATCGGAATAATATTCAAAATTATTGCTTGAAGTTTGTCTTCCGACTCTTATGGATACCCTTCTCTTTTTATTTTTACTGTGTTTTTTCCATAACTTAAGTTTTCTCCCCGTAACCCAAATATCTTGATAAACTATTGCAGATAAGGTTCTTTCCGTTTTTTCAGAGTTTTCTAGTCGACAATTTAGATTGTCATGCGATTTGCCTGTGTCTAAATAATTGAATGTATTATTCGATATCTTGTTTTTAGCTAAAGTTGACATTGATAATTCATTTGGGATATGTTTATTATCTTTGATCTTATCTAATCTGTCAAATATTTTCGGGCATCTTGCGTATTTTGTCTGAGCGTTTTCATATTTCTCACTCAGTCTATTGTCCTTTTTAATTTCATTCAGGGTCTGGTTTTTCTCGTCACTCTTATTTAACTTTAGTTTACGTTTACCGTGATTTACGACGGTTGAATAACTGTTGTGTTCTCTTAATTTAACTGGCTTTTCTCTAAGTCTTAAACTCGTATCTGTAAGCTGCTTAGACTTTTCGATAATTATATTCTTAATCTTATTCGCAAGGGATATTTTGCAAATTCGAGTTATCGGTTCAATTTTCTCATGATGTTCTTTTGGCTCATCAATGTGTGTGCAGTCATTGTCACCTGCCATACCTCTTCTATGAAGTCCTATTTTGTTGTTTTGCAACATTGCACTTTGTTGGTGCGTTGTTACAAATTCCCTTTTTTTGTTTATGTTCTTATTTATATCATGTGCAGAACTTGCATGAGTTGCGTCACGAAATGGATCATCGCCTTTTTTGAGATAAAATTTTACTTTCATCTTTATTTTTTCACTATGTTTTTGTGACGAAAGACAAGACTTTAATGGAATAGGTTTGTTACCCCCGTGTTGAAAGATCTTATTTTAATAGATTTTCGTACATGTCTATTTCTTATACTTGTGTCTGATAGCTGTTTAGACTTTTCCACAATGATATTCTTAATCTTGCTCGCAAATGATTCTTTTAAGAATGGCTTGTTAATTTGATTGTTTGTTCCAGTTTTCTTATAATGTGGTTTTTGTTTTGACTGTATATCTATTTGTATGCAGTCATTGTCACCTGCCATACCTCTTCTACGAAATCCTATTTTGTTGTTATGTAACATTGCACTTTGTTGGTGCGTTGTTACAAATTCTTTTCGTTTCCTTAAGTTCTTATTTATATCATGCGCAGAACTTGTATGAGTTGCATCACGAAATTGATCTTCGCCTTTCTTGAGATTAAATTTTACTTTCATCTTTATTTGTTCATTGTGACCTTGTGATGAAAGACACGACTTTAATGGAATAGGTTTGCTACCCCCATTAAAAGAGTTGGTCAAATATGCCAAAGATTTCAAATCCTTGCGTCGTAACGAAGTTGGCTGTGATTCCGTGGAGTTTTTGACGCCTAATACACTGGTAGATTTTCTTTCTAAGGTTATTGTTTTTCCTCGTTCATGTGATTTATAGTAATTGCTGCATAATGTTGTTTGGCCCCGTGCTGAAACTAGTCCCGTCATTTTGGTGTTCAATATAAATGGGATTACACAAAAAGTTACTGTGAACAACAGTAGGCTTCAAAGTTTAGATGTCAGTATTTTCATAAATGAGGTCCATTACTTGTCTCAGCACCTGCCACTTCTGGATTTAGTTCCATTATATCTTAGAATAAATAGCCTGAGTTAAGCATGAATTTTATAATAAGTACAATATTTTATTATTCCTAATATTTAATCATCGATATAAAATATGGTTAATCTGAAAAAAAAAAACAAGCATCCGTTGAATATTGATATGTTTACTGCATTCATATAATGAAAATTGAATACAATAATGTGAAGTCAAAGAGATATATTTTTAAACGTCTTTGAGCGAAGTACATACCAATACTATGTTTGAGTTAGAAGATGATACATGATGGCATCTAGACTGAAGATAGGTGATACGACCGCACCCTCTGCAGTTTGCTGAACACAAAACTAATTTATCCAAACCACATTAAGATACATAATATCAATAATAAGTTATTTTCCCCTAAATATACTTAGCACCTTAGCACAGTAAAACATAGAATAGAATAGAATGTCATAGATAATACATAATATTGTGTCAATTGAAGGTGACACACGCCACACTCATCATGGCTGGTCATGGAGGTCCATAGATGTCTCTGATTGTTGACTTGACAAGGCAGTAAAGCAAGTTTTTTACGGGACTTACTTTATCAGGCGCCCGAGGCGACCTCAGAGTAATAACTTATTACTCTAAGGAGGCGACTTAGTGACATTGACAAGGGGCGTCATTGGTAAACATAATTTGTGGAATTGTCGCAAAAATTGTATTTAACAACAAGATGGCAGCGTTAGTTTCGACTTCACCCACGTGCCAAAAGAAACATATATAACGTCATATGTAACGTAAAAAGGCAAGGGCCTTTTTACGTTACATATGACATAAAAATATTATGACGTGTGTGTCATAATATTTAAGCCAAGCACGCCCTACAGACCATTCATACAATTTTACACGGCGCCTGAATCACAGCTTACCAACTGGATGCGCGACTTGGACGTCTGTTATGATTATAACTTGTCCCTCTTCTTCTTATTTTCGTGTGGTTAGTGACTAGCCTGGTGTCAGAGTTTTAAAGCCGCCCATGGGCCTCTGTCTTGGCTTCACATGCCGTCGAGAAATATCTCTCTGGCATGCCGGTTTCCTCACGATGTTTTCCTTCACCGTTTTCGAAGCAAGTGATAATTATACAATTCGCACATTAATCCGAAAACTCACGAGCTGCGTGCCTTGGATTCGAAGTAGACACCTATGACTTGACTGACGGTCACACCACAAGGCTATCAGTGCTATAAACTTGTCCCTAAGTTTTAGAGTTCACTTAGATGGTTTGGTCATGTTATCATAACGTATCTTGCAAGGTGGTGTTTAAAAGTCCGACAGCTGACGATGCGTAGTGATCAGTGAGTTGCGACCCGTTGTCGCTCCTTCGAACGCTGAACTTGAGACGGTGTTGGAGTAGTCATCATCACCTTTCATGACTCATTCATGACTTTTTCTTATACTATAACTATACGAAAGGAAATTTAATGAAACCAAGTTTTACCTATATTATTACGGCATAATTCTCTTTTCGCAAATTAAAAGAAAAACAAAACAGGTTCGAAAAAAAAAACAAGCGAAAAACGTACTTATTCTTTATGCAAAATGGGACAGGGTGGCGGGTTGTCGACATTCGTATTTCTCCGGCGCATGCGACGATGGTGTACCTAATCATTCAGTCCCGACGACCCGACGCCTCACGACTCGCCCGTGCCCTTTGAGTTTTTAAGGTTGTTGTAATATGTTTGGTTTTGTAGGCATTTTGATGAGTTTCTTGTTTTTTTTGTGACAGGACACTTAAATCCGATATTATTAGTTTTAGTTATGTGGTGTGCCAGTTTGTGCAAAATTGGCCGCTTTTACTGTTTTATCTTTTGTTAACTTGAAATAATAAGTGGTGATTATTAAATTTGAGTGATTATTTGAATAAAAACAATACTTCATAGTTTTGGTTAAATTGTTGATACTTAATACGTACAAGTAGTTGCCGCTGCGTGCGCGCCGTTGCCGCCTTTACTGTACAGTAAACTAATATTCTCACTAATATTATGTTTTTTTTCGTCTCAATTTCGTACGCTATTTATTTTGTATGAAAATAAAAAAAATGCTTTTGGAATGATATTATATTATATTAACAGACATAAATCAACTTGTAGTAACCGCTGTACTATTTAATGTTATAACCTCATTGCCCCTCTGTATTATGTAAAGAAAACGAAAAAATCTATATACTATAATTTATTTGGAAAATTTCAGTACAATTCTAACATTAACAATGTTTATGAACATATTTAAGATTATTTTAAAATATGCAGTCAACTAAGGGTTAGGTACAGTAACAAACACTGTTTCGATTTACCTAAATGAATTGGTTCTACAAAGTAAAGTCGACCTCGTAGTTTCTGTATCCTTTATGACAAAAACTCTCAATGAACTGAAACTTCACTATGGTTGAAAGTATGTAACTGTCACATTGGTCTTAAAGCAACGTTTTACGATGCGCAAGTGACATTCAACCTTAGGGTGGTTACGCAATTACGAGGCCGACTAAACTACCGATATATGAGCTGTTATATGAGGGAGAATATTGTGAAATGTACATATACAAGATGGCATGTGAAACAAGGTCTAAAGCAAAATTTCGTTTTTTTTTTAAAGAAGCGTCTCTTCAAGGTCTGCCCAACTGATTGCCAACTTTCTTTTTTAAGAAATAAAATGTAGAGGCTTCTAAAAAAATCTTTGGACCTCGTTTCGTGGCCCACCCTGTATTTTACAATGCCATTTGTACACGTACGCTCTTTCACGAGGGATGCAGAACGTACAAGACCTAAGCTCTGCCTTTGCCCTCCACTTCAACATATTTAAACGAGCTCTCATTCATGTGCGATTTTTATTTCATGCGCGATTTTTGTTTCATGCATGATTGAACGAGTATGTAATGCCGGTTAATAAGATTAACATTAACATAACACACAAAATAACACTTCTTGAGACGAAAGTAACTTATTGCCAGTAGATACGTAAGAGAGTACAATCAACAAAGGCATTACACAATATATATATAACTGCGTCCATGCATTTGAGAACCGCATTTGAGCCACAAGCTGTGCCTTCAATTCCTCTTAATATATGTGACGTATACTAAATTAACGTGTCTTCTAAAATCAATCTCTGTTGTGATTACATTTGTCTACTTAAACTAGATCATGATATTCATGATAAAATAAGGAATCTCAATATAAATACTACTATTGACAGTGCTATAATCCATGGAATCCAACTCATATATGCCAAAAAACGCATACCGAAGCGAAAAGATTGTTTGACAAAATCGGTAAAATGTAAAAAATGAGGATAGGCACGTGGGAACATTTTGTTTAAGAATAAAAAAGGTGGCTTCCGCTTGAATGTATCGATGTAAAACTCCATACGAGTATCTTTGTTAAGGACTGGACTTATCCGTTCTACACGCTCTGAAATCAATTGGATTTTCCTAAATAACTTTCGCTTTCTTGTCGTCTTCTTCTTCTCATTCTTTTTCTTTTTGTCCGTACCTTTTCTGTGTTTCTTACTGGTGAGTTGTTGCGGTGGCTTTTTAAACTTCCCAGATTTTTTACATTCACACTCATTGTGATGTTTACTTTTATGTTGATGCCGGTTATTTATAGATTTATCGTCACTAGAATGTTGGAGAAAACATTTACAATCAATAAAAAGTTTACTTATAAATCCCCGTTGTTTAAGAAATTTCTTGCATTCACAAACATGTTTACTATTATTGAGATGCAAGCTACTCGGAGATTTATCTTTAGTCGGCTGTTCCAGTTTACATTCACAACTTACGTTTTTTTTTATTTCATGATGTGAGGTACCTATAGTTCGTTGTTTGATAACATGATCTAGTTTTTTACATTCACAAATTATTTTTTTAATACTTTTATTTGAATGTAAGTTACTTGTACCTATAGACCGTTGGTTAATAACACATACACATTCAGGATTTAGTTTTTTACATTCACAAATGGTGTTTTGTTTACTTTTTACCAAATAACGGTTACTTTGTCCCAAATGATGGTTACTTAATGGTTTGGTATATTTATTTGCAGGAAAGTCAAAAAAAGGACGGTCAATTCGGTGAACATTATAACACAAACAATCATTTTGTTGTTTATGCAAATCTCTACGCTTAGTATGTTGATTAAAAATACATTCACATTCTGAACATTGTTTCTTACTTAGACAACAACAAATGTCACTTATTAAAGAGTCGGATTGGGTATTTTTATTACATTTAGAATTAGCAGAATGTTTAGTTTCATAAGGATGATGGTTACTTAAATATTTACTTTCATTATGTTGTTCACAAAAAGGTTCTGATTTGGAGTATTGCTTTTGATAATAATTGCATTCTGATGCTTGTTCGCTATTGAATCTAGTAGAATTTGCACCTTCCGTAAAATCACACGGCAAGATAAATTCTGTTGGTTTTCTACTAGATTTTTTCTTTTCTGCAGTATCTAAGTTCGGCTCAGTATATATTTTATTAAGGTTTTGGTTACTTGGAGAGGGACATTCAATTTCTCGGTTTTGTTTTTGGTGCAACTTGCATTCAAAACGTATTTTTTTACATTTGCAGGTAATCTGTTGTTTTATTTCATTCAGATGATTTTCACTTAGAAATAATTTTTCAGTACGTGTTTTATAAATACTGTTTGTAACACTATTTTGATCATGCAAAATATGTATTTTTTCTGTTAAAGACCGATTGTTCTTTATTTTTGATTCCTTCTTTTTAGCAGTGGGCCGCTCCTTTATTGGTTTCGGTTTACCGATTAGTGTAAGACTTTTGTTTTTACGTAAAGTATCACGACTGCTACTATGTTTTATCTTATTTTTATTTGTATTCGATATCTTTGTTCCTGATGCAAGTCTTTTTAAATGTTTGTGTGTCTGCGAAGGAACCTTAGAAAGTTGTTGATCCTCTGATCTATTCTTGCATTTGATTTTTTCTAAAAACTTGGACCACCATTTTTTACAAAGTTTTCGTTGGAAGCGTAATTTTTTTGATTCATATTTAATCGATAGAACTGATGCCTCATCATTTAGAATTTGCAAATTTTCGCTTTGTTTATCTGGATATGCTGATTTTTTTTGATATTTTAATACTTTATTCGGAAATTCTGAAAGTTCACTATATAATTTTTGATTCATTAATAGGTTTGACAGCAGTTTGTCGAATTCATGTGGAATGCTTTGGTTATCAATGTGCCTTTCCTTTTTCTTTGCAGCTTTGCTAAGTTTATAGGATAGTGTATTATTCCGTTCTTTTGACGTTTTATTGATTTCTTGTTTGTTTCTTATGTCTTTAGACAGTTTTTTATGAATTAACAAGTTCTGCTGTTGTTTTTTAATGTCATAATCGGTTGTTTGGCAATTATCTTTGATATGAGCAACTCCGCAAAGGTGTTTAGATCGCGTTCCTTTCACTGCAATGTTTAATAGTTCATCGGACTTCGTAGTGTTTTGTTGGTAAGTTTTTGTGCCCAACAGTTTATGATTAATGTTTGACTGCTGTTCAACAATTTTATGAGTGATTGTTTGAATTTCATCACTTTTAATTTTATAAGCAGATTTACTATGTTCATCTGTCAGGTTTTTCTTCCCAGCCCGGTTTAGTTGTTTGTCATCGCATAATTTATTTTTGTTTTTAGTTATTTCCTTGGATAGCTTTTTGTTAGTAAATTGGTTTGACCGTTGTCCGTCAACCAAAAGAGTCCATGCATGGTTGTGGCCATTATTATTCGCAGATTTACCAAGTTTATCGATTGAATGTTCTTTGCATGATCTTGTTGGTGATGCATCTATCAGGCGTTCATATATCGTGGTATAACTTTTGTCGAGACTATTAATTTGTTTTGAAGTTTCAGATATATTTTTTCTAAGTTCTTTTACCTTCGGTTTGAACGTATGTTTCTCAAAATATGAATGATTATTTCTTTTAGAAGAAAATGATAGTTTCCTTAGTATGCTTGTACACAGTTTAATTAATATAGAACTATGATTGGTGTTGTTTAGTTCTTCCAGGTAAGCATCCGTTCTGGTCCTTTGTTCTTTATCTTTGGATAGTTGTTTTTCTATTATCACATTTTCTGACTTTTGATTGACATTATCAGTTTTGCCATAATTTTCATTTTTTTTTAGTCTTTTGGATATTGGCAAAGTATAGTGAAGTTTATCGTTGTTAGAAGTACTTATTTGCCCCTTAATGTTCTTACCCTGTTTCTCTATGTTATATTTCTTGGTTTCTGTTTTGGCTACAGGCGATAATTGATCGGTCAATTCTTGAAATATTAATGGGATGTCTTTTTGACCTGTTTTATGAATAAATAAGTCTTCTTTATGTTTCTTTCTGATGGAAGATTCTATAAGATTATTCCACGATAATTGCGGTTCTTTAGATTCGTTCTCTTGTCGTTTTTCCCTACGAGTAGCTCCAGGACATGTTACAACGTTATTATACTGAGAATTTTCTAATCTAACTTCCAATTTATTTGGAATTTCATTATTTGAATTTTGATCAATTATAGTAGACTTATATTTCTTTGAAGAGTTAAATGCACTAGCTTTAAAAAGTTCTCTAAACACTTCAGACGCTTGATATACTTGTTCGGTCTTAACTTTGTGTTCTTTTTTGTTATTTTCTTTTTTTAATTTATAACCTGCCAAAAAATTCAATTGCTTCCCAAGAAAGTCATCTTTTGCTTTAGATGTATTTACTTCGCTAAACGAACTGTTATTGGTCTTAGTGCTTTGTTTATCGGAATAGTATTTAATATTATTGCAAGAAGCTTTACGTCCGATTCTTATGGAGAATACTCGTCTCTTTTTATTTTTATTTTTATTTCTCCATAGCTCAAGTTTTCTCCCTGTAACACAAAAATCTTGATAAACTACTGCCGATAAGGTGCTTTCCAAGTTTTCATAATTTTTCCCTTGACAATTTTGATTTTTGGGCGAATTGCCTACGTCAGAGTTATTGAGTGTATTAATATTATTACAATTTAAAATGTTTTTAGAGATATTTGGGCGTCTTACATTGTTTATCAAAGCTAGATTATATTTCTCGCTCAGTGAATTGTTTGAACTAGTAATATTTTTCTTTGTAATCTTATTCAGAATCTGGTTTCTCATGTCACTTTTGTTTAACTTTTCTTTAAACTTATCGTAATTTATGGATGAATAGCTGTTGAAAGATCTTATTTTAATAGATTTTCGTACATGTCTATTTCTTATACTTGTGTCTGATAGCTGTTTAGACTTTTCCACAATGATATTCTTAATCTTGCTCGCAAATGATTCTTTTAAGAATGGCTTGTTAATTTGATTGTTTGTTCCAGTTTTCTTATAATGTGGTTTTTGTTTTGACTGTATATCTATTTGTATGCAGTCATTGTCACCTGCCATACCTCTTCTACGAAATCCTATTTTGTTGTTATTTAACATTGCACTTTGTTGGTGCGTTGTTACAAATTCTTTTCGTTTCCTTAAGTTCTTATTTATATCATGCGCAGAACTTGTATGAGTTGCATCACGAAATTGATCTTCGCCTTTCTTGAGATTAAATTTTACTTTCATCTTTATTTGTTCATTGTGACCTTGTGATGAAAGACACGACTTTAATGGAATAGGTTTGCTACCCCCATTAAAAGAGTTGGTCAAATATGCCAAAGATTTCAAATCCTTGCGTCGTAACGAAGTTGTCTTTGATTCCGTGGGGTTTTTGACGCATAATACACTGGTAGATTTTCTTTCTAAGGGTATTGTTTTCCCATGTTCACGTGCTTTATAGTAATTGCTGCATAATGTTGTTTGGCCACGTGCGGGAAATTGTCTGCGGTTCTTAGGCATTTTGTGTTCGATATAAATGAAATTAGGTACACAAAAAAATTGCTTTTAGGCTTCAAAATTAGACGTATTATCATAGATGACGTCCATGACTTGTATTGCACCTGCCACTCCTGGAATTAGTACCTCTTAGTTGATCTTAAAAAAAATGGTGAAATTAGGGTACTTATTCAATACACCTCTGTTTACCCTCTCTCTCGGGGACTACAGGCGTATGTATCGTTTTGGTGTTATGTTAAGCATGAATTTTATTATAAGTGTTGTATCTTCTTATCCTCCACATTTAATCATTGGTATAAAAATATGATATTTCTGAAAAAAAAATAGCTTATTATTGCCTATTATACCTATTTACTTAGACCAAATAGAAAACCTAGCGCTGTCAACAGTGACGTGACGCCGGTTTCGTAAACATGTGTGCACGTAGTGAGGTGTAGTTTGATTGTAAATGTGTGAGTGTGAGCGTGTACGCGCGCTGTCTTGGTTTTTTATTTGGTGGAGAAAACTAAAAATATTTATTGGGCGGGACTCGTACAGGAAGATGACATAAACAGTACAATAATATAATTAAAATTAAACAAAACATTGTCGTGGACATACCAATAAAAATAAAAATAAGTTTAGATAAAAAACTTTGTATGTATTAGTAGATGATACATGATGGCTCCTAATCTGCAAGATAGGAGATATGACTGCGCTGCCGTACACTTGAAATACAAAACTAATTTCTCCAGACCACATTAAAATACATAATACCACTATTAAAGTATTTTCCCTATACACTTAGTACATTACAACGAATATATTAAACAAATATGTCAAAATTGGCATATTATGTGTCACGGTCATATGGTATTCTTTTTCCTCCTTCCTCAGAGTAATAAGTTATTACTCTGAGCCGCCTTCATTGCCTATAGAGGAGTGCTATGATAAGAGTAAAGCTCAGAGTAATAACTGAAGGAGTAAAGCCTCAGCGCGATTTACACACATTATGATGATAGAGTTAAATGAGCGTTGTCACACGCAAAGCGATTCCGGATATAACTTCAAACGAATTAGTACCATCCGAAATGTTCCGGCCGGAAAATATGGTGCGTGTGTTATCGTGCTCACAGTTCATAATCTAATTTTTATGATTTTTTTAGCGTTGTTCAGACAGTGGTTCGGACCATGGAATCAGTAAATACTGTAAGGTTTTATGCGATAAGCAACCATATATTGTACAGGCTGTTAAGAAAACAGCCATGGGTATATTCGAACATTCCAATAGCTCCTACACACTATGCCGGCGGCCAGGCCGCCGTCGGCATAGTGTAATTATCCTATGCTTGATCTATAAAGTGTTTTATTCATCCCGGTACCGTAGACGAACGTAAGTAGTGTTTACAGTACTGTACAGGTTCAGACGCGTTCAGAGGCGTTGGGGCGGTGGCCACTCCGGTGGTGGAGAGTTTGACGGCAATTTTACTAGCTCACATTAGGTCAGAAAGCGAATTGCCGTATATCCATTCAAAATCTAATAGCAATCTCATGTCAACGACAATCAATGTGAAATCAAAAATGTGTCTAAATTGTAGGTAAATTAGAAGTATGTCTGACAGCTTAAAATTGATGATGCGAACCTTCATGCGAACTTTCTTTAATATACGGGACCCCACAGGTATGGCAGATAGTTACAGCCACTGATAGTACTTACAAATTCCGTGAAAACCACGCCTCGTGACTCACGCATTACCGTATGGCTGTCCCTGTGGGTCGTGACCGGGTAGTAACGCGAGTGTGACTGATTGTGGTTGTGACGTTATAAAATAATATTGTGGTAGTCACACAATATCGTCACATTATACTTAGTATAATGTGACGATATTGTGTAACTGGGTAAACCTTGGATATGCCTAAATGAAAAACCATGGGATCGGGGACAACTTTTAATGTAATAATCTGAGATGATGTAATAATTAAGTAACAACATTTTAATAACCATTTTGAAAATCATTTGTCATGTTTCGGGAGGAACTTAGGTATACGTAGTGAGGTCATATTTATGACGAGCTTAAATTCAAAGCCATGCCCGTACGCTGTTAGTTATTGGCCATATTAGTCCATTGGTTCAACATTGTGGGGTTTACCTATTTATAAACTCTGCTTAAAGTTTATTAAGTTCAGTGGTACCAATGGTGCCACGGGACAAGTTATAATGAATGCCCTGTACGCTTTTCTAAACGGACACCTAATTCTGTTCCCTTCTAAATTCATGAAAAGGTTGCGTGCTAAAAACCATGCAGGTCAACCTCTACACCAGCTACAGGATAAAATAGGGCTTACGTAGTAACCATTGGAGGTAAACGGCACATATACCTGCCTAACCCTAATTAAGAACAATTACCTAACGCCAGAACTAAAATTGACAATGTGAGGTCCGTCTCTTGCAAGAGAAAACTTAAGTCAGGTCAGGACGAACGAGTCGCGATAATCTGAAACCACGACAAGTGTCAGTCAATTTAAACATTAATTTGTGCTAATGTGCAATCACGCAATCACACTAACTAACGTCGTCATGCTTAAACCTCGTCGCGCCAAAACTGGCGAAAAAGATGCGACACGGTAAAACAAGCTGCTGCAAACGAAATGTGACCCAGCCAGCCCAAAAGGGGTTAAATATAGGTAGTTCAAAATAAAAATCTTTTTACCAAAAATATGACATGCATTTGACAAAGTCTACGTAATTTTAAACTTTTATCAGTTATTCGCCTCGATGTGTAACTAACATCTAATCGCTTGAGAATTAAATTCTACCTAATACGTTTGCTCTTTTGTTTCATATGTACTTTTTTTTTATTAATTAGCACATGACGTGAAATGGCATTATGACCTTGGTGAGCCCGAAACTTATGCTTTCCTATAAACTTCGAGGACCTTAAAATCGACCTGAAAATTCGCCATACACTTCATGAACATCATCGAGTGTTAAGGATAATCGCTCATTGTCCTTTATTTTAGTTGCCAACCCGAAATTGCCATTCTCCTTTGTTTTTACATTTTTACGTTAAAATCATACTCGTTAAATTGTTCATCAACGATGTAATTTTTATATTTGTTTCCTTAAAGTGATCATCATGTTCTCCTGACATCAATATTTCGTTATGTTCTAAAATATGGCTATACTAGCTTCCGCCAGCGACTTCGCCCGCGTGCTATCTTTATAAATTATAGCCTATGTTACTCAGTGATAATATAGCATTCTACTGGTGAAAGAATGTTCAAAATCAGTCCAGTAGTTTTGGAGTTTATTCATTACAAACAAATATAGAAAAAAAACTAATCTTTTCTCTTTATAATATTAGTTTAGAAGTTTAGATAAAATGAATGGACTGGACTGACCCGATATTGCAACCTCTACTTCGTGTTCTTTCTTGAACACGTCATTCGCCTGTTCCTTATCATTGACAGTGCTGCACCCATCATCATCATCATCATCATCGTCATCATCATCATCATAATCATCATAATCATAATCATAATCATAATCATCATCATCATAATAATCATCATCGTCATCATCATCATCATCATAACAATGATCATCATCATCAGCAAACCATTTGCGTCAACCAAACACACTTTGCGAAGGCTATGCCACCTTAGCAAAGTTGGTCTCGACCTTTTATACCATTCTCTTATAATTACAAAAAAACTGCCTCATTGGATTAGTGGTCGCAAGTGCTACTGCTAAGTTATTCAAATTCAAATTCAAAAGTCATTTATTCAAACTAGGCTGAGAATCAGCACTTTTCGAACGTCAAAATTACATAAGACAGTCCCCCAAAACGCCCACCCTTCACCACTTCCTAGTGCGTTAGCTGGGAAGAAGAAGTGGCGCAACAAACTCCCCAGCAGCACAGCTGTCTGTTTAGTTAGAAGAAAAAAAAAGATTCTATATAATAGTGTTCAAAATAATTTACATTCCGCAACACAAAACATAATTTAAATTATAAGCCATATATAAGCTAGCACACGCCAATATACCAAACAAAATCATCGAGAACTATACTCAGGCAGAAATAAAAACAAAACGTAAACAGAACTTAATATCTAAATAAAAGCATCCAGGCATAAAGGGCGTGCCCGCTTACATATAGTTGTAACTGGAAGTTATAAATGATAAACTAGGTAGGACCATCGAGGTAAAATAAATAAAACAGACAGTTAATTACTTAATAACAATAAATAATATGATCAATTGTCGAGGTCACTGGATTGGTTATCTAGTGACCTCGACAATTGATCTATTATATATTGCAATACAACTCATTAAAAAAACATTTTAATGAGAAGATTATGTCAACAATAAATTAAAATAAAGTTAAAATAGCTTGACTTATAAAGTCAAATAAAAAACAATTATATAAACTCATATAACTTGTTAGTAGGTAATCTGGAGAAAGAACATAAACATTGTCTTGAGTTAATCACAGCGACCAACTATTCTTATCATTTAAGTAGTCGTTGATAGAATAGTATGCCTTTGAACAAAGCTTGGATTTTACTTTCGTTTTAAACGCATGAAAAGGCAAATCTAGCAAAGGAGAGGGTAGCTTGTTATAAAAGGTTATACCAAGCCCAACAAATGAGTTATGAACCTTACGAAGCCGGTGAAATCCCAGCTCGTAGTTTGTCCTTATTTCTAGTGTTAACATTGTGAAAATCACTGTTTTTAGTGTATAAGTGTATATTTTGCCTAATATATAAGATGTTGGCGAAGATGAATTGAGATGCCACCGTGAGGATACCAATATCTTTGAAAAAATCTCTCAGAGAAACTCTGGCACCTAGCTGGTAAATAACTCGAACAGCTCGTTTTTGTAGGACAAATATATTTTGAATATCAGCAACTTTGCCCCACAGCAGAAGACCGTAGGATATAACGCTATGAAAATAACTAAAATAGACTTGTATTGTCTTACTTTCCTGACGGCGTGCGTAGGCGGCTGAACTGAGCCTTCCCGCTAGGCTCGATATATGTGGGCCCCACTGAAGTTTGGCATCTACTGTTATGCCAAGAAAAACTGCCGAGTTTACAGATTCAAGCACCTCTTCATCGAAGACGATGTTGGGTCCTAGATTTCTAACATTTGGTAGGGCGAACTTTACATATTTCGTTTTCTTGGCATTGAGAACTAGGTTATTTGTGGTAAACCAATCCGTAACCATTGAGAGTGCACTGTTTACATCGTCAAAATCTTGCCTATCAAACAGTACAACTTCACAGATACCCTTTAAATAGAATGGTAAGTCATTGATATACACTAAGAACAAGAATGGACCCAGTATTGAGCCTTGAGATACACCTAACTGAACTGGTAGCCCGGAAGATTTCACACCATTAACATCTACACATTGGGACCTATTATGTAAATAAGAATTTATAACGTTGAGAGCTTCGTTTTGAACACCGTAATGACGCAGTGTACGCAAAAGCGTGTCATGGTGCACGCAATCAAAGGCTTTGGAGAGATCACAGAAAACCCCAATAGCATTTTGCGAGTTCTGCCATGCGTTAAATATGTGTTTCAGCAGAGCAACATCCGCATCTGTAGTGGAACGACCTTTTGTAAAGCCATATTGTTCATTATGAAGGAGGATATTTAAATTAAAATGTCTAAGTAACTGCTTGAGTATTACTTTTTTAAATATTTTGCTAAATGCTGGTAAGATAGAAATATGCCTGAAATTGCCAACGTCGTTTTTATTATCTGATTTAAATAATAGTATGACTTTACTTTTCTTCATGAGATCAGGAAAAGTTCCTAAATCAACACATTTATTAAAAGTAACAGCTAGATAGGGGGCTACGTCTATTATATTACTTAAAAGTTTAATGGAGATGCCCCAGTAATCCTCAGTGTTTTTAGACTTGAGTGTGTTAAAAACATAAACTACATCACGAGGCGTTACTTGTTCGAAGCTAAATAAGCGACTATTTTTAGACACACTACTAAGCAAAAGGTTTTCAGCTTTAGACGGGTATGAATTTAAGGAGCGAGTCGTAGTTACAGGTATGTTGGCAAAAAAACTCATTAAACGCCTCAGCTACGTCAGCTTTATTAACTAATTTATTGTCGACCATAATCTCAAGTTCTTATCTTGTTTAACTGACTTACCCGTTTCATTGTTAATAATTTTCTAAGTGGTTTTTACTTTATTATTGGATTTATAAATTGTATCGCTTAAAAATTTAGATTTACCAAAAATACTAACCTTTTTAAATAATTTTGAATAATTTTTGACATACTCTAGGAAAGGAGGATCAAACCTGTATTTTTTTAAACCATATAACTCGTATAGTCTCGCTCTACTTTTATAAATTCCTGGAGTGGCCCATTGGTTAAAGCCAACGGAGGTGCCATTAATTTGAATAGTTTTGGTCTTGAAAGTAGATTGGTACTCTTTTTGCACAACAACAAAAAGGGCTCCATAGATTTCATTGGGATTCTCGTGTTCTACTATAGATGGTGTAATTCTATGAGCTATATTATTTTTTAACTTATTGCAACGACTAGCTGTAAGGCCTGCATTCTATTTTATGCGGCTTTTTATGTAATGGCATGGGGGTGGGTTTTCCATCTTGAACTTCTCAGTAGCAGCCAGGCGTTTGGATTTGTACCCGATTGATGGCAATAGGCTCGTCCTCTATTACATGGGACTTAAAACTTAACTGGCGAAATATGGGTGCATTATAGGTACACCTCTGCCTACCACTTCGGGGAATACAGGCGTGATATTATGTTATGTACTAGAAAAAGGTTCCATGCCACAAACCATGCAGGTCATAATCTCTACAGTGCTACTATCTGATAGTAAAAAACGACGTTTGCGTATTCTTCTTCTTCTTTTCGTGTGGTTAGTGACTAACCTTTTTTTTTTTTTTTTTTTTTTTGGGTGGGAAATCATCAAATGACTCCTCCCGCTCTGGGCAGAGCGAGAGGGAGTGTCAGACTTTTACTGACTAAAACCCACCCGTGTTCCTTCCGTTGCCTATGTGCTGGGGCCGCGATATCCCTCTCAGACAAACCCGCAACCCCAGCAGGGTTAGTGACTAACCTGGTGTCAGAGTTTTAAAGCCGCCCATGGGCCTCTGAGTTGGCTTCACATGCCGTCGAGAAATATCTCTCAGGCATGCCGATTTCCTCACGATGTTTTCCTTCGCCGTTTTTGAAGCAAGTGATAATTATACAATACGACCATGAATCCGAAAAGTCACAGGTGCGAATTCACGTGCCTTGGGTTCGAACTCAAGACTGGACAAGACTTGGTAGTTCGAGGGTCACACAATTAGGCTGTCACTGCTGTGTTTGCGTATTAATTTATCTTTTGTATTATTATTGGTTGAATCGAAAAAAAAACAATAGCAGCTGTAAAAATAAGGCAAGTTGTTCAGAATGTTAATAGCCTAGTCAAATAAGTAATGAGTTTTCTGGTATTGTTCTGCTTCTTTGACTGGGCTATAACAGAGAAACGATATAATTAAACACAAATAAAAAAAAAAAAAACATTTTCTTCAACAAAAATGATGATTAAATTTGATATACATACAAACATTATCGCAGTTGCAGACAACACATGGTTTGCGTGCAAACTTGAGTAAAAAGTAAACATGGACTCCACACAATTATAGCTAATATAAAAAGAATCATATGAATAAACTGTTTCCAAAACATAAGCAAAGAAATAAATCTGGGGTAAAAGTTTGGGTAGTTATAAAATACCCACAAACATGGTGTTTTATTTCGCGTATGCACATACATCTGGTGACATTCAATTTTGGCAGGTCTCACTCGTTTCTTTAAATACTTCTGAGCAATAAAACGTATTCTATGCTTTATCCTTGCTGCTGACTCATACATTTGTTCCTCATCTTTATAGATATATTGCCCTTGTCCGGTAGTCGGCCTATGCAACAAGTTTCTGCGAAGCTTCGAGTAGGCATTTCGGCCGAATGTGTCAAGATCTTCAACTGTCTCGACCGCCGTCTCACCGTCTGATGCCTTTCTACTCTGCAACTCTTTCAAAGCGCGTTTATCCAATTTGTTTTTTTTGTTCTGTCGCACTTTCTTACTTTTTTCTTTAAATTTAATTTTCCTTAGCCTTGTGTTTGTTTCCTTCTTAGTTTTTAGTTTATTAATTTTTTCGTTTTCTTTGATAATTAGTTCATTTGTCGCTTTCATTGCTTCTGCTTTTTTGGCCTTTAAAAGAGCTTCAAGTATCTTGTTACGTTCTGTTTCACATATGTCACTCCCACATACACAAGCTATAAGCTTTGCCTCGCTTGCAGTTAGTTTTGTCTGCGACGGTCTATTTTTTTCTAGTTCTTTTCTACATGTTTCACTTCCACATGTACAATGTATCTTTGCAGGTCCACAACCTTTGGACCAGGTTGGAATATTGAAAATAGGCATTATTGAAAATTTTGGCGTACCATCACACGTAAAGTTATGTTTGCGATCGCAAGCAATTTGTGGACAAAACGGATTTCTTTTTATGTTTTTGCACGTAGCATCTTTGCAACGTTCACTTTTACAGGTTTTGAGTGATGAACACTCGGATACTGCTGTCGTTTTTAAGCTTTTGCTCTTCTTTACCTTAAGTGTACGAAGAATTTCATCGGAAAATATAATACCAGCATTATCTTTATTTAATAGCATTTTCATGACAGACGGTGATATTTCCCCTTTTTTGATTGCTGAAATAAATGATAAAAATAAAGTTACATATTAAATAACTGACCCATATATATTATTCTTCTTTTCGTGTGCTTAGTGACTAACCTAGCTTCACATGCCATCTAGAAATATCTCTCAGGCATGCTGTTAACCACCCACAGATATATACGTAGATATAATTTATATTTTTATGTTAATAATAAGGTAAAGAGTGATCTATGTATATTCTCCTTATTATAGTCATGTAAAATCTTAAATCCTCTTAATTGTGCACAGGTGTGGGACTGAAATAGGCTTATTACCTGCTTTGACCCTCTTTAAGACTTCAGCGTCGGTGTCGGCATCATTCATATGTTCGACTATATCTGTCTTGCGAACGATGACCTTGTTATGTCTTCTCTTCAGAAGCTTATTGAATGGCGATTCTTTTTTTGTATTACAACATATATCACAGTGTGCATTGTTTATTAATTTCATGACCGATGGCGAAATTTCTCCTGATTTTCCAGCTGCAATAAATATTGAAATATTTAGAAAATAAATGCGGAGCTTCGAAGAAAGTAATCCATGGTTAAACAAAGAAGCCCATTATTTAAAAAAAACCGGCCACGTGCGTGTCGAACCACGCACAATGAAGGGTTCTGTAGTTGGGATGAATTTATCCCAAGAACGAACTTAACATTGTAGTTGAAAAAAATGTTCTCCCATACATTCCAACTGCAAATGTAAATTTGTACACACAATATTGAGAGATTCATGTACCATGTTATTTTAAGACCACAGACGTCTTATAGGTTTTCCTTGAATCTATATGAGTAAAGAACCATTCTCTGTATTTTTCAAATTTTTTGAAAGTAGTTTCGGAGATAAGGGGGCTAAATATCTTTAAAAGTATTAAAGACATGTATTTGGGATCCTCACAACAAGTCTTTTCATTTGATATGTCACACGGTACAGTTTGCAAAAACATTTTTTGTTAATTCACAATTTGCGCACGAAAAGACCCCCGTATTCAAAATTCATTTATTTACGTTACACATCCGTTTTGTCATATGTGTACCAAATTTCAAGTAGATTCGGAGCAAATTAGCTGTGACAGACGGACAGACGCACGAGTGATCCTATAAGGGTTCCGTTTTTTTCCTTTTGAGGTACGGAACCCTAAAAAATAATAATTGATATTGAATAGTTTTATGTACCTTCATCGATCATTTTTAAATCACTAGGACTGAGACTGACGATTGCCTCATTAGCTTTGCCATCTTGTTTTACGATTTTTGTTATCTTTGGCAGTAATTGGCGCTTTCTTATTGCTGAAAATAATTATAATGTGTGTGCTTAACTAAAATTTAAATAATCTATCCTTTAATGATTCTAACAGCATTATCAACTTAAACAGCATAGTCAGAGGGCTTCTCAATAGACCAATACAAAACTCGGATCTCGTTGTAGTTAAGAAAAGACAGGAAAATCGTTTTTCAGTAAAAAGTAGAATGAAAAAGAGCGTGGAATTACAATCTATTATATATATTTTTTGTTGCTTGGTGTATATTTTTAATGACTAACCCTTATGAACCTTCTTAATAGTTTCTTCTTGCTTGTCTGTAGTCTTTACATTATGAACTACGTCATCCATTACAGATTGTGGTACCTGGCCTTTCTCTACCGCTGAAATATTACTTGTTTATTTTTACCAGTTTAAAATCAAAATCAAAAGTCATTTATTCAAACTAGGCTGAGAATCAGCACTTTTCGAACGTCCAAAATTACATAAGACAGTCCCCCAAAACGCCCACCCTTCACCACTTCCTAGTGCTTAAGCTGGGAAGAAGAAGTGACGCAACAAACTCCCCAGAACTGATTTGTTTTGTTAGTTATCTTGCTAATGATTTTTATCAGTCATGATTACTTGTAGATTCCTAGATAATAATTATTTGAAACCTAATTATTTGCCTTACCTGTACGGAGATATTTTATGATTTCGCCCTTATCTTTACTGCGACCGAGGTCGTCGAGTACATTGTCCATATCTTTTAATTTTTTAGCTTCATCTATGTCTCGTATCATTTCCATGGTAGATGTCGACAAGCGTCCCTTTTCGACCGCTGAAATGTCCATTATTATTATTAGGAAGCAATTAACACTTTGCGGGACACTAAGCGACCCCTTTTTTTTTTGGTTTGGTTTATTATCAAATAACTTTTCCCGCTCTGGGTGGAGTGGGAGGGCGTGTCAGACTCTTACCCACCCGTGTTCCTTCAGTTGCCTGTACGTTGCCAGGGGCCACGGTATTCCTTTCGGACTTTCCCGCGACCCCGGCAGGCATCGGTCCTAGCGGACCCCGTCAGTTGAGCTGACATCTCTTTGAGACGCGCGTGGAACACAACGCGCCGTCGCCGGGGGTCTGACTAAGCGCCCCCTGACCTGAGTTTTCTTAAATTTTGTAATACGGGCTGGTTCCCGGAACTCCTCGTGAATGCGCGTACTTTGCGTCCAGTTTTTTTTTCTCAATTAATCATAGTTAAGGTTCATGCACAAATATCAGTCACGTCAACGTCAAGTCGCCGATTAGTTGCAGACAGACAATTTTAGGGACGTGGGTGTTAAAGATAGTCAGTCAGTCATAGCAATGCCTGTTTCGACTTGCCGGTGACGTGACGTCGACTGAGACGCGCCGGTTGTGGTGTGATTGACGTCTTACAACTTCTAATATTTTTTAACGTGATTCAATGGTGACTTGACGTTACTGACGTGTGTGCATGAACTTTTGACATTGCTACACTGTTGTACATTGGCTTTCGTTATGGATTTTGGTTATCACCGAGCGGTTTATCGTGCATATGATCTTAATACATCATCTGTCCCTAGTGGCGACCTATTCTTTGCTTAGCCTCGCATTTCATAGTCGCCAGTTGCTAAAAGGTGTTCGGCCCAAACAATGTGACAGTTGCCTTTATAACTTACTTCAATCTGCCTAGCCTTTTCCCAACTATATTGGGGTCGGCTTCCAGTCTAACCGGATGCAGCTGAATACCTGAATTTTACATGGAGCGACTGTCTATCTGACCTCCACAACCCAGTAACTGGATAATCGATACCCCTTGGTAAGACTTGCGCAAACGCGCAAACGCGCAAACGCGTTTTCTTGTACGCTACGTGTTGGGCACTCAATAAAATTGTATGAATTTCTATGTAACGAATTATAACAAGTGCGCACTCGAGGCGTGGACGCAAGTTCCTTTAAAAAAAAAAAATCCTTGTCGTTTTCTCTGCATCAGTAATAAACTTAAAAGAAACTCAGTTACACTGAGCATGTTGAGGGTTCAAAGTTACAACAAAATGTGGAAATCATGTTGCGTTTGACGAGCGTCCAATGCGCACCCGGCGCGCGCCCGAAACGCTGCGTACGCGCGCTTGTTATAACTAGTCCCTTAGAATACAAACTTCAAGATAATCCGAGCATAGATAGTTGTTTTCATAGTTTGTTTTAAAAACAATATTATACTGTACCTAATATCAGTTCTGTAAATCAAAATTTATCGAGCATTACGGTATAACGTGATTTTGGAGAATTAAACATTTTAACCATAATTGTTTCCTTCCTACTTGTGTGGTCGTATAAGGCAAAAACTAAGAGGAAACGTTTGAGTTTGCCGCAATGTACGTATATTGTTCTGTTAATTATGTGCAATAATAATTATTCGAAATTTTTAGTATAGGTACTGATATGCGAATTTATTATTTCATTATAACTAACCTTTGCGGATCTTATTCATGACTTCAGTCCTTTCGTCAGGATTTACATGGACAACTATATCATCCATGACAGATGGCGTTAGCTTCTTCTCCTGTATGGCTGAAATTAAGGTTATTGGTTTAATATATGTCTGTATGGCAAGCAAGCCAATTGTTCACCTGATGACAAATGATTATAGAGGTATCACTCGAGCATTGACGTCCCAGAGAAAAAGTTGTCCTGTAATTACATCGTCACCCATGGTATATCCATCAACAAACCAGAAACGCGTCTTGATGACAGAATAAAACTTGGTGTTCGGAAAGCTTCCTGAATGAGGGCATTCATAAACAGTTTTACTAATACTAGAAGCACTCCATCCAAGACCAATCACAGGAAGGTTTTTATGTAAGCCATACATCCTGCCATCCACGGTCTACATGTGCATGTGCGGCTGCGCAAGTCGATCTACAATCAAAGTTTATGGGACCAAACGACACACAATCAAAGTGTTTTATCATGTTTAGATATCGATTGGTACCCAAGTCTGCGCAGTTTCGCTAGCTAATTTCATTTGACCCTGTATATGTTAAGGTTTATTTATAACCTTGTTTCCAATTGATGTTATTTCCACTTAAACAAACATCAACTTTATAAAAGTGTATATAAAGTTGATTTTAGACTGACTGTACTGTTGAAAAAGTCATAAAATATGAAGTTGTAGCGCAAACTGAACCTTATGTGTAGGCATTACAGTTGTTTTTCCTAAAACTCGTGTACGTTTACATGTTTGCCAAATAAATTGCGAACGCAGAGTAGGGACACTGTGGTCCTACGGTCTACGGTCTCTGCACGCGTAGCATGACGCTATCTATTTCTACGAACAATAGACACAGCTGTTTCTATACAAAGTGACATTTCGTTTCTCCATTTTTGACATCGCACCGTAGAAATCTTTCTACAACCTGTCATTTTGTCTTACGTTTCTAACAATCTTTGTCTAGGTCCTTTTGTATGTAGACTATTGCAAAAGAAAGTTTTCTATCCCAAACTGTCAAAATCACACTGACAACTGACAGTAGTGAAGACATTTTGATTTTGTAATCGCCATGCTAAAGACAGTAGAAAACTTTCTACTTGACGGCCAAAAAGTATAAACGGATAAGTACAAAATCATGATTATACAGAAGAACGTTTTGAATGCAAAATTGTGATAATACGAGTAATTAATAGAAGAACAATCTATCTAGTCTAATCTATCAAGCTATCTTCTCCTATTTTACATCATTTAGTTAATAGGGCATTACCAAGGAAAGAGGCCAATATTACTGTAATATTTTTTGTTTCAAAACACGATACTTCGTGATTTTAAGAATAATTTTGTTGTAGTTGTCTTTATATACGTGACTTATCAGTAAACATAGAGAATCAAACAGAAAAAAAGTCCTATGACAAAAAAAAGAATTCTGAGTCAAATTATGTCAAAGAGTGAATTTCGTAAAAAGTGCAGTTGACTCTTTCTACTTTGCTGCGATGGTACTGTCTACAAGGAACGTCATTTTTGTCTACTCTTCCGTCGACAAAACTGTGCTCATGCTACGCGTGCAGCACGCGTAGCATGAGCACAGTTTTACTCGTGACGTATATAGTGGCTATTACATTAGAATATGTGACAGCTTACCGATACGGATTTTGTTCATGATTGGAGCCTTATCGTCACGGGGCAGCAGTATGTCATACATTACTTCTCGTGGTACTTGTTTCTTATCTATGGCTGAACGAATAATAATAGAAACTATTAGCGGTGCCTTATAAATAAAAAAAATACAAACTCAAACTCAACTCAATCTCAAAGCATTTATTTCAATTGAACCATTTACAGGCACTATTGAATTGTCAAGAAATCGGTCAGTCAGCTAGTTGTCCATTCCAAAGCGTAGTATAGATACCTATGGAGAAGAACGGGTCAGAAAAACCACGGACACTCTTTTAACTAAAAGAAATTGTAACAAAATATTGGTTACATCATTCATGTTGAAATTATATATATGTATACGTGCAATAGCTACCTTATAATAAATAAATAGGTAGCTAATTGTATCGTTACTGTCATGTCCGTGTTAGCGTCAGCACAGCACGTTCTGCATCTTATGTGCAACTCATGCGCTTGTATCTCCAATTCTCCAGAGATACAAAGTGGACGACGCTTATAAAGTATGTAGTAGTAAAGAGAAGCAAGTAGCTATTATGGTTTCTGTCTATCTTCATGAGAAATAGGTGTGCCTTTGTACAATACGACACAACCTAAATGTAGCATCGACAAAATCTACGCATCAATTTAACGAATGTATTCGGTTAAATGACTTTACAAGTTATTGCGTTTGTAAAGATCATTTTCGCATAAAGCAGTAATAAAGATTGGTGATTTTAAAGGCGTACTCAGTTCGGATGTGATCGGTTTTACGAATTTTTCCGACGCTGCATCTAAGTTGTGTCGTACTGTACGTAGTTAGATAATTTGAATACCTATATTATCTTTTTCGTAGTACTCGCAACCGCTGTGCGTGTACGACCGCTGTATGAACGTAAGTATGTATAAATCGTAGCTGGCGTTTTATAGTTTCTAAAACCTCATGGGAAAACCGCATGAATTTATGTATGTATGTATTATCTTTTTCCGGTTAATTTTCATTCCACTACTTCATCCTCATGCTCATCATTAAATTTGACTATAATTATTATTGTTTAAACGAGTAATGATAAACGCAATATTGTAATTAAAATGTTTGCCATTGGCCATTTTTTTTTTCTTCATCTATATGTAAATATCAGTTTTTTTGATAGGTAACAAAACTGTAGGCTACTTACCTTTGTTAACCTTTATCATAACTGTTTCTCTATTGTCACTAGGCGATACATCGGCGACGATATCATCCAGAACAGATTGTGGTAGTTGCCCTTTCTTTACCGCTAAAATTATATTTTTTGTCGTTAGGATTGGTACAATGCTACAAGAATTTTTTGGCGCGTGGCCAAAATTGGAACTCAAGCGGCCATCTTGTTTTGTCAATACCATTTCTGTGATAATTTCACAAATGTTTACCGGCCCTGTCAATGTCATTCAGGCGCCAAAAGCTCCTTGTAGAACTGTATGTTATAGTTTTTGTGTTGACAGATAGTTCAGATGTTTGCCAGTTTCGTCAATATTGCCAAACAAAAGAAAGAAGAACAAAAAAAAAAAATCCTTATACTTAATATTCCTGTGTAATGATGTAGGTAATAGGTATGGCTTATGAAGAGCAAGTTGTCAGAGAACTGGTACAAGTTTGCAATTTGTTAAACAGGCGAATATATTCATCATGCCGCTACACTGCCAATATTAAATTTTATTCCATAACCGCCAGGGCACGGGACATTCGCTACAGCGAATATTCGCGCGGTCCGAACGGCAAAGCATCTAGCGACTAAAACAAATGTATAGAAATGTACTATAGTCATGCCACGCGTAGCGGCGAACGGTGGCGGCGCGGCGGGGCGACCGGCGAAATTTGCCGAGCGAATCGCACAAGCGTCTCGCGGCGCGGCGGGCGACGGAAACAAATGTATGAATCAGTATAAGGCGCATGCCACGGTGTCGGAATACTGTTTTTTTCTTTTGCCAAAATTGCTAGGCCACCTGTCCTATCTGCATTGACCTTTCTCTCTAGTTGTGATTGAATACAAGAATAGATTGACAATATAAGAATAGTCTCGCCACTCATTCGGGTATAATCGAAAAAAAAACTGAATATAAGTAGTCTGTATTCTAAATATTATGTCTTGAACCAAAACTACTACTCTACAAGAAATATCGAGATTACTTTTAAAGACATTTCACTCTCGGTCTATACTGGTCGCGGCCGGCGGACGCTACTGCTCGTGGCGTGCAAACGCCCCGCAAGACGCACCGCCATTCGCGACGCCCGTCTCCGTGGCCAGGCGGTTAGAGAGTGATGTAAAAGAATTTTAATACTAAGCAAATAATCAGCCTATATGTTTCCACTGCTGAGACACTGGCCTCCTCTCTTCGAGAGGGAGCGGGCTGTAATCCACCACGCGGGCCCAGTGCGGGTTGATAGAATTGAATTGAATTGAATTTCTTTATTTTGCATAAAATATGGTACATAATAGGTCTTAACTTAAATATAAGAAGTTCCACATATCTTGCTTAATTACTATTTCAGCATGCAAAAAATACCTTATAATAAAATTATATACAAAAACACTTCAATTGTTACTATTAAGATCATGAAGTAAAAAATAAAAATAAAATAAAAAATCCTTAAAATTACGTTATTTAATTATATTACTAGTGAGATCATATTTCGAGCTTTGCTTATAATTTAAAAACTCACTTATTGTATAGAACGCATTGATAAAGAGCCATTTCTTAAGTTTATTTTTAAAGTAGTTTAGTGGTAGCTCTCTGATCTGTTTGGGTATTTGGTTATAGATTTTGACAGACATATTGTAACAATTGTTCTGAACTAGTGTGCTTCTACATCTTGTGACAGCTAGTCTGGTTGGATCTCTTGAAAGGAATTTTTTATTTACTATGGCTTTAGTATAACGCTCAGAGTGCTTTTTAACAAATAATCCTACTTCTAATATATATAGACTAGGTAGAGTTAGTAATCCTAATTTCTTAAACAAAGGTCTACAAGATTGAAACGGTCCAACCCCACAGATTGCTCTGACACATTTTTTTTGTGTGATAAAGACATTTTTAGCCTGAGAAGAATTACCCCATAAAATAAGACCGTATCTAAGAACTGACCCGACGTAGCCATGATACGCAGCCATAGCAGTTTTTTGACTTGCTACCTTCTTAAGCTTTTTTAGAGCAAAGACAAATTTGTCTAGATTAGAGCATATGCGAGTTGTGTGTGCTTTCCAATTGCAATGTCTATCTAAGATAATACCTAAAAATTTTGTATCAAGTACTTCTTCAATTTTTGTGTTTTTATAATATAAGTCTAAGGGTTTTATTTGAGAACTGTTATAATTAGAGAATTGTAAAGTTTTAGTTTTAGAAATATTAGCTGTTAGATTGTTGTCCTTTAACCAGTTCATTATTGATTCTACAGTGTTGTTTAATGAATGTTCGTAGTTGCTTTCTGAGGTTTCTGGTATTATAACCGAAATATCGTCCGCAAATAGGATGCACTGATGTGATGTTACTTGAGGAATATCATTTATATAAATAAGGAAGAGAAGAGGGCCTAGCACACTTCCTTGGGGAACACCGAACTTATTTGTTTTAAAAGTAGATCTGAATGGAGTAGACACAAGTTGATCATTTAATTGGTTTATTTCGACACATTGTTTTCTGTTGCTTAGGTAGCTTTTAATCCAATCTAGTGCTTTGCCTCGGATTCCATATAGCTCGCATTTATTGAGTAAGATTTTATGATCTACGAAATCGAACGCTTTGCTCATGTCAAAGAAAATGGCAGCAACTCTATTACGTTTATCGATGTTTTCTGTTATTTTTTGTATTAGTGAGAATGCAGCAAGTGTTGTAGATTTATCTTTTTGAAAACCATTTTGGTTATTAACTATTAAATTAAATTTATTTAAGAAATTCATTATTCGAGAGTGCACTATTTTTTCAAAATTTTTGGATAAAATCGGGATTAACGTGATGGGCCTATAGTTGTTCATATCTAGTTTGGAGTTTTTTTTGTGAAATGGTTTTACTATTGATGATTTTAAATTTTCTGGAAAGGTTCCTTGCGTAAACGATAGATTTATAAGGTGACTTAAAATGTCTGCCAATTCTTTATTGCAGTTTTTTAGTATGGCTGTAGAGATGCAATCATAACCAACAGCTCGTGTGTTATTAAGTGAATTTATGGTTCTTGAAACTTCTTCACAAGAGGTGGGTCTCAGATAAATAGTCGAATTTGATGAATCTATTAACTTGTAATTTGGACGAGAGTTGTTCTCCTTATTTGTTATAGATATGAAGAAATCATTGAAGGCAGTCGCAATTTTCATTGGGCATACAACGCTTTTTTTATTATAATCTATTGATATTATTGTTTCAAACGTTTTTGTATCATCTGTTTTATTTTTTATGATATCCCATGTGGCTTTACATTTACTTTTTGCTTTATTTAAATATGAATTATTGTTTTGTTTTTTAGAGTTAGATATACATTTTTTAAATAATTTATCATATTTTGTGTAGGCTTTTTTGTTGTCGTCAGTGGAGTTTTTGTAGTAACGGTATCTTATTGTTCTTTTGTGACAGGCTGATATTTTCAATCCTTTTGTGATCCATTTGGGAGCGCTAACATTGGAATGTATTTTAACTTTATTTATTGGGAAGCAAAGATTGTAATATAATTGTAAAGTTTCGTGAAATATATCAAAAGCTTTATTATAATTTTCTTGCTCTAGCACTTCGGACCAGGTTAATTTAGATAACACATCTTTAAACTTTAAGGTATTTTCTAAGCTGAAGTCCCTTTTCATTTCATACCAGAAGGGTAATCTTTGTTCTTGGTTTGTCGAAAAAGATAGGGTTTGGCCGGTGTTGTGATCTGAAAGGAATAATGGATGAACTTCACCTTTTGCATATTTTATATTACTAAATATATGATCGATGCATGAATCTTTACGCGTTGGATTTTTAATGTGTATTTGTAAATTATTATTCGATAGGATGCTTTTTAAGTCCTCTGAAGATGTACTTGACTTAAAAGTGTCGATGTTTATATCCCCTGCTATGATAATTTTTTTATTCCTGTGTGAAGTTAATCTATGTAGTAGAATTTCTAGTTTATTAAGGAAAGTTTTTGTACTGGAGTTTGGGATTCTATATAAACATACAATTATGCATTTCATGGTAGGTATTTCTATTCCACAACATTCGAATTGTTTTTCAGTTGACATACATTCGCAAATATTTATTTGTTTATAATCTATAGATTTTTTAGTTAGTATGCAAACCCCACCGCGCTTTTCATTTTTTCTTGAAAAGTTACATGCTACATTATAATCTTTTTTAAAGATGTTGTGCTCGTCGCCTGATTTGATAAAGGTCTCAGTAAGACAAATAATATCCATTGAAGTACCGCTTTCTTGAAATTTATTTAGACATAGTTCTAATTGCTCTTGTTTATTAAAAAAACCTGCAATGTTTTGGTGAAATAGCGTAGTGTTAAATGTTGACGTGGTCTCGAAAAAACTTTTTAATGGGGGCATCTATTTTTATTATTTTAGGGAAATAATACGGAATTGTTCCTTTAATTGGAATAGCAGTTCCTGTATTTTTACAGTCAGTGACAGTGTTTACAGCGACTGGTTCTTTGTTCATGTTGGTAACGGTGTATACAACAGGATCTTTGAACGAGCTAGGGGTGGTGTTAATAACGATTGGCTCTTTGTACGATAGAAAACTGTGGCTGTAGTAGTTTGTGTCTATTATGAAGTTAATGTTTTTGCAAGTATCAAATAAATAACGTTTTTTACTAAAATAATGTCTGCCAATATCTAGAAAGGTACAATTTTCAAAGTTTTGTGACATATTTTTTAACAAGCTATTTAACAACATTTCATTTAAATGACTGTTATGCAAAACACTTAAAATGATTACATTAGTTTTTTTTACAAATTTTAATATAGACGCTAATTCTATTATTATTTTGTTCGGGTTGGTGTCGTTTTCACCGACACATAAAATTAAAAAGTTGTTTTTACAGTCACTTAGTTCATAGTTTGTTGACAATAGTTCCTCCGTCGTTGCGTAAGGCTTTATCGTTGATGTAATTATGTATTTTTGATAGTTAGTCTTGTTTCTTGAATTTATGAGTGCTGAAGCGATGCCGGTGCATTGTTTTCCACCTAATATTTGAATTTTTGGTTTTTGGACTGATCTAATAGGTCGTGTACTGCCCTCTATTGGCTTATTTTGGGAAATCGAATTTTTATTACACCTCACACTATCGCCATCTAGGTGTTCGTCCCGCGTGAAATCCAATTTAGCGGCACTATCATTCGATTCATCCTGATTTACACTTCGGAAGGTTTTGATAGGACGTACATCTTTTCCTATTGTTGGCGTTGATGTTCGTGTTGGTGTAGATTGCTTGGCTTTTTTAGATGTAGATATTGCGTAAGTTATTTGCAGTTGTGAGATAGTATTTCGCTGTTCTATTGTTTGTGTTTTCAATGCACTATTTTCAATGATTAAATTGACAATTTTGTTCTGGGCTTCTTGTAATTGTCGTTTAAGGTCTTGTATTTCATCCTGTAATGTTTCAGTTGGCTCATTTCTAGTTGACAGATCTGGTAGACTCTTTGTTAGGTAGTCGTCAGCTGACAGTGTTGACTGGAATGAATCATTTAGCGAATCATGTAACACTGATTTCTTTTTGCGTATGGTTACATTTTCGTTATCCATTTTTTTTTTTTTTTTTTTTTTTTTTTTTGTAGTACAGTAAAACGAAAAGATATAAAAACTCAAAAAAAGAATGATGTCGCTGAGGATCGAACTTGGGTTCTTTAGCGTAGTCGCTTTAGTGCGGCTGCGTTAACGTACTTGCTAATTGTGTATAGTGAAATTGTTTGAAATAGCTGTATACATACTAGGAAATACGAACGTTAAAGAAGCGTCATGAAGCGCGCCATTTGAATTTTTGAAATTGTTTGCACGAATTGTTTACACTTTAGTTTTTAATCTGAAATCACAATGTAGTTCACCTGGGTTTATGTAAGTAAAGTTTTTATGTTTTTTGACTTACTTCGAGCTTCGAGTAATGTCTTTAGACAATAAACTCTTTACACTTGTTTGTTTACAAATTTTTAATTTGTTACTGAATGTTATTTTGCAAAGAACTGAATGTTAGATGTCACATGTCCTCAATGTTTGTGGTTGTTGTGTGGTAATGTGGTTTCCTTACGATGTTTTCCTTAACCGTTTTGAGAGCAGTGGTGATGAAATTATTTACACAAAGTATAGGTTCGTGCAGACTGGCGCGACACGACGGCGCGACGCGACACCGATTATTGTTATACCGTGAACTTTTCATAGAAATTGTATTGCTTGAGTTACGTCGCACTATTCTGCACGAGGCTGAAAGCGCCTGCCTGAGTTCCAACCCACAAAATCGGGGCCGTTATCACCGGGCTACTGCCTGCTCCACTGAACCATAGCTCCTGCTTGTTCGATTGTACATTAGGCTTTATAAGAGACTTCAACACCTAACTACCCAAAATACCCTTTTAGCGGGTTATGATTGGACTTCCATCCCTCACAACATTTCTTCTACCTCTCGTCTACTTACCTTTACGCATCTTGTCCATAATTATCTTGTTATTGTCTTTTTTATTTACAGTGGCAAGTACTTCTTCCTTGACTCCCGGCGTTACATACCTTTTTGCTACCGCTGAAACCAACAATATGTAGAACCTTATAATACCAGCCTATTATTGTATTGTAAGTATATTCAAGTCACAGCTGTAATTTTTTACAGATATACGACATGACTTGAGCGCGGCAAATGGCTTAGCGTGTCAATCTGCTAAGCTATTAATTTTTCTGACTGTACTTGGACATTTACAGAACCTTTTAAAGACTATGGACTTACATTTGCGGAACTTTGTCATAATTTGAGACTTAGTTTCTCCAGGCTGTACTTCTTTCATAACTTCCTCCATGACTGCGGGGTCTAGATGACCGTCTTCAACCGCTAAAGTTAAATAAAACACACGTCAAGTAATAACTAATGGAGAATATTTAATTGAACCTCAAAAAACTTTGTGATCTTCTAATGATGATCGCCTTTTTTACTCAATGATCTTTTTACTATCTGGTATTTTTTTAAACTATTTGTACCGTTTAAATTGGTGACAGTAGCTAAGCTAGGGATTCCCGACCAAACGGGTTAGGTAAGGTTAAAACTGAGACCAACTATGTTGAATAAATCCAAGTTAGTCGCAGTTACATAATAAAGACAGGGCAGGGCACATAATAAAGAGATGATCAGTGAGTATATTGGCGTATCGATAAACATTTTTAAGAAATCAAAATTGGAATTACTTGGGGACCGATTAAATTCATGCCATGACTAATAAAAATTGCGAAAGCAAATGCCTTTTTATCAATTTATGTAATAGATCGTAAAGCGGACCTGAACGGATTTTCTTCATCACTTTAGCCTTTTCATTTTTCGTGGTAGTATTGTGGGTTACATTAGCCACGACAATTGGCGACACTTTCTTTTTTTCTATCACTGTAATTATAATTATTTTATTTTTCAGCTGCCTTATAATTCTGATGTAAGTATATGAATATTATAAAGAGGTAGAATTTGTTAGTTTGTATGTGGGGGTAATCATCGGAACTACTGATCCGATTCAGATAACTGATCTTTCACTGATGGGAAGCAACAGTATTGCAAAATTGTACTACTGAGCATTTTGATTATTAACGTTATCAATAACGGAAATTATAATATTTCGTTGACAACGTAATGAGTTAAGTAATTCCGTGAGTTCCGTAAACCCGACTTTGTAACAATAAAAAATAAAAAAATACATTATTTTGTAGTCATTATCTGTCTAGCTTGTTTCCAACTATGTTGGAGTCGGCTTCCAGTCTTGCCAGATGCAGCTGAATACACTATTTAAGATGGAGCGACTGCCTATTGACCTCCCACAACCTTTGTAAGACTGGTTTTGTAGTATTTATTTGAATTTGACGTTGCATAGTTTGGCACTTTTGGCGATTTTGTTGCGTTATTCTAGCATTTATTATGAATACATAATAAGCCTATAATGTTCCTACTGCTGGCACACAAGCCTCCTCTTGGTGAGAGGGCACTCCCTCTTACCAAGAGGAGGCAGTAATCCACCACGCGGGCCTAGTGCGATTTGGTAATCTAATGGATATGATAAATGATAAATGGAAAGTAAATCGCCTGTCTGGGTTCGAACCCAGACAGGCGATTTACTTTGCATACATTATTTCATCACCACTGCTCTCAAATAGGTGACGGAAAACATCGTAAGGAAACCGGCATGTCCTAGAACCAAAAATTCGGAGACATGTGACATCTACCAAATCGCACTAGGCCCGCGTGGTGGATTACTGCCTCCTCTCAGCCGCAACATCGAGTTGTAGGTCGTAGACTCGAGTCTACGACCTACAACTCGGAGTTGCGGCGGTTACCAATGGCGCACCACTGCTCATGCATTATGCATATTTGCATGTATATTTCGAACATTTAAAATTGGATATAATCCAGTCTCTAGTTATACCAGTAGTCTTCAGAGGTAACAAAGTTAAAATGAGCAACAAATTTATTTATTAAAATATACCTTTATGGACCTTTCTTATAACTTCAGAGTTTCTGTCACTGAGCTTTATGTTGTCTTCGATTTCCGCTAGGACGGACGGCGGCAGTTGTCCTTTGTCAACGGCTAAAATTATAATTTTGTATAAGAAACGCTATGCTTAAACAAATGTGAAACGGTAGCCGTTTCTTGCAATTGTATTATTAGTAGTTTCCTTATAAATAATTATTTACGTCACTCAAAATGTGTTCAGAAATTATATGACTCATTGATTTTAAATCTACTCATTTTGGGTGGAAACCAAATGCAATATAATTTCGCCAACTCACTTTGTGCAGAGTAAACTCCACCTCGGTCACTAGTTCACTACCATTCATCAAACAGATCTATGTTCGTCTACTTGCCTTTTCTGACCTTCGTTATGACTTCTTCCTTAGTCTTACTTTTGTCTATATCGATCAGTACCTTTTCCGCGACAGACGTCGATATTTGTCTCTTAGCAATTGCTGGAATATGAAATGCTACTATCATTATCTGCCTTGTCTTTTTCCAACAGTGTTGAGCCACCAAAATATAAAAGAAATATAACACGTAATGCGTATTATTCACTTTTTTGTCTAAAACTATTTAAATGAAATTATTATACACTAACATTCTCATCTGTATTTACACTTGCGCTACACACGTTTTATTTTTCTTTAAACTAGTACATAACCTTAGCTTTGACAATATCTCTTTCTAAATTTACTTGTATGCTCACAATAATCGCTCGACCTTTTAATGTAATGCGAAGACTGCCGCCTAAGATACAGGATATTCCTAGTTTGGGGCCAGGGTACCTACTCTTATTGGACTATTGACCTCATTAACTACCTTTTGTATAACACCATTCTGTATAACTACTTATTGTCAAAGTTTGTTTTTTTGTGTTTATAAATTTATTTCTTTATTATTATCTATTGCTAGATATAAAATCCACATACCTACAAGAGTTCTGTGTGGCAGTATACTCTCTACAACGGGTATTAGAAATGTGTGATTATATTTATGGGTCTGGTACGTATCAAACTGGACAACACTCCATGGGACAAACATCGTAATCGAAAAAAATAATCTGTCGTCCCGCACAAAACTTCAATAAAAAATTAAATAAACTACACAATAACTCTAAATTTATGGTTTATTTAGGTTTTTGTGATTACGATGTTGGTCCCATGGAGAAAGTTGCTCAATTTTATGGTCTGTACTGTACCACTTATTAGCAAGTCTCCAGATTTTCAATAATCATAGTAAAATAGTCATAATAATTAATTTATAAGTTATATAATTTCTTTGTTTGCTGCGAGTAGTACAATATCTGATGAGTTGCGAATCTGGTTAGTTTAGAATCTAGTGAGTTGAGAATCTGGTGACTTGCTAATAAGGGGTCTGTACCACAGCTTTGAATATGACCACACAATTCTGATACGCGCTGTATAAATGATACAAAATTAATTTGCATTTTATAAGCATAATAATTATTGACATTCTTGCGTATTCGTTAGAAGCAACTTTTGTAAGACGATAATTGGACCCATTTTTCCTACCCACAGCAAACCTGCTGTGGGTTGGTTCTTGTTTGCAAAAATGGGTCCAATTATGAGTAAAATTTGGTATGTAAAATTCACTGACTTACATTTACTAATCTTCTTCATAATAACAGACTTTGTGTCCCCTTGATTCACATCATGCATTACATCTTCGAGTACAGCAGGCGACAATTCACCCTTATCTACAGCTAAAATATCAAAATACGGTTTTATATGGGTCGAAGTTAGACTACATTCGAAAGAAAGAAAATGAAAGAATAATGTTTATTTGGACACAGTTCGTGAAACACAAAACACAAATTAAAAAAAGTGACAATAATATTTAACAATAATACGAGTAGTGTGTGCCTCACGGCTGCGCCAAAAAGGTTCATTTCAGCATTAATGCCAGACAGATGCTGTCTGACGCTGGTTTTCTAATGAACCTTTATGTAGGGACAAGTGACGGCGAGTACAAAACCACCATACACCACACCATATTAGGTAACCATTGTTCCATATCCACCGTCATCATCGTAAATAATGTACAGTGGAATCCGTCCGAATTGACAAACACGTCATACTAAGCCAACGTCATAAAAAGCATTTTTCTGAAAAAAAAAAACAACCTTTTTTTTAGGTAAATACTTATTTTAATAGAGAAACATAGCATAAAAAATAAAAATTGCACGTAATACATAATACATGCATGCTTAGAGTATATAACACTGGAGAAGCCTTACGAACACTTCCCCTCTGTAAACCTACAAGAACAAATGTTCTAGTACGTTCATTCATAAAAACTACTTTCAAATCGATTCTAACGCACTTCGTGAGTCGTTTTAAAGGCGCGCGGAGCTCCGTGAAAATGCCTATTTGTACTGTTAAATGGTGTAAAAAGCGTTCAAATACGTCAAATTTACCTAAAGAACTGAATAACTTTCCATAAGCAGATTTTTTTTTCTAAGATTTAGTCATGTTTTTATTGAAATTTCAAATCCTAACCTCATAATACAATTCGATTTTTCATTCGATTCAACCATGATTCAATATAAAACGTAGCATGAATCGAGTATTTTCCTCACGTTGCTTCTGTGACGTCACCGAGTCTCGCTACATCTCGTTTTTATGTTCGTAAAGATCAAAATACTTTTCTTTTGCATTACGAAAATATACGTCAAATCATCAAAAGTTACACGCACTTGACATGCGATTACATAATCGCATGTCAAGTGCGTGTAACTTTTTTCCTCTAGTAAAAATTATAACGAGACTACCGTAGTGTTGAGGTCATGTTTGAAACCAAAATTGACATGTCGATCATTTCCTAGTAAATATTACTTAGTAATTATTTTTGTTTTTTTTATTTTTATTGTTCAAAGTTTTATAATTTGTTTAAAAGTCCATTGAAGTGTTGGTATATAAAAAAAATAAAAAATTGAACTTGATCTAATTTTTTATTGAGATTACTTACTTATTACAAATTTAGTTACTTTTATTTAATTGAAGTTATTTTCTCTTCTTATTAAGATTTAACTATTTTATGCAACAGCTGTTTTATTTCTGGGTTCAAGCAAAATTTCGAATGAATATCGATATCGATAAAAAAAAAATATATGGTACGGACTTCTCTATCCAGGCGAGCAGCTATTGTTATTTTTGACAGTAGCTACCCCGTCCCCCGCACAAAGTGACAGAGTTTTTTGTTCGGAATATTGCGCTTATGGCTTCTCCAGTGATATATACTCTAAGCATGCATGTATGTATGTATATTTTTCATTTTTTACTTAAGAAATCAGTCAAAAACGGACAAAATTTTATTAAAAATGGGTCATAATAAGCGACATGTCACTGTAAGCGAAGTCATGAAGTCATTTTATCCGACTTTGTTACAAATAATTTTATATGAAAACCAAACTTCGTTGTCTAATTACGTCATATTAGGCGGTTGGTCAATATAGGCGGAGTCATAATAAACGGATTCTACTGTATATCTCTCAATATCTTTAGAAGTGCCTCGTTGGTCTTGTGGTCGCAAGCGCTACTGCTGATCATGAGGTCTTGGATTCGATTCCTAGGTCAGGCAAAGTGTTATTGGGTTTTTCTATCTGGAATTTCTCAGTAGCAGCCCAGAGTCTGGATTTGTGCCCAGTTGATGGCAATAGGCTCGCCCGACCTAAACATAACTGGTGAAATGTGGGTGTACTATATGTAAACCTCTGCCCAATCCATCGGGGAAACAAGGCCTGATGTTATGTTATGTTATCTTTGGAAAATAATCGGGTTTGTACAACGTCGTTTTTGAACTAGGTGTGCCAATTTAAAAACAAATTATGTAAGAAATTGAAAGGGGTTTCGTTGAGCAGTTTACCTTCACGTACATTCTTCAAAGCTTCTTCCTTATGATCAGGCTCTGCGTTGGCAACTACATTCTTCATAACATCTGCAGGTATTTTCCCTTTTTCTATTGCTGTAATGTAATTTTTTACATTGATTAAGAGCGTTTATTCTGAAGGTTGGCAACGTCGTAAATAGATGTCAAATATTTCACTGTTTTGATTAATTTGGCAATATTACTGTGTGAAAATAAAACATGTGGCTAACTAGCGAACTAGAATATTGATTATGAAATGCAATAATTAATATCGTAACACCGAGTATTTAGTTTTAGATGTAAAAAAACGATTTGGAAACTTTCCAAATGCGTTTTTTTGCACCTAAAATGGGTACAACATCAAACTAAATGTTATAATTGCAATTCATTATTAATATTCTAGTTCGCTAGTTAGCCACATTTCTTATTTATATTCAGTTATATTGCTTTATGAATAAAAACAGGTAAATATTTGACAGTTATTTGCGACGTTGCCAACTTTTAGAATAAACCCTCTTAAATCTGACATTATTTCATACACTTTGTTTCTGGACATTATGTTAAAAGGAGGTCTCGACTTACCTTTTTTTACTTTCTTCATGACGGTTTTTTTTTTGTCACCAGGCTTTACATTGGCGACTATATCTTCCATAACAGCGGGGGGAAGATCTCCTTTGATTACCGCTAAAGTAAATACATTAATAAGTTTGGTTTTATCAAGATTATTCAATTAAAAATATGAGGATATCGATACTCATTATATCTGTGAAGTTTTGTTGGCTAATTCAAACTAACGTTGTACAGTATCATCATATTTGTCGTCTTACCTTTACGGAGGTTTCCAAGAATGTCTTCTTTATTCTCACCAGTGCTAGCATCAGCAATTACTTTCTCCACGTTCGACGGTGTCACGTGCTTTTTAGTTATCGCTGTAATTAACAATATACTTGATGTCAAGAATATAGTTATTGTTTGCTTGTGACTCGAAAATACAACTATCCTTTGGCATTTTTTTTAAACTCTTGCGACACGTATCAATGTCATCCATATATATGAATAAAAAGTGATGACAAGTGATGTTGGAACGTCGGGCGTGTTTAGATTCATTTATTTATTACTTTGTTTCAGTTTTTATTTGTACTATTTTTTTTTTTTTTTTTTTTGGTCTATCCCATAATGGGATTTATCTAAGTCCGTAGGCGTGTCCGGGACATCACAGTGGGCCCTATTAAAATACCAGCGCCGCGGTATTTATTTTTAAATATCGCCGCATTATTCTGAGATAGTGGCCTTTTTGGCCTCGCACAGGTCGTTACTATTCTTATTTTTTTTTAATTATTACTTACTGTTTGTATTTCCTGTGCGTGTCCCAAATAAAATATTTTTCTTTCTTTAAAACTAAGTTAATAATTATTATATGCGACACGAGTATATTAAATTAAAAATAGCTCGAATATACATTATGTTTACTTCGTGAGTTCGAGATAGGCCTACTGATCCCATTTTACTTGGGTACAGCGTAATGTTTCTTTCTTCCATTCTCCCGTTATTATTTACTTGATTTTCATTTATATCATCTTTTACACTATAAATGAAGAAGTGCAACGTAGTAGGTATGCCTATTAATCATTATGATTTTTCTTAAAGGTACTATTCCGTACCCGACCGCTAGAGGCAACTGCAGTCGACGTGTCGTCGTGACACGACTGGTTTCTATGAATTACTATGAAATCCCTTCCGTAGCTAGCGACACGTCTTTGGCAACTACGGGCGAGCGACAAGCGACACGTGTAGCCCGACCGCAGACCAGTAGTGCCGCCAACGCTTGAGCGGTAACACATTTTTCTATCTTGTTCCTACCGACTGGATTACGGGCTGCTGATGCTGCCGCGTTTTTTTTTTTTTTTTAGGTTTGGAAATTAATATTATATTGTAATATATATATATATATAATATATAGATAATTTGGGATCGGGAGGGCGTGTCAGACTTTTACTGACTAAAACCCACCCGTGTTCCTTCCGTTACCTGTGTGCCGGGGCCGCGATATCCCTTTCGGACAAACTCGCAACCCTGGCAGGTGATGCTAGCGCCTGCGGTCGGGTTCGGAATCATGACTGCAGCGACATGACGCCGCGACCCGTCGCCTGCAGTAGCCGCCTACGGTCGGGTACAGAATGGTACATTAACCTACCTTGTTTGACCTTCTCCAAAATAACTGACTTATTGTCGCCAGGTTCTACGTTGGCAAGTACATCTTCTATGATAGCGGGCGAAATTTGTCCCTTGCCCGCCGCTGCAATATTATCAACGATTAGTTTTACAGTAGCTTACAATTATTTCAAATGTAAATTATTATTTACTACACCATCGATTATCGTTTTTATACTCAAGAGCGTTTATTCTGAAAGTGGGCAACGTCGCAAATATTTCGTTGTTTTAATTAATTTGGCAATATTACTGTATGGAATTGAGAAATGTGGCTAACTAGCGAACTAGAATATTGATTATGAAATGCAATAATTAATATCGTAACACCGAATATTTCGTTTTAGATGTAAAAAAAAGGATTTGGAAACTTTCCAAATGCCTTTTTTACACCTAAAACGGGTACAACATCAAATTCAATGTTCTAATTGCAATTAATTATTAATATTCTAGTTCTCTAGTTAGCCACATTTCTTATTTCCATACAGTAATATTGCCAAATTTTTACATCTAAAACTACACATTCGGTGTTACGATATTAATTATTGCATTTTTTCATAATCAATATTCTAGTTCACTAGTTAGCCACATTTTTTATTTCCACACAGTAATATTGCTAAATTATTCAAAACAGGTAAATTTTTGACAGCTATTTGCGACGTTGCCAACTTTCATAATAAACGCTCTTAAAGCAAGAGTTACCTTTACGGATCTCCTTCAAGACTTCAGACTTCTCGTTAGTAGGTCGCAGATCATTAACTAGTTCATCTATTTCTTTCGGTGTCCTTTTTCTCTTTTCGACAGCTGAAATTAATATTTTTGGTATACCAATTAACCAAATATATTACCTAGTACATTATATACCTATGTTTGGACGTCGTAAAGAAAAGTTAAGAACGTTAAGACGTAAGGGACGTTAAGATCTACATACATGTTCATGGTCGGCACGGTTCAGCACAGGTCGGGCGGCAAAATTGAATGTATTATATTTTACCGCTCGGCTGTACCGACTACCGAATCAAGCCGAGCCGAATAAGTGTGTAGCGTGTGTTGTATTTATCTTTTTTCTCACCTTTACGGACCTTCCCCATGACCTGAGCTTTAGTGTCGCCAGGCTTAATGTCAGCATTAATATCATCTAAAACTTCGGGTGGTAGTTTCCTCTTGTCTATAGCTATAAACAAAAATGTGATCAAAAGTCTAAAAGGTACCATACAGCAGAATTCATTTTTATAACACATAACATCACGCCTGAATTTCCCAAAGTGTTAGCTAGAGGTGTAACAATAGTACACCCACATTTCGCCAGTTATGTTTAAGTCCCATATAATAGGGGGCGAGCCTATTGCCATCAACCGGGAACGAATCCAGATTCCGGGCTTCTACTGAGCAATTCCAGATGGAAAAACCAAATAACACTTTGCCCAACCTGGGAATCGAACCCAAGACCTCATGCTCAGCCTTGTTGGTCTAGACCAACAAGGCCATAACCCGAAAGTGAAATCACAAGTTTTTGTAATTCATTCAGGTTGTGTTTAGAAGAAATTAAATCATAAGGCAACTTTTAGGTACAAAACCCTTTTTTTTTGGGTGGGAAATTATCAAATAACTTCTCCCGCTCTGGGCGGAGTGGGAGGGTGTATCAGACTCTTACTGACTAAAACCCACCCGTGTTCCTTCAGTTGCCTGTAAGTTGCCAGGGGCCACGGTATCCCTTTCGGTCTTCCCCGCAACCCCGGCAGGAGGTACAATACCTGAGCTTTTATGTGACACATTCGGCTTTAGAAAGACTCGAAAACCGACTTTTTCAAAAACTTGATGAGCTGTATTTATGGCTGGATTCTGTACTAAATATTGATTAAGTAGCTATGGCTGCTGTAAACGAACCTTGGCGGACATTTTTCATGACAGCAGATTTATTTTCTCCCTTGCCTATATCTTTCACCACAAGATTCGCAATGGATGGCGTCACATACCTCTTTTCTACCGCTGTAATCAAAGAATAAAAATCAACCTAAGTTTAAGAAATATGACACACAATCCTAAAAAAAAGCCTATATTGCTGTCTCTTCCTGTCGTTCGTCTTAAGCAAGAAGTCCTACCAACGTCCAATAAACGTGCTTTTAAGAGGGTTTATCCTAAAAGTTGGCAACATCGCAAATGACTGTCAAATATTTACCTGTTTTGATTCTTATAGCAATATTACTGAATAGAAATAAGAAATGTGGCTAACTAGCGAACTAGAATATTAATAATGAATTGCAATTATAACATTGAATTTGATGTTGTCGAATAAGTAGGTAGTGCGGATGATTGCGAACGGACTTCTCGCTTTAGCGAATGACGCCTCGAAGTGACAGAAAGATAAAGATACAGAGAAAGATAGAGATACAGAAAAATGCTGAGTCGTGCGTGTAAGTGGGACTTTACCATAATTGTAGTACATATTAACCATCAGTACTAAACTTCTTCACAGCTCGTCTACAAGTACTACTTACATAGGTGTCTCTGTTATTTACTTACCTTTTCGAATCTTCTTCTTGACTTGTGACTTGTTGTCACCGGGACGTACAGTGACGGCTATATCATCCATTACTTCAGGCGATACTTGCCCCTCTTCTACCGCTGAAATTAATATTATATCCTGTATGCTTTGTAGTACCAAAATTAAAGTACCGTAATTTACAGCATACGGATTTACGGTATGCTGTATACTCTGTGATCGCAGTGTAGCAGAATGCTCGAGTAGTTTTCATTCATAAATTGTTATTGAACTAAATCATAACCAAAACAGAGTCTTAAATGGTATGCCAAGAAAATTCCTTAGAGGCGGCGAGCCTCCTTGCCGGATTGCCGCCATAGGATCTGGAGGCAAAAGTCTTCGCGCACATTTGGGATCTGCGCGAGGAGGCGAAACGCCGGGGCGTTTCTTCGCTGCCGCGAGAAATCACGGAACAGCGGGTAGAGCTCCGGCGGGATCTCATGGCGTCATGGAGAGTGCGTTTAGCGCAAACTAATGCTGGGCACGCCACAATTGCGGGGATAAGTCCCCTCTTTGAGCATTGGCTAGAGAGGCGCCACGGCGCCGGCGTCCTCACTTTCCGCCTAACGCAGGTCCTTGTTTCGAGAGGTTCCTGTTCCGGATAAGGCGGGAGGAAACGCTCGGGTGTCACCATTGTGTGGATCGCCCGGAGGACACGGCTATATGCTCCTGCATATGGTGGAGGTCAGCCCGGCTTGGGTGGAGCACCGCCGCCGTGTCCTCGTGGAGGCGATCGGCGGCGGTGACCTCTCGCGTCCGGCCCTGGTCCAGGCCATGGTACAGAGCGCGAGGGCATGGGAAGCTGTCACCTCCTTCTGCGAAACGGTAATGCTCACGAGGGAGGAGGCGGAACGCGTGAGGGAGAGGTAAATTTCGCGCCATCACGCCTCTAGCCACCCAGGAGTCGCTCTGGGCGTTGGGAATCCCAGGCTGATTTCCGGCCACCGTAGGCGCGGGCATGCAGACGGCGAGCAATGGCTAGCTCGCCGTCTGATAATGACCAGGCCCGAGTCGACGGCATGTTGTGTTCCACGTGCGCCTCAAAGAGATGTCAGCACAACTGATGTCCGCTAGGGCCGATGCCTGCCGGGGTCGCGGGAAAGTCCGAAAAGGATATCGTGGCCCCTGGCAACATACTCGTACAAATAACTGAAAGAACACGGGTGGGTTTTAGTCAGTAAGAGTCTGACACCCCACTCCGACTAGACCGGGAGAAGTTATTGGATAATTTTCCACCCTCAAAAACCTCAATAAAAAAGAAATTTCTTAAAACGTGTTTTCGCATGCTATTTTCAATTTCAGTTGTACTTTACTTAATTTATCAATGAGAACTTCTCGAGCATTTTGTTAGTGAAAGTGCGTTAGTTGGGTTGAGTTTATTTTAAATTCTCGATTCTGCTACTTCGTCGACTTACCTTTACGAACATTATTCATTACTTTTTCTTTATTATCACTAGGTTTTAAATCATCTTTTATTTCCTCCATGACGTGGGGTGGCAACTGCTTCTTTTCCAAAGCTAGAATTGTCATTAATCAATCAGTTATACTATGAATTTGACAAACCAAAAATAAAAAAACTTTAAAATTTGTGTTACGGTAAAATATGAGCCATATCTTGTTGAATAAAATGTCTATTTGATTATTAGTATATTATTTGAGTATATTAGATTATTATTTTCTATTATTATTGGAAGTTATTGCCAAAAGCAGTAAAGCAATTACGAGGGCAACATTAATACAACATGTATTGTGTACTTCTCTGTGTTATCGTGACAACGTGATGTGGACGCCCTCGATAATATCGTCACGTTAGAAATTATAAAAACGCACATTGCCTGATATTTACGATTATAACGTCTTCTACAACATGTAAACACCTCTGTATTTTCTGCTTTGCCGTACTTATAATAAGTTTTGGTTATTACCTTTGCGAACTTTCTTCACGGCAGTAACCTTGTCGTCACTGGGCTGTAAATCGTCTAGTACGTCGTCCAACACAGTTGGCGGTAACTTTCCGTCGTCTACCGCTAAAATTACATTTTATTTTATAAAAAATGATTAAATAACAAATAACGAATTATATATAAAATATATGAGTCTTGAGGATGACTTAGTTCACTTTGACATATCGTTCACTTGAGTTCAAAAATATACGAGAGTTACCTGGCTACAGGCTGTTCAGAAATTCTTGAAAGCGAAACATACATTCGAAGATTACATCAACGTTTGACAAATATGACCCGACTGCTGCCATTAGATGCCACATATGTATTGGGGTTTTAAATAGTTTTAGTAAGTAAACTCAGCTGCTACAATAAGGAGGGAGGAAACACATGTGACTAAAAGAGTGATGATTATAAATGTTGACGGATGAAGAGGGAGAGGAAGGTCTAAGAAAAGATGGATGGATTGTGTGAGGAATGATATGGAAGAGAAGGGAGTGAATGATAGCGTGACGGTTTACAGGGGAGAATGGAAGAAGAAAACGTGTTGCGCCACCCCCACGTAACATGGGACAAGGGGCAGGAATATGATGATGACTAAGCTGCTTCAAGGCACTTTTGGCGCTCGAATGACGTTGATAACCCGGGCGCTGTTAGAAAACATTTGTGCAATTGTTCTGTGAAATATCACTTGAAATGTATAAAAAAAAAAAAGTTTATACCTCAAACCCAACTACGACAAAAACACCAACTAATAAAAAGGTATTAAACAAGACATCGTAACAAAATGACATCGGTTTTCGTATAACCATCACACGTCATTGAGATACCAAACACGGTATATTAATTAAAAATTTTTTTTTTAAGTAAGTAACACTTTACATCCACTAAGAGCCGCCATGTTGGATTTTATGTGACTTCATATAGCATATAACCCGCAGAACAATATACACAATGCTTCCAACGATATCGATACGTCGTTTGTCAAAATACGACTAGTAGTTTAGAAGTTTTGAGGGAACAGATGAACATACATAGCCTGTTAAAATCATAAAACTCCTTTGGCTTTGGTGTAGTAGGTTAAAAACAAGATGGCGGCGTTACTTACGCGCCTAATGGGCCTTGTAGCGCTATAGGTAAAACGTATACAGAAATAAGAATCAATAATTTTGAAGGCAGTGGGGCAACACAGGTTAAAAATAATACTATGATTGGTTTTCGATGGCAACATCAAAATGGACGTACTCATATGAATCGAGACTATTTACCTTGGCGGACGTGCTTAATGATTTGCGATTTATTGTCACTTTTGTTAACTTTCCCAAGTACTTCTCCCTTGGCATATGGTGTCACGTGCTTCTTTTCTACAGCTGTAAATAAAACACAGTCCTTAGCCAAAGCGTTTGTTAAAAAAAAATAAAAACTCAAATAAAATATAAATGTTAGGAATAGATTACACGATGTAAGCCTCAAGCGTTCTGTAGATGCTACGCAATCGTAGCATAGGGTTGGTTACGCCGTAGCATAGAGCGAGCTACGTCATAGCATACTTCATAGCGCAGCAAGACGTGAACGAAATTTGATACGTTCTAAAAGCTACATTCTGTACCTATTTAAGATTTTGTATGGCATACCTTTTAGGATCTTCTTCCTAACAGTTGAGTTAGTGTCATCAGGTTGGACATTGGCTATTATTTCTTCCAAGACTGCGGGCGCCAGATGGCCATTTTCTACCGCTGCAATTCAAATATCATTTACTTAATTGTTCATTCCTAGGTAAGAGTGAACAAACACTATGCTTCCTGGATGTCTTAAAAGAAAACAATGCAATGTAAGTAGGTCTTATCTAAAATTAAACGGTTTTTAATCAACTTCTATTTTTACTTTTAATAAACCTTGTTTATGGTATCACCTTTACGGACGTTTTTTATAGCTTCTTCGTTACGGTCAGTTGATTCTAGTTTTGCCATTATTTCTTCCTTGACTGAATACTTCAGCTTTCTTTTTTCTATCACTATATTGAAATGAAGAAGAAAAAAAAAATTGTTAGAGTTTCATCTGCAGTAAAATGCAAAATAATACTAGATTTGAAAACGAAAATAAAAAAAAACGAGCACATTTAGTTATTTACTATTGGAAAGACCAACATTAGTGATCAGATCGGAGATATTTTATAGTTTTGTGTGTTTGCTAGTGTGTTACATGACATAAAAGTTCGTAATATTAGATTAACATCAAATCCTTCTGGTTTATTTATTAAGATTGACTAACGATACACTAACGAACTATACACTATAGAAATTACAGGAAGCAACAGAAAATAAAGAACTAAACAAAGAATAATTGTTTGTACATTAAAGCTCGACAAGCCGGGCGCGTCGGGCGCGGGTCGGGACGGCAGTACGGCGGGCTTGTATATATTGTAATTCCTTGTATTATACGGATGTCAGCAACCACAACGCGTGCGCGTGTCGGGCGGGGATCGAGGTTGGAGCAACGCAGCGCAGTTTTCCATCGATCACCGAGCATTTAATATATACCTAATTTTGATTGGTTGGTTATGTATTAAATTAAATTGATAAATTTAAAATCCTCTGCCGTCCCATCCGCCAGTTTGCGCAGGCCCTTAGATTACAATTTCACCAGGCAGGTTAGGTTATGTAAATTTTCCCCTTTAACTAATAAATTGTCAACATTGGAGCATCCGTTTCAGTATCAGCCTGAATATTATAATAGAAGAGAGAAATGCTTTACCTTCTCTAACCTTCTTTATGACTTCCGATCTATTGTCAGCTGGGCTGACTTTGGTCTTTATTTCATCCATGACATCTGGCGGTAGTTGTCCTTTCTTTATAGCTAAAATAAACATATTTATATTTATAAATGTTATATTATCTTACCTGCCAGTCGTTTGGGAACTTTTCGAACTGACAGCGATGTGCACGATTTTTTGATGCCCAATGAGCTCATCACCTTTCGTTTTTTTCCTTCCTTATACAATATAAATATTTATATATTATAAATAAAATATATCAATCAATCTGCCTAGCCTTTTCCCAACTACGTTGAGGTCGGCTTCCAGTCTAACCGGATGCAGCTGAATACCAGTATTTTACATGGAGCGACTGCCTATCTGACCTCCACAACCCAGTAACTGGGTAATACGATACCCCTTGGTAAGATTCTTGGTAGGATTCTCGGTATGTAAAGATGGTCACCCATCCACTGACCAACCCCGGCAAGTGTAGCTTAACCTGATGGATCGACCAGTGCGGCTGTTGTTACTTAGTCACGAGTTCCTAAAAAAATAAATAAAATATATATGAAATATATATAAAATATAAATAACATACAAATAAAATATAAATAACTTACAAATAAAATATATATAAAATTGTATTTAAATGCTATGTGTAGTTGCCAGTTTTTTGTACCATTTTAGATATAAGACGTTTATCGAAAGTTATTTATAAATTCCACAGGGCACGGAATCACCGCTCGCGCAGCGTCTAGAGACGGCAATACCTACTAATAAAATTCATCGCGCCAAAAGTGCGTTGAGCGCATAACTTTTGTGAAGGGCCCTTCAAAGCTGTCAGTTTCTACGAGTATACATACGTCCTTTGTTATTTGAGACGTAATGTAAGTATTCATATTCACATATTGCAAGTAAACGCTGAAGACCATGATACGTTCGGTTTTCATGGAATAACGAGTGTTGACATTGCCGATTCTAGCAGCGGTCGCCGAGGTGTCCCGTCTGTCTGCCCTTATTTTCAAATTACTTACCTTTCCGGACATTCTTCAAGACTGTCGACGTATGTTCGCCAGCACGTACATTGTCGATAACTTCATCCACGACGGATGGTGACACGTGTTTCCTTGCTATCGCTGCAAATTATTTTTTGTGCTTTCAATAATAGAGATTATTGGAACGCTTTTAAAGAATAATAATTATTATATTTAAGTAGACTTTGGTAACTTGGAGGGAATTTTGGATACAAAATCTTCATCATCATCAGTTTATACCAGTTCACTGTTGTATATAAACCTTACTGGGTTCAATCAAACTCAAACTCACAGCATTTATTTCAAATAAACCAATTACAGGTACTTTTGAATTGTCAAGAGGTCGGTGAGTCAGAAATATGAAGCTAGATGCCCATTCCAACGCGTAGTAGGTTCCTATGGAGAAGAACGGGCAAGAAACTCCACGGACACTCTTTTAAATCAGAATATTAATATAATAATCCTCGGGAAGTTTTATCCATATACTACAAGACTATCTTAAGACATATATTCGTTATAGTTTGTTCGACACCACTATTCTGCGCTTAAGGTATGTGCGCGTTGAGACGGGGGGACAGTGCAGGACGTTCTTTCATCAACGCTGCCCCCAAGCCGCGCATTCCTAAGGCCTGCAAAACCGGTCCCGGTCAAACTATAGTTGATCAAAATCTCCATATTATTAACAACAGATAGTCAAGCATACAATTTGTCGTAACTAAACTAGCTTTGTAAGTATCAAAATGTTTCCATGACTTACCTTTACGAACCTTCTTCAAGACTTTAGAGTTAGTGTCATTGGGACGTATTTGGACGAGTATATCGTCCAAGACAGCGGGTGCTAGTTGGCCATCCTCGACCGCTAGAATGAACATTCTTAATGAATTATGTGATTCAAATGTTTATTATTAAAATGTAGGAAAAGGTGGGTATGAATTTTGTCGATAATTATTTCCATGTAATGTAACGTTGTTACGAATGGTACAATATAAGCAAAAGCTCAATTTCAAAAAGCATTTCCTTGTAATGTAACGTTCTTGCCAATACTCGACGCTGCATTCGACGTTGCTCACCGCGAGTGAGCATTTACCTGCAACATTTGTTTCTACCTTGCGTTCATTGTAACGACCTGCTCTCTTCCCGCGCACCTCACTCCGCATCGCCCGCGCTCGTGCGTTTGCTCGATAAAATGTTACACCAATACGCTCATCAGTTTCGACTAACCTTTACGAATTTTCTTGACAGCATCAGCCTTATAATCGGTAGGCTCTAAATTCTTCTTTATGTCACCCAAGACATTGGCTGGTAACGTCCTCTTTATTACAGCTGAAATTTGGATTATTTTAGTTGCTGAATAAAGCATTATGGTATCTATGATGTTTAATGACATGTTGACTGTGTAGTTAAGATTTTGGAGACTACCCGCAAATTATACGAACAAACGCCAATTTTGGATATACATAAATGTTGCGTTAGTTATAGAAATGATATGATATACCATTGTTTCTTATTTAGTCACCCGGTTTTCATGGTATTTTTTTAAGTTAATTGCTTACACTCTCGTGTTCAGGTTTACAAGCTTTTGAACTTGGTTGGACTACGTGCATGCCCCATACATGGATCATGCACGTACGGCGAGTAACTCAAGATGCACCATCGGTGGGGCATGGAGAGTGTACGTGTTAAATTGTGGGAAAAGTACGTTACTGTATCCTAAAGTTATAACACATACAGTTTTAGAAAATAGTTCCGCTTTTGTATAGCGCCGTCTCTGTCACACAGGTAAGCGTGACAGGGACGCTCTTCAAAATACAAACTTTTTTTTAAAGTCTATGTGCTCTATGTGCGATTACTTATTTACATAGTTTTCTAGACTAAGCAACTTTGATCCAATTTTTATTTAGTAGCTTCAGCCTCGCGATTTTGTCTGCGTGGACTTCAGAATTGGATCCAAAGAGAAATATAAATGCAGATAGACATATAGCGTGTCTACAGTTTAATAGAATTTTTGTAAGATAAATAATTTCGTAATACATTGTTTTCATATAACTCTATTGGTTTACGCGGTCCACGCCAGTAAAGTTCTCAGTCGGCATGATTTTTCCGACATCTTCAACAATCATCGTCATAATATTTCAACCCATTTACACAAAATCATAATTAACTATACACCTAAACGTTCCTCATGATTCACTACATTCATTGGTGAAAACCGTATGAAAACTCGTTCGGTAGTTTTTGAGTTTAGACAGACAGACGTGGCGGGGGACTTTGTTTTATATTATGTATTGATTGTATCAGGAATAAAAATGACTATTTTTCATTGTGTCTTCTCTATAATATTTGTATTTTTCTCTAAACGAAAAACTAAACCGCTAAAGTGAATCATGAGTAATGTTCCGGTTCCAGTAACAGTTTTAATAATTTTTAATCGTTTTACCTTCTTTAAGCTTCTTAATGATAGTAGACTTTTTGTCATCAGGGCAGGCAAGTAGTTCATCCAGGACTGCTGGTGGCAGTTCTCCCTTGTTGACCCCTAAAATAATCAGTTTATGATATACAGTCAGGCAAATTAATTACTGCTTACTGTTGGGGTCGGCTTCCAATCTAACCGAATGCAGCTGAATACTAGTATTTGACATGGAGCCAGTTCCTAGGTATCTGATCTCCACAACCCAATTACTGGGTAATACGACGATATCCCTTGTTAAGACTGTTTGTCAGACATTCGGGCTTCTGACGACCCGTAACAACTGTCAACTTTATCTACAAATAGCTGGCACCAACGGCCCTGAAGGTCCAGAAGGTTCTCACGTATGGTCAATACAAAAAAATATATCATAACAACGGGAAGAACAAGTGACTCTTGGCTTCGTTAACGGTATTTTTACACCCGTTAATAAGTTAGTAAAGTAGGTAGGTATAGATACTGTAAATGAATAATGATACTGAAGATAAATAAAATTTTCCGGGTTCACCAGCTATAGTTTGACCGCGACCGCTATTCCGCGCTTTAGGAATGCACGGCAGCGTTGACGAATGAGCGGCGGGACGACGTGAGCGTTGATGAATGAGCGGCCTGCACTGCCTCCCGTCTCGCCGCGCACTTACCTAAGGCGCGGAACAGTGATCTCGGTCAAACTATAGCAACTACGTAGCAATGCGACTGTTTTAATTTATTGAATGTACTTTGACAAGTTTATCTTAGAGATAACTAAACAATAGATATAGTAAGAAATCCTGAACCTATTCAGTATCAAATCACTAATATACCTCTGAGTAAATGAGGTCATCAATTGACCTTCTGTATGATAAATACTTTGACCTACACCAGGATTAATTTCTAACGTTCAAATTATTATGTTCTATAATACTTATAGCTTTCCAAAGAAAAGTATGCGCTTCGGGAATCATCGTCTAGTTTCGGAAATACGAACGCCCGATGACTAGATCTATTATAGAGTTGTTACAACCATGGAAGTTGCCTTGCCTCTGTGGAACTAGAAGCATTGCCTATTTGGTTATACTGTGGCTCGACGTTCGCGCTAATTCGGAAATACGAAAATTACCGAAGCTGTACTCTTCTTGGGAAAGCTGTAAATACTGTTAATTACTTTGATGGACGTTCCGAATGATTTTAGACTTCGTGTCAGCAGCGCGAGCTTCAGCGACTACTTCTTCTGCAAGGGTAGGTGTCACGACGTGCTTCTTTGCTAAGGCTGCAATAATAAAATAATGAATATGCCCAAAAAACAACATTTGAAAATAGCAACGACTGCATAAAGATAGCCAACTTAGTGCTACGAGTACTTATCTAGTGATTACAGTAAAAGTGAGCTCGTGTTACTGTTTGCGAGCTTACTGTTAGCCTTTATCATCCCACTGCTGGGCAAAAGACCTCTCCCCATGATTTCGAGCTGCAAATATGAAAAAAAGACGATCCTGTTTACTTAGCGACAAGTCGGCTTAGTTTATACAAGGTGGGGGGGGCAAAATAAATAGAAAAAATTGAAAATAATTTATTGGACAGGTAATACAGTAAGCACGTTTACAGGCTAACATTAAGTTGAGACGGCATGAGTAGCTTAAAATATTACCTATAGCTATGTTACAAAATATTATTTGCCAGTGAACCCCAGACAGTTAGTCTGTATGTTGGGGCTCGGGATACGAATTCCAGACTGGAGGCTTGAGAGGTGATTTCAGGTTTTGTATGGTATATCTGGTGGGTTTGTGTGCGTGTGATGACAGTGTCGCGTGTGTGTGTATGTGTGCGTATTTGTTCCCATTGGGTATCGTTTGATTTCTGGGGTTGCGGGTCTGTCCGAAAGGGATATCGTGGCCCCAGCACATAGGCAACGGAAGGAACACGGGTGGGTTTTAGTCAGTAAAAGTCTGACACTCCCTCTCGCTCTGCCCAGAGCGGGAGGAGTCATTTGATGATTTCCCACCCAAAAAAAAAAAAAAAAAGGTCATATCTAGAGTAATATTGTTCCGAGTCATCATACCCAGAGCTTTGCAACATTTCCGTTATAACTTTTTTACACCTTGAATGAGGTAGTATTTTTGATTTCACAGAGTTTGCAGAGTTTATTGTAGGTATGTACTAATGAGAGGGTAAGCTGGAGGGCGTCTAGCTAGCAATGAGGTGTTGTCAGGTATTGGGATTCTATAGTTTCTTTTGCTTATGATTGATGCGTAGTCGGCTCTGTTTTGATGAAGATGAAAAAAATTGGGCCCTGATTTCACGAAAAGATTATTTAAAGGTGTAAAATTGATGACATAAAGTTAAAAAAAAAAAACGGTCAAATGAACGTCCTGTTGATGCACATTTGTGCTCGTTTTACGGCATTTTGAATTAATCTGGCTTCAATTTGGTAATTTCTTTTTCAATGTTGGCTTTCAAGACTTACAAGGTTTGTGGTTTATTTTGGTAAACGCAAGATTTCAAAAAGCCCTAATTCTTCTTTTAGAGTCTGGCGCCGTCAGATCTGGTGATCTGGCCAGCCGGTTCAAATCGCCAAAACGTGAGATAATACGGCCCAGAAATTGGTGTTTCTAAATCTCCGTCATTGCCTTAGCAGCCTGATCTGTGTGTATAGCTCCATTGCAATCAATCAATCTGCCTAGCCTTTTCCAAACTATGTTGGGGTCGGCTTCCAGTCTAACCGGATGCAGCTGAATACCAGTATTTTACATGGAGCGACTGCCTATCTGACCTCCACAACCCAGTAACTGGGTAATACGATACCCCATGGTAAGACTGGTGTCAGACTTTCGGGCTTCTGACGACTCGTAACGACTGTCAAAGATCCACGAATGACAGCCGGGACCAACGGCTTAACGTGCTTTCCGAGGCACGGAGGATTCTCGGTATGTAAAGATGGTCACCCATCCACTGACCAACCCCGGCAAGCGTAGCTTAACCTGATGGATCGACCAGTGCGGCTGTTGTTACTTAGCCACGACCTCCTCATGTATTGCATTGTCAACTAACTCTCAATCTGTCTACGACTTATGTGTCAAATCATAATGACATTATGACGCCAATTGTAAAAATCATGGCATATTCACATTATGACATTACTTTTGCCACACTTGGTACAAGCATAAAGAGAGCAAAAGCAAGCAAGTTTTAAAGCACACACTAGGATGGAAAAAAGAGATATGTGAGGTAAAACATTATTTCTTAGTTATTTCCCAGTCTGCAGTAGAAGAATCAGTAATATAAGTAGGGAAAAACAGTGTGCAAGAAAAAGATGATTAAGTATATTTTGCGTATTTTTTGCGGGATCGTGTCAGTTAAAATAAACATGTTTACTTAACATAACAAGTAGGTATTCATCTAACGTTTAATAATATTACAGGATAAGTGCGGTACTCATGTCTCGTGTCCCATTTTCCTGTTTACTCTTCAATGTTTAATGACATTCCTTGTTGTGATAGAAAATAGCATAATAATGAAGATCAAGCTCCGAAGTTTGCATTTTTTATAATTACTCGCCATATTTGACTCGAGCTGTTAGGTTTATCGTAATTTTATATATGGTATAAATAAAAGGGGATTTATTTCATCATATGGCTATAACTGTTTACAGGAAATACCAGGACTGGATATGACGTACATTGTGTGGTTTTTGATAATGACCTAATAATAATAATGAGAGTTTATTATTGTAACTACATACCTACATAAGTGTACTTATTAAGCCTACCTACTCTTAGCCCAGTCAATATCGACACAAAAGTAAGATGTAACTTTACTACTTAACTTTTTTTTTTGGTGCTGGTAGCCGAAATACAGGCTTTCGCCTAGTTCGGCTACAGATGTCTAATTAATTTGCAACTAGAAAATATAGCCTTTAAAAATATGTGTATTATTGTAAACATTAATTGAAATAAACTTATTAATATTATAACTACGGTTTTCAGGGTTGCAAACTTGGGTATAAACTTCTCTCAGGGGACCTAACAATGGGCACGCCACAATTGCGGCGGTAAGGCCCCTCTTTGAAGAGTGGCTAGAGAGGCGCCACGGCGTCCTCACCTTCCGCCTGACGCAGGTCCTCACCGGACACGGTTGTTTCGGGAGGTTCCTGTTCAGGATAAAGCGGGAGGAAACGCCCGGATGTTACCATTGTGTGGATCGCCCGGAGGACACGGTGGAGCATACGGTGGAGGTCTGCCCGGCTTGGGCGGGGCACCGCCGTGTCCTCACGGAGGCGATCGGCAGCGGCGATCTCTCGCGTCCGGCCCTGGTTCAGGCCATGGTCCGGAGCGAGAGTGCATGGGAAGCCGTCACTTCCTTCTGCGAAGCAGTAATGCTCGCGAAGGAGGAGGCGGAGCGCGCGAGGGAAATGCAAGATGCGCGCCTTCGCGCCCCTAGTCGCCGCAGGAGACGCCCCGGGCGTCGGGAGTCGCGAGCCGACTTCCGGCCACCGTAGGCGCGGGCTTGCGGACGGTGGGCAATGGGTAGCTCGCCGTCCGATTAGGACCAGGCCCGGGTCGACGGCGCGTTGTGTTCCACGCGCGCCTCAAAGAGATGTCAGCACCAACTGACGGGGTCCGTAAGGGCCAATGCCTGCCAGGGTTGCGAGTTTGTCCGAAAGGGATATCGCGGCCCCGGCACACAGGCAACGGAAGGAACACGGGTGGGTTTTAGTCAGTAAAAGTCTGACACTCCCTCTCGCTCCGCCCAGAGTGGGAGGAGTCATTTGATGATTTCCCACCCAAAAAAAAAAAAAGGGGACCTAACAACATATAAAAGAATCTTAGTTACATGCGCGTTTGCGATGTTTGATGTTGTTAGTGACTGGGCTATATGTATAGGACATGGAGAGATCAATCCAACTAAATCAAAATTCAGAAGCGAATTTCTGGAAGAGTCGGTGCTATTGTTCAAATGCAAATGTCACAATATCATATGGTGCAAAACAGCTCTTAAGCTTCGTGCAGACTAGAGCGACGCGACAGCACGTCGCGACACCGGTTATTGTTAAACCGTGAAGTTTTCTTAGAAATTGTATTGTTCGTGTCGCGTCGCGCCGTCACGTCGCGCTGGTCTGCACGAGCCTTTAAGTTAAATCAATCTATAGTAATAAATCGGTGTTGAAGTTCACTGTAATAATAATTTATGAACTCTTGGTTTACTGTTAACTTATTTTTGTCCTTGATAGTACATTGAAGGTGTGGTGCACACTTCCTTGGGTCGGCATGATTCGGCGCAGCCGGGCGTAAAAAAAAACCCTGTCCCATCCGAAACGGGTACATAGGTACCTAATGCAATAACATTAGCAAAAAGTAATAAAAAATCTTATTATTGTTGAAAATAAAAAAAGTTATTGCTCTTTAAAGTTCACAGTTTTAGTACCGAAATTACCCCAAATCCATTAAAAATGAGAAAATTTTAAACAGGAGTCATAAGACTTATAAGTTATGATTTGTAGCGATATGCTAAACGATAGTCGCCCGCGCCCCATGAACCCGGTAAAACTCCCCATTGAAACAAAATATGGCATTTTTTTTTTCTTTTTTCCTGAACATAGTTAGACTATTATATTACGACAACACCCTCATAGATCGGACAGGGTCTTTTTTACATGTTGTACAACATTCAATACGGATACGGTTTGAATTCATTTATTTCTAAATATTACAAATCACTTGTACAGAAATCTATCTATATCTATAAAAATCAATGCCAGTTTTCGTTGTAATTTTATAACTCAAGAACGGCTGGGCCGATTTAGCTGATTTTGGTTTTGAAATGTTTGTCATAGTCCAGGGAAGGGTTAAACGGTGAGAAAATTAGGGTAGGGTAGGTAGGGTAGGTAGGGTAGGTAGGGTAGGTAGGGTAGGTAGGGAAGGTAGGGTTTAGTGCTACCCGTGCGAATTCGGGCCGGGTAAAGCTAGTAAATACAAAAAATTACTTGATTTATAAATTTTTGTTGTCCTGGATTAGTAAGAGCTTTTAGTGTTAACATAACTAATATAAGGAGGTAATTGTTAAACGTTTTGTATTGTCTACCGCCGTACGGCGCGTTGACGCGGTCGACTTGTTATCTTTGTTTTTATGTTTGAAATCTATTAGGCAAATGAATATTACATAAGGGGCATGCGCTAAGGTAGCCCGCGAAATTCAAATTTTCTTTTGTTTTTTGCATTTTGCAGGTCAGTGTGAGGTTTTATGTTGATTAAAATATGATTTGCGACCGTAAAAAATATGGCTTTACATAATTATAATCATTACAATCAGCAATAGCTTTACAGTCAATCTTGTATCATTTACAGTCAATCTTGTATCATACTCTGGCACAAGTTGGGAACACTAATATCTTAGTTGGGAAAATCTATAAAAACAATTATCTTGGTGTTAATGTGCTGAATAACTCTTTGAGATTGGTATGTAGTAATTTTAAAAATTCAATATTTTTGCCACTAGACCTGGATGATTTTCGCATGAAATTAATTCCAAAATATATAAATACAATACAAGCAAGTAGACTAATTCATAAGGAAATACTTCGTTTAAAGTACAGACATGACTTTGTAAACTATATTAAAATTAAAAGTAATGACCAGTACGGGCTAAGTGGCAAGGTACAAAAGTGTTACGTTAATAATTATACACAGACAGACATTGAAACTTCATCAAGGCGTTCTTTAGTAGTTACAAATACCATCGGCACTCAGACTGACCAGTCTGACTTGACAGATGACCAGGGAAACAGTGATGACCTTTTTCGTGCCTAAATCACTCAACAACTCTCGTGGTAAGCTACCCATGCCTGGAACCCCTAATAACTACACCCCTCTTAATATTTATCTTCAGAATTTATGTGGTGTAACTAACAAAAAAGAGGAATTAGAAGTTTATTTGCAAGACATTCATCTAGACAATCTATATGTTTGCATAACAGAACATTTCCTGACCATGGAGTCAGCTCCTCTATTCAACTTAAACAATTATAAAATGGTGTCGTTTAATACAAGAAAAAACAAAAAAAGGGGTGGTAGCCTCATTATGACGAGGAACGATATTGCTTGTGAAGAGGTGCCTTTTTGTCAAAAATTATACAAAATCGAAAGCTTCGAACTATGTGGTGTTAAAGATGTTAGCACTAACATTTATATTTTCTGCTGTTACAGAAATCCTATCGATCAGAACTATGAAACATTTATAGCTAAGTTGGAACAATTACTAGAACACTTCTTCAGTAAGAAATGTATCATCTGTGGAGATTTCAACATTGACTTGCTTAAAAGCGACAAAAAAACTTCAAATTTTTTGACATTATTGACATCTTACAATTTTAGACCAATTATAAACGAAGTGACTTATAAACGGAATAATGCGCAATCATGTTTGGATAATTTTTTGACGAATTTACCAGATGATTTTATCAATGAGCAGTTTGTTGATCACAATTGCTTGGCTGATGGACACGCAGCGTTATTTTGTCGCTTAAAAACTGAGAAAGTACAGCCCGATAGCTTTTTAAATATAGAGTTTAGACAGTTTAGTGACAAAAATTCAAATAGCTTTGGACAACGTATTCTGAATATAAATTGGTTGAAAGAAGGTATAAATGGCTTTTTAAAGAAAATTGGACAAATATTCCGCGCAAGTTTCAAAAAGAAGAAAAAACGGGTGAATTCTAACAAATGTCAAAAATCGTCCTGGGTAACGAAAGGAATTAGAGTCTCTAGTAAAATGAAGCGAGTTTTGCTTCAAAATATAAACACTGTGACCTGCACAGAGAAAATAAGGGCATATACAAAATCATACATTAGAATATACAGACTAGTCTTAAAAAAAGCTAGACGCATTGCAGTCAATAAAGAACTAGCCAAAGCAAATGAATCTTCTAAAGCTATATGGCAGGTTGTAAATAGGCACAGGAACACAAAATCAAAACGTGCAAATAGTAAAAACATACTCCTTAAAGTTAATAATCAAATAATATCAAATCCCCAGCAAATAGTAGATATCTTCTCGAACACGTTCGACAGCGCAGACACAGTTGGCGACTCTAATTCTTTCGATCAAGCTATAAAAACTTTACAAGATAGCGTAAAAAGAGTAGATCAAGAAATGACTTGCGATCTAGCTACTGCCTCCGAAATAAAAAAACTGGTAAATTATATGGCTACCAAGAAATCTTCTGGTCATGATGAAATACCGATACAGACTGTTAAAGATCACATTGACATACTGGCAGGACCTCTGGCACATCTTATAAACACATGTATAAATATGAATATATTCCCTGAACAACTAAAAATAGCAAGAGTCTTACCAGTTTACAAAAAAGGGTGCAAATTAGATCCTAATAATTATAGACCGATTTCTTTGTTACCAATCATCTCGAAAATTTTTGAGAAAATACTCAAAATTAGACTTCTTAGACATCTCAATCGTAATAAAATACTTAATCGCAGACAATTTGGTTATCAGAAAAATGTGGGAACAAATGACGCAATTAATACTTTAATGGAGCAAGTAGTTGACAGAATTAATGATAAATTTAAAGTCGTAGGGTTATTCCTAGATCTTAGTTCCGCTTTTGACACGATAAATCACAAATTACTGTTAGGAAAAATGGAACATTACGGAGTAAGAGGACCGGTTTTGCGTCTATTTAAGTCTTACTTAGAAAATCGAAAGCAATATGTGGAAATTAAAGTGAATGAAGACAGTAGTCAAAAAGTTTTCAAATCGGGACTTAAACTAATAAAACAAGGAGTTCCACAAGGTTCGATATTAGGACCAATTTTTTTCATTCTATTTGTTAATGATTTAATTAGCTATATGCTGGAACGAAGTGATACTGAACTTGTGCTTTTTGCTGATGATACGAATGCTATTATAGCCGCTAAAGATATTGATACTCTCAGTAGTAAAGTAAATAATGCTCTTGCTCTCTTTCATCATTGGTTTACCATCAATAATCTCAAATTGAATTTAAGTAAAACAAATGCCATGTTATTTAGGACGACGTCGAGAAACAAAGAAAATATTGACATAGTATTAAATGAAAATACAATAACATTGGTAGACAGCGTAAAATTCTTAGGTATTCACATTGACGAAAGCCTAAACTGGAAAAAAGAATTGACAGCCATAGAAAGTTCAATTAGCTCAGCTTGCTATGCACTAAGAAGTCTTCGAGATGTGATCGCAATCAAGCAATTAAAAGTGGTATATTACTCGCTTGTAGAGTCAAAGCTTAGGTACAGCATCACTCTATGGGGAGGTAGCTACGCGTACAATATAAATACAGCTTTCATTATACAAAAAAGGGCAATAAGAACCATGGTGAGAATTCCGCAGTGGGTATCGTGTAAGGAGTACTTTAAAGAGCTTCAGATACTAACGGTCCCTTGTTTGTATATTTTAGTTCTTCTCATGGATCTTATGAAACAGCTGCAGAATTTCGAAACACCAGAAGAAAGAGATAAGCGGGAAGCTACTAGGCGTAGGGATTTACAAAATAAGATACAACCTCATTTAAAAGTCGTGAGTCATGTTGCAGGTTATCAATCAATTAAACTATTTAATAAACTGCCTGTACACTTCAAGTCATTATACAACTTAAATCAGTTTAAGCAGCAGTTAAAATCATTTCTGATAGAAAAGTGCTATTACACCCTTGATGAGTTTCTCTGTGACACATACAACTAGAACTTTAATTGTTATTATACTATTTTTATTGACATGATAGATTTAATTTTTTATTTTTGACCTTGTGTAATGGATGAATCTTGTTTAATTTGTTTTTATATTCTTTATTTGACATTTCATTTATAACATCACTATTTTTATTGACATTAGAGTATATTTTTGTCGTAATAGTGACATTTTTAGTTTATTTGTTTTGGTATTATTCTTAGTTTTTTTTTTTTTTTTTTTTTTTTGCCATTTATCATAATATCAGGGAATCGCAAATGTTTTACTTTTTAATTTCTTATTTGGTTAATGTTATGATAATGATTTATATTGTAATTCTTTTAATTTGTAATTGATATAAAATGTTGTGTAAACTTTCGATACAATGTAAATTGTTGCAGAAAATAAATATAATAAATATAATACAACTCCAGAAGTAAGCACAATTATCAAATGTCATGATTTCATGAAATAGTCATTCAATGCGATTATATGAACTTGGAGAGGTGTATTGATCAATTTATGATTAAAATTCTATAAATAAACATTTGATACGGCCGCAAATCATATTTTAGATCAACATACAACATGATACTGACCTGCAAATTGCAAAAAACGTAAGAAAATTGGAATTTCGCGGGCTACCTTAGAGCTTTCGCCTTAAATAAGTTATTTTATTTTATTTTGTGGCCCTTCAAGATGTGACATTTGAGTAGTTTTTTAAATAGTGATAACGATTGTGTATTTTTTATATCTTTTGGTAGTGAGTTATAAAGTTTTGCTCCCTCATGTATTATTGTTATTTTAATGGGGAATTTAATCGGTTTATTACATGGGGCGCGAGTGGCCGTCGTTTAGCGGGTGTCTACAAGTCATTAACTATGACCTCTGCTGAAAATTTAAAGAAATTTTAGGTATTAAAAATGTGAATTTTAAATAGCAATAACTCTGTGCACCTTTCCGATCGGGGAGGTTTTTTTTAAATGTTGTATATTCGATTTTGCCGCCTGGCTGTGCCGACTCATGACTCGAACAAAGTGAGTAACGTAAATGTAACCCCTCAGAGTGTTATGTTTTTATGCTATTCTAATCGGTTTTAGTAGAACTTACCATTGCGAACTTTCTTCATGACTGTAGGTACACTGTCACACGATTTAACATCGATGGCGGCTAAATCATTCATGGCACCAGGCGCCAGTTTCCTTTTATCTACAGCTAAATTGAACAATATAAATTAGTTTTGTTAGCAAAGGTAATTAATGATAAATTAATAAAAATGATAAAAATTGAAATCTTAAGACTTGTAAAATAACGTTTATTCATCAAAAAGTAAGAATACAATATATATGTCATGTTCAGTGAGCCACAAACTAAGCGTCGTTTGTATCTTGTGGCTCAGGAGTGTCAATATAAAGTTATACCTAACAATTTGAGCATGTGAAATTATTATAAATAAAAGATAAGAGTTCAAATAAACTAAAACATTTGTGAGCTGATGTAGTAGTTTTACAGTGTTAATTTCCCTATTTTCTGATAGAGGCCGAGGTGATGCCACGGGCAGCTACAGACGTAGACATAGGCGATTATCACACTGCACTGCGCTCCATCGCGTAGCGCGGGGCGGCCGATTTAAGAGTATTATCATGAGGAGGATTATCATGATGAGGAGCTCGTGGCTAAGTAACAACAGCCGCACTGGTCGATCCATCAGGTTAAGCTACGCTTGCCGGGGTTGGTCAGTGGATGGGTGACCATCTTTACATACCGAGAATCCTCCGTGCCTCGGAAAGCACGTTAAGCCGTTGGTCCCGGCTGTCATTCGTGGATCTTTGACAGTCGTTACGAGTCGTCAGAAGCCCGAAAGTCTGACACCAGTCTTACCAAGGGGTATCGTATTACCCAGTTACTGGGTTGTGGAGGTCAGATAGGCAGTCGCTCCATGTAAAATACTGGTATTCAGCTGCATCCGGTTAGACTGGAAGCCGACCCCAACATAGTTGAGAAAAGGCTAGGCAGATTGATTGATCATACCTCAATTTTTTAATTTTTTTTATTTATCATCTTACATTTACCATTACAGGTTACCCCAATGCGATAAATGTGCTTATCCTAACTTAACATCTATAAGCCTTTTGGCCTCGTACAGGACTTCCTTCTGTGTCTTCATTTTAATGTAACTTTGTTTTTTATTGTTTTTTATTGTTTTTTATTTATGTTTAACGTGTTTTTAGTTTTGTGATTTCCTGTGCGAGTCTCAATAAATACTTTTTCTTTCTTTCTTTCTTTCTATAACAAATTACAAACAATGCATTCCTTGTTATTGCTTAGCGATCCTCCGTTATATCGACAATACTGCAGCATTAATTTTGCAATAAATATAGTATGGTAAAGTAACACGAAACGCGACAGTTGACGGAAACACGATTACATAAAATTTTCTTGATAGAAAAAATTACAAAGTAACCTTCAAATCGAACAATAAACCGCTACAAAAATACTTCAAATTAGATCATGAAACTTTGCATAATAACCGAACTAAATATAAACCAAATACTATGTTTTTTTTTTATTAGCTACCATTATTTTCACCGTAAAAAGAAATTACCTAAGCTATCGGTGCCTTGGAGCTTTCTCCCCGCCGCTGTGTCTCGCTCTCACTCAGCCCGAAAGCAGTAGTATGCGAGCGAGATAAAGAGTGAAATTCAGCAGAGGTAATATGGACTCTTAACATTGTATCAGTTTGTATAGAAAACATAATCCACGCGTGGGACGCGCACTGTTTGTTTGCTAGGGCCTCCCCGCGCTACACGACGGAGCGCAGAGCAATGTGATAATCGCCAAAAACTTAAAACCTATAAAGGGTAATAATAGTAAAAAACCGGCCAAGTATACCTTTAAGGATATTCTTCTTGATTTCTGCCCTTTTGCTTTTCTTGTCAGGTTCTAATCTGGCGACTATGTCATCCATTGCTACTGGCGATAATTTCCGCTTCAGTAAGGCTGATGATAGAATAGTTTTTTTTATATTAATGCTAAATAATAACAATAATACAACACAACAATAAATACAATATTTACAATTTTAATATATACAATGTGTTTTTTTGATATCCCATAACTCTAGGGTATGATTGAGACCATATCAAAGAACCAACTGGCTTATGAATTATTCTTCAATCATAATTTTTTTTTGTTATCATTTTTCATACAAAATAATTCGACAAAGTCACGATTATTAATGTAAAACACCCTTACGTGAAATATGACAACGTCGCATTTTCTTAGCTTTAAATAATTATGAATGATTGGTTTGAATAAAAATTAATTACTTTACTACACTACTGCGAAGTTTGGCAACGTTGAAAAGTAAAGATTCGTCATACTGGTGTCAATTTTTGCCCTAATTTAATTATGATTGATGACATCTTCGAAACTATGCATTTTTGGACCACCTATTCTTGGAGATTTTGTGTTCTTTTTACTTAAATAATATAACCCTAGAGTTATGGGATATCAAAAACAACACGTTGTATATTATATTAATCGTTTTTATAATTTTAGTGAATTAGATATGAATATGAAATAGGAGAGCAGTAGTGACTCAGTGGTATCGGCCCCGACTTACGAGTTCAAACCCAAGCAGGCGCTTTACTTTGTGTAATTTATTTACTGCTCTCAAAACGGTGATGGAAAACATCGTGAGGAAACCGGCATGTCCTAGAACCGAACATTTGAAGACGTAGGAAATCCAACCAACCCACAGTGGGCCCGCGGGATGCATTTCAGTAAGTCATTTCACTTTCTCATAGAAAAGAGGCCCGTGTCCCAGCATTGGGACATACATACCTGACAAATACTATAAACTCTTTACTACTATAAACTCCTTAATAGAGACAGTCCCGGAATGTGACATCTTTAATGACGCACTCAGGGTGATCATGTCAAATTGTCTCATGTTCTGTGAAAGCTATGTTGTTAGGTTAATAAGATGTATGTTGTTATCACTTTATTTGATTTTATTTTCTTTTCTTAAAGTTATTGTTATGTTTGATCTCTGACTTGTTATTTGTTTTTGAATTATGTTGATTTATGTAATATGTTTAGTTTTATGCTTAGTTTTACCTGTTAATTACTGTCATTGGCGCAAGCCGTTGTAATTAATAATAATAATTAATAAATAAATAAATACGTGGCTGATTATATATACGTATCTAATAGGAAGTCTGAAAGTGGCGCTAATGACTGAGTAGTAAGAAGTTGTGTGAAAATCAGATATCATGGCATAGGCATGTGATGCGGAGAAATGAGGAACATGTCGTGAGGATAGTTTCGAGGAGGAATGTGGATTGCACTATGAGTAAATGAGGAGCAAAGAAACGACGGATGGAATGTGTGAAAGATGATAAGAGATGATTTTGGAGATGATGGCTAATAGACATTATGGAAGAAGACTGAATGAGGTGCTTCAACCACAAATAAATTGGGATGAGGGCAGAAGAATGATATAAATGCTACACCAGTTAAGAGCGTTTATTCTGAAGGTGGGCAACGTCGGAAATAGACGTCAAATATCTCACTGTTTTGATTAATTTAGCAATATTACTGTGTGGAAATAAAAAATGTGGCTAACTAGCGAACTAGAATATTGATTATGAAATGCAATAATTAATATCGTAACACCGAATGTTTAGTTTTAGATGCAAAAAAACTATTTGGAAACTTTCAAAATGCGTTTTTTACACCTAAAATGGGTACAACATCCAATTCAATGTTATAAATTGCAATTCATTATTAATATTCTAGTTCTCTAGATAGCCACATTTCTTATTTCTATTCAGTAATATTGCTATATGAATCAAAACAGGTAAATTTTTGACAGTTATTTGCGACGTTACCAACTTTTATGATAAACCCTCTTAACATTTTTAAACAAACAAATATATTAGTTATAGGGTACCTTGACGTATTTTCGCTAAAACCTGAGACTTATCGTCACCGGGACGCACATCGTCGAGTATTTCATCCAGAACATCGGTCGGTAGACGCCCCTTTTTTACAGCTAAAATACAAGGTGGTTTTTTAAATTAGGCAGCGAAACTTCATCTTCATGAGTATTGGTATTGTATACCTATACAATCAGTTCTCTTTTGACCAGGTAGATCTGACCATGAATCTTACATCATGCAGGCTGGTAGAGAAATGACTGTGGTTGCATTCGACAATTCAAGCGAATTTAGAATTCGTTTCAAAATTGAATATGCGGCGATTGTTTTCATATAACAACGGTTATGTGATAGCCGCGTAAAAGTGAGCAAGTCCTCTTTAAATAAATAGCATTAATTCAATATTGCTTCTTATTTTCTTAGCGCCTCCCATTTCGATTCTGGTACTTTTCGCGCACTCAGTGTTATCAGTACTTATCTAATATCAATAAAACAAAATTTTAAGTGAACAGCTGATAATGAGTTCAAATACCTCATAACGCCCGTAGCAGTTACTTGAAAATTATGATTTTATTTAACAAAAAAAGGTATTTTTCTTTTTGATATCGATAAGTATTGTTCTTATAACGTTACACCCGTTATTTAATTAAACACTCTGTATGTTAAACCAAAGTCATAATATTCTTTTATATTTACAGAATGAAGATAAGATCAATAGAAATGCTTTACTACCTTTCCGGAGGTTTTTCATGATAGTAGACTTATCATTATCTTTGGATAACTCGTTCAGTACATTATCCATTACAGACGGTGTCACATGTCTCTTTGTTACCGCTGAAATGACAATGTATAAAGTTTTAAGAGCGTTTATTCTGAAGGTGGGCAACGTCGCAAATAGATGTCAAATATTTCACTGTTTTGATTAATTTAGCAATATTACTGTGCGGAAATAAAAAACGTGGCTAACTAGCGAACTAGAATATTGATTATGAAATGCAATAATTAATATCGTAACACCTAATGTTTGCTTTTAGATGTAAAAAAACTATTTGGAAACTTTCCAAATGCGTTTTTTACATCTAACATGGGTACAACATCAAATTCAATATTATAATTGCAATTCATTATTAATATTCTAGTTCGCTAGTTAGCCACATTTCTTATTTCTTTTCAGTAATATTGCTAATAAAAATCAAAACAGGTAAATATTTGACAGTTATTTGTGACGTTGCCAACTTTTAGGATAAACCCTCTTAATAGGGTATTTAAGTCATGGTGAAAACAGTGCATGGAAATTGTATGCAACACCGAGGTACCATAGACCAATTACCAAGATTCAATCTATCTAGCGTTTTCCCAAATAATTATTTTGGGGTCGACAAGCAGCAATGAGAGCCTAGTGGTGTGACCGATGGACTGCCAAGTCATAGGTCTCGAGTTCGAACCCAAGGCACGCACCTCTGACTATTCGGATTCATGTGCGTATTGTATAATTATCACTTGCTTCAAAAACGGTGAAGGAAAACATCGTGAGGAAACCGGCATGCTGGGGAGATATTTCTCGACGGCATGTGAAGCCAAGTCAGAGGCCCATGGGCGACTAAAACCCTGACACTAGGTTAGTCACTAACCACACGAAGAGAGAGAGAGGGGTCGGCTTCTGGATGCAGCTGAATACCATTATTTTACATGGAGCGCCTGCCTATCTGACTTCGACAACCCAGTTACTGGGTAACACGATACCCCTTGGTAAGACTGGCTGTTAGACTTTTCGGCTTGTTACTACGATCAAAGATCTACGAATGACAGCCGGACCGACGCGACGGTTTAATGTGCTTTCCGAGGCACGGAAGGGTTTCGATATGTAATGGATGGTCACCGTCGATGGTCGGCAAGCGTAGCTTAACCATCGGTCGACTGTTATCAATTAGCCACGAGCCCACCAATTACCAAAATTATTTGTCACAACGATGTTAGCTGTATAAAGATAAAGAAATAAGTGTTACTGGTTACCTATATTTATTCCGGTTTTATTTGAACTTACCTTTGCGGAGCTTTTTCAAAACTTGAGACTTTCTGTCCTTTGGACTAATTTTTTTTATTACCTCATCCATAACAGCGGATGATAGTTGCCCCTTTTCGACCTCTGAAAGAAATATATTTTTTTGTATTATAAAGGTACAGTACGTCACAACTTAGATATAGCATAAATTTGAAAATTTGCATTCATTTATTTCAATTTAACGAATGTATTTCGTTAAATGACTTCACAAGTTATTGCGTTTGCGTAAAGGACATTTTCACCTAGCAGTATTGGTGATTTTGAAGGCGCACTCAGTTCGGATGGTGATCGGTTTTACGAATTTTGCGGATGCTACATCTAAGTTGTATCGTACTGTATAATATCTCAACATATGATTTGAGTGTATGAAATTAGCGTAAAACTTATAGGTACCTATCGAGATTTTGTATTCAATCTGCCTAGCCTTTTCCTAACTATGTTGGGGTCGGCTTCCAGTCTAACCGGATGCAGCTGAATACCAGTATTTTACATGGAGCGACTGCCTATCTGCCCTCCACAACCCAGTAACTGGGTAAGACTGGTGTCGAGACTTTCGGGCTTCTGATACCTCTTAACGACTGTCAAAGATCCACGAATGACAGCCGGGACCAACGGCTTAATGTGCTTTCCGAGGCACGGAGGAGTCTCGGTATGTAAAGATGGTCACCCATTCACGGACCAACCCCGGCAAGCGTAGGTTAACCTGATGGATCGACCCATGCGGCTGTTATTACTTAGCAACGAGCTCCTCTCACATTCCTCTCGAGATTTTATATTACACTATGAAAAATCAATGTTATAAAAAAAAAAAAACAATTAAATTAGCAACCAGTTTGATTTTGTCTAGAGTCTAGGCACATTAACGGCAATATGCTATATTTTTGCAATCGTCCCACAAGTTCTTTATTTTGATACTCCAGGTGATCATATTGGGCATGGTGCAAAAATCAATTCAAGCCATGCTTTTTGTCGTCATAAATTCGCCATTTTGATTTTATAAAAACAAATTATAATAGCCTAATAATCATCGCACGACCTAGACCAGTCGATAGATACCTCATGTGTTACAAACTGTTCCACCCACTCGTTTGAATGCTTGGAACCATCCAAAAGGCAGGATGGTTTTTAATAACCCCTCATACAATGGAAATATCGCGATGGATTGTCGAATCCGCTATTTTACATAACCGCTTTTTTGTAAAACAGCAACTATGAGTTTGACTTTGCTTGGAGTCAAATAGTACACAAAAAGGTAAAAAAAGAAGCTAGCTGCAGACGGTTTTTAATTTTTTTTTGTTGAATTTTTCAATACCAAACCGCTTGTATTCGAACTTACCATCACGGATTATTTGGAAAACTTCTGTCCGGCCTTTACTTGGCTGCTGATGTGGAGGTGTTAAAATATCATCCACGACAAGTGGCGTCACTTTCTTCTTTTCAAGCTCTAAAATTGATTATCTTTGTAGTATAAAAAATGTCATAACACTTCAAAGAATCAATTGTTAAGGACGTGCATTTCTCTAAAAGCTTGGGTTAAACACCCACCACGTTTGAAATATTTCACAAAAGAAGGGTAACGATTTATTATCATCATTTCAGGCGACACGTCCAAAGCTGAACATAGGCCTCGCCTTCGCCGCGTCGGCCGGTACTGTGATCCTCGCATCCAGCACCTTGGTTCTCTTTTCTCCTGCGGACCAGTTTATTTCTGATTCAATCACCTAAGGAGACTCCGCTTCATCATAATATGGTTTATGATACTTTACTTTACCCAAAAATAATACAATTATTCACTTCTATGAGGAAAAACATAATAATTATAAAGTTTATCGACATTTTCACTGGATTAAGTGTTTAAAAACTTACAATTTAAACATTTTCAAAACATGGTGATATAATAGTCATTTAGAAGTTAGAAGAGATTTTGATTAGGTAACTGATTAGTTGATATAAATAAAGATGATTATCATAGAGTTGTGCTCCCTCGTAAATGAGTCATAAACGGCAATCCTACGGTACATAATCATCTTTATTTATATACTAGTGAACTTACCTTGTCGGATTTTTCCTAAAACTCCTGTCTTAGTGGCACACGATCTTACATTGTCTAAAAGGTCATTCATGAAATCGGGCGGAAGTTGACCCTGTTCTGTCGCTAGAATTGTTAAATATAAGAAATTATGGTTTTATTTTAGCTTTAGGGCCGAGTCACACCGGAATGGCAGCGGCCGGCAGCGGCTGCCAGCGTCCGCCAGCGTCGCCGCTGGCGGCCTCGCGCGACCTCAAGGTCCCATGTGCCTAGTCTCCTCTTGACTAGTTTTGTTTCTACATTAGATACACGCGGCCGCCCGTGGTGCCGCGAGCGGCCTCGCGTCGCCGCTGGCAGCCGCAGGCAGAACCACCGATAAGATGCGCGTGGCGCGCGGCCGCTCGCGGCACCGCGGGCGGCCTCGAGACCTTTCAAGCTTTTCAAGCGATATTGGTCTTTTAAGTATGTAGATAAAGTTTAAAATTATTTCACACTGAAAGTGCTCGCCGCGTCGCTGCCGGCCGCTGCCGGCCGCTGCCATTCCGGTGTGACCCGACGCTTACCGATACTTACCGATACTAAATTACGATTCCATTCATATATTGTAGGTACTAAGTCTGTGTGCGATTGTTGACCGCAATACTATTTATAGATAGTGCCATTCACGAAGCCGCACCCCACTCCGCTCCGCTCCGTACTAAAGTACAGGGGGCCTACTCCCCAAGCGAACTCCGTAGTTACGGGCGCTTCTATCTCCGTCTTATTTATTTATTTATTTATTTAGCTACAACGGCTGTGCTACAGCCAATTACAATAACTAAAATTAAAAAAAAATATGGAGACAATTATAACTCATTAAAATATACAAAATAAAAACATGAAAACATACATTTATAAAAATAAAAAATAAAGAAGGATGGCCACACTTTCATAAATTCCTCTCACAGTACTTCTGACATACCAATAAAATCTTCGTCCATCCATCCGCAAACAGGTCGCCTGTTGGGTTGGAATCCAAGAGATCATTAAGCGCGGCCAGGGTGCGAGGAATTGGCGACTTAGCACGTGCAACAGTACGACATGGAGGCACGGCAAACAGCCTGTGCCTTCTGCCCCGGCAGTAATTGTCTGGGACAAAAAAGCGCGCCAGCACATCAAGCAGATCAGGAGCGTCAATAGCGCCACGGAGCGTCTTACAGGCTATTGTGAGCTGATCTCGAGCTCGCCTTACCTCTAGCGAGTTGTATCCGAGGCAACCCAATAAGAATTTTGTCGGATAGAGGTAAGGATAGTAACCATGTTTCTGCTTGTATAGGTACCTAAGGAAAGCTTTCTGATTTTTTTCTAATAAGAGTGCATAGGTACTCTCATGGGAATTCCACACGCAAGAACTGGTTTCCAGCTTGCTTCGTACGAGCGCATTAAATATGATTTTAATGGCATGAGCGGTGCGAAAATCGCGGCAATTACGAAGAACAAAACCTAACCTTTGGTACGATTGTTTAGCTAACATGGCCATGTGGTCGTGGAAGGTGAGCTTTCGATCGAATGTGACTCCCAGGTCTTTTATGGCTGTTGACTTTGTGATGATAGTGTTATTTAAATTATATTCAAAATTAACTGGGTGGCGCATTCGACCGAATGTCATAGCGAAGCATTTGGAGGAATTAAACTCCATCTTGTTGTCCACGCTCCACTTGTATATCGCATCAATGTCTTGCTGCAGTGCCAAACTATCACGCTCGGAGTTTATTTCCAGGTACAGTTTCAAGTCATCAGCATACAAAAGACATCTTGCATGAAGCAGAACTTGAGGAAGATCGTTGACCATGATAAGAAATAGTAAAGGCCCCAAAATTGAGCCTTGACTCACGCCGGAACGTGTGTGATAGGTACCCGACACGTACATACCAAGCCTAACAAACTGCTGTCGATCACGTAGGTAGTCTGCAAAGAAACGGAGGAGGGATGGTGAGAACCCTATTTCGCTAAGCTTCATTAACAGCGCGTCATTGTTAAACCTGTCAAACGCCTTCCGGAAGTCGAAGTAAAGTACGTCTACCTGACGCCCACGGTCCAAACTACACGAGATATAATCCACAAGTGTCAGGAGATTTGTGTCAACTGACCTTTTGCTTCTAAAACCGTGCTGCTCATTACAAAGATACTTGTTTATTTGCTCATAGATAGCACTATGGAGGATGTTCTCGAAGACCTTCGCCGGGGAAGATAAGATTGCGATAGGGCGGTATTCTTCAACGGAACTTTTGGTTTTGGTTTTGGGGATAGGTGTAACTCTTGAAACTTTCCACTCAGAGGGATATGTACCAGTCTGCAAGGCTAAATTAAAAATGTGGCAAAGAGGATAAATGAAAATGTTTCTTAAGTCTTTAACTATGAAGGGGGGGATATTATCGGGGCCAATAGAACTGGTAGGTTTAAGTTTGTTTATGCCTTTAACAATGTCTACATGCCTCAAGGGGGGTATATTTATGCAATTACTGTTACTAGAATGGTCGGACGCACCGACATGATCAGCATTAAGCTGCGGAACGTCAGGCAGAAAAACAGATGAGAAATATTCAGCAAAAGCCCCTGCCGCCTTAGTACCTGAAAAATTTAAACCCTTGTATGTTATATTCGGTTCAAACCCACCTTTGGATCGCAGGCTGGAAATGTGTGACCAGAATTGACGAGGGTTATGTTTAATTTTATTCTCTATATTTCTCATGTATAAGGAATACGCCTCTGCAATACGGGTTTTAAGACTTGACCTGAGGTCAGAAAATAGCAAATACGCGCTATCGCACTTAGTCAGTTTCCAATTTTTATGGAGTTTTAACTTGAGCCTTAGATCCTGGATGATATCGCTTGTAAACCATATAGGATATCGCCTGTTTGCCGATTTCCCTCTGCGTTTTTTAGGCATGCACATATCAAAGTGATTAAAGATAATGCTGTAAAACTTGAGAGTGGCCCCTTTTACATCTTTAGATTCCAAAACCTCCTCCCAGATATTTTCGGCAGCGAATAATGAATACAGTTTTTCGAAATCGCATTTGCCAAAGTTCCAATCCTTGGCACTGTCTATATTGCTGGGCTCAATTGACTCCGAGCAATGACCTACATCTAATCTTACCTCAATGTGTAGAGCCGGGTGATATGCATCCAGTGGCACTATACCCTCGGTAGCAGAGACGAATGCTTCTGGTGCGCTAATGCTCTCTTGAACCAAAACAACATCTAACATACCTCCATGCGAATTCTTCACAACATTCATCTCATTCAGACTACAAAATGACACAAAGTAACAATAATAATTCTTAATATTTAACGATACACTATTTAAATTTAAGTCACCTAAAATTATAACAAGGCCCTTTAAATTATTTATAAACTCTTCTACTTTACAAAACCATCTCATGTACTCATCATCGCTTGCACTAGGTTTTATATATACAACACATACGTGAACAGTACGTCCGCACCATGTAAAGTCAGCCCATAAGTCCTCACCACCGTCCGTTTCGAGATCACGGCGGCGGCACAGCACGACGGGCGCGCGCGCGGCGAGTATCACTCCACCGCACGGTGTTCCCCGATCACGTCGCATCACATTCCAATCGCCGGCAGCAAGCTCCCCATCTTTGATAGAGGCATCAAGAAAGGTCTCTGTTGCTGCGATCAGATTATGTTCCAGCTGTAACAAGTTCATTCTCCACGTCGACAATTTGGTTTTAAGACCACGGACATTTTGATACAGCACATCAATGTTCTTAATTTTGTTAAGAGGCTGTTTAGGCACGAAATGTCTGCTGCGCTGGTTGGGCCTTATCAGATGCCTTATGGTTTCTGGTATGTCTCGAGTTATCATAAGCAATCCATGCGTTTAATCTCGCGTTCATTGGCCACACGTCTACAGAAAAGCATTTTCCATAATAAATAATGGGGACACCAATCTTGAACGACTTGTAACTTCCCCTAGCCCGGAGCTCGTCGACCGTGCATATGGCAGTAGGGCACAGCTGTCGCAGATAGTCACGAATCTCGTCTGCACTGGACTCCATATTCCACAAGTGCAGATATTTACGTGGTTCAACTGCTCTTAAGGTAGTGATGTTGGGCCCGGCAATACCACACAGTGACGTGGGTTTCCAGAATTTATTTTTCCTTACTTCCGTCCAGCTTAGATCGCCAACAGAAAAAGTAGAACAAGTACATCCGTCGGTAGGAGTTTGGCCGTCAGCACAAGCGGTGAGGTCATCAGAAGGGGAGGCGTGGTCGTCGGCAGGAGAAGTATGGTCATTAACTGCAGAAGTGTGGTCTTCAGCCGGAGTTGCGCCCACATCCCCACTAATCAGTTCCAAGGTTTTAGTCGTGTGCACTTGGAGATTGGTTGCGTTACCTTTAATGACGACAGGCTGGTTAGAGCCGGTAGGGACGGGTACATTAGAAACAGCATTTTTTGTTTTGGGCTTTTTCTGTTTTTTTGCACGTTGCGTAATTTGTACCGGTGTAGGAGTATCCAGCGCAAGGGGTGTGAGCTGCTGTTGCTGTTGCTGACTGGTAACAATTTGCGGCTGCTTAGTGGTAACACAGAGGGGTTGCTGCTGGCCAACATTTATACAAGTTGCCAGTAGAGCATTGTTTTGCTTTAACTGGGTATTAAGGAGATCAATTTGGGAAGCATATCCGGTTAACTTACGTTCGTAATTCGTAACAAGAGATACCGCTTTGCTAAGTTGTTCTTTTAATATTTCCATCTCAAGCCGTAATTTACTCATTTCAAATGAGATTTCCTGAAATTCAACCTGGTTTTGTGCATTTTGCATCTCTGGGACTTTGTTCCTAAACGTAATATTCGGATCGCTATCTTGAGTTAAAGCAATGCTGTAGTCGTCAACCCCTTTCTTTCCGGCAGGACAGACACATTCCGGGCAAATCCAGGTGGTTAGGTGCCCTTCAGTCGGGATAACTTCGCCTGAACATTGAATGTGATATTTTAGTTTACACTTATCCGACGCACATCTGAGAAATTCTTCCCCATCAACTATAAAGGCTCGACAGGCGGCACAATTTATGTTCGTTACATGGGTCTTCTTAGAAGCGGCTACACTGGCAATAACGGGCGAAGAAAAACTCAGTTGATTATTTGAAGGACTTTCTAGCCGGGTTGATCGGACTGGCGTATTAGTATTATCAAGTTTCGGTTGTTTAAACATGCATTCAGGGCATTTCCAATTACCCCGGCTCTCAGCGTTCATCAGCCTATTTTTACTTATATTAGCACAAATGGGATCGTATAATTTGAAGCAAGTAAAGCATTGTACGCCGTCTTCACCTTCTAAAGCGTTCAAACATCCCGCACAGTGATTGGTTGACATCGCAATCACACAACGAACGTTTCACAGCAAAAATTCAAATTTAGCACAATGTAAGTAAAGCGATTCAAGCAGTGAGTACAGCGGTAGGCGTCTAGTCGTGCAGTAGGCGGGCAGCGATAGATACACTTAGCAGCGACGCAGCGGCCGCATAGAACGCACGCGGAAAGAACGTCCTAAGCGCCGGGTATTTCGCGTCGCTTACGCGTACGAGTCAAATCACTTCACAGCTCGCGAAACGTGTTCGGTTTTAACGAGATTGTTTTGTTTATTGTTGATTTATATTGTTAATTGGGTGAACTGGCACTTGAGATTTTATCACTGAGTCAATTGGAGTTCTGAGTGAGGATATTGAACAAAATTAACTTTCAAAATGTACTTTAAACTATGTTTTTTGATTATTGCCTTGGGAGCAAATAATAACGGACCGATTACTTAGAGGGCGCGAGAGACACGTCTTACTTATGTACGTATATACTTTAAGTTAGACGGGGTACCAATCTCCCGTAACTACGGCCGGAACTACGGATTACGCTTAGGGTGCTGACCCGAGCTTACAGTACAGAAATCGCGGATAGGGGCGCGCCTTCGTGGATGGGCACTATCTACATATTATAGACATCAAAATTATTAATGCAATTTTGCGATTTACGAAGTCAACTAAGATCATTTATTTTGTTAAATTTTATAAGAATCGTGTCGTTATGATTATTAATTTTATTTAAAATTTTGAAGACCCTAGTTCCCGTTGTAAGCTGTTCAGCGACTTACCTTTCAGAACGTTTCTCAAAACGTCACTTTTATTGTCGCCTGCGCTGGCTTTTGCCATGACATTGTCAATGGTGGATGGCGATACATGCCGCTTTGCTATCGCTGAAATGAATTAATTTGTACGAGTATAATAAAGAATAATATGTGGTGTGGTGTGTGTTATCCTATCCTACTTATATGTATATGTAGGATAGGATATTTTTTTGTTCTTTTTGTTCTTTTAACTGAACAGACAGCTGTGCAGCTGGGGAGTTTGTTGCGCCACTTCTTCTTCCCAGCTAACGCACTAGGAAGTGGTGAAGGGTGGGCGTTTTGGGGGACTGTCTTATGTAATTTTGACGTTCGAAAAGTGCTGATTCTCAGCCTAGTTTGAATAAATGACTTTTGATTTTGATTTTGATAACACAACACACCAGTAGCCATGGATTTGAAATTGGATTGTCACGAACACAGTGTTTGATGTTCGTTAGTGGTGCGTAGGTACACGCCTTAATGGGAGTTTTTGTCAACAGCGATTATGAGGTCTAGGTATTGCAGATTATATCGCAGATTATCAGAGAACCCAACTAAGGCAACACAGGACATACAAAGGAGTTAGGATTATGTGCTTACCGTCGCCTTAGAGTGAAAAGCTCGGGAATGCAACTTTGACTTTTTATTTTATTAAATTTTTGGAAAAAAGACCCCGCAGCGCTCGCCCTAGTTTTGTGGTGGCATCTATATCGCCACATGCGACCTACGCATCATACTGACGTCACGCAAAATCCTGAATCGCGTAAGCAGATTTACCGCGCGATCAGCATATAAGTACATATAACTTAACTATATACTTACTTAACTTATATATATATATAACTTCCCAGTTGCCCACCTTTTCGCATATAAGAGGTTATCACTCTAAGACGACGTTATAAGACATTGTATTTCACGATATATTAAACTGTATTTCATGTTTTCAGTCGCAGATTATCGGAAAAACTGGTTAATTTTGAATTGTCAAATTATAAAACACATGTTTCATTCACGATACTACGAGTATATATTAAAAAATGTTTTTTTATGACTAACCTTTACGGACCTTCTTCATGAACGTAGATTTATTATCAGTAGGACATGCATCCGCCAGTATATCATCCAGGACATCAGGTGACAGTTGTCCCTTCGCAACCGCTGGAACAGGGGCCATTTTTATTATGAAGTGTTAAAGTCATCATTGTGCCGATGCGAAAAAGAGATGGTGCTGTTCGTCCTATAATACAGCATGTATCACAGGAACATGTGGTCAAATTTAAGGATGTGGAAAAAATAATTAACCGTCCCATACAAAAATTATCAAATGTCAAATACAAATCTTCAATTCCTACGTATTGAAGATTTGTATTTGACAGTTGATAATTTTTTATGGGTCCATGGAGAAAGTTGTTCAATTTGATGGTCTGTACCCCCTTCGTTCTGACCACGCTTTTCTGATACATGTTGCTGAGCTCCATCTCTGTTTCACAGTGGAACAACTATGGTTCTCATACATCAATGCATGTCTGAGGCCGTATGGCTCATACGTGCATCATTATAAACACATTAAATATAAATTATCTTTTACGACGACTTTTGACGAACCTCGACGGATGTTCCTCATAATATATGCCTTATCGTCAGTTCGTTGTATTTTTGCCACTAAATCATTCATGACATGGTTTGGCATTTTTCTCTTTTCGACCGCTGAAAAAAAAAAAACTTATTAGGTACCTCAGTATCATTACCTATTGAATTTGTACGCTATGAAGGAACGCTTGTTTTCGGCGGTTAATTATTTTTTACAATTGCTTGCTGCACTTCCAAAGCGCGCAGCAAGCCAACAATAACATTTAGCTAAGAAACTTCATGCAAACATTTAACATAGATATACATAAATATGTCAACATCGGGCTCCTGAGCAATCAGGGCGTTCAGCGATCGCCTGGGTTGTGGGAGCATATCGAGCAGCACGCACTGGCGGAGCCGTGAACAGGCACCGTGAGGCTCAGGCGGTTTTACCAGATGTTAAGTTGTTACCTACGATAAATTTTATTTGTCTTACCTTTGCGCACTTTCTCTATAACTTCAGACTTATTGTCAGTAGTGCGCACTTCGTCGAGTATTTCATCTAACACAGCGGGTGGTAGTTGCCCGTTCTTTACGGCTGAAATTAATATCACATAAGTATAAGCTATCAGTATTTGGGTTTTATAATTCACCAGTAAAATGATTTAGTAGCAAGTAACCCCTGTATTAAATATAAAATTAAATGGAAAATGGCATTCAAAATGTGGGTTTAAAAGAGGTACTAATAGGTCACTAGAATTAGACAAAATACATATCTATGTATCTTGAAATTACATTAAAACTCCCATACTATTAAATGCGCAATATTTGTATATAAAGGTAATTATATATTTGTAATCACGTTTTCGAAAACGGCTCTAACGATTTCGATGAACGTTGCAATACGTACACCTATATTGCAAAGTTAATCGAAATCGTTAGAGCCGTCACGGGGGCGAAAAATCGATCTAGCTAGGTCTCATAAATCTGGAAAAAGTCGTTTTCTCTATTTTCACCCAAGCAGAGCTCGGTCGATCAGGTACTAATTTATAATATACTCGTAATATAATATGACTTAAAATCTAACTCGAAAATATTTTTAATTCTGAACCCGTGTTCCGTGCTGAACCCGTGGTGTTCAAAAATACAGAATGAAATTAAATTCATGAAACACCTCTTAACACCTCGTCAAAATGTACGGAACAGCTGTTTTTTTTCGCGATTTCTGGGTTGGTCCCATCGTGAAAGTTGTTCATAATGATGAGTAAAATGACCCTCCTAAGAGGTGTCGCATGAATTCAATTTCACCCTGTATATAAATTTTCAAGTAGCGAAAATAGATATACTTACCTTTACGGAGCTTTCGCAAGACCTGGAACTTATTGTCACTGGCGCGAACACTGTCGAGAACCACTTTCGTCGCTGATGGCGTCAAGTAGTTCTTGCCTATAACTGAAATGAAATATTTTCATACACTTGTAACCTTTACCAGAACATATTTAACATAGTACATTTAACCGCAAAAAAGAATAGCCTATTTTATAATGATAAGCTATTTGAGGTGTCATAATATAGACGACCTCGTAATTGCTTTACCACTCTAAGATTGAATGGCACTTGCACGTTATTAAACGACAACATATATTTGTCTATGTAAAGACGCGTCCACACCAGCGCACGCGTACGAACAGTGCACGTTAGGCACTCGAATGGCTATGGACGCGTCATATTCTACGCGCGCGCTCGCATGTTGCGAACGGTTCGCGTGCAAGGATCGACACTTACGCAATTAAAGCTCACGCGCACGAACCGTGAAGTGAAGGTGTCCATACTATATTCCTAAGATGCACGCAACCCGTACTGTTCGTACCCGCGTGAGGACATTAAAGTTGCACGTCAACTTCAATGTCATTTTAAATGGATTCCACTGTAGGTACATTATTTACGATGATGACGGTGGATATGGAACAATGGTTACCTAATATGGTGTGGTGTATGGTGGTTTTGTACTCGCCGTCACTTGTCCCTACATAAAGGTTCATTAGAAAACCAGCGTCAGACAGCATCTGTCTGGCATTAATGCTGAAATGAACCTTTTTGGCGCAGCCGTGAGGCACACACTACTCGTATTATTGTTAAATATTATTGTCACTTTTTTTAATTTGTGTTTTGTGTTTCACGAACTGTGTCCAAATAAACATTATTCTTTCTTTCAAATGTAGTCTAACTTCGACCCATATAAAAACGTATTTTGATATTTTAGCTGTAGATAAGGGTGAATTGTCGCCTGCTGTACTCGAAGATGTAATGCATGATGTGAATCAGGGGGACACAAAGTCTGTTATTATGAAGAAGATTAGTAAATGTAAGTCAGTGAATTTTACATACCAAATTTTGGAAATGGTTTTGGAATCAGCGTAAAACATTTTTACTTTACATACCGAATTGCTCGCGAACATGTCCAGAGGTGTTCATACTGTTCCTAAGATGCACGCGAACCGCACTGTACGAGTATTTGCGCGTGTGCAGGTATAGACCCGCATTTACAGTTACGTAAATACTTAGTTTCAATCTAAGTGAAGTTTAAATTTATTGGGACTTGTAGTCAAAAGTGTGGTAAAGCAATTACGAAGTTGACTGCGTATGATAAACCATGGATAAACCTGTTAAACTAGTCTTTTATGAATCTTCGTCAGACGAAGTAGTTGACATATTGTATTAAATAAAAGATTTAAAAGTTACGGTTTACGTAGGACTGCCTCGTTGGCCAAGTGGTCGCAAGCGCGAGTGCTCAGCATGAAGTCCACGATTCGATTCCCAGGTCGGTCAAAGTGCTGCTGGATTTTTCTATCAGGAATTTCTTAGTAGCAGCCCGGAGTCTGGATTTGTGGCAATAGGCTGACCCCCTATTATATGGAACTTAAACATAACTGTTGAAATGGGTATACCTTTGCTTATCCCTTCGGGGAAAACAGGCGTGCTGTTATATTAATAAAAAAGTTACCTTTTCTGACTTTTATCATGACATTTGACTGATCGTCAGTTGGGCGTAGATCGGCGAGTATTTCTTGCATGACCGCTGGTTCTAACTCCCCTTTATCTACCACTAAAACAATATATTATGTAATGTATTTCATTTAAATATATAAGATTTAGGCCCACTTGGAGCACAAATACATTTAGCGCTAAACCAATTTAATACATCGTTCTGTTTCTGTCAATCGTTTGAAGATGACGGAGACAGAATACCACAACCACAACCACACCATAACTACAATACGTAGACGGGCGCTAATTTGTATGAAAATTAATAGTATATTCACAGCGACCACATTTATTTGTGCCATTAAAATTAACCGTGTGCTGGTGATACCAACCACATCAAAGTGACGTCGTAGTCACAACGCAACCACCAGCAAGGCCAGACACTAGCGGCCGGCCTCTTCGCAAACACAACGTTGCGTCGTCGAGGCTCACAGGTCACAGCGAGAGTCGATCACAACGTAACCACATCGCAACTACTAGCGACAACGCCATCGAAATTATGTAGTTACCACAACACAACTGCCAGAAGCTGCAGCGACACTATTCATAGGTAACCACAGCTGCTTGCTTACGTGGTGTGGCTGTAATACGTGTGATCGGGCCCTTACTCCAGACCTATTGTTGACGGTTGACCTGTTGTTGTGTGAAGCTCTGGATTTTATAGTGATTTACGTACCGTCAAGAAGGTTCTTAATGATTTCATCTTTATTTTCGCCAGCGACTATACTATCCACGACATAGGGTGACACTTGTCTCTTGTTAACCGCTGAAATTATAATTAATTCGATAGTAATATGTAAATGGTAGGGTTTACATGGGATTTAAACTGAACTGGCGAAATGTCTGTGCTGTAGGTACACCTCTTCCAAAAATTTCGGGGTTTTCAGATAGGGTCCACGGAGACGCGCCCCACTCTTCTTGCTGATCTCTTACAGTACAAGTGTGCAACAAACGGTTAGTGTTTTAGACCGGCCGTTGCGTCACCCTATGTACAATTTCTAAATTTACGAGTATATCTATAATTTGTATGGTGTGCATAATAAAGAATATTCGATCTATCTATACGGCTAGTGTTTTAGTTTTGTCGTGTTTACTAATTACCCACTCATAGGTAATTATACTAAATAATTTACAGCAGTTATAGCCTAGTCTGCATTAAAAAATTCAATCAAATATTTAGTTACTATAAAGCTAGTCAAAGATTGTCAAAATCTATAGTCGGCCTTTAGAGGTGTGAGGAAAATAGGTAATGTTCACTCATTCTCTATAGAACAGGGAGGATCTTCCGACGTTCGCGCGGTAAACTCTAATTGCGCGATGCAGGATTTGTGTGACGTCAGGATTTTGTGTGACTCACTGGATCACTACTATTCACTATTTTGAAAAAAACATCTTTTTTTATTTCAATGTTAAAATTATTGATAGTTCCTAAATACTCCTATGCATCAGTATTGTCAGTGTTTCACTTATTTTTGTATAATCATCTCTACATTATAGTTATATTCCATACCTGCACGAACTTTTTCCATGATTTCAGACTTATCATCGCTAGGACGTACAGTGGCGAGAATATTATCCACCACATCTGGCGGTAACTTTCCTTTGTTTACCGCTACAATTAAAAGTTTTCATTATATACAATGGATGCTGTTATAGGGAAAATCTGACGCCGAGGTTAATAAATTACTTGGCTCGTGCTTTGGCTTAAAAATGTTCCCATCTTTATCTTGCAGTTGTATTTAGGCTGTTGTGCGACAATGACAGATATAATGCTAAGTTGATCCGATCCAGCTTGTCCCTTGCTACTCTCCCCCAGGGACGCCCTAAACCGAGACGAGGTTCGTACCCCACAGCGGGTGCCCTTAGAGTGTAGTCGCTTAGTTTAGAAGTTTTATGCCCTGGCTGAAGGCCTTAATTTTTTAAGGCATCCACAGGATAGCCCGGTTAAGCACCCTATAACCTCTTAGATTGATCTGCGAGACGCCATTCACAAATAAAAACGGTACGTTCTAAGTAACGTTTACTTATTAATCTCAGTCATTAATGTTTGTTTAATTGTCTTTTTACCTTTACGAAGGTTCTTGATAAGCTCTGATTTATTGCGATTTGCGCGTGCGGTGGCGAGCATTTCATTGGCAACTGTTGGTGTTACGTGCTTCTTTGCTATCGCTGTAAGAAATATTTTTTATCATTAGTAGAATCTTACCGAGTAAACGAGCATTAAGCGTCATGCAGACTGGCGCGACGCGACTCTACCAAAATATTTTTTAAGAAAACTCCACGGTAGAACAATTACCGGTGTCGCGTCGCGCCGTCGCATCGCGACTGTCTGCACGAGGCTTTACCTTTCCTCTCAACTGTGAGTATACCTATAGTACTCGTATATATGTTTATATAGTTAATTTATATGTATTTAAGTATATGTTAATATTTTAGTTTAAGACTTCGCTTATTCATATTTTACTCTTCTTGTTCTCACACACACTATTGTCTACATTTCTTTCTCATTTCTCCTTTCGCAGGTCTGCTGGAAGAAATCAGCAGTACCATTCAAAATTATAATATGTATCTGTATCTAATTAACACACTACGCCAAATTGCCGTGTTATAGCCATTTCATAGGACTGTCGAAGAATGATAGCTGTGATTGGAATTTACGGACAATTTGCTAAAGCTGCGGTTTGATAGAAGGGCGGTGGCCGCCACTGACGGCCTCAGTGACGGCTGTTAGATTCGCCTTACGGCGGTAAGAGATAGTCGCGTTTCTGTTTCGTTTTGACACCTCTGTCACACAATGACGCAGTATCTTAACTTGATTGTCATGGAAACATTGTTGAATAATGTGTGAGCTGACTCTTCTCAGTATGGACACTTTTTCGCGTGACTAAGTACGGTGAGGGCAAATCTAGCGATTTAAATATTTGGCCAGCGGGTCTGAATTTTACTGAGTCAAAAACTCTGTCTAGGAAAACACTCCAACTTACTTCATAAATAAAGTTTCAGTGATGTCATTTACCGATAAATTGTAGACGCAATGTGGCGGCTACTACTGTTCTAGGAAATCGTAGTTTAAACAATAATAATTTTCCTTAACTTTACCCACATTACCGATAGTTCTAGAGGTTACGGGCAAGTCCCTATAAGATATTCACATACCAGAACAGAGCACGTATTTCATTTATTTATTTATATAACGATTGCTTGCTGCACTTACAGTAAACACCAAAGCGCGCAGCAAGCCAACAACAACATTTACGTAAAAAACTTCATGCAAACATTTAACATACATTTACTGCTATACATAAATATGTCAACATCGGGCTCCTGAGCAATCAGGGCGTTCAGCAGATTGATCGCCTGGGTTGTGGGAGCATATCGAGCAGTATGGGTACGCACTGGCGGAGCTGCGAGCAGGCACCGCGAGGCACAGGCGCGAGATCGCCGCAGCCGGTCCAGAGCAAACAATGAACAGCAAGCTAGAGTAGTCGCGTCATCGATCTTATTATTGAGCAATAAGTAGTAGTGCATCAAAAGCGCACACTTGCGTCTCAGTTCCAACGTGTTGATACCTACCATTCCCGCAACAAACAGAGACGGATACAAATAGGGGTAATACCCATATATTTTTTTATATAGGTACCAAGCAAATTTTCGTTGGACGCGTTCTATCATGAGCTTATGCGGATCCCATACCAGCGCATTATACTCAAGTTTACTACGCACAAACGAATAGTAAAGAGTCAGTATAACATTCCTGTCTTTAAACCTACCTGCCTGTCTCATAACAAAAACAAGTGATTGGAAGGCTTTGCCACAGATATTATCGATGTGCTGATTAAAGGTCATATTCACGTCAAAAGTCAGTCCAAGATCTTTTATTTTTATTTTTATTTATGCTTACGTACCTACCTAAATGCCATCGTAAAAGTATGTGTAACTCACCCTTACGGACTTTCCTTATGACTTGGGTCTTATTGTCATAATTACGTACATTAAGTAGTACATCGTCCAAGACATCCGGCGCAAGTTGACCTTTTTCCACAGCTGAAATATTCATAATTATTACTATTGTCTTGAGAGTCCACAGGGTTGACAAACCTCCTGCCAGGGTTGCGAGTTGTCCGAAAGGGATATCGTGGCCCCGGCACACAGGCAATGGAAGGAACACGGGTGGGTTTCGGTCAGTGAAAGTCTAACACGCCCTAAACTTCTAACCCTAAAGTTATTTGATAATTTCCCACTCTCAAAAAAAAAAAGGTTTGACAAACCTTTTCGTATGTGTGCTACAACTTCATCTTTATTTTCGCTTCTAGGCATTAAGTTGAGGACAATATCGTCCATCACACTTGGCGGAATTTGTCTTTTTTCCATCGCTGAAATGATATAATTTACACTAAGTATTGATATTCAGAACCTGTCGAAGTGGCAGTGCTTGGAGGCCTATGCCCAGCAGTGGACGTATTTTGGCTGAAATTATGATGATAATGATTGATATTCAAATATGTCGAGCCCTGTATTCATGGGAAACATTCCAAAACATTGTTTCTGAAACATGTTTTAGTGTTGCAAGCTCAAGAAGTTGGCAACGTAGAATCAAATCACGATCACGATGTTGCAGTGTTGTTGGCAACATGCAGTTTCGTAGCTATTCATGTTAAAAAAGTTGTGCAACATTTGATGTTACAGGAAACAATGTTTTTGGAACTGTTTTTAAACTTTTGTTTACCATAATTTTGTGACTTTAAATTAGAATAGTATCATGGGCGTGTGGCTGTTTGGTATCCTTACCTTTACGGACTTTCCCCACAATTTCGGACTTAGTATCATCGGGGCGAATATTGTCGAGAACTTCACGCATGACGTCACGTGGTAGTTCTCGCCTTTCTACCGCTGGAATAAACATTTGCTTAATATATAAACTAGCTTTTGCCTTCGGTTTCGGCCGCGTGGATGTCGGAAAATATCCCACAAGAACGTACTACCGGAATTAAAAGTATCCTATGTGTTAATCCAGGTTATAAACGGTGCGTCAAATTTCATCCAAATCCGTTCAGCCGTTTTTGCACCAATCCAGAACCAGACAAAAATTCCAAAAACTAAATTTACGTCATCAGACTTGTTCCACACCTCGTAACAATTACATTTTTCAAAAATATTCAATGTAGGTACAGATTTTACTTCGTTAATATTTTATTATATGTAGGTATTGATAAAGAAAACTGAATAAGAGCTCATAAAACAATAACTTTAATCCAAAATAGTGAAACAGTTACAAACTGTAGCTACTTTGAAATCTTTGGAGCTTCTAAAGGCTTCCCACGGTTGCGGACGAACGCGGACTGGACCGCACCGACGCATCATGTGAAGAGTATCGCCCGTGGTAGCGCAGACACGTTCGCATCGCGGCGAGTCGGTAGCTTCAAAGGTGCGGTGTGAGCTTCTCTTTCATTTTGCATTTCGAAATGACAAAATGGATCCAATCGGGCTGGTCTGCATTCATCCGCAATATCGCGGACCGTGGGAAGAGGCTTGGTGTGCGGTGCGTGGCTGCCTGTGATCGTCAGCCATGTGGGCTGGTCCACATTCGTCCTCAATATCACGCACCGTTGGAAGCAGCCTTAAGAAGGACTTCAATTGTTTCCATTTCTTTGTTTTAATACATTTTGAAGGGCAAGGAAAGTGCAGATTTCCCAAGAAAAGTATGCGCTTCGCGAATCATCCGCTATCTTCGGTAATACGAACGCGCGATGATGAAATCTAACATAGAGCTGTTACAAACATGGAAGAATATACTTGCCTATTTTGTATTCCCTTGATTACAAAATTATAGATTTACAAATCCAGGCAATTCCAAAAAACTTGTCAAAGCTTTTGAGCGACGATCTACGCTGGAGTAGGTAATCCGACAGTTAGAAAACTTCATACAAACGCGCTATGGCAAGTGCAAAGCGTGGCAACACAAAACTCAGAACCTTTGTATCTTTGGGGGGTAACGCTGAGGCGCGACATTCGTGCTAATTCGGAAACACGAAGATTACCGAAGCGCATACCTTTTATGGTTTATCTGTAGGCACCTACTAAGGCGCGGGACATACACAAGAAAAATCTATAAGACTTTATTTAATTACTAATTACTTACCTTTGCGTAGATTCTTCATAACTGTAGACTTATCTTTACTGGCGCGTATATGTGCGAGCACGTCCTCTTTGATAGATGGAGACACGTGTCTTTTTGCTACCGCTGAAATATGAACTATTTATAAAATAACTTCAATGACTTACTCACAGTATATACACACATCAACACGGTCTAGGGATATTTTAAAAAAAGCGAATTACTATCAATGTGTTAATTATTTATATGACATGTATATATTTAAAAGATACTTTATTTAATATTCTACCATTTTTTAATAATGGTTAAGGTACTTCGATTACAATTTCAGGATTTTATGGAAAAAAAATGAAGCATAGACGGAAACCTTATATGAATTAACTTTTAATTTATGAGTAAAAACTGAAAAAAATAGAAAAATCATTTAATTTGTGTTTATAAACTTGAAGTTAGTAGTCTGAGAAAGCGCCCATGATGTTCATAGCACATCGGCAACGATTCGGCATGCTCAGAACAAGGTTGTCAATGTCTTGCTGCGGAATATTGTCCCATGTCCTTCTGAGGTGCGCAAAAAGTTGATCTTCTGTAGCCAGATTTTCAGGAACTTCCTTCAGAGCTCTTCTTTGCAGCATATCCCACGCATGCTCAATGGGATTTAGATCTGGCGATTGAGCAGGCCAGTCTAAGGCCCTAACATTGTGTGTATGTAACCAAGCTGCTACCGTTCTCGCCGTGTGTGCCCGGGCATTGTCGTGCATGAGCAGGAAATCTTGCCCCATTTGTGTTCTGTGGGGCAAGATTACGGGCCCCAGCACCTGTTGGACGTATCGTTCTGCCGTCATATTGCCCCGCACCCAAACGAGATCCGTCCGTCCTCCAAGACGAATTCCTGCCCAAACCATAATTGTTCCTCCTTGGTATGGGTGAACTTCCTGAGGGTTCTGAAGACGGCTCCATCGTCCAGGAACTCGCCAAACACACGTCCTTCGTGAATCTGGATGGAAGCCGAACCTGGATTCATCCGTCAACAGCACATTGGACCATTGCTCACGGCCCCTGTCCACGTGGTTCCGAACCCATTCTAATCGTCGTCCACGATTGCCTCTCCGTAAAGGTGGGACCCGGAGTGGTCTACGAGAGCGTAGATTGCTTTTATGCAGTCGCCTTCTTACAGTTTGGTCACTCACAAGCACTTGGTGTTCCACTCGCAGCCTTTGGACCAATTGAGTCGCCGTTGCATTTGGTTGAGCTCGCGCAGTAATTTGCAAAAATCGGTCTTGTCTGGGGGTAGTGATGCGACTTGGGCCCCGGTGCCTCTCCGCTACTTCACCTGTGGCACGATAGCGTGTCCACAATCTTGAAATTACATTTTGGTGGGTCCCTATGGCCTCAGCAACATTACGCTGAACAGACCCAGCTTCCAGCATTCCCACAGCTCGTAACATCACCACCCTCGTCAAATGTTGGCGTTGCATGGCTACAATACCTCAATTTTAACTTTATCTTTCGTTTAAAAATGAAAAAAAAATGTAACTAAACGTAATTCGTATTGTTTTCTAAATTTCGCCCAAATGAAAATTCCCTCTCCTACACATCAAGACATTTTTATGCCATCGAAACAAAAGAATTTTAAAAAATTTGAATTTGTAATTAGTCTGAGATAAATTACAAACAAATCGGTGTATAAAAGATTCCAATGCGGCTAGTACTTTTCGAGTTATTTAATTGAGTATGAAATATCCCTAGACCGTGTTGATGTGTGTATCTTAAAAAGTTATGCAAACGTAAAACTGATGTGGGTAAAGAAGTGGCAATAGAAATAACTACCGATCTAAATCTAAACTTAAGGCGACGATAACCGACTTTTAATGATTTTATACTGAAGACCAAGTCTAAACGAGTAGTGTTAATGATTTGGAAAAAATATAATATCTTAATAACTTAATATAAGAATATTTTACATTATGTTTATAGTACACGAAATTTCACGACATCACAAAGTTAAGAATGCTGTTCAAGACTCACCTTTACGGACCTTCTTCATGACCTGAGACTGGGTGTCGGTAGGTCGTACGGTAGCGAGTACATCATCCAGGACATCCGGTGACAGTTGGCCACTTTCTACCGCTGCATTGAGGCAATTTAAAATCGATAAATGGAGACGTACATTTAAGCTATAGCCCATAAGGTTGTAGTATAAAGTCAAGCGCACATTACAGCCTAGACGAGCCCCAGCGTAATGCATTTTAATATAAAAAGTGCGGTGCGGCCTGTAGTCTGCGTTAGTTCATAGAAAATTTACGAAAGTGATGGATGACGATTGTTGCAATGCGTTGCGGCGCAGCCCGCCCTTAGTGCTTGGCCAGACTGGCAGTGCGGTGCGAGGAACGGCGCACGGTGGATCGAAAATCGGCTGTAGAAGACATAGGATCTCGATTTCTTAAATGTTATTTTTTTTGCTGGAAATGACTTCTGCTGATCATTACTGTTCTATAAAATGTCATATGAAGTAAATGTGTGCACAAATGGAAGAGTTATAATTTTTATAAGAAAAAAATGTATGGAGCTAGTATGAAAAATCGAATTATCTCCTAAACGGCATGTTTAACCGTAATATCCTTGGAGGTGGTCATAGTGCTAATTATTTATAATTTTTTGATTGCGGATTTGACGAAAAATTTCATGCCGTTTTTTTTTTAAAATCGTCAAAATATTTTCATTTGTTTTTTCATATGAAACGATTCCTTTTAGTGTTTATGTTGAAGAACACGGACTTTTAACTACACGTAACATAAAATAGCATCACTCCTATATTTCCGAAGGAGTTGGCAGAGGTATAAACCTCTGCTATAAGTACACCCACACGTAGACAACTATGCTTGAGCTAGATATTTATCAACACATCATGAGTTTTAAAACTTTTCATACAACCAAATTACCAATTGTTTACTCTTCTAATGAGTCCGAAAAGAAGTGATTAAGTAACTACACTGATTAGGTCTTCTAATGAGTCTTTATAGGTGATTTAATGATTTTCAATATCTCACGACAATGCCAACTATGGATTACATTCAACTTTTCCTGATAAGTAAGCTAATTTGTTAATTAGCAGTGCTATGAGTTCTAAGAATAGTTAGTGACAATTATAAATTTTCATTAGCTAATGAGAAGATAACTAATGAGGGTAGTTACCTAATTATTGGCGTTTTGCAATAAAAGGGCTAAAGTTTAGTTTTATAATTTAGTTTGTTCACAACTGTGTAACTGCTAACTTAGTGTTAGCAGTTACACAGTTGTGAACAAACTAAAATATATAAAATATCTGCGACTATAAAATCTTAGAATGGAAAGTTTAATCACGAATTTAGACTTGTTTGTTCTTCTACGAAGTGAGAGTACTTCATTTGATCATGAAGTATTGTTCAGTGCAGTTGTATCCCGCATAGGCGATTGCCTGTCTGACGAAGATCGTGTTGTTCTCAAAGAATTTTGTCGGAGATTTACGCGAGCCGCTTTACAAAGGTGGCAGAAATCCAACCGATTCCTTGATAATTTCAGGAGAAAGTACGAGAATTGGTTGGGAGCAAATATTGATTGGCCGAGTTTTGTGCAAACTTTAGTTAATCAAGAACCAAGTGTTGATGAGATACCAAGAGCGCCCTCAGTCTCTCCAGAACCGTCGACATCAACGTCCATTGGAACAATGACGAAAAGATCCCGTAATCCATTCGAAGATCTGGGAAGTAAACAAAAAAAGAGAAGATCTGATGAACACACAGGCGAAGATTCCAGTGAATTGGCATATGCAGCTGCAGCACGTTTAAAAGAAGAAGGGCATGGAGATATCGCCTCTGTCATCGAATACATGATGAAAAATCCTGAAGCAGCCGCTAAATTAAATGAAACGCTTAAGAAACCAGCGAAAACAATCATATTTACGTCAGAAAAGGCGCTTGGATTGCTTCTTTCGCTAAAACTCTCAAAGTGGCAATATATTACGTTGCGAGAGGCTGCCATTCGGGAAGGTGCTAAGGATATTTATCCATCTTACTATAAAGTGCAACAAACTAAGCTTGATTGCTACCCTCCGAAGCAATCAGTGACAGTTACTGATTCATCGGCTAGGATTACACTTCAAGCTTTACTTGATATCACAGTTTCAAGAATCCTTCAAAGCCTTTCTAAGGAAGAGGCAGAGGCATAACAAGCAGTTGAAGCTGATATCCAAGTGGGGATTTGATGGTGCTTCTAACCAAAGCCGATACAAGCAGAAAATGGAGGGTGAGGAAGATGACTCGAGCATTTTCATGACCTCCTTGGTGCCACTTAAACTGACAGATGGAGACAACATCTTATGGACGAACCCAAAACCATGCTCAGTTTTGTATTGTCGTCCAGTTCAGTTTACTTTTGTAAAGGAGAGTGAAGCAGTTGTCCTTGAGCTGAAAAAACAAATGGATGAAGAAATTGAGGCCCTTATCCCCACAGAGTGCAATAATAATAATAGGGTGACTCATGAACTAATGATGACGATGATCGACGCTAAAGTTTGCACTTACCTTTCTGAAGCTAGATCAAATGCATCGTGCTACCTGTGCTTAGCAAAGCCTACAGAAATGAACCGCTTAGATGCTGTAACATCAAAAATTGTGTGTTCTGACCTGTATGAATTTGGCTTGTCATCCCTACACGCCCGTATAAATTGTATGGAATGTCTGTTACACATTGCATACAGGCTCGACTTCAAACGGTGGGCAGCGAGAAGTGATGAGCACAAAGAAATGCTACAGACAAGGAAGAAAATAATTCAAAATAAATTCAAAGATGAGCTCAATCTGTTGATTGATATAGTAAAACAAGGCTCGGGAACCACCAATGACGGGAATACTGCAAGAAATTTTTTTGAGTTTCCTAATAAAACCGCAGCTATAACCGGTTTGGATGAAGACCTCATCAAAAGATTTGCTGTAATTTTACAAGCAATTACATCTGGAGAGCAGGTCGATATAATAAAATTTAGAGATTATGCCCGCAAAACAGCAGAAAAGTACGTATTATTTATACGACTGGTACTACATGTCGTCAACCGTTCATAAATTATTAATCCATGGGGCTGACATAATTGAGAAAAATAATATTGTGCCGATTGGGACTCTCTCGGAAGAAGCCTCAGAGTCTCGAAACAAAGATTTTAGGAGGTTTCGAGAACATCATTCGCGGAAAAGAAGCAGGCAGGATTCCAATCAAGACATTTTAAATATGCTTGTTGATTCTTCGGATCCTTTGCTAAGTGCACAAAGGCCTAAGTTAGATGCCAAGAAAAAGCAGAGCTTTTTTGCTGAAACTCTCGACTTAATTCAATTTCAGGAAACTGAGTTCGAGTTTTTGGATATATCCAATCTGGATGCTGACTCAGAATTGGAGTCTGACAACGAGAGTGATAAGGAAAATTTGTAAAAAAATTATATATGTACTTATTTGTAAATTTGTATTTGAGTCTGTTTGGGTTTTTTTTTTTGTAATATTTAATGATATTTTGTCTTTTTTTTTATTTATTTTACTTTATTTTACAAATGCTTAGTATTAATTCCTTAAATTAAATTATTTTGTATATAATATAACTTTATATGTTACTTAAATAAGAGTTTGATAAGTTTGATAATCTTTTTTTATTTAAATTAATAAAAATGTGTCAAAAAAACAGCAATTTTTTTATTTAATTTTTCTTGTTTTGTGTGTTCTTAATATTTGGGTTAATAACATATCGAACTTTTTAACTTGGACACTAAAAGGGATCGTTTTACATGTAAAAATAAATAAAAATATTTTGACGATTTTTTTAAAAAAACGGCATTAAATTTTTCGTCAAATCGGCAACCAAAAAATCATAAATAATTAGCACTATGACCACCTCCAAGGATATTACTGTTAAACATGCCGTTTAGGAGATAATTCGATTTTTCATACTAGCTTCATACAAATTTTTCGTAAAAAAAATATATTTCCTTCGTTTTTGGGCAGAATTAACTCGGGTGTCATTTTTGTACATAGTAATGATCAGCAGAAGTCATTTCCAGCAAAAAAAATAACATTTAAGAAATCCGAGATCCTATGTCTTCTACAGCCGATTTTCGATCCACCGTGCGGCGCGGGTGCGGGAACGCGCGCGTTTGTGCCTGTCCGCACTGTCCGCAGTCGACCGCGGCTTCGTTCCGAATGTTGTCGTGTCCAGTGTTTGTCAAAATATAATATGGACGAAGAAGACTTATTTTTACTGGAAAATTCTTACTTTAATTAAATGGCAAATGCAATTGAATAGCACTTATCAATAGAATAGAATAGAATAGAATATTCTTTATTATGTACACCATAAAAAATACAGATAAAAATGTAGTCATTTTACATAGGGTGACACAATGGGCGGTCTTATCGCTAAAAGCGATCTTTTACAGACAACCTTTGGATGGATTAAAGGGAGAAGGAGAGAGAGAAATACTGCAGGTAGTCAGTGGTGTACCATTTACATACACAATAAATACATACATTCGATTCTTGAATCCGCTTCCCCGCGCCCCCTGCGCTGCCCACACAGAACAGAAAAAACAGTAGAAGTCGCAAGTAGGCGGGGCGCGCGTACCCCGAGCTTTGCGGAGATCCGCAATGTCTGCTTCCGCGCCTACACCACGCAAATCAGTCTCGTTACAACGGTCTCGGTGAAAAGAACTTGAAAAAAATATACAAAAATGCCCTATTGTGCTGTTTTAGAATGTAAACACGATAACAGAACCAAAAATATATCAAATAGAGATATGTCATACCATCAGTAAGTCTTAATTTTATTGATATTATTTCGATTTAAATTTGAAAAATAATATTTTATTAAACAAGACAAGTAAAACTGGACTTTATAGCCTTAACTTTAAGGTCTACTTTCTTTTAAACTCAAACATATTCTTCGCGAAGATTCCAACTACGCACATGTCACAGTCAGCTACTCAATTAGAGATTACCGTTATCGATAATGAGCTATCGATATTTTAAAGGGGACGTGCTAAGATAGCCCGCGAAATTCCAATTTCCTTACGTTTTTTGCAATTTGTAAGTCAGTGTCGGGTTGTATGTTGATTAAAATATGATTCGAGACCGTAACAAATATGGCTTCAGAGAATTATAATCATTAGAATCAGCAACAAACAGAATAACAATTCTTATGCTAGAATAATCCTAGTGTCATGATTTCATGAAATAGTCATTCAATAATTATAGGATTTTATGAACGTAGAGGGAATTATTTTGTATTGGTGATTTTTTTATTATAATTCTATAAATTAATATTTGATACGGCCGCGAATCACATTTATATCAACATCATATTTAGATCGGCTGGCGTAAAAAAGTGATTTTGCCAAAAGTGACACATAAAAGGTCTTAAAGTCTTAACGACGACATGAATCCTTTTCAACCCGCTTTCAAAATCTACAATATACTTATGTATACAATAATCATTTTTCAGTTAGTCGAAACTTAAGTTAGTAATAACCTAAGTTTCGACAAAGTGAAAAATAAATAGGTACAGTACAACTATTTTCTAAATGTTCCTCGTGTTTCGTCATAGTCGTTGGATTTCTATCAGTTGCCTTTGCACTAGGTACAGACCAGACACTCTCATTCGACGATAAGTAGTAATGTTCAAATTCAGATCAGTAGTTTAAACATAACAATTCTTAATTATACTTTCTATAAATCGTACGGATTAGAATAAAATATTAACACTTGATTTCGAACATAATAATATTTATTGACTCTAGCTGTTGACTGTATTTTGTTTGAAAATAAAACGGAATGTCGATAAATAAGTCAACGACAGTGGTACATCCCTAGAAGAGGACGAATAGTAATGACCTCGTTACGCAAATATGAATCTTATTTTTAACGTGATACAGATTTAAATTGAATGCATTTAATATAGCGACATCTAGCGGCGGGTAGCGTAACTTGCTCATTAATCTATTCAGTGTGCGCTTTAAACGGAAAAAGTAATAAATACGTACAAAGAGTAGACAATAAACAACTCTATCGTCTATAAATTGTGGTTTATTTTCAAATAAGCGACGACTGACATTATTTCCTACTTTCATTCAATGTTAAACTACCAATCACACCAAAGATTTCTTAGTGTTACGAAATACAATTAACTTGTATTTGTGTGAGTTGGGGTACGCTGGTTCCGATACTAATGAAGCGCTATGCGATTTCTACTGTTTTTTCTGTTCTGTGGCTGCCCACTACGGACACTCAAATGAAGTTCTTATGTTTGAGTACGTCGCACCGCGCCCGCCCCGCGCCCGCGCTGCCAGTCTGGCCAAGCACTTATCTGCGTTAGTCTCTGCGCTGTTCGTTGCGCTTTTTCCGTACCATGCCGTTAGTTAGCGCCAGCCATTATTGATAGGCTCACGTGTCACCACTATCTCAGTTGATGGTAAGTGAAGATGCGGTCGACCGCCGTAAGAGCGAACCTCCCGAAGACTTAGGTAATGTAAGTTTATTAGAGGGCTGCATTTGCAGCGGTCCGGCCACGGTCAGGTATAGTACTTTTAGATGTTTCAAGACATACCTTTTCGAACATTCTTAATGACTTCAGCCTTATTATCTCTTTTCTGTAGATTTCCGAGTACCTCATCCAACACATACGGAGACACATTTTTCTTTTCAAAGGCTGAAAGAGTATTTTGAGGGTAATCAATTTTATGTTTTATACCAAATACATAGAGTACATTTTCGAAATTATTATCAGATTTACCATCACGAACTTTCTTCATCACTTCTTCCTTGCTGTCTTTCGGGTGTACGTTCTTGAGAATGTCATGCAAGACATCGGGCGGCAGAATCCCTTGGTCTACAGCTGAAATAAATAATAATAAATCATTCAATCATAACTTGTATTCCTGTTGTTCCCACCAGCACCCCACTGGAGTACCGGGAATTTAATAAAATTATGTTTTTATACCCGCTGTCTCCATCTCTACCAACAAGATCAGTGAGGACAATGGGGTGGAAAATAAACGCATTCCCGCACTAGTGGGTTATACTATACATCAGGGGTCGGCAAGTAGTTTTAAGTGGGTTCCGGATACTGTTGAAATTGTTTATCGAAGTCCAGACAAAACAAACTCATAATACTCAACTTTTTTTTTTTTTTGAGTAATTTATGTACAAGATAATTATTATAAAACACATAAGGCCAGTTTTTATAGTTTGGTTCACGTGGGGAACAGCTAATGCGAAGATTGACTTCAAGGTAGGCGCCCGTTAATTACGAAGGCTGTAGCCGGAGGATTTAAAGAAATACGAAATTAATTTAAATTAATTTATTTTAAGAAATTACAATGTTAATTAATAGCTAAAGTAGTCGACGGTTGACCGATGCTGTGCCAAAAGTGACGATTTCGTGAGGGCCGCGACGAATCTCGAACTCTCTTTCGTATGTATAATTCTATTTTTTTGTAAATTTGACGTTCATAAGTGCCTTTTATGTGCCTAATTGAAATAAATTGTTTGACTTTGACTTTGAATGAATTGTTTTTAAAAACAATTAATTTTTGTAAAATATTATTAGTAATATAACAATATTTGGCGGTCCAAGATCCGACCTTTCGCGGTCCGGATATGAACCGCGGTCCGCCTCTTGACGACCGTCGCTATACATACTCCCGTTGTCCCCAAAGTGGTGAGTACAATGGGAGTATAGGCATTTAGGCAACCAACCATAATATTGTGTGTAGGCAGCAAAGTAGTGTCAAAAAGTTCATGATATGAGCTGATTATTGCATTAAACTTTTTATAATAATAAATAATGTTGTCTTTCTGTTACCTTTTCGAATCTTGTTCACAATTTCAGGCCCATCATGACTAGCGGCGGCGTCGGCGAGAACATCCTCGTAGACAAATGGAGAAATGTGTCTCTTTGCTATGGCTATAATCATAATTTAGAAAAATAAAATACAACACGTAGTATAGTGATTACTCGTCTGTTTGACGGTGTTGTCTTGTCATTATCTAACCCTGCCTGTATGGAAGCAAAATTGGAAGTTATGAGCGTGGAAAATTCCATATTTCAACACAAATTTTAATGTGAAAAAATGGCAAAAAGAAATGAATTGTTCAATAGTTCAAATAATTTTATTTTGATTAAATACATTCAGTAGTTTTTTCATAATATCTATACGCCCAAAGGTCTGTTCATGAAATGTTATGCGCTCGTTTTCGTTCTAAATCATTGTCTATTTCACTAAATAAATTAAAAATATATAAATAATTCAATAAAAAATAGATAAATAAATACTAAATAAATAAATAATTTTACCAATGAAGCATGCAAATTAGCTACGCCACCAACGAGTTCGAACCGAGAGCGACTAGTGTACCCTTAAGTAAGTTTCTGTATTTATATTGAAATATTTTTACGAGTTACCTTTGCGGACTTTCTTTATAACATCAGACATATTTTCTTTTGATTTTACATTGGCGATTAAATCATCTAAAACCGCGGGTGAAAGCTTCCCCCTTGCTACGGCTAAAATAAATATTTAATCCAATTAAATGCAGTAATTCTATAAATAATAAAGACAGCACAAAAATATTTCCCAACAATTAGTAATAGCCAAAATACTCGTAAGTCCTACCTTTACGAATCTTTTTTAATACTGCAGATTTATCGACAATATCGACTTTTGATTCACTTTTTTTTAATTTCTGTAATATTTTTACGAATTTTGACGACATTTTTCCCCTGGCTACCGCTGAAATGGAATTTGTTTTAGCAATTAGAACTTTACGAAAAGATAACACAACAAAGTAAGTTAATATGTCTGTAGGAGAAGTAGTTACAGTTAGAACGTGAAACGTATGCGCTTCGGTAATCTTCGTGTTTCCGAATAAGTACGAACGTCGACATACAGAGAAAACCCGTACATAGAGGCAAACTTTCAAAGTTAAAACTGCCGCACTTTGTAGTAGTGCACCTATCATCGCGCGTTTATATTTCCAAAGAGAGACAATGATGCCGATTCTCTTAAACACCGAACTAAACTAACTGAACTAACACTAAAATTCCTTATTTTTGGCTATGAGAATCTATTCTGCAAAAAAAATATCTCTACATTTAAAAATCTCTACATTTTTTTTTTTGGTTAGCAGCTTCTACGTGTTTTTTTAACAAATTTTTCACTTTTTGTATGGAAAATGAAAAATTATAACCTGCATGTTGAGTTTTAGGGGTTTATGGGTGTTATAAAGGTGGTCGAACTTTTCATTATTTTTGCGATAGGAAACACAATTTTCGAGATATAAGCAAAAGGAAAGAAAAAATGGTACAGTATTGTTTTTGCACCTGAAGTCGACGAGTTTGTGTGAATGTTCATGACAATTAATTTTATTCCACACCTTGATAATCGAGATTAAAAATAGTCTGATTTAGTTAGACAGTCAAAATTTTTGGTGAAAATCGTCAAATTCAGAATAGCAAAATTGCCATTTTCACGAAATTAATAACTCAGTGCCATCTTAGTGCTGTGAAACTAGAATATAGTTAAGTTGTGTCACTTTAGTCTATTTCAGAATGGGAAGTCGTCGTTTGACAAGAATAAACAAAATTTTGGTGATTTTTAGTCTAGTTTAGAGGCATTTGTTATAAGAGAATCGGCACCAATTGATTGCCGAAGCGCATACTTTTCCTGCGACAAATTAACTAACCTTTCCGGACCTCAGCCATGACTGCCTCTTCATCTTCAGGGCGTATTTTTTTGGCTATTTCTTCTATTATTTCTTTTGGTACTTGGCTCTTTTCTAAAGCTGAAAATTATTGTTAGTTTCTATTATTACTTTGTAATTACAGAAAACAGTTGGGAGCTCGTGGCTAAGTAATAGCCGCACGGTTTGATCCATCAGGTTAAGCTTTGCTTGCCGGGGTTGGTTTGTTTGCCGGGGTTGGTTTGTGGATTTGTGACCATCTTAACATACCGAGACTCCTCCGTGCCTTGGAAAGCACGTTAAGCCGTTGGACCCGGCTGTCATTCGTGGACCTTTGACAGTCGTTACGGGTCGTCAGAAGCCCGATAATCCGACAACCAGTCTTACAAAGAGGTATCGTATTACCCAGTTACTGGGTTGTGGAGGTCTGATAGGTAGTCGCTCCATGTAAAATACGGTATTCAACTGCATCCGGTTAGACTGGAAGCCGACCCCAACATAGTTAGGAAAAGGCTAGGCAGATTGAATTACTTAAAACAGTATCAACACCAGTCGTGTTAAAAGAAGAAATATTATTAAACATATTATAAAAGTTAGTAATGAAGGGAATAGCCATACACCTCTGCCTATACTGTATTGCCTTTCGGGCAAGGCGTGATGTTAAGTGGAATAAAAAGAACGTACCTTTCCGGACTTTCTTCACGACATCTGACTTATCGTCGTCAGGGTAGACATGTGCTAGTATATCATCCATCACAGACGGCGGTATATGTCCCCTGTCCGCCGCTAAAATTAACGGTTAGTATTAAAAAAGTGAAGGAGAGTTTTGATGAAAATAAAGGTAAGTAAACTAATTATAAATTACTAGCTTCTCCCCGCGGTTTTACCCACATCAGTTTCGATCCCGTGGGAATATTGGGATAAAAGTATCCTATATATATGTTAATCCAGGTTATAAACTATCTGTATGCGAAATTTAATCCAAATCCGTTCAGTAGTTTTTGCGTGAAAGAGTAACAAACATCCAACCATCCATCCATCCTCACAAACATTCGCGTTCATAATATTAGTAGGATAATATGATGTCGGCACAGTAGGCGTACCTACATTTCTACATATAGTATCATCTGCCTAGCCTTTTCCCAACTATGTTGGGGTCGGCTTCCAGTCTAACCGGATGCAGCTGAATACCAGTATTTTACATGGAGCGACTGCCTATCTGACCTCCACAACCCAGTAACTGGGTAATACGATATCCCTTGGTAAGACTGGTGTCAGACTTTCGGGCTTCTGACGACTCGTAACGACTGTCAAAGATCCACGAATGACAGCCGGGACCAACGGCTTAACGTACTTTCCGAGGCACGGAGGATTCTCGGTATGTAAAGATGGTCACCCATCCACTGACCAACCCCGGCAAGCGTAGCTTAACCTGATGGATCGACCAGTGTGGCTGTTGTTACTTAGCCACGAGCTCCTCATTTCTACATATAGTATCAATAATAATAAAAAAAGTTATATAGGTAATCCTATAACGACATGAATCAATTAAATTTTTTTGTAATTTTTGACGTTCAAAAGTGCCTTGCAAGGGCCTATTTGAAATAAATGATTTGACTTTGACTTTGACATGACACACGTAAACTAAACTAACAAAATACAATGGACGACGTATATTTAGTAACCTAATCCGCGTAACTGTTCTTAAAGAGTCATAAAGAACTTCATTCGCGTCGCTTGACGCTTGACGTGTCCACACGTCGAGTCCGGGCTCGCAATAAGTCAATGATCATCCTGAGGATGCCTCGTTGCGAGGTGAAACATGTGTCGATTTCTTACAGGGTTCTTTATGACTCTTTAAGAACAGTTACGCGGATTATGTTACTAAATATACGTCGTCTATTGTATTTTATAATGGATTTCTGCAAAGTCACGCCTGAATCAATTAACTATCCTAAACTAACAAACATTTTTTCTTTATATGACGGTAGCATATCGAAAATATCAAACAAGGTTTCAGACAAACACATTATACATTATGGAGACGACAAGAAATGAAAATACTGGCAGTAGGTACTGATGCATGTGAGTATTTTGAAAGGGTCTCCCTTGTTTCATCGAAAATAAATTGCCAAATTATCACTTCCCAAACAATCTTCCGCATAATTTCATTTGCCAAAATATTACTTAGCAAAAAATCTCTTCCCAAATAATTGTAACGCAAACCTAATGTTTTGCAAGTGAACGTTTAATTAAACAATAAGTTGTTTACCAACTAAAACTTTTACCAATTTTTATTTAGTCAAATATTTCATTTGGAATAACTCATTTTACGCAAAATAAAGACGTTTTATTACAAGGGTGTTTTTTCCAATTGGGAAAAATTCTAAACAGGTAATAATAATATTAATTTATTTTAAATTTAAATTATTATTTTTTAGTTAGTAGCATTTTTTTAAATAAATAATTTCGTCTAACTAGTTCCGTTTCGGGTAGCCTATTTTTTTTCTATATAATCTAGTCGTTTCTGGCACTCGGCGGCCGCTGCCGCGGCACCGCTCGCTCCGCTCGCTCGGCTCGTGCGTAGGAGGTCACAGTTTTAACCTAACCTAACCTAACCACTTTTTTTAAATAATTAACCTACTCTAACTAGTTTCATAACTAACTGACCAAACGTTTATTGTCTAAAAATTGTTTGCTGTAATAAATCACTTGATAAGACCAAATGGCTAAATTACATTATCCTTGATAATATTCTGCCAAGTAAAAATTTTACCAAATGAAAATGTGCGTACTAAAATCATTCCAAACATTGCATTGGTATAAAAAAAAGTTGATAAAATTTGTTTGGGTAGTGTTATTTGGGCAAAATCTTTTCGGTAAAATGGCAGGATCCCATTTTGAAACTATCAAATACATCCAAAATTTTAAAAAGTGTTTTTCTCAAACAAATTTAATAGTAGTGATGGGCCGACTATGAGTATTGCCAATCTTTGACTAGTTATAGCACAGTATAATATACATAGTAACAGTATTATCTCTTAGCAGTGACCTTGAAATAATTACCTACGGCCGCTCGGGAGATAAACCTTCCGCGTCCGTGCGTACCTGCCGCACACTCAATACGCGTACCGATATACACTGAGATTTCGAAGCGCGCTTAGGCCGTTTTCTATGAAGATATAATACTGTTTATACTGTGGTCATGGTAACTAAACTATTGGATATAATTGGTTGAATTTTTGTATGCAGACTGGGAACGTCATGAACTCATAAGATATACGATTTTTAATTTCTCGTCTCCTCCTTGTCTATAAACTTTTACCTATTTAGAACGTATTTTTGGTTTACCTTTACGAACTTTCTTCATGACTTCAGACGAATCGTCACTGTCGCTTACATCAGTTAATATTTCTTTCACCACTGAGGGAGTCATGTGCTTCTTTCCTACCGCTGGAATTAAAATAAGGTTGAATGTCACTTGCACATCATAAAACATCAAGTTCTATTTTTATTCCTGTAGGACCAATGTGCCAGTTAGATATTTTCAACCTAAGTGGAGTTTCAATTTATTGGAAGTTTTTGTCAGAAGTGTAAAAGAATTTACGCAGTCAACTACACCTAAATAAAATCAATCAATCTGCCTAGCCTTTTCTCAAATATTTTGGTCGGCTTCCAGTCTAACCGGATGCAGCTAAATACCAGTATTTGACATGCAGCGACTGCCTATCTGACCTCCATAACCCAGTTACTGGGTAACACAATATTGGTAAGATTGATTGTCAGAATTTCGAGCTTTGGATGACCCGTAACGACTGTCAAATATTCAACAAGAATGACAGCCGGGACCAACGGCTTAACGTGGTTTCCGAGGCACGGAGGGGTCTCGGTATGTTAAGATGGTCACCCATTCATTGACTGACCGCGGCAAGCGTAGCTTAATACCTGATCGATCGACCCGTGCGACTATTACTTAGCCACGAGCTCCTCCTCAACTAAACGTAAATAAAGGACCAAAAAATGGAGTAGCTATTGAAATTACAATCTGTATTTTGCAATGCAATATTATTTTATCGGGCAATAACTATTTACCCAGACTTACCTTTACGAATCTTCTTTAACATTTGCGTTCTACTGTCACCAACCTTTGTATTTGCGACAATATCATCCACAACACAAGGCGACAATCTTCCCTTTCCTATGGCTGTAATTAATTAGTTTTTGAATACACACATGCATAAACCGGCTAAATAAGCTAAGAAGTAACGCAATTAAAATTAAATTGGCCTGGTAGGATATTCGCGGGAGTGACATTACCTCAACACTACTTTAAAATTATAAATCTTTGCCGTACCTACCTATTTTTTACATAGGTACATACTGCCCTGCTAAGCTGAAAGGCGCTATCTCAATCGGAGTAAGTTTTGAGAAAATTTTCTTTTTGTAAATTGTAATTTAAGGAAAAGTTGAGATATAAAAAACTTCTTAGTGGTATTTTAATTTTTTTTACGTTATATAGCGCTATTTGGCTTACACCATTATATGCGAAATTGTTAAGAGGAAATTCGGTCAGAGAGACTTTTGAAAGTTAGGTATTTTAAGAAATAAGGAATAAGGCCGCTATTCGTGCGACAAGGATAGCCGCAGATCCGACTGAAAAGCCTAAGTAAAAAGTCATAATTCGAGGTTTGGCTCTCGCTTATTTCCTCCTCCAATATTGGACCAATTTAAAAGATATTTCATAAACTGAATAAGTAGAATATACATATACTGTGTCCCAATGTTTTTATTTTTTTTATAAATAGTTGTCAAATTTGTACACTAGACCTCTGTAGACAGCGGTCTAAATAGGCAATTTTGAGCATTTTTTTAGGGTTCTAGTGCTTAAAAAGTTAATCCATCATCAAAAAGGAAAACATAGGGACATACATGTAGTTGATATTTATTTTACTGTAAAAAATCATTGCTTTAAAGTCATAAACCAGAAAGAAAACAGGCGAGAGCGTTCCTATGGAGAAAAGACCACCCGCATTTCCTCTTATGGTATAAAAAAAAACTAAAAGGGCGTATCTCAAAGATAGCGCCTTTCGGTTGAGCAGGGCAGCATAGTACACATAAACTCAAGCCTTTTCCCCTTGGGCCTAGGCAGGAAAACCACCAGGCTGCGATCTTTACATTCTCCTTTTCCTTCGTTTACGTTCATAGATCAGACGGGCAATTCCCGTAATTTTTAAGTCCGTTCACATTCGCATCTCATTCGCAATCTGTCAAAAATACAATCAATTTACCAACATTTTTGACAAGTTTGACAGATTGCGACTTGAATGTGAACGTTTTTTAAGTACGAGAATTGGCGTTCTAGTCATTCAAGCACGCCGGTTGCGGGTACTACTACGCTCCTGACCTTTCTGAAGAACATCACCTATAAGATTTGAGAGACACTTTTGACGTTCAAAAGTACCTTGCAAGGGCCTATTTGAAATAAATGATTTGACTTTGACTTTGATTACTTTAATAATAATGTCCTTCTAGGGCGTCCCCTCCCGGCTTGTCTACTCACAACTGCCTTGTAAATTCCTTTTGTTAGTCACTTTTCATTAATCTTCTCAATATGACACAACTCAAACTCAACTCAAACTCAAAGCATTTATTTCAAATAAACCAATTACAGGCACTTTTGAATTGTCAAGGGGTCGGTCAGTCAGAAATATGAAGCTAGTTCAACCATCTAAGCATACTCTTTTCTAGCTTTGTCACTACATCTTCCATTTTTTTACCGCCTTCCAAAAAGGAGGAGGTTATATGTACATGGTTAAGTACATAATTATAACCTCATCCATTGTTTTTTTTTGTTTTTATGTATTTCCACCGATTTCTCCGTCAATTTTGAACCGATTTTGAAAATTCTTTTTTTGTATGAAAGGGTGTGCTCTAAAATTGGTCCCATATAAATTTTATTAACTTTGCTTGGATAATTTTTGAGTAAGCTTCAATAATACGTATTTTTCCCACTTAGTATCATGTGGATGATATGATGATTACTTCCTGTCACTGTTATTTACATAGCAGGTGTGGTATTCGAATTTTTAGGGTAGGTACCACAACTAAAAAGTGAAAAATAAATACATGGCTAATTAATGGTCCTTTAAGGTGGATCCTGTTAAGTACTTTTCAAAACATGTTAATACGAACCTTTCTCGATTTTTCTAACAACTTCTGAGTGTCTGTCACTCGGCTTACTGGCGAGGATATCATTCATGAAGCTCTCTGGCACGTATCTCTTTTTTAAGGCTGAAATCATGATTTATAACACCAAATAAGGTAATAAAAAAGGCAAAAGAAAAAAAAGTAACTTTTGGGTACCTATAGTAGCAAAACTGTGCGTTTCATGGGCTCGAATCTAAAGATGATTTTAAGATTTGAAAAAGAACATTTTGTAGGAACTATTTATTTTCCTATGGCCTTACCGAGCATATTTGTGTCACAAAGTAAACGTGTACAACGACGTTGAAACGTAGATATACAATCCCAAGATAACAACGCAAGTAGTAAAACGATGGCACACCTTTTTGGAGCTTCGTGATGACTGCCTTGGTATTGTCCGTCGGACGCGCATTAGCAAGTAATTCAATCAGAATGGCACGTGGAAGTTGACCATTTTCTACCGCTGAAAATTTAATAATTAAAAAATTTGTTTGAATGTCGGGTAAATACGGAGACGAATAACAGTATCGTATTAACTTTCTCTGTACCTTTGCGGACTTTTTTAATGACATCAGATTTGCTGTCACATCGACATACATCCATTAGTATATCTTTCAGGACAGAGGTAGTGACATGCTTCTTTTCTATAGCTGAAATTGAAATAAATCACTAAGGGCTGGATATAGGTAAACTTCATGCCTACCACAGACTAAAGTTCATCGCCCATTATAACAGCACTGCTCCAGCGCAGTAACGTCCCGGCACCGCTTCGAAAAATCTAGTCGTCAACGCGCCGTAAGCAAGGCGACCGCTACTCGCCAACGCGCCGTAAGCAAGGCGACCGCTAGTCGTCAACGCGCCGTAAGCAAGGCGACCGCTCGCTGCCGGCACGCCACCGGCGAGGTGACAGCTTGTTGTTCATTCACAAGCGAGGCGTCACCGCGCGAGCGGCGCCTTGCAGGCGTTTCTTCGCTTGGGAGCGTGCTCCTCACTTGAAGCGTGCTGTCGGCGCGACGGGTGACAGCTCGCGGGCCGCTCACTGCCCGCGAGCCGTCCACTATTCTGTATAAATAATAATACCAGCCTCTTACTGTCCCACTGCAGGGCAAAGGCCTCTTCTCATACAGAGAAGGCACGAGCATTGATCACCACGCTTGCTCAAGACGGGTTGGTGATTTCAGACTTATATTAACTATAAAGTCCAGGTTTCCTCACGATGTTTTCCTTCACCGATGTCAGTAATGTCCAAGATAAGCTCAGAAAGTACATATGAATTGAAAAAGTCACATTGGTACTTGCCCGGATTTGAACCCACAACCTCGTGCATGAGAGGCGAGGCCTTAACCACTGGGCCATCACGACACACTAAAATAGACTTTAATGCATTTGACTTAAAATGATAACTTGAATGATAAGTTATTTACCGTGTCTATAATGAGCGATGTCCTTTAGTAGTACTTAAAATAAAATAGACGACGTATTTATTTAGTAACCTAATCCGCTAACTGTTCTTACACAGTCATAAAGAACCCTGTAAGAAATCGACACGTGTTTCACCTCTCAACGAGGCATCAATCGGCGCCGCAGTGACACTGCGTTCGGCGCTGACGACGCAACACGTCGTGTCCGGGTTCGCAACAAGTCAATGTTCATCCTGAGGATGCCTCGTTGAGAGGTGAAACACAGGTGGCAGAGGAATTCAATCGAAATAAAGTATATATTTCAATGCTCGGTGCAAAACGAAGGAAAATGATGACTGCGATGCTCCAAGCTCGATCACCGAGCATTGAAATATATACCTTATTTAGATAAGTATTAAATTCAATTGATAAATTTAAAATCCTCTGCCGCCCCGCCCGCCAGTCTGCGCAGGCCATTAGATTTACCTTTACGGGCTTTCTTCGTAATTTCATACTCTCCGTCACTAGGGCGTACATTGAGCATAATTTCATCTATGACAGAAGGTGTCAGTTGTCCTTTTCTTATTGCTGTAATAAATCGTTTTGTGTTGGTAAAACGTTTATTTGAGCAGCTTATTACGACGATAATTTCGTTACGTTATGACGAGAAACAAAAATTTAACAATTGACAAACAAAAGCGTTAGAAACAATACCATAAGTACCAGTTTTTCTTTGAAAGCATTGAGCGGCAAGAGCGCGGCAGCAATACGCAGGACGCATTTCTGCCGCGCTCTAGTTAGGACTAAACCGATGAATATTTGTGCGGCAGTACCTCGCGGCAGATCCGAGACACGCCGCGCACTTCAGTTAGCAATATCAATCTGCCTAGCCTTTAATACGTCCAGACACAATTAGCGACGAATGTTTCCTAAAAATGTTTGTGCGCGGCAGGTACACAGAAGCGTTCGCGCGCGGCAATCGTCCAAACGCAGCGCGGTAGCCGCAAACGATTGCCGCTCAATGTTTGGACACACCTTTACAGCATGTATCAGAAAGGTGTCGACATATTTAAAGATGTGATGCAGACCATAAAATTGAACAACTTTCTCCATGGGATCAACATCATAATCGCGAAAAAAATTATCAACTGTCACATACACACACAAAAACTCATACAACATAATACCCGCTTTACTAAACTAGCCCTGTAATCTGACATATTTATTTCTGCTCAATTGCACTCCGATCCCCAAGATACAAGCCCTGCTTAGTTTGGGGGTCAACGGTCAAATCAAAACATTGTGATGTATAAACATAATTGTATGATCTATATAAGATCACTATCAACTTTTCATTTGCCAATAAAACTTTTTTTTTTTTATTCAAAATTTCAATACGTACTCTACCCAAATGTATGGGACGGCTGATTATTTTTATCTTGATTACAACACCAATACGATTCGATCAAGTACCACATAATTATGACGATACTTTTTTTGATAGACGCTGTACATACATAGTAACCACAGTAACATATCAAATTAATAGGGTCTTAGGACCAAAATCCGCAGATTCGATTGTATACTGAACCTGCTAATACTTACCTATATGGATTTTATTAATAACATCTGTCTTACTCTGTCTTTGAGCAGCGAGGATATTGTCCATGACACATTGCGGGACGTGCCGTTTTGTTATCGCTGCAATTTTAAACCATTAAGTATTACTTTAACATTGGTAACACAGGAAAAAAACAAATCAAATCAAACAAATAACCAACAAAAAATCCTTTTTTTATTATAACATTGGTCGATTTCACCATGATTACTTCCTTAAAAATATGGAAGTAATCATAGTGAAATATAAATTTATAAATAAAGGACCAATTAAATTTTTTACACGACGGCCGCTAAAATGCACTCCCTCTTACTACATTTAAAACTATTCCACAGAAAGGTTCCCCGATAGCAACGACAATTTTATTTATCTGTTTAGTCAGCGATTAAATGAGTGACCTTTCGCTTTGTATACAACGTGTTCATTTTGATATCCCATACTAACCCCCTCTAGGGTATTAATGAGACCTTGTGAAAGAATCAACTAGCATATAAGATATTTTTCAATATTTTTATTTTTATAAGATACCTTTCCACTAGACTCTCGATGTGTGTATCTAAGTTTCATTGACTCGTACTTAACGAGTAAATAATTTTCATTCAAACCAATCATATTTAAAGCTAAGAAAATGCGACGTTGTCATATTTTCTTTTTAAGAACAAAAATAGTCTGTTTTTTTTTTTTTTTTTTTTTATATTTCAGCTAAAGTTTTTTACATAAATAATCATGACTGTCGAATAATTTTGAATAAAAACATAAAAAATATAAACATAATATTTTTATATTTTTTATTTTTGAATCAACTGGCGGCATATTATGCTAGTTGATTCTTTGACATGGTCTCATTCATACCCTAGTTAGGCGGTATAAAAAAAACACCTTGTATACAGTGAACGAATAATTATACAAAACTAATACAACTGGCAGTCATGTTTTTTTTTTTTTTTTTACTCCTACAATTTTTTTACTTACCTTGTCGGACCTTTTCCATGATTTTACTTTTATTGTCTTTTGGTGTTATATTGGCGAGTATTTCACTTACAATATCAGGAGGTAGCTGCCCCTTGTTTACCGCTAAAATGATACGATATTCATTTAGTCTTATTGGATATAATATTACGTAAAGAATGGCCGTCTGAAGTTTATATTTACCTTGACGGATATCCTTTAAGATATCACACTTATTGTCACTCCCGTGTAGTTTGGCAAGGACATCATCCATGTCGCCACAAGTGACGTGTTTCTTTTCTATAGCTGAAATGATTAATAAAAGCTTACTGTACAAGCTTTCACCTTGTTTTAAATACGTAAGTTCGTTTTTTTTTATCCTCAAAGTGGTAGCTCTTGGCCTGAATCCCACCTGATGGTAAGTGATGATCAGGCCGAAGGTGGAAGCGAGCTTCACTCGGAATCCTCAACCACAGTCACCACAGAGGAACTTACCTCTAAAACCGAGGCTATCTGACCTCTAAGCGCCGAAACACAACAATGCTGTTAACATTGTTGTTATGGCGACAGACTTAGATAAGACGATGGTAGCTAGCCAGGCGGGCTTAGAACAAGCCTTACCACCAACCAAACTGTGCAATTTTTTTTTGCACCCACTGGGAGTCAAACCCGGGATCTCTGGGTCTGAGACAGGTGGTGTAACCACTAGACTACAGACGCGGTTTAAAGTTCAGTACTGAACCGTAATAATATGGCCGAGTCTAAGAAAAACTTTGGATTTGTAGCGCGTCGACTCTGTTAGCATCTGTTAGATATACTTATAAAGATTTAGATTTAGTTAGATATCTCCTTCGATCAATAATGTATTATTGATCGAAGGATATCTCTCAAAATTTTGAAAGAGACTCATCTCTATCAAAATTTTGATGAGAGATAGTTGTGTAACACGCTTACAATGGCAATGCTTTTCTTTTTGACAGTTCAACAACATTCATTGCGTTATCTACGTCGTTGCACACGCAATTTTTTTCAAAAATGTAAAGCGAGTGTTAGGTTAGAATTGCCTTCAAAATATTTCTGATTATGATTCAGTGTGTTACACAGTTGGAGTGTTATAATATGTATTTCACCTGACTACGGTTCTATTACCTAAAACACTTCATCTATGACCTTTTTGAGAACCTGAATTTGTTGAATTAATTGAATATTACCTTTCCGAACCTTCTTCAGGACTTCACATGGACTGTCATGGCGGCTTACATTTGCAAGTATATCATCCATGACAGCGGGAGACAGTTGTCTCTTGCCTATGGCTGTAAAACAACATTGGCATGGATTTTATTTATAAGAGCAACCGGGTAATTGTCCGTTGTGTATCGCAAAATTATTAGTTGGGAGTTCATATTATTTTAGATAAGTGTGGAAATCGGTGAAAATTAAATTTGACTAACAAAGGCTATTTACAAGGCAGATGTGAGTGGAAACACCGGGAGGGGACGCCCTGGAAGGAAATACATAAATACAATGCCTTCCATGGCCAATTTTAATTTTAATTACGAAAGCTTAACTTTTAGAAATAATAAACAGAATCCAAATCGAGCCAATAACATCGGAGGTATGGCAAAAAATGTCAAGATAAGTCACAAACGCTACTCAAAAAAATTTAATTGAATACCTAACATGAAAAATATTAGAGACTAGCTTTTGCCCGCGGCTTCGCTAGCGTGGACGTCGGAAATTATCAACAGGGAACGTACTACCGGTTATCTGTCTGCCTCATCCAAATCCTATTAGTAGCATAACATAATGATTGAAATACTATCTTTAATTCATGCAAGCCTAGTACATTTTGTGCCAAGTTTCAAGTATATCAACTCAATCACGTTGTCTCATACAAACTTTGCCCCCCCTTTTCACCCCCTTAGGGGTAAAATTTCGGAATATCCTTTCTTATCGGATGCCTACGCCATACAAAGAACACACCCTCCAAGTTTTAGGTCTCTACGATCAGTATTTTAGGCTGTGCGTTGATCCGTCAGTCACGCACTCTACGCTCGACACCGCTCGCGGACGGACGTGCTGCGCAGTGTGTACGAGATTCCTGTTTCCGGCTCAGTGGTTCCTGCTGCGGTTCCTGCAGTGGTTCCCGAGCCGTCTATCGTCGCGCCCTGCGACGAGTTCTTCTATAGTCTGTGGACTATCATCGACCTATTAATAGTTTGTCTTTTTCAAGACACAATTAATAAATATTTCTAAATCAGAGTTGTTTCAAAACGTAATCGTCGCGCTTTTGGCCCCTTCTGGGTAAAATCCACAGTTTCGTGGTTCTCGGTGGAAACCTATACGGTGCCAACGAAACCGAGAGGGTGTTGCCCCAATTACACCCGCCGAACCCCTTCAGGGCTAGGCAATCAGTTGGACGGGTCCCAGTGTTCGGCCTTGGGGGATCTCCTAGTCGACATTGGTGACAGTTTTCCCTTCACAGCGACTCACCTAGTGTCGATCGGGTGTGTCTACACCCGGCACACTAGACTGGTTAGGACCCCGTTGCACAATAAGATAGGCAACGGGCAAAAGCAAGCTTAGGGCTCACCATTAAGTACACAACCTCGCTGTCTATACCCGACAGGGAGGGTTTACACATCCCCGGCCAATCCGCCCGGGGAGTTAGTGTTAGAAATTGTTAGGAGAAATAGGAACCATTCCTCTTATTAATTAAATTAATTAAAGCCATTATAATGGAGGCATTATTGAAGTCTCTTCAAGACGACATTAAGTCGCTTAAAAGCGACAATGCAGCCCTCACTAGCATCCTTAAAAGGATAATTACCGTCTCGCCCTCCCTGAAAGATGAGTTTGGCCCGGAAATCATTGCACTACGACGGCCTACTCAGAAAATTCCCTCCGATCCTATCATCGCTGAAAGCAGCATTGACAGCCCATGCTCTCCCCAGCTAAATAGCCCTCTTAGCCCGCTGATGTCTATGGACACAGACGAACCAGTCGTTTCAACGAAACGCGTCACGACCCCTTACCCGTACAGCTCGGAACCTGAGGCTAGATTTTCTTCTTCCTCCGCTTCATCCCACTCTGATGACGATGGGTTCACCCCAGTCAACGGAAAAGGGAAAAAGCGGAAGAATAAGAAACAATCTTCCACCCAGGCCAGCAAAGTAGTAGCGTTTGAGGATCGTGACTCATTCTCACTTTCCCCGCTATCCCCAGCCCCACCCGCTACTTGCACTACCGTAGCTTCCCCCTCCCCCGCCCCCCGCCCGACCGCGTCATCCTCTTCGCAGGATACCCCCTCCCCCGACCCCCGCCCGATCGCGTCATCCTCTTCGCAGGATACTCCCATCCCACCTAATTCTGGCCCTAAGAAGGTCCCTCCGCCACCACCCGTGTTCATACAGGACAAGGGCAAGTGGACGGACGTCTCTAGATGGTGTTGCGACCAAAAAATCGCATACACCAACGCTAGGAACACCCAACAGGGTATTAAAGTAAATGTCCCTACGTCCCGCGATTATAGGGACCTCACTAGTCTTCTGAGACAGAGAAAGGTAGCATTCCACACTTTCTCTCTCCCAGAGGAAAAACAGACCCGCGTTGTCATCAAAAGGATGCCACGCGAAATATTAGCCGCAGATATTTTAGCCGACCTTCAGTCGCAAAATATCCCAGTCGATGAAGTCCATCGTATGCACCGCGCTAGAGGCGGAGAGCAATACGACATGGTACTAGTTATCTGTCCCCCAGTACAGGGTTATCACCCTATATTTAAAGTTAAATCTATCTGCCACCTCACGGGTCTCGAGATCGAGAAACCCAGGAAAAATGGCATAGTAGGGCAATGTCACAATTGCCAACTCTACGGTCACTCTCAAAAGTTTTGCCACGCGACTCCCAGGTGCGTAAAGTGCCTGGGCGCGCATGGCACTTCTGAGTGCTCCCGACCAAAAGACCGTTCCCAATGCCTCACGCCACCTAGCTGCGTGCTATGCGGGCAAGAGGGCCACCCTGCCAACTACCGTGGCTGTCCCAAAGCTCCCAAGTCGTCATCCCCTAAACTGACCAAGCGCGCAGGCGCCCATCTACAGAGGGAAACTCCCTCAAATTATAGAATCCCATCCTCTCAACTTCCTGAGAGATTAAGCCCTCAGAGGCCCACTCCGTGGAATTACCTCCACCACCAGCAGGCCTTTCCAGCCATGGCTACCTTTCAACCCCCACCCCCCACAATCCCCCCCCTTATGGGCCCCCGTTATCACCCCCCCGCGCCCCTTAATAAGCCCGCACCTGCTCCTATAGCACCGCGTCCGCAACCCGCGAACACTCCCGTAGCCTCTTCTAGCATGCCTCAAAATGTCCTTTCCTCCGCGATGACATTCCTCTCTCCTCGCGCTTTCCAAATGGCCAGTCAACTTGAGGCCGCCCAAGACGCCTGTGATCTCATAAAGATCCAAGCTATTTACAACGCGTATCCAGACATTACGCGTGCTCTGACATCCCGCGCCTCCCATAGAACCCACAATGTCTAACACCATCTTAGCTAGGTTCAAACCCCGATCCCTCATGTTAGGCATCTTCAATGCAAACGGCATTAATGGCCAACGCGACGAGATCGCGAAATTCCTCCGCGATCACCACATAGACGTCTTCCTCTTACAGGAATCCTTCCTCAAACCTAATAAACGAGATCCGTCAATCGCTAACTATCGTGTAGTTCGCAACGATAGGACTCGTTGTCACAAGGGCGGCACCCTTATCTATTATAAAAAAGACCTCTATTGCATCCCCATGGATCCTCCCCCGCTCTCAGTATTAGAAGTCTCCATCTGCCACCTAGGCATGTCAGGCCATCAGCCGATCACCCTTATATCGGTCTACCTTCCTCCCCAACCCACTTCAGAGGACCCCCGACTCTTTGCAAACGATCTCTCTATCTTATTTGGCCTGAGTGACTCCGTTATCATGGCGGGCGATCTCAACGCCAAGCATCCCTCCTGGAATAGTACCAGAACCTCCACCAGAGGACAATACCTGTTTGACCTCTCTGCCTCTATGATTTTTGATGTCATCGCTCCGATGACCCCAACCCACTATCCTCATAACCCTAACCATACACCCGATGTCCTAGACTTGGCGCTCCTTAAGAACGTCAATCTACGTTTATTTATTTATTTATTTATTTATTTATTAGGGACAAAAAACAGTTACATGCTACAAATTACAGAAAAATACTTAAACTAGGATTGAACAAGCACGTAACCCACACCATTGTCCACGTTTTAACTTAAGGTTAGAAGTGCTAAATACATTTAAAAAAGAAAATATTTAAGTAAAATAATAGTCGCTGCCACAATAGTATAACTATGTTAGGTACTTAGCTTAGCTCAACAAAAACAAAAATTACTCGCTAAACAAAATATCCATAGCCATTTTCTTAAATGCTAGCTTCGATAAACAAAATATGTCCAGTTCAACAAAATGCGTGTTGTAGGAGTCAACAAGGCGACGAAGAGGTGCACGTTCCCCAGCGTTAGTCCTGCAAATGTCTGTATGGAATAGTTGAGGGACACGGACCCCCCTTCGAATAACACTTCTGGGTACCTTGTAGCACAATTTGTTTGTGAGGTCAATACAATCAAATTTGCTACTGCATATGCCGTGTAGTGTCATGACATCAAGTAACAGCCGCCTAGATCCCAAATCTAGTACGCCATACCGCTTCAATAGCTGCTCGTAAGGAACCTTTGACCGGAAGCACTTATAGTTCATGCACCGTAAGAACTTCTTCTGTACACTTTCAATTCTAGTGCCGTATTTGTCATAGAAAGGGTTCCAGATCGGGACGGCATATTCTAACTGGGATCGTACCAAAGTCTTATAAAGCAGCAAGAACGTAGAGGGCCGCACAAAGTCACGTGATGATCTCATGACGAAACCATACATCTGATACGCCTTGTTTACTATATTGTCAACGTGTTTGTCGAAGTGCAAACTGTCATCCAGTGTAACACCTAAGTCACGAACAAAACTAACTACATTTAAGAGGGCGTTATTAATTGAATAATTAAAGTTTATTTTAATTCTCTTTTTGGTAAATGAGATCGCATGACACTTGGGTAGACTGAGAAAGAGCTTATTGTTCTCACAGTATGTGTACAACCTATCTAGGTCCTCTTGAAGAAGAAGACAGTCTTGTATATTCTTGCAAGATTTGTAAATTTTTATATCATCTGCGTACATTAAAAACTTAGAGTTGATAAAACATTGTTTAATGTCATTAATAAATATAATGAAGAGAAGAGGGCCCAAAATGGATCCCTGTGGCACGCCAGACGTAACAACTATAAGGTCTGACTCGTAACCATTAACCACAATTTTTTGGGACCTATTATAAATATATGACACAAACCATCTAAGCAAATTACCACGTATTCCGTTGAACGCTATTTTTTCTAAGAGCAGTGTATGGTCCACCCTGTCAAAAGCCTTCTGGAAGTCTGTGTACACCGCGTCCACTTGAACTTTTTGATCCACTCTTTCAAACAAGTAGTTGGTAAATACTAACAGATTAGTTGTGGTTGAACGACGTTTGACGAAACCGTGTTGCTCGGGTAAAATAAGCTGATGAATGTGGGGGTACACGGCGCCATGCACGAGACGTTCAAAAACCTTAGACAACGTAGAGAGGATAGAGATGGGGCGATAATTCTCTACATTATTCTTGTCACCACTCTTATACACAGGGGTTATAAACGCACGTTTCCAAATTGCAGGAAATACTCCCTCACGCAGACATTTATTAAAAATTATACACAGTGCAGTACACAAGCTATCACGTGTTCCCATGAAAAAGCTAGGTGGTAAGCCGTCAGGTCCAGCCCCTTTAGAGGAATCTAAAGATTTTAAAGCCGCGCGTATAACTTCCATGGATAAACATATTTCTGCAATGCAAGACAAGCCATTAGCATAGTGATCAGGTGGTTGCCATGTAACGGGGTCCAAAGTAGAGGGTTCGTAGACAGAAGAAAAGAAAGATGAAAATAGATTGCAAATGTGCGTGGGGTCATCTGAAGAAACACTTCTGAAATACATACTAGCCGGATAGTTAGCTTTTCCTTTTCTAGATGAGATGTAGGACCAGAAATGTTTTATATTCTTAGTGATGCCGTCTTCGACCGAATCAACATATTTCCGATAACATATAAGCAATTCTCCGTGGAAAAGCTTGCGATAGTTAGAAAACCTAAAGTAGTCAGATTGATTATTGTACTTCTTCCATCTTATCCAAGCCCGTTCTTTTGTTTTAAAGATTCTTATGAGAGAGGGTGTAAACCAGATAGGAAAACTTGAGTTTCTTATTCTAGTAAGCGGAACATGTGACTTGATAGTACCGTACAATTTCTCATAAAATACGTTAACAGCTTGATCAGGGTCAAGGTGAGATAGGACCAAATTCCAGTCAATTTTACTCAGGTCAGAATTTATATTATCGTAGTTGGCTTTATGAAAGTTATGTCTACGAACCGAGCGGTGTTTTAGTGGAGTGTAATGCGTATTCAGACAAGTCAATAAAGAAAAAACTGGATGATGACCATCGGGGTCAAGGAGAGCATTGCATGATACAGACTGGCAGTCTACGTTTGAGATAAACAAGTCTAGTATTCGACCTAATTTGTTTTTTGTAATATTGAATTGTGAACCACCAATTAAATTAATGAAATTCAATAATATTCGTCCGATTGTGTTCGAAGCTTGTGCGACTGCATGATTCCCGTGGTCCAACCAGTCAATGTCAGGTAGGTTAAAGTCACCGATAAAAAAGTAAGAGTCGGTAATGGGATCGTTAGCTAAGTCTTGCAGCATGTCTAAGTAATGTGTATATACTACTTCATGCGTTCGCGGTGGCAAGTACGCAGCGCTGATGATATTGCGCTTATTGTGCTGGGAAGCAGGCAGTTGGACAATGACTTGTTCAACTTCTGCCCGAACGAATTGTGTCGGTAACTTGGTAGGACGCAGTTCACGTAAAACAGCTATTAGAACTCCCCCTCCGTCCGCTTTATTTGTCACAGAACGATCACGATCGCATCTGAAGACCACGTAACGATCGTCAATAAATTCGCTATCCTGGATGCTGGGAATAAGCCAGGTTTCCGTCAGTATAATGACGTCATAGGAACACGCCATAATATTCATGTACAGTGTGTGTAACTTCGTGCGGACACCTCTACAGTTCTGATAATAAATCACAATGTTATTAGTAGCCATTAATAATCAAAATCTTATAATAGTAATAATAATTAAAATACTTATTTTCTATACATGATACCAGAAAAGTGATTCCAAATTTGAGGTCCATTGCAACAATATGTAGAGCATTATGCAGGTGCTTAGCCATTAAAATATAAAATTGTATCAACACACGCTTAAGAAACTGGAGGAAATATAACATTGGAACAATTATTGATTGCATATAGCACGAAAACAAGCAAATATGACTAGTTGAAAAAAGACAGCAGTACACGCATAGCTCCGAGGAAACGTAGATCAGAACACATACCATACATAAAAGCAACAAGCGCAAGGAAAACATGAATCCAAAAAACATCAAAACAGCAGCGCACAATGAGTCACTAAGTTGAGTACTCGGTACCGATCTTCGCGCTAGCAGTGATCCTTTTGAGATCTTCAGCGGATCGAATCGCAAATGACTTGTCTCCATCCCGCTCACGAACAAGCACTGTCGAGTTCCTGACCCAAACATACTTAAATCCATGTTTTTTGGCGAGTACTTTGGCCTCACGAAATAAAGCCTTATTTTTCAGGGTTAGATGCTCATTCAAGTAGACAGATACTGTAGTAGCGCCTGGAATTCCTATCTGATCTGACTTGAGACTCTTCGCGTTACGGTAGGCGCCGAGTATATTGTCGCGAACGATCCGCGATCTGAGCTTTACAATTAAGTTCTTAGGCTTGCTATCCTGCTGCTGTGCATGTGGGACTCGATGTATTGACACGATTTCACTTTGCGGCACCGGCAAATGAATGGCTTTACCTATTGACTCCATAATGGTTATAAGGTTTTCATTACGCTTTTCGGGAACATTGCAAATCTCAATGTTGCACTGGCGTGCCTGCTGTTCCATGGAGTCAATTTTTGCTTCAAGTATGGCCACCTTGTGCTCGCAATTATTATTGCTGGCCAATTCATGGAAGCGCTGCACATATTCCCTATGCTCCGCCTCCACAGCATCTATGCGAGTCCTCATGACTTCGTATTCTGTATTAAAGAATTTAATAGACTTTTCAATCTCTTCAAAGGATTTCTGAATAGAGCGATTCTGTTGCCTTACTTCTGAGACATCTGTCACTAATTTATTAAGTATTTTATCCTGGTCGGCCTTCCAAGACTGCAGCATGCTCTTTAATTCTCCGAAACTATCCGGCTCTGTACAGCTGTCGTCGCCTCGAAAACGCTTATTGCTTGACCTTGTGGTAATATTTACCGAATCAAAGGTGTTACTTTCCGAGGCCAACATGGCAGGAGAAAGGTCGGGTTCCGATTGCGTCTCCAATAGAACAAGGGCTTTTGGGGGGCCCTGTGGGGGCGAGCGGGTTACGCGAGGCATGGTTAGCCAACCGGGTCAAAATCCGTAGAAACGTAAAAAGTACCCGTAAAGAGTTAAACGGCTAGCTGGGCAGTTGATAGAGGTCAGCTAATTTCTATAAACAACTTTTATGAAGAGTTGGTTTGGGGTGCACGAGCAACGATGCAGACACCAACACAAACAAACAGATAATTCAACGGTTGGGGTGGCGCCACCAGTCGCGATCGATGCACTTGGTCACACTATATTCGTCGCTGGAACGCTCGCGCCCACTTTGTCGTCGGAAAGTTGGTAGCACTGCAGACTGCGTAGCGATATATGATGCGCGTACGCAGGACTATGGCCGTTATGGCAGTTAACACAACCGCTAGGATTCCGTGCACTCGCGGTCTAGTCACTGTGATATGGCACTTTTTGAAATGTTTTTCGATAATTATTATATCTTGTATTACACTTCGTGGAGGACCGAAAACAATTATTAGTGGATTTACACTACATAAGACTGATGTTTAGCGGAAAAGAAAAAGTATAGACAGCCGATAATTAATTTTTCGAAACGAAATGAGTAACAGCACGACTTAAGGTCTCGGAGCGCGTTCCGAGTTTTTGTTTTAGACTCAATAGAGACGGTACACGAGCTTAACTCTGATCACCGTCCCATAGTCATAAGACTGGCCCCGCGCATAGGTCTCTCCGACCCCAATCAACCTCCCGTCACTAAAAAGGTAACGGACTGGAAGAAAGTAAGCACCCAGCTGAAATCCAACACGTCCCCCCAATTAGATAACATCCCCGATCAGTTTGACTCTATCTCGGACACGATGGCCGCGATCGACTCATTCACGGATCACATACAATCTGTCGTGAACGAATGTTCAAGGGAAGTCACAGTGACGGATGACCGTCGCTGGAAGCTACCTGACGATGTACGTAATCTGTTGACTGAGAAGAACGCGTCTATCCGTGCGTACAGTAGCTTTCCCTGCGACGCGAACAAAGCCCATATGCGCTACTTACAGAGAACTGTAAGGAAACGCGTAGCGGAGCTGCGTAACGCGGGCTGGGATAAGATGCTAAGCGAGTTAGAGCCTACCCACCTAGCCTTCTGGGAACTTCAGAGGAAACTCAAGTCCCCGCAAGTCACTTCCATGCCCCCATTAGTACGTCCTGATAAGACCATTGCATTCGACGACGTCGACAAGGCCGAGTGCCTAGCCGACAGTCTAGAAGCTCAGTGCTCACCCAGCTCCCTACCAGTAGACCAAGCTCACCTCGCAGAGGTAGACGCGGAAGTCGAACGTAGAGCCTCTCTCCCTCCCGTAGAAGATCCTGAGAATCCTCTGCCTCCCGTCACTCCAGACGAAGTGCACGGTATCATCAAGGGTCTTAAAGCTCGTAAAGCCCCCGGTTCAGACGGACTCACCAACAGAGTGGTCCAGTTTTTCCCTGCCCACTTGATAATGTTATTGGCCACCATCTTCAATGGTGCCCTAAGCAACAATATCTTCCCACAAACGTGGAAAGAAGCCAACGTCATCGGCATCCCGAAGCCAGGCAAACCCAAGTCTGAGCCTTCTAGTTACCGTCCCATTAGTCTGCTCAAGGTTCTCGGCAAAATCTATGAGAGGCTTATTTATAAGCGTCTCAGAGAATACGCCGAGACCAAGGGCCTTATTCCCAACGAACAGTTCGGCTTTCGAACTCAGCACTCTAGCGTGCATCAGGTCCACCGCATCATCGAGGACATAAGCGCTGGTTTCCAGCGTGGCTTGATGACGGGTGCTATCTTCTTCGACATAGCGAAAGCTTTTGACAAAGTCTGGCACAACGGCTTATTATATAAGCTCTACAAACTCGGTGTGCCAGATCGTCTCGTGCTCATCTTACGAGACTTTTTGTCGAATCGCACCTTCCGCTATCGCATCGAAGGAGCGCTCTCCTCCCCCCGACCCTTACGCGCGGGTGTCCCTCAGGGCTCCGTGCTATCTCCTCTCATTTTCACGCTGTTCACCAGCGATATCCCTAAAAGTAAGAAGGCGCAGTTGGCTCTGTTCGCAGACGACACGGCCATTTACTATTCAGGCAGAAGCCCCGACGCGATAGCTCTCACTCTCCAAACCGCAGTCGACAAGCTCGGCAAGTGGTTCAGAAAGTGGAGAATCGAGGTCAATCCCGATAAGAGTCAAGCGGTTCTCTTCAAGAAACCGAGACTCAAAAAACTTATTAACACGCTCCCCCGACCAATCACCATGTTTGACAAGCCGATCCCCTGGGAGAAGCGAGCCAAATATCTAGGTGTGGTCCTCGATTTTAAACTCACATTCTCCGAGCACATAAAGCAGGCACGCTCGCGAGCCGCTTTCGCTCTCGGTAGGCTCCACTCCGTTCTCAATGCACGAAGCAAATTGTCACTCAGGTGCAAATTGCGTACCTACACGGCGTGCATTAGACCCATTATGACCTATGCGTGTGCCGCCTGGGCACAAGCCAAACCCTACCATCTCCATAAGATGCAGACCCTCCAAAACCGTTTCCTTCGAATGGCGACGGCTTCCCCCTGGTATGTTAGGAACGAGATCCTCCATCTCGACCTTAAAATTCCCACAATAGCCCAATTTCTAAAACGCAATGCAACGCGTTATTTTGATAAAGCCGCAATACATCGCAACCCTCTGGTTGTGAAGGCCGCCAGTTATATTCCCTCTGGAATAAGTAAAATCCGCCGTCCAAGGCATGTTCTCAACGACCCAGATGACCCCATAACCCTCCTCCAGGAGAGCAATAGGGCCACCAGTACAGTAAAGAAACACACACACCGACACACGTTCCGACCTCGCCGCAGAGGTCCGCGACCGCGTCCCTCCCGAGTAAATGATACTCCCCCCCGACCCTTGCTCGACGATGCGCCAGCCCGCGTCGAAGCTGAGCCCGTAGTCTTAAATTCCCCGAATAATAATAATCTATGTTTGATCCAGCCTGTCCCATCTTGCTGTCCTCCCCCCAGCGACGCCCTAAGCCGAGGTCCGTACCCCACAGGGGGTGCCCTTAGCGAGCGTTCGCCTAGTTTTAATTAGAATAGTTTATGCCCCTGGCTGGAGGCTTTAAGTGTAGAAGCTTAAGGCAGCCACAGGAAAGTCCGGTTAAGCAGCTACGACCTCCTCAGAGGTTAACTGCGAGATGCCCTATATAAAAAAAAAGAAAAAAAAAAAGTCAGTCACTCAGGACAAAGCATTTTATATATGTATAGATAGATAGGCCCCCCTTTTAAAGTTAATTTTCAATAATTTTCTATGAATATTAGGTAATAAAATACGGGCGGTAACATGGACATTGTATAGTGACTTTATTGGTGATATTCTTGAGAAAGATCAGATGTGTAGTAGGTACTCGCAACACCGGCGTGCGTCTATGATCAGGATGTATGAACATAAACGAGGCAGAGGGAGCGTAGCATGTGGCGTTAATGTGTTGCGGAAGAATGAGGAACATGTCGTGGGTTTTTTTTGAGTATGTATGTATTGGTTAGGTTTATGAGTAGAGGAAGACTAAAGAAACGATGAATGGATTGTATGAAAGATTATATGCTTAGAAAGGAGGGAATGGAGGTGACTACTGAGGTGACGGCGAATAGAGATGTATGGAAGTGCAAAAAATGCTACGGCCATCGTAAAGAAATTGGGATGCAGGAGGATGTTGAAATTAACATGGCAGGCAAAAGTGGAGTCATCAGGATACGTGTTTTACTTTAAGAAAGTTTCTTTATGATTTCCGACTTACCGTCTCGGACTTTTGCAAGAACGTCATCCGGCGTGTCGCAGGTAGTGAAGTCATTGTTCATTTTTGCTGAAATGAGAAGGAATGTCACCCATCGACTAGAATTGTACTTACGCACGATATATTGAATCATAACTTCAATTCGTCATCATCTATGTGGGGGTTGGCTTCCAGTCTAACCGGATGCAGCTGAATACCAGTATTTTACATGGAGCGACTAAGGACAACCTCCACAACCCATTTACTGGGTAACAAGATACACCTTGGTAAGACTGGTTGACTGGTTGCTGGTGGTTGACTAGTTGCGTAATAATAAGTTCAATTAAATATTATGTATAGATATCTGTAAGGTTATCAACATTATTCATGCGTGCAAGATGAAACAAATTATGATGTACTAAGGGAAACTTATTTCGAACAATGAAAAGCAAAAAAAAATACTTCAGCAATAAAAGATTAAGGTATTGAGGCCCACCGATTCTCAAGAGAGCCATTATTGCACGACTCATAATGCAAAGCATTAGAGAGTCCTTTGCGATCGAAAAATTTGTTTTGCCTCCTTTCTGCAACTGTTTTTATTGTTACACTCCTGCTAGTAATTTATATACCATTGTATAGATAATTGTATGGAGATTAATTCTGTACTTTTGAAAAATTTATTTAACGCAGCATAAACAACATTAGCTATGCAGATGACATGGTGCTGCTCAGTGCTTCAGTCTGTGGCCTGAGGAAACTGGTGAGTGTGTGTGAGAGGTACGCCAGTGCTCATGGCCTGTTGTATAATGTGCAAAAGAGTGTCGTGATGGTGTTTGGGGCTGGTGGAAAATGTCCAGAAACGGTGCCTTCAGTAATGATGAATGGTGTACCGTTATCGAGAGTGCACTCATTCAAGTACCTTGGACATGTTTTGACCACTAGCCTTAAGGATGATGACGATATTGAGAGAGAGCGGAGGGCGCTGTCGGTCAGAGCGAATATGATTGCCCGCAGGTTTAAGCGTGCTTCTACGGAGGTTAAAAAAACACTTTTTAGAGCCTTTTGTTCCTCGTTTTACACCTGTGGCCTGTGGGTACATTTTACGCAAAGGTCGTACAGTGCCCTTCGCGTGCAGTACAATAATGTTTTCAGGGTGTTGATGGGGTTGCCTCGCTTCTGTAGCGCATCAGGGATGTTTGCGGATTTGCGTGTTGATTGCTTTTATGCATTAATGCGTAAAAGATGTGCGTCCTTGGTGCGCAGGGTGCGAGCCAGTTCCAACAGCATCCTGGGAGTTATTGCTGACAGGCTGGACTGCTGTATAGTGAGTCGTTGCTCCCGTATCTCAGCTGGAATGCTGTAGCAGTTATTGTTTTGTTGTGTGTATTTGTGTATATTATATTTGCTTGCAACTATGTTAGTGATACAGTCACTAACATAGTTGTAAGTAGATATAATAAAAAATCAACCATATTGGGCTTTGTGTATTGTATTGTTAATGTAAGTATTGTTTGTTGTATGTGTAATGTATTGTATCTATGAGTCATTGTAACTTGTTTAATAAATGAATAATAATAATAATAAACGAAAAAAACATCAAAATAGTTTTGTTTTTTCCATTTTCTTTTAATATTGAAAATTCATTCACCTTTTCGAGTGTTGGTTGCCATATTTGCTGAATTACCACAAGGTGTTGGCTCTGGTTTACCGAAGATTTTATCTAAAACATGTGCCGGAACTTGCCACTTTTCTAGTGCTGTAATGATCAGTATATGGATAAATTAAATGAATACAATAAGTAGGTACAGACATACTATATATTAGAAATCAATACCCTTTTACTGGCCTTTTTACTTGGGGAAATCCTCATGGATACCGGATTCCTACCGACTTTCCTCTTGTTATAATGAGTAGGTAACCCGGGGAATAGCTTCACGCATTACAAAACATGCTTTTTGCCAAAAACCACAATAGCAGAGCAGTTGGCGGCTCGTAGGTTCGAAATCAAACAGGCACTTTACTTTGTGTAAATTATTTCATCACCACTGATCTCAAAACGGTGAAGGAAAACATCGTAAGGAAACCGGCATGCCCTAGAACCAAAAAGTAGAAGACATAAAGCCCGCGTGGTGGATTACGGGTTGGCCCACTCCCTCTCACGGAGAGAAGGCCAGTGCCCGAGCAGTGACTTTAAGGGCTGATTATGCAATAAGAGAACATCGTATTTCTTATAAGCGCGACAATGATATAAATTTACCTTTACGGATCTTATTCATAACTCCATAGGTTTTATCCGTCGGGTGTATATCGTCCAGTATTTCACCCAAACAACCGACCGGTATTTGTCTTTTTTCTACCGCTAAAATAAAACATAAGTACCAAAGGAATTTTAACACTAATATAATTTTAAAACAACTGAGTCTGAGTATTTAAAGAGTGAGTTGTTTCGTATCTGTGAGTCTCTACATATGTTTTTTCTCATAATACAGGGGAATTCCTAGGCCTGGACTCCAGCAAAGCTGAGATGTGCGGAGATGTTCGAAACGGAGACGAGAAGAGCAGATGCTTTTTCACCTAGGGTGTATCCACCGAAGCTGTGCGGAGATGCGTACTGGCTAGAGCGGAACTGAGCTGCGTGCGGCAAAAGTTGGATGTTAACGATATTACGGCGCCGGTCACTGCATGCCGCTCTCAAACTCTTCTTGTCTCAGCTTAGCTCAGTTTATGAGTAGAGAAAGACTAAAGAAACGATAGATGGATTGTGTGAAAGATTATATGCTTAGCACGGAGGGAATGGAGGTGACTACTGAGGTGACGGCGAATAGAGATGTATGAAAGAGCAAAAAATGCTAGCCCATCCTGAAGGAATTGGGATGCAGGAGGATGTTGAAATTAACATGGCAGGCAAAAGTGGAGTCATCAGGATATGTGTTTTACTTTAAGAAAGTTTCTTTATGATTTCCGACTTACCATCTCGAATTTTAGCAAGAACATCGTCCGGCTTGTCGCAGGTATTGACGTGTTTCTTCATTTTCGCTGAAATGAGAAGGAGTGTCACCCATCGACTAGAATAGTACTCGTACATAATACGTACGATATATTGAATCATAACTTCAATTCGTCATCATCTGCCTAGTTTTTTCCCAACTATGTTGGGGTTAGTTTCCAGTCTAACCGGGAGCAGCTGAATACCAGTATTTTACATGGAGCGACTGAGGACGACCTCCACAACCCATTTACATTTTTATGGGTAACACGATACCCCTTGGTAAAACTGTTTGCTGGTAATAAGAAGTTCAATAATATTATGTATTAATATCTGTAAGGTTATCAACATTATTTATGCGTGACATGATGAAACAAATTATGGTTTACTAAGGGAAAAATATTTCGAACAATTAAATGCAACAAAAATACTACAGCAAAAACAGATTAGCGTATTGAGACTCGCCGATTGTCAAGAGAGCCATTATTATAATAATAATAATAGTATTAACCCCACCGCCGTATCTCTATGTTGACGTCGTGGTGGGGTTTGCGCGCTCCAAACTCTAGGACTGTGCCGGTAGAGTTTACTTTACCGGAACAGGTCTACGATGAGGAGCCAGACCAAAAGGGATACAGAAACCCGCAGCAGAGCATGTGGCGAGCTGTTGGGCAGTAGCGCCCCACGGACCCTATCTCACGGGAGAAATCTTGTTCCTCATCTCTGGCTTGCCTTTATTGGCCGGCTAGAGTTAACACTGACGAGGAACAGAGCTCCCACCTCATTCTTGCCTTAATTGGCCGGTTTGAGTGGAGATTCGTAAGAGCAAACGTGCTCGGAGGAAGGAACTATTCCAGTAAGTGCTCGTAGGGATCTTGACCAACTTCCGGGCTCTGGGATTGTTCTGAAAGCCGTGGAATACCTCTCCACTCCTCAAGCACCTCAGGACAAGTTGCCCCCTTGTCGCTACGTCACTATGTGCTAGCGACCGTTTTCGGGGGCCCATTATTGAGTGTGCAAGTCACCCCCTGCCATTTTATCCGTGTATACCTTAGCATTGATCAGGCAGGGGACATAGGCCTTCCATAGTTTTAGGTAACCCAACCACTATAGCCACCCAAACCCGTAGCCCAATATTTTTTGTTTCCATGTTCTGCAATAGTCCTGCACCAACCGGAGGTTGTCCTTGGGTGCACTTGCACAGTGCATACAGGGATAATCGTCGGTTGGTGCCTCATTCCATTTAAAATTATCTAAGGGGCCTCTGCGAGTTGGCTTCGGCCCCTCGTACGCCTTCCAAAGGACCGAGACAGCATGATCCCGAGATACATAACACAAAATAATAATAATTGCTATATTTTCAGGCAACTAAGGCCCATAGACAAAATACACAAATTAATCATAGATAATAATAAACTAAAACATAATAAAAAACATCCCTACAACATCATTATTGCACGACTCATAATGCAAAGCATTAGAGAGTCCTTTGCGATTGAAAAAATTGTTTTGCCTCCTTTCTGTAACTGTTTTTATTGTTACACTCCTGCTAGTACACAGAACTTACTTTATTTATATACCATTGTACGAGTATAGATAATTTAATGGAGATGAATTCTGTATTTTTGAAAAAAATATTTAATGCAGCATAAAAGAAAAAACATGAAAATAGTTTTAATTTTTTTCCTGTGAATCAAGTATGAAACCTGAAAACATTGTAGCTTGCAAAAATATCAATTAATTGAGTTTTTTTTTTTAATAGATTCGTTTCAGCCATGTGAGGAACCTTATTGAAAATGAATTTTTTATTCAAAGTAGTTTAATTATAGGTAATACGGGCTGGTATCCGCAACTCCACGTCTAAGCGCGTATTTTGCGTACGGTAGTTTAATTATAATTAATAAAAAACTAACTAATATAAATTATCTATAACTTATTTCCAACTTCGACCCTCTTCCGTTGCCTAGAAACCAACAAAGCAAACCTAAATTGTCTTTGACAGTACGTAAAGGTTGCGAGGTGAGAAATTTTACCAATATTGATGGGTAAAATTTTAAAATGAGCGTTATGAGGCGTGCACTTTTGGCGTGCATCTCTTCTCATCCTCGTCTTCGATACGCGCCGTCGTCGCCACTTTGCAAGGCACAACTCACATCTCCGCTTTGTACCGCTCCGCCCAGCTCAATCCCGGCGAGGATCACATTTCCGGTTCGATTGCGCCAAACAAATATGATACATCTCCGATCAGTGATATCCACTGAAGCTGAGTGGAAACGACATGTGTGAATAACGAAATTATGTTGATTGTTTAAAACACAACTCCTCTCCTCTCGTCTCGTCTCTGCTTAGGTGGAGTAGGGGGCCCAATGAGCTGAAAAAAAAAAACTGATAATTTTCGACATACCTTTGCGGATTTTCTTTAAGATTTCAGCCTTATCATCACAGGCTTTAACATTACCGAATACTTCATCCATCACAGACGGCATAATATGTCTCTTTGCTATTGCTGAAATTAACAATAATGTTCAACAGTATGTCCCATTTCATTATTTCGAGGTTGTTCTTTTACTCACCCCTTTGGACCTTTCTCAAGACTTGAGACTTACTATCGTCAGGAAGTATATCCTCAAGTAAGTCATCCATAACACTGGGCGATATTTGGCCCTTATTTACAGCTGAAATAATATTAAGTAGCTTAAGCGTTTATATACAGAATAGAAGAATATGATTAAACAACATAAACATAACATCACGCCTTGTTTCCCCAAAGGGTTAGGCAGGTAGGTGAAGGGTGGGCGTTTTTGGGGGACTGTCTTATGTAATTTTGACGTTCGAAAAGTGCTGATTTCTCAGCCTAGTTTGAATAAATGACTTTTGAATTTGAATTGAATTTGAATTTGAATTGAATTTGAGAGGTCTCCCCATAGTAGGTATACCCACAACTCCGTTCCATGGCCTGGACCAAGCCTGGATGCGAGAGATCACTGTCGCCGATCGCCTCCACAAGGACACGGCAGTGCCCCGCCCAGCCGTATGCTCCACCGTGTCCTCCGGGCGATCCACTCAGTGGTGACACCCGGGCGTTTCCTCCCACCTTATGCGGAACAGGAACCTCCCGAAACAACCGTGTCCGATGAGGACCTGCGTCAGGCGGAAGGTGACGACGCCGTGGCGCCTCTCTAGCCAGTCCTCAAAGAGGGGACTTATCGCCGCAATTGTGGCATGCCCAGCACTGGGTTGCGACAATCACACTCTCCATGACGTCATGAGATCCCGCCGGAGCTCTGTCCGCTGTGCCGTGATTTCTCGACTTTGCCCGACCTGGGAATCGAACCCTCATGCTCAGCAGTAGTGCTTGCGACCACTAGCTCAACGAAGGAGTCGGCGGGGATATATTAAATAATAAATGTTTTTATTTTTTAAAGCCCAATTTACCTTTGTGAATATTCCTCAGAATCTTTGACTTAAAACATGTGTCAATAGGCTCTCCCATGTCGCCCACATCCATTCTTCCTAACATCTTCAAAAGTGATGACGTTATATGGCCTGTTTTTACAGCTGAAATGAGACATTTTCAAGTATCACAGTTATAATACGAGTATAGCCATACTATCACAGAACAATGTCTAGATTGATTTATTTGAGGAAAGAGAAATAAAAATTCGGCTCGGCATATCATAATAGCAATACGTTCAGCTCAACTTTCTTTAAAAGCACAGCAAAGCTCAACGACCCGCAAAATTGACATCCTCGAGATATTTTATTATTTAAATATGTATTAGAGGAGACAATCCTCTCGTCATAGGAAAATCTGTTCGACATACCTTTACGTACTTTCTGCATCCTTATAGCCTCCAAGTCACTAGGGCGTAAATATTCGAGTATATCATTGATTTCGTTCGCATCTTTGTCTTTAAGCAAATTCGCAAGCGATGAACAGATTGTTTCGCTTGTTATGGCTGAAATTACAAATAACACATGAGAACGATCACCGTATCAATAATGTTTGGGTGGGCTTCCAGTCTATCCTGATGCAGCTTAAGAGGAAATGCGGGTGGTCATTTCTCCATAGGAACGAAATTACTTTTTAGTTAGGCTTTTCAGTCGGATCTGCGGCTATCCTTATCGCACGAATAGACGCCGACCGACGAGCGCTCGCGACAGCGATAGTTTCTTAAAATACCTAATTTTCAAAAGTCTCTTCGACCGCATTTCCTTTTAATACCAGTATTTTAAGTAGAGTGAATGCCTATCTGACCTTCACGATCCAGGTACTGAGTAACACGATACTTTTTATTGCAATTTATGCTGTACCATATTAATTATGATAGTTTGGAGTAATACTGCAACGTCTTACTTCGGGATACAACATCAGTAGCAAACGCAAATGTTTCGGACAAATCCCGCGAAGTAAATCTAACATTTTTGTTATTTTATTGATCCTCCCCTAGAATAAAGATTTCATAACGTAAATTATTAAATAGCTAGGTTTTATCAAACACTTACGGGTCTCCCTCATAGCTTCAGACTTGTTTCCACTGACGAGTATGTCCATGACAGATGGCGATAATTGTCCCGATTCAGCCGCTGAAATGGACATCATTTTTAAACAAATTAAAAACTTCCGTATTAATCAATTACCCAGTAGCTCAACACCAACTCGATTAAAAGTAAAACATCGGAATTTGAGTGTTTTATCTTGGTGTTGAGTCAATGCAACGGCCATTAACGGTATCTGCGCATTACACCGCTGTTAGGCTGCCTGTCCACTGGAGCGGAGAGGAGAGGAGCGGAGTGGCGGTGTGCCAATATTAACCAATGGAATTGCATAAAACCCCGCTCCGCTTCAATGGACAGGGATTTGCGAACTAGTTTAAAAATTCATACAAAACCGGGAAGCAGACCGGGGAAACGGAGCGGAGAAGCGGAGAGGGGAAGTGGAGCGGGGAAACGGAGCGGAGAAGTGGAGCGGGGAACCGGAACGGGGAATTATTACTCGTCGCGTGAACTCGGTCTAGCTCCGCACAGTCCGTAACACCGCTCCGCTACCTCGCTCCGCACAGTCCGTAACTCCGCTTCGCTACCTCACTCCGCATCAATGGACAGACACTGTCCGCAACTCCACTCCACTCCGCTGCCATTCTCCTCTCCGCTGCCTCGCCCCGCTTCAATGGACAGGCAGCCTTATGGTATCATACCATGATTTAATCCGCAATGCACAAACGTATCAAAAATTACGAACAAATCATAATATTATGTTATTTGTGTGGGTCAGTCTAGAGGTGACGTTGCATATTAATTCACGCAAAGATTATTGTTTTTGTCTAACAATGAACTGCTGTAGGCTGATGGTGATGATGAATATGGTTTTTTGCATACAGGATTCGTTCTAGTGTATAAAGACCTTAAGTAAGAAGACTTTCCCCCATTTTTCCACTAACAAAAGGCCTATTATAAGCACCTAGTACTTGTAATAGGTACATTTTTACACATAGGCATAAGTATTTTCTACAAAGTAGAAGTGGATTTTCGCACTTCTTCTTTACCTGACAGGTTGCTTTACCCGCATCAGATCTTATAAGGAGACAATATTACAATATGGCCCACTCTCACAGTGAGGAGGCCAGTGTCCCGGCAAAGGAACATTATTGCAACCACAGAACAGAAAAAACTTTTTTTCTGTTCTGTGATTGCAACCAACCTACCTTTACGGAGCGAGTTCATCCCCCCTGTTGGACAACACGTACTTCGACGTAAAGTTTCGAATAATTCATTAATTTCCTTCGCGTCCTTCTCTTTCAACAATTTCGCGAGTGACCCGCATATTTCTGTTTTCGGCATGGCTGAAATGACAAATGATTACATTAGGTACTTATTTCTTTTGCAATACTGTTATAATCAAGTTTTTTTCTCTTTCTTTTATGTGTGTATGTTGTATGCCTTAACCCGGACCAGATATTTCTTTGTTAATCTATTTTTTTACTAAACTTTGTCTACACTAATATTATAAAGAGAAAGATTTGTGTTTTGTTTGCAATCAACAAACTCAAAAACTACTGCACCAATTAAAAACATTATTTCACCAGTAGAATGCTACATTATCACTGAGTAACGTAGGCTACGTAGGTATATCTATAAAAATCAATGCCACTTTTCGTTGTAATTTTATAACTCAAGAACGGCTGGGCCGATTTAGCTGATTTTGGTTTTGAAATTAATGTTTGTCATAGTCCAGGGAAGGTTTAAACGGTGAGAAAATTAGGGTAGGTAGGGTAGGTAGGGTAGGTAGTGTAGGTAGGGTAGGTAGGGTTGGTAGGGTAGTTAGGGTAGGTAGGGTAGGTAGGTAGGGTTTGGTGCTACCCGTGCGAAGTCGGGGCGGGTAAAGCTAGTAAATTATAATGATATCACGCGGGCGAACTCGCTGGTGGAAGCTAGTGCACAATAAAGGCACAAAGGCGGATTAAATGCCTTACATTAAGTCCGTTTCCGCGTCCGCGCTCTCTTTTTCAGATTAAAATGTTAATAACAATGAAGCGAAGAGAAGACATGTCCAAAATTGCATAAGACTTTAAGAAATTCGGATTCACCTTTACAAATCTTCTTCATTAACGGTGTTTTGCCTTTATCTTCTAATAATTTACGTAGTGGTGAACATGATATCATCTCCTTCTCTAAATCTGAAACTGATATTTAGGTATTACAACGAGTGATCAGTAATAGGAACCTTTTATGTATTTAACTCAAGATATTTATTTCCACTTATTATAAGTTTGAAACCGATAACTCGCCTTGGGTAAGTGTGGTGACTAATGCCTTGCAGTGGGACAGTAAATAGGCTGGTATTTTTTTTTTAATTTCGAGTTACCTGGTTTTTGCTGTTTCCTGGCTTTACATGGGTAGACACCCTTTGTGGATAATGTCCTCCAAAAATTCGATTTCCGTATGTCCAATAAATGTCGCATGTTTAATTTACGTAATTGCTTTTCGAATTCGGGAACTATTTGGAACAGCAAATTTTTTTCATCTTCTGAAATGAAATCTATTCCAGCAGATGTTCGATCATGAAATCTCGTATATAACTTATCAGTACTTGGGCGACCGAGTTCTGCTGAAAATAGAAAATGCGTATTTAATAGTACAGGATAGATCATACTAATTCTATGATAGTAGGTACGTACTAATTCCATGCTGCCATGCCATTATTCTAAGTTAGCCATCTTGTTCTAAATTTTAGGCGACCGAGCTCTGCTTGGGTGAAAATTTGGAGAAAACGAATTTTCCCAGATATGAGACCTATCTATAGATTTTCGCCCCCGTAAACCCCTATAATGCAACTTTCATCGAAATTGTTAGAGCCGTTTTCGAGAACATGATTACAAATATATACTTATGCATACAAATATTTCTCGTTTAATAGTATATGATACAATGTTACCGTCACTACTTCTCTTCTCGTTCTCCGGTTCACTGTGTTTAGGAGTTGGCTTCGGGTACACATCGCGTTTGTTAAATGCATTCTTAATCGAAAGATTCTTCCACAATCCACATTTTCTTCCTTTTTTGGCTAAACATAGGCCTGGTTGTTTTGTTTTTATGGATTCTCTGTTCTCCTGTGCACAACTCTGCGGGGAATATGGAACCCTGTATTCCCCGCATGGTATATTTAATTTAATTCCTGTACAAGGCTTTTTCTTTTCTGTAATAACATTGAAAATAAAGGAGTGACAGATACTTTGGCATCACCCTATATAATTGTTTTTTATTTTAAAACTTTTATGAGGTTACCTTTAGAGAGCTTTTTGATGATTTCCGACTTCGTGTCAGTACCAGTATCTTTATTTTTTGTGTTTTTTATTTTATTTCTAATCAGATTGTCCAAAGATGGCGTAACTTCCCCTTTTTTCATGGCTACGACAAATATATATTTTTTATTTAGTTTATTTTATTTTAATTTTAATATGGTTAAAGAATGTTATTGAGAGCATACCTTCATCCATCGCTTTAATGATATCATGGTCAACGTCTTCTTGTTCGTTTTTCATTCGTTTCTCATAGTCCGCTGGTGTTTCTGTATCTTCTTCATTCAACATCAAATTCAGGACAGACGGCGATACTTGTCCTGCTGTGATGGCTATAATAAAATAAATATGTGACGGCGCGTCTAAAAGTTTTACGATGCCAAACTTACGGACTTGATTTTAGAACGATCATGACAGCTGTCAACTTGACGTAACCCCGAGTACTAGGAAGGCGGCCCCCTCTCAGAAGGAAAGATCGCGAAGTTGGATCGAAGTCGAAATTGATTAATAAAGACTGTGATATGGCGACTGGGATAATGGTGATTGGTGACTAGAATACCCTTACAGTGCAGAAAGTTGATTGATGTGCGCTTGCGTCTTACGTACTCGGGGGAATGTCGTTTACATTACTGTTCATTCCCTAATGTGATCAGAGATATGTGATTATTCAGAATATTATTGTGTTTCATTTAATTACATCTCCTCTCCCGCAAACCCACGCATAACAGACAATAAGGCCTCTTCTTTTGTTTTTTGAATTTCAAAGCAGTTATCTTGCATCAATGTTTTCATTTAACTATAGTTATTAAAAGAAAGCCTTACGTACCTATGAAGGTAAAGATGAATGATTTAATTTAACCAAATAAATTGTATTTCGATAAACATGGCCAGTCCAGTGCCAAGATTTAGATTGTCAAATTATCAAATAACTTCTCCTGCTCTGGGCGGTGCGGGAGGAAGTGTCAGTCTCTTACTGACTAAAACCCACCCGGGTTCCTTCAGTTGCCTGTATGTTGCCAGGGGCCACGGTATCCCTTTCGGACTTTCCCGCGACCCCGGTAGGCATCGGTCCTAGTGGACCTCGTTAGTTGTGCTGACATCTCTTTGAGGCGCGCTTGGAACACAACGCGCCGTCGACCCGGGCCTGGTCCTTATCGGACGGCGAGCTACCCATTGCTCACCGTCTGCAAGCCCGCGCCTACGGTGGCCGGGAATGGGCATGGGATTCCCGACCTCCCGAAACAACCGTGTCCGGTGAGGACCTGCGTCAGGCGCAAGGTGAGGACACCGTGGCGCCTTTCTAGCCACTCCTCATAGAGGGAACTTATCGCCGCAATTGTGGCGTGACCAAGCAGATGAGTCCTGGAGTGGATACCGGGAATCTGCAAGCGTAGTGTGGGACGCTTTCTAGCTAGATGGATCGACGACCTTAAAAAGGTGGCTAGGGCAGACTGGATGCGGAAGACGAAGGACAGGGTGGTGTGGCGCAGCCTGGGAGAGGCCTATGTGCAGCAATGGACTGCGATAAACTGAGTTGATTGAATTGTATTTCATAGTATTCGTAATTTTCTGTCAACTTACCTTTACGGATTTCAGCCAAAACCTCAGATTCACCCTTTTTAGTACTTAGTTTGGCGAGTATTTCTTTTTTGTTCATTGGTATTTTGTTCTTTTTTGCTGCAAATCTTTTAAAGAGCGGTGTTTTTTTGTTTTTATTTAAAACATTTTCTAAGACTGACGGTGATACTTGACCATTTTTTATAGCTGGAATTGTTAATACGGAGTTATAGAAACAAAGTTAAAAGTGCATTTGTTTGCATAGATACATTCCCCACTTATTTTTAAGTCCTATGAAATAGGGGACGACCCTATTGCCATCAATCAGGCACAAATCCAGACTCTACTGCTACTGAGAAATTCCTGATTGCAGTTATGAGGGAACAGATGAACATTATATACATATCAATCGATCTGCCTAGCCTTTTCCCAACTTTTTTGGGGTCGGGTTCCAGTCTAACCGGATGCAGCCAGTATTTTACATGGAGCGACTGCCTATCTGACCTCCACAACCCAGTAACTGGGTAATACGATACCCCTTGGTAAGACTGTTTGTCAGACTTTCGGGCTTTGGCGTAACGACTGTCAAAGATCCACGAATGACAGCCAGGACCAACGGCTTAACGTGCTTTCCGAGGTACGGAGGAGTGTTGGTATGTAAAGATGGTCACCCATCCACGGACCAACCCCGGCAAGCGTAGCTTAACCTGATGGATCGACCCGTGCGACTGTTATTACTTAGCCATGAGCTCCTCAACATATATACATACATACAAACATACCTACATACCGGTCAAAAATTCAAAATCATAACCCTCCTTTTAGCTTTTTTGCCCGATCTGGGAATCGAACCCAGTTCCTCATAATCAGCAGTAGCACTTGCGACCACAACGACGAGGTGGGTAGCCTCAATAATATTACCATTCAATGGATCAAAGGACACAGTGGTTCGCGGGGCAACGACGCAGCCGACGAACTTGCCAGAAGGAGATCGAGCATGGCACCAGTGGGGCCTGAACCCATTGCGCCACTCCCCTTCGGGTACCTACGCACTCTGGTAAGGAAACGATCCAGAGACCAACATCACAAACATGGTCGGACCACGGTGAGTGTAGGCAGGCCAAGGAGGCACTCCCTACAATTGATGGCCGCCTCACGAAACAGGTTCTTCGACTAACGAAACAACAGCTGCGTACGGTTACGGCAGCTGTAACTGGCCATGGGTCATTTAATAAACACCTCTTTGTCATAGGAGTCACAGACAGTCCGCTGTGCAGAGCCTGCATGGAGGACGACGAGACAGCAGCCCATGTGCTGTTATACTGCCCGGTGGTCGCCACATACAGGGCAAAGTACTTCGGTAACCCAGGTACCCTACGTGAGATTGTCAGTGACACCAAAGCGTTGCTGGCCTTCTTTGTGGAGCTGGGGTGGATCGAATAACCAATTCTCCCACCCGTACGCAAAATACGCGCTTAGACGTGGAGTTGCGGATACCAGCCCGTATTACCTATTACCTATTGGGACCACAACACCAACGCCGCAGTATTATCCCAGGGTTTAAAATTATAATCACTTACATGTATGACAGTTATTTTTTTACCTTTAGCGACTTTCTGTAAGATTTCAGCTTTGCCCTCACATGTGCATAACTTGTCAAATATTTGAGTTTTAGTATGTGCTTTCAGAAGATGTTTGGATTCCAACCTTTTTAAGAATGCTCTCGCTTTATCTTTATTTAACATCAATTCTACCAGATGCGGTGATACTTGACCCGATTTTATAGCTGAAAAAGAAATCACAGTACGTAGTAGTGTTTATTACGTTATTGAATGTTATATTGCATTCAACGCATACAGACGTGCTCATCAATGCATAATAAATATCAATAAAATAAATTAACGCTTGCATAAACAGTGACCTAGTTTCAGTGTATTAGCGTGTTATACAAATAAACATTATAGTGATAAGTTAAAATTATGAACTGAATAATATATTATTTTTAAACTGAAACATGGATGGCAGCCCCTTTAATCGGAGCTCGATAATGCGACGCAGCCCTCCACCGACACCAACCCCGGTACCGACACCAGCACTGACATCGCCCAGACAACCAAGACAGGACCAAGATGAGAAAGTTGAAGTTGTGTCCACTCCGGAGATTCAGAACTGGATGGGGTCTATTGAGCAGTGCCTGAATGAGGTTTGTGCTATTACTTCTGAGGGAAAGCTAAACGCTGATCAGAAGCTAAAAATAAATAATCTTTGCCGGAAAGTTGGACATGGAGTTTCGCAAATGGCTGTTCAATACCAGTCACTAAAACAAAAAGCCATCCAAACCCATACCTCCCTTAAAACCATGACCGAAGCTCGAGACCTATCAGACTGTCTAATGGAGATGAACCGTACGATTCAGGAGTCCTGCACGAAGCAAGAAGCAGCTTCTACATCTTTTGCAGCTATGGTGAAGAATGGGTCCAAAACAGTTGTTCGTCCTAATACTCTTAGCTCCGTGGCCATTTATCCCAGTGACATCTCAAAGACCAGTGACGAAACCAAGAACATGGTCCAAAAAATCATATGCCCCGGAGAAATGAAGCTGAAAGTACGAGGCGTACGCAAAATTGGAAAAGGAGGTCTCATAATCAGCACTGAGACCAAAGATGACCTAGACAGGCTCAAGCAAACAGTCCAACTCGCTTCGTCAGGGCTTACTGTCGACGAACCTAAAAAGCGCAAACCTCGCATCATAGTAATAGGAGTACCTACATCAATGGCTGAAAATGAGGTTTATAAATGTATTTATGAACAAAACTTGGCCGACAAACTGCCCCCTATATCTCTAGATACATTTTTGACCTCTATAAAACTAAGCCACAAATCTGGCAGGAAAGATGCTGAGAATTGCAACTTTATTATAGAAGTTCCAGCCGTCATACGTAAGGCCCTCATCACACAAGACAGATTATTCATTAATTGGTCATCCTGCCCGGTGCGAGACTTCACACTAGTAACAAGATGTTACAAATGCCAGCAGTACGGTCATGCAGCCAAAACATGCAAAATTGCTGCCCCTACATGTGGACATTGCGGTGAAGAAGGTCACACACTTCAAGACTGCGTAAAGAAAGCCGGAGCGCCGAAATGTGCTACATGTTTGCGCTTTAAAAAACAAGCAAACCACAAGACGGGAGACGCAGATTGCCCGGCTAAAAAAGCTGCCGAATACAGATACATAAACTCGATCGACTATGAAGGCGCCTAAGAGCGCCACTTACTTGTGTATATTTTAGACTTAACTTGTTATTGTTATTTTTCTAGTTTAGTATGGATAATAACTTATTAACCGACATAGACAACACATTTTTAACTGTATCAAAGACATGTGACGTTGAGGAATGCAGACAATATTTTTCCGACTATAAAAAGTCACTAACCGTACTGACCCAAAACATTCGTAGTATTTATAAGAACATAGATAGCTTTAAAATTTTCCTTCATAGACTTAACTTTGATTGTGATATAATGGTACTAACCGAGTGCTGGCTAGCTAACCGCATCGATAACCTCCCAGTTATACCTGGTTACAACATATTGCATACCACAAGAAACCACAACCAAAATGATGGTGTAGTAGTCTTTGCTAAGGAATCACTAAAGGTCACAGTCGAGGAACATTCTCTAGAAGACTGTATGAGTAACTGTTTAGTCATCAAAATTGGTACAACAACAGCGATAATCGCTATTTATAGATCCCCTTCCGCTAGACACTTAGAACCTTTTAACAATTCCTTAAACAAGATTTTTCAAGTACTAAGTCCATTTAAGAATGTTATACTAACAGGTGATTTAAATATAAATATTGGCTCCGAAAACTGCGATGCAGGGACACAAGATTACCTTAACATCTGCTCATACCATGGTTTTCTCCCCGCTCACACATTGCCTACTCATCAGAGCGGTTCCTGCCTCGATCATATGATGATCAAAACCAGCCTATCATATATTACGGTTGTTACTAACTCAACAATTACTGACCATCACGCTGTCCTACTTAACATAAATTTAATGCTGTCTAAGCAAAATCGTCCCCAGACTTTGAGCAAATTAAACACAAACAAACTCGAATATGATTTATGCAACATTGATTTTAGCCTAGTTTACAATACTGCTGACGCTAATTTGGCTTTATCGTACTTAATAAAACATGTGCAACAAGCAATATTACGTAACACGACAGTTTCTGCAGTAAAGAAGAAACTTTATAATATTAAACCTTGGATTACTCCTGGACTAATTCGGTGTATAAGGCACAGAGATAAACTTCATCAGAGAGCAAAGAGATACCCTAATAATTTAATAATCCAAACCACCTATAAAAGATACAGGAATTTCTGCAACAATCTCCTAAAGAATTTAAAGAATAGTTACGATAAAAACGAATTAAATAGAGCAGGTAACAATAGCAAGCAACTTTGGAAACATATTAAAAATGTCACCAATATGTATAAACAGCGTGAATCAAATTCGAGTTTACTGCTTACTAATCCTTCACCACTCTTGTCAGCTAACAATGTAAATACCTTCTTTGTAAATGTTGGAAAAACTCTTGCCGAACAGATTCCGAAACATTGTTACCAACCACCTTTCCAAAAATCGAGAAATAGCTGTAACTCGAAATCTTTTGCTATGCTGGACACTGATGAAGATGAAGTAACTCGAATAATTTCTGGGCTAAAAGATGACTGTGCAGTTGGATGGGATAATATTAGCAATAAGATCCTTAAACTTCTTAAGCGTTTTTTGGTACCTCCCTTAACGCATATTTTTCGAATATGTCTTTCCGATGGAATTTTTCCAAGTTGTCTCAAAAAGGCAGTTGTAATCCCTAGTTGTATCTTTAAATCTGGAAGCCAAGACTTAGTTAATAACTATAGGCCAATATCCTTACTCCCCTCAATATCAAAAAATACTAGAGAAAATTATAAACAGTAGACTAGTTAACTACCTAGAAAAAAATAACTTGTTATCCCCTGCGCAATTTGGTTTTAGAGCTAAACTATCGACAGCCGATGCGGTACATAGCCTGACTGATTATATTTCAGAAGAACTTGGCAAAGGAAACCAGACCCTGGGAGTCTTCCTTGATTTAGCCAAGGCTTTCGACACGGTGTCTGTTTCTGTTCTGATAAACAAATTAGAGACCATAGGAATAAGGGGAACGCCGCTGAAACTCTTTGCTGACTATTTAGACGGCCGGTTCCAATGTGTTAGAATTGACAATATTACGAGCGATGAGCAGAAAAATACTGGTTTTGGTGTTCCTCAGGGGAGTATTCTGGGCCCTACGCTATTCCTGATTTATATTAACGACTTGTGTGGTCTTAATATAAAAGACGGCAAAATTATATCTTACGCCGACGACACGGCGTTAATATTTAGTGCTAAAACCAGTAGCGAACTGTTCGAAATCGCTCAACTAGGTTTCAATACTGTGACTAATTGGCTTCATAGCAATTTACTAACATTAAATGCTGACAAGACAAAATATATTCACTTCTCCATGCGCAAACCTCCACTTAACATTACTAACCCTCATTTATATGCCCATCAATGTGGAAACCGTACAGTCAACAAGTGTAATTGTCCTTTTATCCTCAAAACGAGCAACTTAAAATACCTCGGGGTAATAATAGATGACACACTCTCTTTTAGAAAACATATTGAAAGTCTAGTTAAAAGAGTGCGCAGACTAATATATGTTTTTAAAAAATTGCGATCATTTGCAGATTCAAAATTAATCACACAAGTTTATTTGGCCCTATGTCAATCTATAATTCAGTACTGTATCACTTCTTGGGGTGGTGCACCAAAAACTAATTTACTTCCTCTTGAAAGAGCTCAAAGAGCCATTTTAAAGGTAGCAAACTTCCATCCCTTCTTCTTTCCCACAGTTCTGCTATATAAATCCTGCAACTTACTGACGGTTCGCCAGCTTTTCATTATGCACCTAGTATTAAAACAGCACACCATGCTTACCTACAATGCTGACAAAACTAACAAGAGACGGAATGATATAGTTTGCATATCTAATGCAACCTCAAAACATGTTTTTGTAGAAAGATTTTTTACATTCTTAGGACCATTTCTGTATAATAGATTAAATAAAAAACTTTGTATTTATAATTTAAATTATTTTAGTTGTAAAAAAAATATTCTTAATTATTTACTAACCATAGATTATGCACAGACAGAAGATCTACTTGTTGTTTGCAAATAGAACCGCTAACATACTATTTTTGCTTTTATTTACTTAAATTTTAATTTAGTTTTTACTTTAAACCCATTGTTAATTTATTGAAATAAGTATTTATGCACTTTCTAGCCTGAAACACAGGTTCAACCTAGTTCAGGCAAATAAGCAACTGTGCTATATTTTAAATTGTTAAGGTTATTGTAAGCGTGTCCTTTTTTATAAATAAACGATTATTATTATTATTATGTCGTTTATTTGCTTTCGTTCTCATCATTTACATTTTTAAATATTTCTTAAATAAACTATATAAAAAAAGAAAAAACATTTAAAAATATAAAAAATAGTGTTCCGCCGGTGTCGGGAGCAGGGTCCAAGCTACCGGTGGTTAGGGCTGCAGAGATAGGAACCTCCTCACAATGCGAGCCGTATCGAGAAGTACTGCCTTCTGGATCAGGCCCTTAATCCAACCGCCTAACGAGAGCCTCGAGAGATGTTGGTCGAGGTTTTCGGCCATCAGGCCATTGGCCGTTACGACAATCGGCACAATGATAGCCGAGTTCACATTCCACATGTCGACAACCTCGTGTGCTAAGTCGAGATATTTTATTTGTTTCTCTTTCTCAGCTTTCACGAGGTTCCCGTCATGTGGGATGGTAACATCGACTATCATTGCGCGGCGCGCTAATCGGTCTATCACCACTATATCAGGCTTATTGGCAACAATAGTCCTGTCAGTAATGATAGACCGATCCCAGTACAACGTGACATGGTCATTTTCAAGAACTGGGTCGGGCACATACTTGTAGTACGGTACCTCAGAATCTGCAAGTTCGTATTTCAAAGCAAGTTGCTGGTGAATAATCCTGGCCACTTGGTTATGCCTGTGCAAGTACTCGCCGTTAGCCAGACGAGAACAACCAGAGATTATATGTCTGATGGACTCACCCGGACGGTGGCATGCCCGACACACGTCAACCGTCCCGTCCTTCATAATATGTCTCCGGTAGTTATTCGTTAAGATAACTTCGTCCATAATTGCACAGACGAAACCTTCAGTTTCCCCGAAAAGTTCACCAAAACGTAGCCAGGATACGGACGCTAGGAAGTCTACACCGGGCTCATGAAGAGCCCGATAGAAGCGCCCGTGAAGCTCCTTGCTTTGCCATACCTCTTTGCGGTCATCTGTAGTAAGTATCACAGGCTTGTGCCAGTTCTCTTTAGCCATGGACAGTGGGGTGAGCCCCTTGTCCACTGCCACCACATCACGGTGCATACCCACATCGGTTTTTAAAAAATATTCTCTGAGATTGCAAACCTCCCGGTTGTGGAGGGTCTTCGCATTTAAAAAGCCTCGACCCCCGCACTTCCGCGGGATGTACAACCTCATCACAGATGATCGTGGGTGATGCATCCGGTTTGCGGTCAGCAGTGTACGGACCCTCCTATCCAGGGCGTCAAGTTCGGTCTGAGTCCATTATTATTATTATTATTTCCATTTGCAATATAAATTGTCTGGGTATAGTTAACTTGTAATTGCTTTACAACTGTTGACGAAAACTCCCAATAATCTGAAACTTCACTAAGGGCTGAAACCCACGATGCGTTGCGGCGCGCGCCGGAGAGGTATTGCTGCGGCATCCTACATACAAATATCCATGGTAAATACCACACGGTGCGTTCCGGCGTCACAACGTACGTAAAGGCTCGTGCAGACCAGCGCGACGCGACTCAAACAATACAATTTCTATGAAAACTTCACGGTATAACAATAACAGGCGTCGCGTCGCGCCGGTTTGCACGACGACCGCTCTTGCAACCCACGAGACGAGGCGGGGAGGGATGTACGCGTTGCGACGCCGGAGCGGTACCGCTCAGTCTCACCGTGTCACCCCTAATACGGCGAAATCTTTGCGGTGCGGCGCCGCAACGCATCGTGTAAACTGGCTCTAAGGTGTACATTCTCGGACTCCTAAATCGAGCCACCCGAGCACTTTTTGTATGGAAGTCTATAACTTTGTAAATTATTGTGAATTTAAATTCGGAACAATGACTACTAAAATGATGGCCAGTTTGTCGGCATCAAAACTGCATAAAAACAATTCTTTGACTCATCATTATTTTAATATTTTCGGCCTTTAGGTCCAAGTTATAACAGGCGCCCGAGCGCGTGTCTTTTACGCTGTTTTGGGCGCTCAATAAAATTTTATTCATTTCTACGTAACAAATTCAAATTACATCAAGCGCTGCCGTCCCTGTCACTTAGATGTTAAAGTAAAATTCGATCTACACGTTTTATGACGTACAAGTGACGTCCAACCTTAGTTTGGTGCTATTTACGAGGACGACTACAGAGCGTTCACTATAACTTGGCCCTTGCCGTCATGTTGGCACCATTGCTTATCAAACTTAGTTTCAATACTAATAGAGTTCAAAATGGCGACTGACAGAACAGTACTACCAATCGCGTTACGGGACAAGTTATAATGAACGCACTGCATAGGTACTTACCTAATACTGAAATACATTTTACCCACCTTTAGCAACTTGATCAATAATTTCATCAATGCCTTCATCGGTACTTAGGTTGTAAAATATTTCATTTTGATCCATTTTTTTCATGCAATTCCTGCTTCTTAATCTTTCTAACAATTTACTTTGCTTAACTCCGAGATACATATCATTGTTTATCACCATATCCAGGAGTGATGGCGATAAATCCCCTTTTTTTATGGCTTAAATTAAAAATACATTAGCTGCAAATAGGTACTACAATGCCGTAGCCGACTGCAGGCAGCAACAGCAGGCGACTTCATAGAAATTCGATTCGATCTCATAGAAATGGTTCACTAATGTTTCACTAAAACACCATTGACAAATTTTTACTTTACAACCAACGTTTCGTATACTATTTATTTCACAAATAACTTATTCCGCAAATGTTTTATTTTATAAACACTCGCTTTACAAGCATTTATTTGGCAAATGATTCTCTTTATAAATGTTTCGGATGATATTTAATCATTTATACATTTTTCATTTAATATTTAGATTCTTTTGGAAAAATCACGTTTATACTAAATACCGTTTTATAATATTTTTTCTAAAGCAGTCACAAAGTGATCACGGTTGCAATTTCTATTTGGGTCGATGAATAATTTCAAGCAAGTACTGAAGTTCTTTAAACCTACTAAAGTGTTTTTTTATATATATTCTAGTCGTTTTTGGCACTCGCCGGCCACTGCCGCGGCACCGCTCGCTTCGCTCGCTGGGCTCGTGCGTAGGGCGTCGGAGTTCTAACCTAACCTAACCTAGCCTTTTTCGCGAGTTAAACTATTTAACATAATCTAACTACTTCGGTTCCGGATAGCCTACTAAAGTATTATTTTTTGTTCTGTTAGCACAAGTCGTGAACTACCATTTTTTTTTTACAAAATAATTTATAAATTAATATTACCCTTTTGCCTATTTAATGAGTTAAATTTTTAGGAAATTGCGTAATGCAATATGTAAAACGTTTTTATTCCAAACGTTGTTTTATGAGATAACATGAATAAAAAATGAATTGTTCAAATAATACGTAATTAAAAAAAAGTTTATTAGATAATTATTTTCTTAAGTGAATTATTTGGCAAACTTGTTGTATGATGATGAAATAACAAATCATGTTTTTGCTAAACGTTACTTGTCAAGTGAAAATTTGTAAATTATTTTTTGGTGAAATGACTGGTCACCCATAGAAATACCATAGAAACCACGAGTCTCGCGGCGTCACGTCGCCTACTGCTGCCACGGACTTTTTACGACTACAAAAGTAATGAAATCAGCTGGAGAAGCAAAAGTTTGCTTATATAATTGAACGAGATTAAAATATACACACACACACACACAACACACACGCATATTGTTGTATTGGGTTCCCACCTGTAAAAGCAAATGCAAGTGGTAGTAAATATACAACTTTTACTATTGTAATGAGCACAAACGCTTCTGTTCCGAAGGGTTTACGTACGAATCCCATTGATAAGTACTCAAACTCAAACTCAAACTCAAACTCTTTATTGCATTCATGTGTACATTTAGGTGTTACATTTATGTAAGTTCCAACATGAAACCCGGTTAGGGCACGGCAACATAATATACTTAAAAGTACCTAAGTATATAATAATAAATTAGACAAAACAAGCACCCAGTGCAAGTTTGTTTAACAAATATAATTATTACTAGTATTAAGTTTATGTAGTTATTTTAATTATATCATGAGTTTATTAAATTATTTTATTTATGTGTATTAATTATAATATTTTATTAATTTATATTTATTATTATATTTTATTAATTTTTACTAACTATTATATTTTATTAATTTATATTTATTATTATATTTTATTAATTTTTACTAACTATTATATTTTATTAATTTATATTTATTATTATATTTTATTAATTTTTACTAACTATTATATTTTATTAATTTGTATTAGCTGTTGTATTTAATGAATTTATATTTTTTAATAATTTTTTCCTAAGTATTCTGCGACTGAGTAAAAGCATTTTTGTGTAAGATATTCTTTTAATTTTCTGTTAAAGTTATTGAATTTGGGTTCTTCTTTTATTTGTTCCGGTAATTTGTTGAAGATTTTTACTGCCATGTAGTATGGGCTATGGTAAAGCATTTTGATCCGAGAGGGAGGGAGATATAATCTATTTTTAAAGCGTGTGTTTAAGTTATGAATGTCTTTTGTTTTAGGAAAAATGTTGCTATTTTTAAATACAAATATGCACAGGTCATGTATATATATAGAAGGTAAAGTTAGGAGTTTTAATTTAACAAAATATGACTTACAGCTTTGGGTATTGTCAATATGGGCCAGTATTCTGACACATTTTTTTTGGATTATAAATACTTCGCTTGCATTGACGCTGTTCCCCCATAACATCACCCCATAACTTAGCCACGAGTTTGCGAAGGCGTAATATGCCGATAGTGCTGTTTCTGTATTTGTGCTGTGCTTAAGTTGAAACAAGGCGTAGGTAAATTTAGATAATTTGGATTTCACCGTTTCTATGTGATTTTTCCAATTGAGATGTGTGTCTATGTTTATACCGAGTAAGTTAAATGTAGTTACTAATTCTATAGGGGTGTCATTAAAAATTACATTCGTACTTAGGGGGGGGGCTTTGTAAGATCTAAATTGTATCATTTTGGTTTTATTATAGTTAACTTCTAAATTGTGATCTTGTAGCCAAAGTGTTACCGTCTGGAGAGTATTTTGTAAGATTGCATTCGGGTCACAATTTTTGTCACATTTTACAAGTATGGAGATATCATCGGCGAATAGTACTGGTAATGTAGTTTGTTTATTTAGTATTTTTGGGAGGTCATTAATATATATTAGAAATAGTATGCAGCCCAGAACGCTTCCTTGAGGGATGGAGCATGTGAGATTTCTCACCTGGGACCGCACTGTTATTGTCTCCCTATCTTTAATATTGTGGTGTTCAACCTGGACTATTTGTTTTCTGTTGTTTAAATATGATTTGAACCAATTGTAAGCAGGGCCACGTATACCGGAACCGTAAAGTTTTTTTAGTAATATAGTATAAGATACTTTATCATAGGCTTTTGACATATCGAGTAGCAGGCCTAATGCATACCTTTTGTAATTTATTTGTTGGAGAGCTGTTTGGACATATTTATAAACTGCACATGTTGTGGATCTTGTCTTCCTAAAACCATTTTGACAGTCATCAAGAATATTGAATTTTTCTAAAAAAAAGTTTAGTCTGTTACACATAGCCTTTTCAAAGATCTTCGAAAAGGTCGGCAATAATGCTATGGGCCTATAATTACTAGGAGTGTGAATATCATCTTTTTTATGTATCGGTTTTACTAGGGAAATTTTTAGTAAGTCGGGAAATTCTCCAAGCTCAAAGCTCTGGTTTATTAAGAATGTGAGTGGAGCTGACAATTCTTCTGCACATTGTTTTACTAAAATAGGGGGTATGTCGTCTATTCCGCAGCTATGCTTATTTTTTGTTAAGTAGGTATGGGGTTTAAAAATATATAAAGTTTTGTTAGCTCTCCAGTCATGGATTTCTTCTAAGTAAATGCTTTCCTTACTCAATTACGATCAGATTAAAAAAATATGGACAACATTCTAATTCCTTTGTTAAATGTACAAGAGTATCTTGTTTATGCTAAAGGCACCAAACACAGTGTCGGCGGAAATGCCGCCAGGCAAACCACGGTGCGCCCGGCTTACCGCATGAAGGACCCGCCAAACAAAGGACAGCCGCTCCGCAAAGGCACGGTACCTGCCACCGGCACTGTGTGTGCCTTACTAAGAAATTTTTTTTCGTCACCAATCTTCATACCAAGCGAGTTGAATTTAAAATGATTAAGATTCAATGCTTTTTTTACTTACCATTACGGATCTCATACATAATTTCAGCCAAGCCGCACTGAGTGCCCAATTTAGTGAGTACTTCCTTCATTGTCATTGGTAACATTACCGTTTTGCTTCTGTTTTTCATAAACTTTACATCCTTCACTTTGTTTCTCCCTAAAATCAACAATAAATTGATGGATTGTGTGAGGAATGATATGGAAGAGAAGGGAGTGAATGACAGCGCGACGACAGGGGAGAGTGGAAAAAGAAAACATGTTGCGCCACCCCCACGTAACATGGGACAAGGGCAAGATGATGAACCCCTCCGTGCCTCGGATAGCACGTTATGTTAATTTCATTACGTTTCATACTGGAAGGAGTAAAATATACGGGGTGGCAGGGACAGCGCCGCGAAGCCGGCTCCCATGGATTCAGAACATGATTCTGAACCCCGCTGCGCTGCGTTGAAATTATTGGAAGGCTATAAAAAAAATAAAACACCTATTTCATAGAAAAGTACAATATGCAATATAATGTGCAATAGTCAAAATCTATAGTCAGCACCAAACTTTAAGTACGTACTGATAAAATTATGATATATTAGCTCCTGCCCGCGCGATGTCAGCACAACTGGGGGTCTGCTAAGACCCGATGCCTGCAGGGGTTGCGGGAAAGTCCGAAAGGGATACCGTGGCCCCTGGCAACGTACAGGCAACACTGAAGGAACACGAGTGGGTTTTAGTCAGTAAGAGTCGGACACGCGTCTGACCTTCCGCTCCGCCCAGAGCGGGAGAAGTTATTTGATAATTTCCCAACACCAAAAAAAAATAAGTTATTGCACTTTTATATGGATCAGAAGATTAAAATAAAAAAAAAGACGAAAAATTTCGGCGCAGGGGGTTCAGAATCAGGTATCAAATCCATGGTATCAGTTTTCTCGTCGATGTCCTTGCCACCCTGTAAATGTCGATCACGCGGTAAACTCTAACGTTATGTGACGTCAGGTCTTTGATGCATGTGTAGTTCGCTTGTGGCGATGTAGATGCCGCCACAAAGTGTTTAATGAATAAACCCAAAAACTCACATTTGTATCCCTTTTTCTTGGTCTTAGACGAAACAGTAGAGGGTAATATATTCTGTATTTCAGTTTCTGAATCCGCATTTGGAAAATAAGATTTCGCGTCTGCTGGTTTATGTTCTGTAATATCGTCACTTTTCTCTTGGTTTAATATCTTGTCAGTGGATGTTGGCGGCGGCATATTTCCTGTTTTCTTACAATCGTCTGAAATCACTATTTCTTAGGTCTCTCCCCAAAAAACATTTTTTTTTTTTTTTAATGAACCTATTATGAGGACCTAACATTGTTTTTCAATCATCTCTTTTATTCAATAGGTCGTTATTAAAAAGTTACTAAGTATAATTTTGAGGCCTTAAGCTCTCCAGATAAAGCAAGAATCCTTTCCAATAAAATTGGGATTTCTTTGTTTACATTAAGTAATTCGGCGGGTAAGGGTCGATACTGTATCATCGGTCTAGGCTTTTCCCAACTATACAGGGTGGCAGGGACATCGACGCGAAAACTGTTACCATGCATTCAGTACATGAATCTGAATCCCCTGCGGTGAAATTTTTTGTCGGTAATAAAAAAAGAAAACTGCTGTATCATAGAAAAATACAATACCTACGCGGTCAAAATGTATGGAACAGCAGTTTCTTTTTTCAGATTCGTGTACTGAATCCATGGTAGCTGTTTTCGCGTTGATGTCCCTGACACCCTATATTGTGGTCTGCAGAATACCAGTATTTAACATGTAGCGACTGCCTACCTGATCTACATAACCCAGTTGCTGGGTAACACGAAACCCCTTGGTAAGACTGTTTGTCAGAATTTCGGGTTTCTGACAACCCGTCGATACTATATAAAAAAAAAAGTCTTATTCATATTTAGAAGGTGTTCTTGTTCTCTTCTTTCGTTATAAATTCAGGCATATTTTTGATAAGCATTTGCAATATAAAATCACTGTCACTTACATTGACTGCTTTTCGTCTCAAAATTAGGTTCAGTGCCAATAGTACGTCGGTTGGGATATATTTCATGCAGTTCGGTTCCTGGTGACAAATAGAGTTTGTCTCCCATCCGTCTTAGCAGTGGTTTATATATTTTATCGCACTTTTTATCTTTATCAAAGACCATATCCATCTGTGATGGCGATTCTTTTTCTTTCATCGGAACTTAAAAAAAAAAATTAAAGAGCATCGAACCTTGTTGGCGTAGGAACCTAAACCGTCGACCATTGATGAAAATATGTGGGTATGCCAGGTTCCATACAAAAATGGTCGAACCTGTTTTAAGACCGATTTGCATTGATCTAGCTTTTAAAACTAATAACACTTGATTGGCCATTAGCCAATTATTAGCGGCTACTCTATTCAAATTTAGCGCTGGATATTAAATATTGAATCTATCCCCTAGATATTAGAAACCCCTTGATAAGACTGTTTGTCAGAATTTCGGGTTTCTGACAACCCGTCGATTCTGTATATTTAAAAAAAACTTATTCTCATAAAATATCATATTTAGAAGATGTTTTTGAACTCTTCTTAACTTTTACATTCAGGCATATTTTTGATTAGCATTGGCAATATAAAATCACTGTCACTTACATTGACTGCTTTTCGTCTCAAAATTAGGTTCAGTGCCAATAGTACGTCGGTTGGGATATATTTCATGCAGTTCGGTTCCTGGTGACAAATAGGGTTTGTCTCCCATCCCTCTTAGCAGTGGTTTATATCTCTTATCACACTTTTTATCTTTATTTAAGACCATATCCATCTGTGATAGCGTTTCATTTAATTTTATCGGACCTTAAAAAAAATCGGAATAGCATCGAACCTTGTTGGTGTAGGTACATAAACCCTCCGCCATTTAATGACAATACGTGGGTATGCCAGGTTCCATACAAAAATGGCCGAAGCTCTTTTAAGACTGATTTGCATTGATCCAGTGTTTTAATCCAGCGTTTAAAACTAGTAACACTGGATCGGCCATTAGCCAATTATTAACGGCTGCTCTATTCAAATTTAGCGCTAGAGATACACGATATTGGACCAGATTTAAGAGTGTTTACAATTACATTGGCCGAATATCGAGCCTGTGTCACTAGACTCCAGTGCTGGAATGAAATACTGTGATCAATGTAGTTCAACTTTGAAGGGCCTTTATCACAGTCTTTGGAATACTCTGGACAGCCATCATTCAAAAAAGATTTAACAAAAAAATCTAGAACAGTTTCTGGCAGGAATTAGAGGTTATGATAACGACTTTGATCAAGAATACACTAGATTCAGGATTAGCGCCTCAAAATGTTTCCAAAAATAAACCAATGCCGCAACGTGGCAATGATAAATAGAACAAGCACCAATCCAATAATTGGCATTCTTTAGGTCATCCGTGTAAGTCGGGCACTTCAAAAAGTGGGACACAGTTTGATTAGAAGCACTGCACTTGGTGTTGGTGTCACTCACTGGGTGTTGGATGGGTCAGTTATCCCCCACTTCAACAAATTGTGTCTACAGCGGTCTACTTGGGTACGCAATCGATTGAGTGCTTGCCATATAAGCCACTGCAGACCACACCCGGGCGGCAAATGTTCCTGGAGTTTAACGAAGTCGAGAGGTGGTGGATGCTTCTCTTCCCACAATTTGTTTCTCTCATTGGGTGGTTTATCCTGGACGGCCTGTGTGGAGCGTAAGAAGTTCTAACGACTTTTAACCCGGGGTCGTTGTGTAATCGTAAAGTGGATGTTGGGAATCGGATTCTTGGTTCTTTTTTTTTAGCGTCCCACATCCTGACAAGTCCCGAATTTCTGCTTCGTTTTGTAGCAGCGCAGCTTAAACGTTAATGCCTATCTAACGTTACTCGGTATTTTGGGTTTGGGCAATGCTCAACTTTAGTTCCTCGCCACGTGATTTTAAGGGCCCGAACAAGCTGGTCGGTTGTGCAGATGTTAAAAAGCGTTGGCGCCAACACACTGCCCTGAGGAATACCTTCTTTTGTCGTCGCCATCTATTCTTATTCTTATGCTTAGGATGTTTACGAAACCCTGTTCGTTAGTAAGGGTGCTCACTTTGGCAAGTACCTAGTCTTTGATGTCAATAGTGTCATAAGCTGCTGAGAGGTCAACAAATACGACACCAGTGATTCTGTTGGCCTTGTATCCATCCTCTATGTATTGAGTTAATCGAAGGACTTGGCTGGAGCAGGATTTCCCTAGTTTAAAACCAGCCTGCTCAGGTATTAATGTTGGCCCAATTACTGCTGTGAGACGGCTTAGCAGTAGTGCCGTTATGCTGACGTGGCTACCTATTGGGCTCAAACAATATAAAATCAAGGAAGATGACTACCATCAACACGAAAAGAAGAAGAGCAGTTGAGCATTGAGAATTTTGTTCCTGATCTCGTCCGTTTCCAGAGTATTCTTGATCACAAGATAATGGTATGAAAATAATCAACACCCGAACAAATGAATACGAATAATGCACAGAGGTCGAATGAAATTTGCGGTGGATTAAAATTAGAACACGACAACGTCTGTCGGGTCAACTAGTACAGAATATACTGTACTAGTGGACACAACAGAGGTTGCCCTGTCCAAATTTTAATCATTAGAAAATTTTGAAAAAAAAACGAGAATTATTTTCAATTTTTCTTTCCATAAACACGTAATTCGGACTATTACGAACAATTTAAAACAAAAAAATTGCCAAATCAGTCCAGTCGTTCTCAAGTGATGCGCTTATCAACGAGCAGCATTTAATTTTTATTTAAATAGATTAATATAGATACTACGAGTATATAGATGGAACTGCCAAAATTACTTACATTTACACAATATATACTTACTAGTAGAGCTATGTTTGAGGGCCATATTTGACGTTTGAGTTGATGAGCTCTGCGAACCAAGTGGTTCTATCCAAAGTGGCGTCAGTTTTGCTTTTTTTAATCCTTAAATCACCAAATATGTATGTTTTATTTTAATTTTACAGAGGTATTTTAAACTTTTAAAGTCAATACTTATTATTAACATGGATTATTTCTACGTGTATATTCTCACTACTAGCCAACCTATTAAAACTACTCAACCATTTATTCCACATTTTGTCCTGAATTATTAACTTAAGCTCTCGCCAAACTGAAGCGAATCTCGCGCGGGATCTGGGACGAAGTTCACTCTTGCCGATTGTGTCAACTAACTTTTGTATGGAGGTGTTCAAACTGGCGCGAATAGTCGCATGGCGAATCATGAAAACAATCGACGAGCACAGTCGCGTCTCGCGTGATTCACCTCAGTGCTGGTGTCACAACGTGACCAGCGTTAAAATAATTCGATCATTGACCATTAAGGACCTACTTCATTTAAGACTTACTTCTACAATAGTTTCGCTTGGCTAGTAAATCTGGCAGTTTTGTTACATGTTTCACACGGGGACAGAGATCGACATTGCTTCCTCCTTCCTTCTTAGGTTTATCTATCATCAATTTTATAAGCGAAGGCGATATGTGGCCACTCTTTATTACTGAAAAGAATTTTGCATTTTTACTTTACCCATACCAAGCCAAAACGATTTCTTTTCAACTTTTCTGTCACTGACGCCACTTTCAAAGGAGTGAGTGAGCAAACTCAATGCTGCTATTTTCAAAGTAAGGGTTTGCATAATTATTATTACCATTTTTATCATCATCATCGTCATCCAAAGTCAACGTTTTATAAAGAAGTACTTCCTTACCTTTACTGACTTCATCCAAGATTTCAGCCCGACCTTCACGGGTGTCTAACTTCTTCAATATTTGTTCCTTATTAAAAAAAGTATTCTTATCCTGACATTCTAAGTTTCCACACAATCCAAACTGCATAAGATCAATATTTTTACTTATTGCCCGTTCTATGAGCAATGCAGATACTCGACCCTTTTTGATGGCTGGAGGTAAAAAAAGTTAAAAAGTAAATAAAAATACGCCATACTCGTACAATAAGTACTCGTAATTATTAATTTTGTACCAATGACAACCCCATTTTTATGTCCACGCAATCACTGTCCATTCCAAGGTTGCCTGGAAGAGATCGCAGAAAGCGATAAGGCCACCCATTGTATGTTTTGTAGTGTTAAATTTACTATTTACTATGTATTTTCTGGTGTACAATAAAGTATATATAAATAAATAAATAAATAAGGTAAAGTTCCCAGGCGTTGATATCACACATGGAGCTTTATAATGTGACAACCACAACGCCCAGGACACCATTCAAAGACCACACTTTATCTATACCGTGCTAAGTAGAGTAAGTGTCTCATACGTTTCAACAGTAATAAAAACCATACTCGTAGAATAAGGTAAAGTTCTCAAGCGTACATATGTATGATACATCGAGCTCTACAAACAGACTGTCACTCTTGCGTGAGTGACACAGAGGACGCTCTACTAAGCGAAGCCAAAGCCTCTTTTGTTTAAACTCGACCCGACTCGACAAACCGAGTTCTAACTTTAGTCCAAACTCAAATCTTCGGACCCGTTTTTGGATTCGGATTTAAGGCACCTGTCCGACCACTGGCGATTAACGAGAAGCGAGTAGAGCTAGCAACTATTAATGAGTTGGCGAGCAACGAGCGATTACTCACTGATATGCGTATATATCAAGCGTGAGTCTCTTAGCTAGTGTTCTGCCCGCCAAGATACGCGTAGTGACGCTCGCTTGGCTCGCAAGGGCTATTATAGAGTAATAGCTGCGCGTGTACTCCCTTTGAGCTCTCGCTGCGACAAACGAGTACTCGCCGGGGCGGTGTGAACAGTCAGCGATCAACTATTAATATAAATGTACTTCTTTTACTGACACTGGACCAACAATCTTTTCTACTAGAAAAGAGAGAATAGATAAAAACGTTGATGGCTAGTCGCTTCCTTGTTAACAAAAAATAACTTTAGACACGCGTCCCATCGCTGAGAAAAAGCGACTGGCGAATCGCTTTTTCGGTGGTGGACAGGTGCCTAAAGTCAGATTTTAATTTCGATAGCTCTTGCGAGCCAAGCGAGCGTAGTGACGCTCGCTTGGAGGTGTTATAGATTGTAGAGCACACTTACAAGAAAAAGAGTTCAATACTCTATTCTATTCAATTCTCTACTCTAAGTACGGTTGGCAACTTAACTGTGTGCAGTTAAAGGTGCCATTTTTTTATTTATTTTTATATGTTGGGATTACTGTTTCGCAGAAGGAGGTGACGGCTTCCCACGTCCTCTAGCTCCGTACCATGGCCTGGACCAGGGCCGGACGCGAGAATTCACTGCCGCCGATCGCCTCCACAAGGACACGGCGGTGCCGTGGTATAAGTATGTTGTTTTGCAATAAGACCGGATCCTAACTAATATTATAAATGCGAAAGTGAGTTTGTTTGTGACGCTTTCACGCTAAAACGGCTGAACGGATTTGAATAAAATTTGGCACACGAGTAGACCATGACCTGGAATAGGACATAAAATACTTTTTATCTCGATATTCCCACGGGATCGAGACTTATGCGGTTGAAACCGCGGGGCGCTGCTAGTAAGTCATATTTACGATCGGGTGCCTTATCATTGAATTATGATAAACTGTTATTACCTTTACCGACCTTCTTCAAGATTTCAGCGTTACCATCATCAGTCCCAAGCTTGGCAATTATGTCATTCTTGTTCCATGGTTTTCTTTTAACTTTACTTGTCAAAAGTTTCATTTGAGATGGAGATACTTGATCTTTCTTTATAGCTGTAATCGTGGTTTAACGGTTGTCAATGGCGTAAAATGTTTTTTTTTTGGAAACCATTATGTTGTGTCATGTAAGTGTCGTCATAAATTCAAAGTCATATTGTTAACTTTTACAGACTCAAAAGTTACCTATAAAATAAAATAAACTAAGTGACAACTAACTGAATCCCTAAATAAAAGTGCAGTGTTAGATTTTCAACTCTCACCTCTAAGCACATTGAAAATTCAATAGTGTACTTTTATTTAGGGATTCATTTAGTCACTTAGTGTTGGTAAAAACGGGCATAACCTTAAATACCATATTTTTTTTTATAGATCCTATTCTCATTGGCCAGTACAGAGCTAAGTGCAAAATAATCAAATAAAAAAAAAAGGTTTTTTTGATATTTTGTAAACTTACCCTTCTCAATTTTTTTCATGATTTCATCCTTACCCTTAGGAGTGCCGAGTTTGTCGGCTATGTTCTTCTTGTTCATTGGTTTCAAAAATCGTTTTTCCCCAAATTTTCTTAAACATGATTTATCTTTTTTGTTTAGAACTTTTTCAATTATTGATGGTGTTATTTTCCCCTTACTTAAAGCTGAAATCAATACTTCGAACGTTTTTATGAGCACTAGCAAGTGTGTATCTCGTTTTGTTTTTAGATAAATATGGCCTTAAAAATTGTTTCATTATAAAATAAGTTACTTAGTAGATGTTATCCTTATTACAGAAAACTGTGTACATCAGTTGTATTCTAAAGTTTAAACAGCAGTTTTTTTGTTTATATTCGGCCAGTCTATCCATCGTGAAAAGTAAAATGATTTCTGACTTTTCTGGTAGTCAAACCTCAGTTAGTCCCGTAGAGATTTTTTGATCCATATATGAGACAGGATCGATTGGGATCAAAAAAAGTTTTTGTGAGAACTGCCAATTTTCTAGCCGACTGTAATTTATTTTTCAAAATCTTTGGATGCAGATCAAAATATTTCAAAAGTTAAGGACAGTCTCCTGAGACCGTTTTCCTATAGCGACAACGGTTAAGGTAGCTGTCCTTACTGCCCCATCTCAAAAATCCACCCTGTATCTAAGGTGAAATGAGCTCGAAGTGCGCTGTAATTTCATTTGATGTGAGATTTTTACAGATTTCGACAGGTGTCTAAAGCTCATCGCCCATTACAACAGCACCGCTCTAGCGTAGTAACGCCCAGACACTGCCTCGAAAAATCTCCAACGTACCGTAAGCAAGGCGACCGCTAGTCACCATCACGCCGTCAGCTAGGTGACCGCTCGCTGCCGGCACGCCACTGTCGAGGTTACAGCTTGTTGTTCATTGCGAGCCGTCACCGCGCGGCTGGCGAGGCGTCACTGAGCGGAAGGCGAGGCGTCAACGCGCGGACGGCGGGGAGTCACCGCGCGGAAGGCTAGGCGCCGGGGAGCGGGCTCCTCGCTTGAAGCGTGCCTGTGGCGCGATGGGTGACGGCTCGCAGGCCGCTCACTGCCCACGAGCCGTCCACTATTCTGTTTAGCCATCGTAAAATAGACTTTAATGCATTTGACTTAAAATCCTAACTTAAATGACAAGTTATTTGCCGTGTCAGAGCTGTGCTGCTATAATGAGCGATGTCCTTGAGTTCTCGTGCTAAGACCCCATATTATGTTCATTTAATACCTTTCCGGATCTTGGCAAGTATTCCATCTTCATTTCTTGGAGTTATAGGCTTGCTGGTTTCGTTTTTCTTCATAGCTAAAATAAATATTATCAATACTTATATTATTATTTTTTATTGGGTACTTGAGTTACCTAATTCCATTTTTCTGATGGTACCAACAGTGTGATGAAAACGTAAAAATGGATCAGAAAACGTGAGTACCTGTGGATACCAATTTGTCGTGCCACTTACAAATTAAGTGTTTGATTTGATTATTTGAATACTTACATAAATATACCCGATATTCTAAGTTTAATATCTACTCACGCTCTTAGTAACATTCTGAAAGTGGACAACGTCGCAAATAGATGACAAATACTTCGCTGTTTTGATTAATTTGGCAATATTACTGAATAGAAATATGAAATATGGCTAACTAGTGAACTAAAATATTGATTATCGAATGCAATAATTAATATCGTAACACCGAATATTTAGTTTTAGATTAAAAAAAAAGGCAACTTTCTTATGCCTTTTTAAAATTTAAAACGGTTACAACATAAAAGTCAGTGTTATAATTGCAATTAATTATTAATATTCTAGGTCACTAGTTAGCCATATTTCATATTTCCATACATAATTATTGCCATATTAATCAAAACAGGTAAATATTTGACATCTATTTGCGACACGTCACTTTCAGAATGCACTAAGAGCGCTCTTATAGATGTTATTCATTTATCAATTGAGGATAATTTTTATAACCTCAATTTTCCAATCACAATTCTTCCTCTTTTCGTGTGGTTAGTGACTAGCCTGGTGTCGGAGTTTTAAAGCCGCCCATGGGCCTCTGACTTGGCTTCACATGCCATCGAGAAATATCTCACAGGCATGCCGGTTTCTTCACGATGTTTTTCCATCATCGTTTTTAATCACAATTTATTAATGTTATTCAAATAACAATTCTTGAAAAAAGTGGTGAAATAAACTTATTTCTTCTTACTTCAAAAATGGAATAGAACCTCTTACATTCTATTCCATTTTTGAAGTAAGAAGAAATAAGTTTATTTCACCACTTTTTTAATATGTAAGTTAGTACGAATATGTAAGTACCAATTGACTTCTTATGAAGTCAATTGGAACTTACATATTTGAAGGTTTTGATCAAGAATACACATACAATTCAGGATTAGCGCCTCAAAAACGGCCCTTATAATAAGCCAATGTGGTAGTGATGTGCAATCAGGAATAGAATAAGAACCAATTATCCGCAACATAATAATCATTAATATATCTCTCTCTAGTTAGATTTGTACCACTGAATGACTTTTTTTATGAAATCATGACATTTGAGAACAAATCTAACTTAGAGAGGTGTATTAATGATTCAAATTATTATAATTCTGTAAATACATATTTTTTATGGTCGCATTTCATAATTTGATCAAGATACAACCTGATACTGACCTGCAAATTGCAAAAAACGTAAGAAAATTAATTTCGCGAGCTACCACTGCGGATCCCCCTTAAGCACGAGTGTTAAGGTTGATAATAATCTGAAGTTCATATTATTTTATAGTAAGAATTTTGTTCGTGATTGAGTATTCTTGATCGAAGGACGTATTAAAATATTCAACACCCGAACAAATGAAAACGAATCATGAAAAGAGGATGAATATCGACACGGTTGACGGCACGGTTGGCGCAGTGGCTGAGCGATCGACTGCTGCGCAACGTGTCGCGGGTTCGATCCCCGCACGGAACAAATATTTTTATGATCTGCAAGTAGTTGTTTCGGGTCTGGGTGTTAGTGTATGTGAGTTTCTATGTTTGTAAACGCACCCACGATACAAGAAGAAATTCTTAGCGTGGGGCAACGTTTAAAAAAAAAAAAAAAAGAATATATTATTCTCAATACACAGTAGCAACAATAACTTACGTTTACACACATTCTTACAACTAGAGCTCTGTTTGAGGGCCACATTTGGCGTTTGAGTAGATGAGCTCTGCAAACCAAGTGGTATGTCTGAATGAAGTGGCTTCAGTTTTGCTCTTTTTAAACCTTAAATTACAAATTAATCTTATATAGTCAAATGAGAATGTTAAGGGCATCACTTTTATTTTACGGATTTAAAGGTAAAGTTCAATACTGTTAGGCTGGTTTCACAGCAGTGCGGGAGACCAGAACAGGCCGCCCGTAGTGCTCTGAAACGAGGGAGTATTACGATACGTTGTACGGGCTCTACCCGGAGCGGGTCGCGTACGAACCAATCCGCGTCGCTGTGAAACAATGTTCTAGCGCCTACCGTGTGTCTCCGTTCCGGGAGCCCGTACAGGTCTCCCGCGCAGCTGTGAAGCCAGCCTTAAAGTCAGTTATGACCTCTTTGATATAAATAACATGAGATTCGACTACCACTGAACATTACTCAATCATTTATTTCATTCTACGTATAGAATATATACTGTGTGATAAACTTAAGCTTTGGCCAAAATGAAAACGGACGAAATTATGTCAAGTAACTTGTATGGAGGTATTCAAACTGGCGCTAATAGTTGTGTGGCGAATCATTTAAACAATTTTACGAGCGCAGGCTCGTCCAACGCAGGCTTCGCCTGAGTAGTGTAGTAGTAGTCACCTCAGTGTGACCATAGCTTTAAAATAATGTAATCATTGACCATTAGGGCCATATCACACTGCCGATTTGCGAGCGTGTTTCGACTTGTAAAAGCAACAAATTATGTGCCGATGTTTCAGAGGAATAAAAAAATAAAAATAAACTTACTTCTACTACTTCGTTTGGCTAGTAAATCTGGCAGTTCTGTTCCTGATTTGGAACTGGGACAGAGACAGACATTCCTTCCTCCTTTCTTCTTTGGTTTATCTATCATCAATTTTATAACCGATGGCGATATCTGGCCACTCTCAATTCCTGAACAGAAGATTGCATTTTTACCCACCGGCTAAAATCTTTCATGAACTCGATATACAGGACATGTTTGGTTAAAAATGGTCGGTCGTATTCACAGACTCCGAAATCGCTGCACCGGCAAGCCGAAGCGTCTATAAGGGGCGGCAGTACTAATAAAATTCGTGGTGCTTAAGTGCGGTGAGCGAACCACTTTCGTCACGAACCGCCTTCAAAGTCTCAGTATGTAATTTGTGTCGTAGTGCGAGTAACCGATGACAGGGTTGGTTTGTATGGAAAGTGTTGACAATTCCGCCTCTTAGGCTGCGTTTCCACCAGAGATGTGCGATGGAAATGTGACGTGCGAGGATGTCTAGCTGTGCTGTGAAAATGTGTGGGGGTTTCCACCAAAGCTGTGCGATGAAAATGTGCCTACGAGGATGTGTAGCGGAGCTGTGAAAATGCGCTGGACTGGCTGGTACAGTATGTGCAAACCTCGCAACACATCCTTCTCAACACACATTCCTCGCAACACATCCCTCGCACACATCCCTCGTACACATCCCTCGTACACATCCCTCGCACACATCCCTCGCTTGTTTTGTATGCGCAAAAATCTAGCTCCGCTGAGCCGTTTCCACCAGAGCTATCCTGACCGAGGCGAGGTAAATGAAGCGATTCTATTGGTTATTTACAAACACATCCCTCGCTACGCATCCTCGCACATCTCTGGTGGAAACGCAGCCTGAAGCTCAACACACACGAAACGCGTGTGCGGGTCGGGTGCGAAGCGGGTCGGGAGCGGGTGCCGCGCACGCATTTCGTATGCTGACATCCATATACCTAATACAAAGAATTACAATATAAACAAGACCGCCGTACACCCGTCCCGACCCGCGCTCGACACGCACCCGCCTTGTGTGTGTGTTGACTTTAAGTAGTGCCCTATTAGTATGTGTAATCCATTGTATTGTTTTTGATGAAAACAAATAATTATTATATTGAATTATTTATATATAAATTCTGTCTCTAGCAGCGACTGCAGAGGCGTCTTCATGCTCTGCGATAGGTAGTATTGATAGGAATTTAATTGTTCTGATAAACGGTATAACATAACCTGTTGGCTATGGAGGTAGCGAGTGAGCAAATTCACTGCAATTTTTCAGTTAAAGGTTGAGGTATTACTTACTGTTTTTTCAAAATTTGCATCACAATCAAAGTAAACATTTTAAAAAGAAGTACTTCCTTACCTTTACTGACTTCTTTTAATATCTCAGCCTGACCACCACTGGTGCCTAACTTATCCAATATTTCTTTCTTATTTAATCTTTTTTTCTTATACAATCCAAACTCCGTGAGGTCAATATTCTTACTGATTGCCAGTTCTATGAGGGATGGCGATACTCGACCCCTTTTGATAGCTGGCGGTAAAAAAAAAGATAAAAAAATATGAAAAAATACAAAGTTCGTTTTTACGAACTTGGGTATTTTTCATAATTTTTAAGATAAGGTTTTTTATGATTATTATGATTATGACACATCGAGCTTTACAAAGAGACTGTCTTTCTGGTATGAGCAACAATTGATGACGCTCTATTAAGTCGAACTTAAAAGGGTCACGCTAATTTGGATGGACCGCAGCTTATCGCAAAAAAAAAAAACTTCCCGCATCACCTGCATCCTACTTAGGACATTTTGTATGAACTATCACACACTACAAGCGGGCCGCACCGGACCGCAGCGCAACGCATTAGCTGTTCGGTTGCCAGTCGAAGTGTTTCTTACGACGCGCCACCTAAATTGGTCTCAGTAACTAAGCTAGGGCATCCGCCCTAACTTAGTTCCTGAGACCAATTTCCAAATTTGACCACCAAATGGATACGTAAGTGGATGGCAGGTATGGTGATTAGGTTAGAAATGTCATCAACCGCGCGCGAGCCGAGCGAGCGAATATACCGCGGTGCCGCGGCAGCGGCTGGTGAGGGCTACATCCAAGTTGGATACAGTTACTTTGCTATTTAGTATTTGTGGAACCCCAAAATAGGAATTATTTGAGGTTCGATTAAATACTAGCCTAGGATTATTACCTTTCCTAACTTTCTTCATGATTTCAGCGTTTCCATCATTAGTACCCAGCTTGGCAATTATGTCATACTTGTTCCATGGTTCTCTTTTAACTTTACTTGCCAAGAGTTTCATTTGTGACGGAGATACTTGATTTTTCTTCATAGCTGTAACATATGGTATAATACGTATTATTGAAGCTTACTGAAAAACTATCCAAGCAAAGTTAATAACATTTTTAAGGGACCAATTTGGGAGCATACCCTTTCATACAAAAAAATAATTTTCAAAATCGGTCCACAGTTGACGGAGGAATCGGTGGACATACATAAAAAAAAAGTGTTATTGTGAATTTATACTGTTACACAAGTTTTTTTATAGCGGTTAAATTTGATTTTTTATATTTTTTTTATCAGCAATGCAGAGTCCAAAAGTTTTATTTGATATTTTGTAAACTTACCATTTTCAATCTTTTTCATGATTTCATCCTTACCCTTAGGAGTGCTGAGTTTGTCGGCTATGACCTTCTTGTTCATTGGTTTCAAAGATCGTTTACGTGATTTGCCTTTTTTGTTTTTTTCTAAAACTTTTTCAATCATTGATGGTGTTATTTCCCCTTTACTTATAGCTGAAATCAATATTTCAAACGTTTTTATGATCAAAAGTATGGTTAATATGGTTTTGTTTTTGCCTTAACAGTTTTTTCATTATAAAATAATGTTGTTGTTATCGTTACTAGCCCTTTCCTCATTGGTCGTACGTCTGCGGTGCGGGATCACTTCGTGACGTACCACGTGACGTCACCCGGTTTACTGCATTGGTACCGAAAGCTTACCGAGCGCCTTATAATAAATATGTATATCCTACTAATATTATAAACGCGAAAGTTTGTGAGTATGGATGGATGTATAGATGTTTGTTACTCTTTCACGCAAAAACTACTACACGGATTTGCATGAAATTTAGGAAACAGATAGTTTATAGCATGGATTAACACATAGGATACATTTTTATCCTGATACTCCCACGGGATCGAGACTTATGCAGGTGAAACCGTGGGGAGCTGCTAGTAAAATTATAAATACGAAAGTGGCTTTGTATGTTTGTTTGTTTGTTCGTCTTTCATGCTAAAACAGCTGAACGGATTTTGATGAAATTTGGCACTTGGGTTGGCCATGACCTGGATACACACAGTACAACACATACAGGATACAGGCTACATAGGATACTTTTTATCTCGGTAGTACGTTCCCGTGGGATAATTTCTAACATGCACGCGGGCGAAGCCGCTTGCAAAAGCTAGTAAATTATATAGTTAGAGAGCCCACGACCAAAACCATGTCACATCGTTTTACGGCCAAAACCGTATAAAATCGTTAGTTTTGATGATTCTGAACCCGACACGGTAGGAAGTACCGGTCAGACACATCCCAGTTTTAAGGGAGCCCATTTCTGCTATGTCAAAAAAAAAATTACAGACATTTTCATCACAAGATGTCTGATATTAAAAATGTACATAGGTTTTGTAATTTTATTACGAAAAAGTTTGTTTTCAGACATTTTGCGTATCAAATGTGGCCTCAGCGCATTTTCAAAAATGTATAATAGCCTAGCATGTATAACCTGGTTCAATGTTTTTTTAAATCTTTTGTGTAGTTACCGACTCGGTGGGCAGTACCGGTCAGAAACAGCCCAGCTATAGGGGAGCCCATTTCTGTTATGTCAAAAGAAATAAGCAGACGGTTTCATCACAATATGTCTGATATTAAAAAGTTTGTTTTCAGACATTTTGCGTGTCGAAAGTGGCCTAAGCGCATTTTCAAAAATATTGAAAAAAAAAATACACATCTGTCTGATAGCAACCTGGCTATATATTTTTTTTAAATCTCTTGTAAAAACCTGTTTTCAGAAATTTTAAATGTCACCTTAAATGTCAATTCCAAAAACCAAAAGAACGTTGTTTCGGAGCCGCCCGACTTTAATTAAAAAAACAAACAAAAACATTTTTTTTTAAATTTTGATTTGAATTTTTGTTATTTTTAATTTGTATGTAATTTTTTTTTATCGTGTTTGTTTATGGATCATGTTTTCTGCAATTAAGATTTTTATTATTATTTATTCATTATTAAATGCACGGTGCTTGTTACGCTTCTATCCCTCACGACACCGGTGATGAGTCCGACAATGATAAACAATGTTTTTTTTTCAATAAACAGTATTTTTCAAACGCTATCCCTGTTTCCTTTTATCAAATTTATAAAAAAAAAACTGTTTAATTTTAGTTCGATGGTTTCGGGTAAGCTCGACGTACGACTTATTAATAATTTCAGATTATCGAATAGCTGTCTGATTAGTAACGTGAGACACTAAATTTGTCTGTTATAATTTTTATCTACATCTGTGGGACGAGCACAGGCGTACCCAAGACGTTTGTGACAAGACATGATACATTTTGTCATGTCTTACAAATTTGTCTTAAATGCTAGCACGGGTCAACCATGTCACATAAATGTAGACATTTGTTGCTGATAATTTCTTGACTTGTGACATAATTTCTTGAAATTTAAGTTGGGACTCATTATGTATTTTGATTTGATTTGAGATTTTGTCACAAAACACACATTTTGACGGATGGCTAAGAAAATGTTTTTTTCATAGTTTTCGAGGTTGCTAAAGCGTAATAGTAATGACAAAATTAAAATCCAAGATGGCGGCTAAGAAAATTTTCAAATTTTTCATCATGAATACATCATTTCATGGTTTTCAATGATGCTAAAGTCGATAGAGAGGTCAAAATGAAAATCCAAGACGGCGGCTGCGATTTTTTTTTAATTTTTCTTTTCGTAAAATTTGAAAATGTTCACAACCGTCGTCTTGGATTTACATTTTGACCTCACTATTGGCTTTTACACCCTCGAAAACTTCGAAAACGAAAAATTAGAAAATTTTAGCAGCTGCTATCTTAGATTTTCGTTTTGACCAAATTTCACTTTGTCTCTATCGAATTAGAAGAAGACAGACGCAAGAATGAAGATAGATAGATAGAATATTTTGTATTATGTACACCATACAAATTAAAGAAATTTGAAATCAATGAAGCCGCGTTAAAGAACTTCGTTCCAAAAACCCGTTTACTATATCACACTTAATCTTGCGATTGTTGCGACTTCTCGCAACAAGAAAGACTTGTCTTGCCTCTAGATTATGTCACATGGTTGATGCGTGGTAGCATTTAAGACATACATTTTATCATAGTTTGGGCGGTTTTCTATCACAAACCGTGATACAATTTGTTACTCAAGCCATGTCACAGTAGGCCGTGCTCGCTCCGCTGGACAACGTTTTTCATTATGTCCAACAGTTTTCAGACAGAACGCTATGTTACGGATCGTAAAAATTTTTGAACACGTTTAAAATGATTTCAACACATAAGATGCTCACATTTTCTTCTGATTTGATCGCATCAACTGACCAATATTCCCATGCAAACAAGATTTTCAGACGGGTTGCAATGGGTTTTATTTTTGCCTCATTTTTTATTTTGTCAAATGTTCTCCTGGTTACGTCTGACGCTACTGGTTTCTGAAAATTGTGTTTTCGGTATCTAAAATCTATCGTTCAACTACATTTGGAATATCAGACAGATTTGCTATGAGACAGTTAATTATATTTTTTTTGACATATTTAAAAATGTGATTAGGTCAGACGTGACGCGAAAAATCTCTGAATGTAGGTTTTTTGAATTTCAGAATAACCAAATCTATCGATTTTATACGGTTTTGTTCGTAAAACGATAAGGAAAACATTTTGGTCATGGGCTCTCGTACCAATAGAATTAACTTGAATTTGGAATTCTAAATCAAAGCAGTGCGTTACCGTTTCGGTATTGAGTGCTTACGGACTAATGAGGAATCATAAGCAGTACCGAAACGGTACCGCGCCGACCAATGAGGAAACAGCCTTACAGCTCGAAGCGAGCTGTCATTCCACTTGATTGATTTGATTGGGTTGACACTAATGACAGCCTCACTTCAAGCTTACTCCACCTAAGCTTTCACGGTAATATTTTTACAGAATAAATCGGCTTTTTTTCGTGCTAGGACCCCATATGTAAATTTTTTACCTTTCCGGATTTTGGGGAGGATTCTGCTTGGTTTGTCAAGTATTTAATTTTTTTTTTTTTTTTTTCTGTTTTTCTTAATTGCTGAAATAAACATAATCCATAATATAAAAAAATCTGGGAACCTACCAAATTCTATGTTCCTAAGGGGTTTTAGAACAAACATTTACTATCTGTTCCAATAGTATCTGATGAAAATTTAAACAAATGCCAATTTGTCGTGCCACTTACAAATTGAATGTTTGATTCGAGTATTATTTTTTATTATTTTTATTGTATTATTTGAATACTTATATCCGATGGCCTAACTATGTATATATATATATAATATTATAAATGTGAAAGTTTGTGTGTTTGGATGTGTGTTACACAATCTCGCAAAAATGGCTGAACGGATTTGGATGAAAGTTGGCACACAGATAGTTTATAACCTGGATTTACATATAAAAACACTTTTTTTATCCCGGTAGGACGTTCCCGTGGCATAATTTCCGACCACCACGCGGCCGAAGCCGCGGGCAAAAGCTAGTGTATAATATTGTTTTATATAATAATATTATAAATGTGAAAGCGAGTTTGTTTGTTTGTTACGCTTTCACGTTAAAACGGCTGAACGGATTTAGATGAAACTTCGCACATGGGTAGACATGACCTGGAGAAGGACATATTCTACTTTTCATCCTGGATTGCAGACGAAGTCGCGGGGCAACAGATAGTATTTAATAAAATCACTTTAAAGATGTTTTCCATTTAACAATTGAGGTTAATATTTAATAACCTCACTTTTCGTAGATGATTTTCCACAATTCAAACAAAAATTTTCGGAAAAAGTGGTGAAATATGTATTTAGATTCCCTTTTCCTTCTTCCCTTTTCTTTTTTTAAATCTTGGGATGGCATACGGGGTCAGTACAATAACATCTACAGACACCTAATGGGGTTGAAGCGCCGTAGTAGTGCCTCTGGAATTTTGGCGGAGGTGAGTCTGAACGCATGCCATTCAGAGAAGCAGAATTGCATCATTCACGTCCTGGGTTGGTACGTGTAGAAACAGTATTATTACGGACCTTGCTGATAGGATGTATGCCACCAAGACATTCATGCGGTGGTTGGAAATTGCCGCGAGAAGAATGGCGTGAATTTATGTTTGTGTGTATGTACCTATACTATTTTATTGTATTGTCTCCTTTTCTCGCAATTTTTTTTTTTAAATTGTGGTTTTTAATGGATCATGTGGTCTACAATAAATATTTTTATTTATACAGTCATTGCGTAAGAATTTACCCTGAACAGCGTTTGTTTACACTTTCATCAGGTTCTTTTGAAACAGACCATACATACCTTGTGACGAATCTGTCCATTTCGGTTCCACAGTAGAATAATTTAATTTTGAAGTTTTTTTATCTGGACAAGGTGAACAGTCTTTGTTGGCTTTACCCTTATTCCTTGATTCAATAATGTTCTTAATAATTTCTGATGAGAATATTCTGCTGGTATCTCTATCAATCATCATTTTCATCAAAGATCGCGTTATTTTACCTTCTACTATGGCTAAAATCGAAATGATTCTTATTAAAATATGCAACACTTCGATACACATAATGTTGGTACCTTTTATTTCAAGAAAAACATTTATATAAAATACATAAACTAAGTACTAACGTTTGAGGGTCTTTTTTATGTTTTTTATCTCGTCATTTCTTGAAATTTCTGTATCTGAAACCGCAAGATTTATATCTTGCGTATTAGGTAAATTCTTCACACGTTTTTTCCTCTTAGGCTTAACATCTTGTTGTGAAGGTTTATTTAAAAAATTCCAAGATTTCAATCGAAATTTCTTTATCATTTGACTCAGTTTGTTACCTAATGTTATAATGCTCGAGCTAGGTTGTTTAATGATTGAGCTAGATATTTTGGAACTGAAGCTACATGTGTTACTGCTGTTGCTAGGTTTTTCATTACTGGAGCTAGATGTAGTAACAGCATATTTTCTTTTGAAAATACAATCTTCTGTGCTCTTTTTGTTATCTTTTCTTTGTAAATTTGAATAAGTACTTGAATCTTTTGAGGAACGAGAACTAAGTACAACGTTTTGTTGTTCAGTAATTGGCTTCCTTTTGTATATTTCTTTACTTTCAGTATCGAAAACATAAGAACGTGTTCTTTTATCATATATAATCGACATTTCATCTTCTAACATGGATAGTTTTGTTTCGGTATATGGCTTTGTCAAATTCTTTTTCGAATAAAGCATTATAGTTTCAAGTTCCTTTGATTCTTCTTGTAAAGCTGCTGCTCTTTGCATTTTGTCTTTTGCTGCACTAGCCCTTTCCATTTGTAACTTTAATGCATTCACTCTGTCCATTTCTAATCTTTTTGCATAAGCTTTTTCAATTTGTAATCTTTCTTCTTCAGCTCTTTCAAATTCTAATCTTTCTGCATTGGCTCTTTCTCTGTCTAGACTTGCTGCATTAGCTCTTTTCATTTCTAATCTTTCTGCGTTAGCTTTTTCCAATTCGAATTTTAACTCATTAGCTTTTTCTAGTTCTAATACAAATATATTGGCTCTTTTCAGTTCAAATTTTAATGCATTGGTTCTTTCCAGTTCAAATTTTAATGGATTATCTCTTTCCATTTGTAATTGTAAGGCATTGGCTCTATCCGTTTCAAATTGTACTGCAGGTCTGAGATCTTTAATGCCATAATAAGTTCTTAATTGAGAATTTCTTGTAAACGCAGTAGTAGTTGAGTTGTTTGGTAGACCCTGACTATTATCGGAATGTATGTCAGAATACAAATACGTGGAGTTTTTCTGTGATTTGTCTTCTCCGTCAAAACCTTCTATGTTTTTACTAGTAGATGGCATGCCATGTTTTAATGTATCTAACTTGTCTAATATTGTTGTTCGTTTGTCATATTTTTGAATCATGTTCCTCAAGAGAGGCATTATCTCGTTTGCTTCTTGATCAACATCCTGATGTAATTTGTTACGTTTTTGCGTCCGTAAACTTAAACCAGATTTGGGCGTTGACGTATATTTTGGAACATTAAGTTTGAAAGTCTGTTTATGATCAAACTGTTCTCCTCTTTTAAGAAGTTCCAAAGCAGTGAATAATAAAATATTTTTTTTAGCTCGCCGATCTTCTTCAAATGTTACGCGCGAAGTTTTGTTAGAATGTTTATTTCTTCCATCGCCAATACTGCTTATTATGGTTCCCTCCTTTTTTTTGTAAATACCAATTGATTCTGCGTCGTGTAAACTATGTTTCCGTTTCCACATTAATATGGGGTTTTTTGTTTTAATTTTAGTTATGCTTAAGGATTTCGATTTCATTACCGTTCGCAATGTGGATTTTGAACTGTTCTTAATATTTTTTGCTGCATTTTGACCATAAGTTCGCTCTTTTACCTGAACTGCTTGGGAATAATCCGGAGGAATATATTTTCCTGATATATAATACTTGAGACTTTGTGAAACCCTTTTCTTATTATTATAACATTTCGTTGATTTTAATGTCAGCCGTCGTTTTTTAATACGTTTATTGCGTTTGTGCTGATCACTCTCACCGAAGACGCATGAATCAGATTTACATTCGCTAGTGTTGACCTTGTAAAATGATCTTGTTTCAGAAACAACATGCATAACCACTGACTTACTAGGTCCAAATACAGGACATTTAGCTCTGTGCATTCTCGTAAATTTTAAATATTGCTTTTTAGCATTTTCATCGGATCCATTACTTGAATCAGCCATGTTGAAAATCGTTTTTATTTACAGAAGTTTATAAATGATATAATGCTTGACAATATATTTGTCTGTTTAATTTTATGTTATGATCATTTCTTGAGATTTAGTTTTCACTCTTGAGATTTAGAATTTGTTGTCCACTTGCCTTCTGAAAACAATATGTAGATATTGTAACCTAACCGGACACGGTTGTTTCGGGAGATTCCTGTTCCGGATAAGGTGGGAGGAAACGCCCGGGTGTCACCACTGTGTGCATTGCCCGGAGGACACGGTGGATCATACGGTGGAGGTCTGCCCGGCTTGGGCAGGACACCGCCGTGTCCTTGTGGAGGTGATCGGTGGCAGTGATCTCTCGCGTCCGGCTCTGGTCCAGGCTATGGTACGGAGCGAGAGGGCGTGGGAAGCCGTCACCTCCTTGTGCGAAGCAGTAATGCTCGCGGAGGAGGAGGCGGAACGCGTGAGAATGGATGATGGGAATCGCAGGCCCATTCCCAGCCACCGTAGGCGCGGGCTTGCTGACGGTGAGCAATGGGTAGCGGTAGACCCGGGTCGACGGCACGTTGTGTTCCACGCGCGCCTCAAAGAGATGTCAGCACAACTGACTGGGTCCGCTAGGACCGATGCCTGCTGGGATTGCGAGAAAGTCCGAAAGGGATACCGTGGCCCCTGGCAACGTACGGGCAACTGAAGGAACACAGGTGGGTTTTTATCAGTAAGAGTCTGACACGCCCTCCCACTCCGCCCAGAGCGGGAGAAGTTAATTGATAATTTCCCACCCAAAAATAAATAAAAAAGGTAGGTATGCTATAAGCTTAAAAAGTTATTTTACCCACAATAAAAATGAATATTGGCAGTTTAGTAAAAAGAGGAATACTTTTACCTGTATACCAAATAACTTGTTGAAGTGAACCTAGAATTGGTTTGTGCATTGTTTAAGGCGCACGCGTCAAGGTAGCCCGCGAAATTCAAATTTTCTTAAGTTTTTTGCAATTTGCAGGTCGGGTTTAGGTTTGGTAGGTATTTGTAGGTCTAGGTGCGATATGTGAACGTTTAAAATTATACTGCAAGCGTTTACATACAAAGAAATAATGTGATATTCTACTTACTTAATAAATGGCAAAATAAATGTTGATGATAATGATACCTATTCCACATGATAGGTAATTTAACCTATCCTTCTACAAAATGAAGTAATGAATAATCAATATTTACACATAGTATGAAGAGCATTAATTTCTTCTCAAAGAGGTAGGTATGGATCCACAATTTGTTGAGGCACGGGAGCTTACATAAACATTCATCGATACTTGACCATTAATTTTGAAATGAAAAATTATATCAATTATTATCATATAAATATCCAAACATTGGTATGTAAAGTATATTTAGATCTGAAATAAGCAGGATAAAGTGTTCATAATTATGATATTTGCTTCAATTTGGGAAAGGAAAAACGAATAATAAATTAAAATGTCGCTTACCAATTATAGTAAAAAATTATTTTATTCGCTAAGTGCTGATGCATGGTTTCGAACGTAGCGTAATATGACTTGTTGCCGAGTGGTACCTGCGAGCATTACTTATTTGCGCGTACAATAGCATACAACATAATATTACTAATAAAATAAATAAATCGTCCACTTTTCTTTGAGACACGAGGTAGAGTTATTACTCTGAGCGAGGTAGTCTTTACTAAAAATGTCAAACTTGACGTTGAGCATTGCAACAACCATAGATAGATCATGGTATAACTTAGTGGTATATTAATATCAATATACTTCGCCAGGTATGGCATTCCAAAACACAGTGGTCACGTGGGCAACACAAGTCTACGTCATCACATCTGTGTTACCAGAAGTTTGTAAAAATAACTCCCCAATCAACTTTATTACCTGTGCAAATCCGATAAAACAATGAGGTTTTAATTAACAATTACGTTGGTTTATGTTTAAATTGAATTGTTACGTTTGATTAGACACACGAAACGACAATTTTAAAGCTTTGTTTTCTGAAAATCTTTCCTTAATCGTGTTTTGTTGCAATAGAGTGGTAACTGGATGGTGACGTAAGCATGTGTTAGTCCCGGAATGCCAGACCTTGTTTTATTACACCATGAGATAGATATATTATACGTTGACGTTGAGTATTGCCACAATTTATATACATCCTCAGAATACATCTATGGCCACAACTCACAGCGTTTTATATACTGCTGCAAACAAATGGAACATTTTTAAGGTTTAATTTTTTTATTGGTTTACCCATACCCTCTTATTTAAAAACGTTGCAGAGTTTTAAACTTCAAAAGACATGGTCACCCTATAATGTTCCCACTACTAGGGCCGCGAAGAGCGTGAGTGGGCCGTAATCCACCACGCGGTCCCAGTGCGGGTTGGTAGAGGTCACGTGTCTTTGAATTTTTGGTTCTAGGACATACCGGTTTCGTCACGATGTTTTTTTTCCTTCACAGTTTTTGAGACAGTGGTGATGAAATAATTGACACAAAATTGGCACCCATGATTTGTCCCCCTTCATCTGGGCGCCTTCAGCGAATCCCCTCAACAAGTAGGAAGAGTGCTACAAGCATTTTTTGGTCCCTGAATGCCAATGACAAGAGGAGGGTTGTTGATAAACATCGATTATTTTGTGAAATATATTGAAAAAACCGGCCAAGTGTCTGTCGGAGTCGGTTCCGTACCACCGTACAACTATTTAGCAAAAACACCGAACAACTATTTAGCAAAAACACCGAACAACTATTTAGTAAAAACACCGTTGTCTTGTCTTGTCCCATTTTTTTTTTTTCCTCGATATTTGCTGACATAGCAGCAATACAAATACACAATCTGTGAAAATTTCAACTGTCTACCTATTAAAGTTCATGAGACACAGCCCGCTGACACCTTCCGTATCACGTCGATTTAGTTACAATTTTGGTCACGCGTTAATATATCCTTGTACACCTATAGGTGGCAATAACAAGCTGTAGCCACTGCCAGCTTTTCAAAAATTGTGCATAATTTTGAAAATAATTATTCGACAATGTCCAAGCATCTAGTACTTCTTTAACCTGTCTTTGTCCAATTTTACTAACAGGACACACTTTTTTGCCTGCGCCGAACGTTCCAATAAGCCGAACTTTAGAATTATTCATGTTGGTACGAGAGCCCACGACCAAAACCATGTCACATCGTTTTACGGCCAAAACCGTATAAAGTCGTTAGTTTAGATGATTCTGAACCCGACACGGTAAGAAGTACCGGTCAGATACATCCCAGTTTTACGGAAGCCCATTTCTGCTATGTCAAAAAAAAATTGTCTCAAATCCGCCTCAGCGCATTTTCATTAATGTATAATAGCAACCTAGTTCAATTTTTTTTAATCTTTGGTGTAGTTACCGGGGTTACTGAAAATTATGAATTTTATTTCAATAAACAGTAATTTTCAAACGTCATCCCAATTTACTTTTGTCCAATTTATAAAACAAAACTTTTTAATTTCAGTTCGTTGGTTTCGGGTAAGCTCTTTATTCATCGTACGTAATAACGCCGCAATACGATTTATTAATAATTTCTGAATATCGAAAAGTTGTCTGATTAATAAGTGAGACACTAAGTTTTTCTGATACAATTTATTCTACATTTGGGCAACCTTTTTGATCATGTCCAACAGTTTTCAGACAGAATCCAAAATGTTACCGATCGGTAAAAATTTTCAACAGGTTCAAAACGTCAGCTGACCAAGGTTCAGAAAACAAGATTTTCAGACGTGTTGCTATGGGTTTTACTTTTTGTCTCATTTTTTATTTTGTCAAAGTTTCTCCTGGGCTGCTGTCCGTTTACTAAAAGGCTGTTAAGTGACATTTTGTCAAATTTGAGTTATATATACTACGAAAAAGAGAAAGTTTTTCTCTATCATTTAGTCTGGGTCATATTTATCTATAAAAGTCTCGCTACGCTAGTCTCTATTTACGCTAAATAAAAGTCTCATAACGTTTTTTCACAAGTGCAGTTCATTGAATTTCAATTAATTTACGATTCTAAAAGAAGGTTTAGTGATTTAACTGTTATTTAGCTTTGAAATTGCATTTAACTGTGACTCAAAGTAAATCTATAGCAGTTACAATTCTATTACAACTCTATAACACGGCTGTATATCAGCCAGCCGTGTTTTAGTATTGTAAGAGGTCCCATTTTGGAATAGATAAACGAGACAAAAACACAAAACCTTAATTTAAAACAATATTATTTATCTTAGCACTCTTAACCCATAGAATGAAAGCTTAACAGCTATCAAGTATTTGGTCTATTATACATAGCCGTATGTCTAATCAATTTCTAGGGACATCATTTCCCACCTTTTAGATCATAGCTTTAGGTTTATTAGGTTTATTCACTCTTTTAGTAAACGGATGGCAGAGTGGGTATGTTCACACATACCCAGGAGACCATTTGAGGAAACTGCTGCTGGTTTCTGAAAATTGTGTTTACGGTATCTAAAATCTATCCTTCAACTACATTCTGAAAATCAGATCAGTATTGTTTTTGACATATTAAAAAATGCGCTCAGGTCAGACGTGACACGGAAAATTTCTGAAATTAAGGTTATTTGGTTTGGTTATTTGGATTCAGAATAACTAAATCTATCGATTTTATACGGCTTTGTTCGTAAAATAATAAGGCAAAAATTTTGGCCATGGGCTCTCGTACCATGTGAAATCCTATGAAATCTCGCACACTAATCCGTGTCGTACCGTACGAATCGCTATTATTCGGAAGAAGGTACGCAATCCGAGACAAATTCGGATGACGTCATCAGGTTCGGCGCGGACAATGTCTACGAAGCGGGCTAATCGGCTGATGGACGATGCGCCCGCATTCATGCGCGTCACGTATCTGACGATTCTTTCGCCACGCTCAAATCGCTCGACGTGTTCAGGACGGCCACCTTACTGCCTGCCTGTTTCATCCTACTGCTGGAGAAAGGCTACGTCGAAAATGCTTCCTTTCTCTTCAATTTTCCTATGTTAAACTGCCACGTTATCATTCACTCCCTTTGTTTCATTAAAACATCTATTTACGGATGAATAACATCGATATGTATGGGTACAGCTCAATTTACATGTAGCATCGGCAAAATTCGTAAAACCGATCACTATCCGAACTGAGTGCACCTTCAAAATCACCAATATTTTTTACTGCTTTATGCCTGATTTACATTCAGCCCCTGCCGCTGCTCCTCGCGCTGCCGGCAATAATTCCCTAAATACTGCCGTACAGTTCGCGTTAAATAACTTTGCCGCTCTGAAGTTAGGTTGCGCATGCGCACTGGCATGCGCGCCACTGTTTTCTAAGGAAGATTGACTACTGCGCAGTCATTTGTAGCCTACTTCAGAGCGGCAAAGTTATTTGACGCGAACTGTAGCAGGATCGAGAGAAGTATAGTGTTTATATTCTCGTCCTGCCCACTTCCCTGCCTACTTCCCTGCTCACTGCTGTGGAGGTGAGCTGATTGTAAATGGGGTATTAGGTGAAAATGATCTTTGCGCAAACGCAATAATTGTACAGTCTATAACCAAATACATTCGTAAAATTTAAATGAATGAATGCAAATTTTCTAATTTATGCTACATTTAAGATAAGTCGTACTGTACCTATATGTCATAATCACACCAATGTACGGCATATACGCTGAAAACCATCGGAAAAGAGATGGACAAAATGGAACCTGTACAGTAATGGAGTAGTTAATACTATCTCATTTTGAACTGTTAGGATGGCGCTCCGTGGGTCCTTTTTAATAAAAACTTTGTTTGTTTCTGCTACACTGAATTTATTTCTACTTGTACATCAAAATTACAATTAGTCGAAAATAAAAAACCGGCCAAGTGCAAGTCGGACCACGCAAAATGAAGGGTTCCGTAGATGGGATGAATTTATCCCAAGAACAAACTTAACATTGTAGTTGAAAAACATGTTCTCCCATACGGAATATATGGGAGATCATGTTTTTCAAATCGCAAATTTAAGTTGGTTGATTATTAGTCGTTAACCTGTACAGCCTACTTACCTCTAATAGTTTTCCTTTTAATTTCGTTATATATACTACTGCTGTGATTTTTTTCATATCCCCCTTAAGACGGAGTATTATATTAAAAAAAATTAAGCGCAGGATAAAATTCAAAAAATATTAATTAAGTACCTACTCGAACAAAAATATTTTTATGACAGAATGTGCTTTACAGATAGTATAATATTAACATTACAGGCAAATAATAAGTAGAACTAACAAAAAATTACAACATATAGTATACCTAATATTACCTACTGTTATACCGAATGCACATGAGTAAAGAAACATACTTACTTAGTAGTGTTCATATTTTGTCAACGTGATACCTTTTTAGCTAACTACATGAACTGTTCAGCGACCCTTAATATGAGCACTACTATTGATGTTGATAATTTTACAATAATCATTTTAAGTTTATAATAAAAATGCCAATGTTGGTAAAAAATGGAACAATTACAAAAATCACTATTAAAAGATTTTACAATGCATTTGCTCGAAAAGAGCCTCAAAAGAGTCAATTTGTGCGGAAAGTGTCACTTTTTTTCACGTCTGCTTTTTACTTTTCTGTTTTTTTTTTTTTTGACGCCGTCGTCAGCCCCGTCACAGAGATTTTATTATTTGAGAAAAGTTTTACAAATCAGATGATGATGATAACGATGACGATGGCGATGGCGATGACGAAAAAGTCAAAAGTCAAAAGTCGAAGTCGAAGTCGAAGTTGAAGTCGAAGTCGAAGTCCAAGTTGAAGTTGAAGTCGAAGTCGAAGTCGAAATCGAAGTCGAAGTCGAAGTGGAAGTCGAAGTCGAAGTCGAAGTGGAAGTGGAAGTCGAAGTTGAAGTCGAAGTCGAAGTAAAAAATCAAAGTCAAACGTCAAAGTCATGAATGTTGTTTTTATCATTTATACAGAATGGATTTTTGAGATGGGGCAGTAAGGACAGCTACCTTAACCGTTATAGCTACTGGAAAACGGTCTTAGAAGACTGTCCTTAACTTTTTGAAAGATTTCGATCTGCATTCACAGATTTTGATAAAAATGTACAGTCAGCAAGAAAATGGGCAGTTTTCACAAAAACTTTTTTTGATGCCAATCGATGCTGTTTCCTATAAGGATCAAAAAACTCTACAGGATCAACTGAAGTTTGAGTACTAGAAAAGTCAGAAATCGCAAAAAACTTCTCCCATATTTTCGTAGGAAATGTGACTCTAACTTACTATTTTACGATGATAGAGTGGCCGAAACTAAACTAAAACCAATTGAACTTCCAATTTCGAACGAATAGAGAACAAAATTTAGAACCCTTGTTGCTTTTGAAAATACTTTTTACGTAGGTAGTTTTTTTCTTGCAATTTCTGTCTTTTGTGGAAGACAGTATTTTTTAACGTTTTCCAAACAAGTGTGAAAGTTCTTAATAATTTGAGGTAATTTTTAGAATTCCGTACCTCAAATGGAAAAAACGGAACCCTTTTAGGATCACTTCGTTGTCCGTCCGTCAGTCTGTCACGACCCTTTTTCACAGGAACGCGTGGAGGTATCAAGTTTAAATAATATCAAATACGTAGGTCTGTGGTCCCTTGAAGCTCTAAAAAATCAAACTTCTAAGTCAACGCAATAAAAAATACGGCCATTTATACGACATAATTACCTACTTTGATACACGCAAATCAAAACCTACAGGATACTTCCCGTTAACCTCGAATGATGAAATTAGGCAAGAAGCAAGGTCTCATAACACAAGTAAAGGGAAAAGTCCGAAAATCGGTAATTTGTAGTTTACCCACACAAAAAAAATATCGTTTACAAACTAACACTTTCAGAGAATTGACCGTGACGTATTTCAATGTATGGGAGAACATGTTTTTCAACTACAATGTTGCAAGTTTGTTTTTGCGATAAATTTATCCCAACTACGGAACCCTTCACTGTGCGTGGTCTTACACGCACTTTTTTTTGGCGGTTTTTTTCTCTGAACTTTGGACATCACAAGCTACAAACTATCTTGTTCTTATAGTAAATAAAATTATAACGTGTATTCGTTCCAAGTTAAAAATTTTGGTTTCTGTTCGGCTAGACTGTCTATCATAATAAAGTTTGTTGGAGTTTCTTTCTTACCAAAATGTATGGGAAAAGTTTTTTGCTATTTCTGACTTTTCTAATACTCAAACCTCAGTTGGACTGGTAGAGTTTTTTGATCCATATAAGAAACAGCATCGATTGGCATCAAAAAAAGTTTTTGTGAAAACTGCCCATTTTCTTGCTGACTGTACATTTTTTTCAAAATCTGTGAATGCAGATAAAAATGTCTCAAAAAGTTAAGGACAGTATCCTAAGACCGTTTTCTTCTAGCGACAACGGTTAAGGTAGCTGTCCTTGCTGCCCCATCTCAAAAGTCCACTCTGTATACGTCGTCTTAAGTTAGATGTTACACATCATAGGCGAACTACCGTAAGGCTCGCTCGTATTTTTTTTTTCCTCGCACAATGCATAGTAAAACGTTGTATAATACACGTGCGTAGGATGTTTTCCGACTCGTGTCGACTTACACACTCGCTCGCTTCGCTCGAAAAATGCCACTCGTCGGAAATCGCCTACCTTCCGCACTTTTAGCATAAATAACTATTATTTACTCTCTTATCGTAATATTCGAACTACAAACTTCAAAACGAGTTTATATTGACGTACATTATAAACACAATACCGAAATTTAAAAATAGAATCATATTACAACACTTTTTCTCTTACAAAATAATGGTATAAAACAATTTTTTTTCTATTACGATACAGGGCAAATCCAAGAAGTTAATATCACCAAGGAGTTTCCATCTATTTTTGCAATGGAACGTTAGCGGGGGACAGTAGCATCGCTCTAGCGCATGCACGGTGATGTGCTGGGTGCAGGCGCCATTCATACGTTTTGTTGAACTGAATTTCGTGGGATTTTTTTAATGTATGAGAGTAGATAAAGTAGTGTATACAGGGTGGCAGGGACATCGACGCGAAGCCGGCTACCATGGATTCAGTACATGATTCTGAACCCCACTACGTTGAAATTATTCGTCGGTTTAAAAAAAAAATCTGCTGTTTCATAGAAAAGTGCAATACCTACGCGGTCAAAATGTACGGAGCAGCTGTTTTTTTTTTTAAATAACCGACGAAAATTTTCAACGAAGGGGGTTCAGAATCATGTACTGAATCCATGGTAAACGGCTTCTCGTCGATGTCCTTGACACCCCATATAACTGCACATAACTAGGTATTTAAAACACTCGTGTGATACTATTAATATGATACTAATAACACTCACTCGTATTTTAATACTCCTCTTTATGCAACAGTTTCTTAAATTACTATTATCTTCTCTCATATCGTAATATTCGAATTATAAACTTCAAAACGAATTTAAATTGACATATTTTATAAACACAATACCGAAATTTAAAAATAGAATCATATTGTAACACTTTTTCTCTAACAAAATAATGTTATAAAACAATTTTTTTTCTATTACGATACAAAGCAAATCCAAGAATTTAACATCACCAAGGAGTTTCCATCAACTTTTGTAAAGGACCGTTAGCGGGTGACAGCAGCACCGCTCTAGCGCATGCGCGGTGATGTGCTGGGTGCAGGCGCCATTCATACGTGAAGTTGTACTGAATTTCGTGGGAATTTTGTATTCTTGATATTTAACTTTGATCTTTTATTTAGTAGATTCAATCCCAATGTATGATAGTAGATAAAATAGGGTATGAAACTGCACATAAACATAACTAGGTATTAAAATACTCGTGTGATACTATTAAAAAACTCGCCTACGGCTCGGTTTTTAAACGCACACTCGTATTTTAATACCCCTCTTTATGAAACAGTTTCATAAACTACTATTACTCAACGATACAAGTCAATCTTAATAATATTGGCTTGGCAAACAAAAAAATAACACATATAATACGGAAGAAAAGAATACGAGTACAATACTTCGAAATGTGAAGTCATTTTGTGTACTCATTACTTATTATTATTTATTATGTGGTTAGACTTAGACTGAATGTAAACAAATCTTACATATGAGGGTTTTGGTCTTTGGATGTAACTTTGAAATCACATCATTTAGAAGTAGGATTGTTAATTGTAAACAAACATAAAAGTGAATAGAATAAAAATATTGCATTACTCGTAATTTAAACATTAATAGTATCATAAAACCACTTCGCAAATTTAGCATCCGTTACAGCAATTTTCGCAATTTGTCAAAAATATGTCTCGCGATCCCCGTTGTAGGTTTTACTAAACTTGGTTCGCACTGAATGTGTGATTTTGTAAATTTTTTTTTTGGCTCATTCAACTTTGACCTTACTAAGATTAAATAATGAAGCAATACAGATTATCAGAAATGCACTGAAATAACAATAGGTTTAAAATATAACTTCGAAAAATCACTTTCACCAAAATTCACTTTTTATACATTGAAATAAAAAGGTCACATTAAGAAAATCAGCAGTCACAAAAATTTTGGAGACTTCCCAAAACAAAATATAGAGCAACACGTGGCTAGAATTGCAGCGATGACGTCAACTTTGGGTACCCGGCTATTCGGCAACTCAGGGAGTCATATTACGCGGCACCTTGATGCTCGTGAAAACTTGTCACATGGAAGGTCTACGTGAGCTGGTGATGATGGCAAGCGTCCGATAATGGTGATGAAAGGACTTCTGGTTTGCTGATGGATTTGATGTGCAGGCCGAGGTCATCAGCGAGACCTCTCTTTTGATGCGGACTCGCACTCGGAAGTGGAGACTGACCGTCGACCACTAGGCAGTAGGAGGTGTTCCGGGGTGACGCGGGTTCACCGGAGGCTGATCGTCGATCACGTCGAATGCAGTAGCGCGGGCTGTGGCTTTGAGAACACCAAGGCTTATCGTCGACCACTTACCGAAAGGACTACTAGGCTACAGAGCAAACAAATACTATGGTGCAGACGAATGGAAATAAATTCGCGACGCCTATACCTATAGTTCCCAGTAATCAACGATTTTTCCTGGGATCCCACTTCTGACACCAATTTGTAAGGATTGTGCTCCGAGGGTTCTTTTTAATAAAAACACTTTATTTCTGCTACATTGAAATTATTTCTACTTGCACATCAAAATTACAATTAGTCGGAAAAAATGTGAATCGGATAGAATTTTGTGGGTTGACTACACCGCTATCCATAGCGAGCAGTTTTATATAGCAAGTAAAGTCAACAATAATTGCTGTTCAGTTAAATTATGTATATCAGAAAGTCAGTTAAATCTGGTCTATCAAATTAAATTGACCATATGCGTTTTCTAAGACTTTTATTAAAAACAAAACCCTTATTATCCTTGACACATGAAGCAACACAAACAACCTCTGCAAAGCTCCATACACAGTATGCATGGACTCCATACTAAAACTGCTAATAGGAATAGTAGAAGATCCGTAAATTGTTTCCAGACTGTCATCAAACTCATAAAGTGAGGGTAAAACCACGGACACATGTAATAAATTCGTAAACAAGGCCTCTTTCTCATAGATGCCATGTAAACACTACATTGGAAATCAAGTGGTTCTCTCTTACGTTTAGCTTTAGGAAACTTCTTCATTCGTTTCTTAGGGTCTTTATCAGCTATGTGAAGCAAATAGTTCGTTGAAGGATAAGATTCTAATTTAGTAACAGCGGCCTTTCCTGCTGGCATCTTCATTATTCTTTGCATTATTCTTGCGATTGTTCCGTAGAAACCCATTCCTTCGGCAGTTCGCATTATATTCTTCGCTGCATCATCAGGTTCATTTATCACGTAACGAATGTCACTTATACCGTCTCTTGGATGTTTAACAGATTTATACACATATTTTGCAATGTCGCAAAATGCGTTAGAGCCAAAAGTGCCTAAGTCGATCAATGATTCTGCTATCATACCAATATCTGTCGTATCTCTGATTTTCTTAACCGTTTTCATTTTGTGGATATCATCTTTCTTCCTTCTTTTGATTTGCCTTTTAAAAGCTTTCTTACTCTCTAATACACGTCGCTTTCTTGCTTTCTCATACGCTTTCTCTTTTCTATAAGCTCGTTTTGCCTTTTCCTTGTCCTGGTCAACCTGCTTCGCAGTTTCTAAGAGTAATTCGGGCATTTTTTCAGACTCTTCATCACATATAGGACTGCCGCAAACACATTTTTTTAATTTCAATGATCGTTTTATTTGTCTACTCCTATTTTCTATTTTTAATTGATCCCATTCTTTTTTACATATTCTACTTCCACATATGCAAGGCTTTAACTTCTTGGGCTTTTTGGAAAATGATCCAGGTTGTTGTTTACCTTTCTTTATGGCGCGACAAAGGCAACACTTACAGTCCTTCTCATGAAACTCCGATCGTAGAGCTGAAAAAAGAGAAAACAAATGAAGGTGGCTTTCACAACGAATGACGGTCGAAAACTAACAAAACTTGTCTTGTAAAACACTTTATTTAAGTAAGAAATACATAGTGCAATACTAAGAGGGTGGGAAATTAAATACTTATACCTAACACCATGTAATTTCAATCGACAACTGAGAAAAACGCGTTTATACAAGCGTTTGTGTTTTTTGTGTTGTGTGAGCGTTGATCGGTCCTCAGACATATTATGTTAGCTCGGTAACTTGGTTGCGTGGTCCCGGTAGACGGCTTATTTGCAATTTCGATATCAATCTGCCTAGTCTTTTCCCAACTACGTTGGGGTCGGCTTCCAGTCTAACCGGATGCAGCTGAATACCAGTATTTTACATGGAGCGACTGCCTATCTGACCTCCACAACTCAGTAACTGGGTAATACGATACCCCTTGGTAAGACTGGTGTCAGACTTTCGGGCTTCTGACGACTCGTAACGACTGTCAAAGATCCACGAATGACAGCCGGGACCAACGGCTTAACGTGCTCTCCGAGGCACGGAGGATTCTCGGCATGTAAAGATGGTCACCCATCCACTGACCAACCCCGGCAAGCGTAGCTTAACCTGATGGATCGACCAGTGCGGCTGTTGTTACTTAGCCACGAGCTCCTCGATTATTTCGATTAATTTGGTTGCAATTTCGAAATGCAGGGTGGAAAAAAGGTACGCTAAAATGTAATTACGTTAAATATTGTGATCGACAATTTGTGATACTAAAAAAAGGCTTCGGAGTATGGGAATTGGTCCCACTTCCCCATTGCTGTAAGATCTATGCATCATTGCTATAAGATTTATACATTGGTTTTTATTATTAGTAGTTAGGTACTATTACGGCTTGTGTGGAGTCTTTGAAATGACAATGATAAATCGATTCACTAACGCTGATTTTAAATTGCTCCGTAATGTCACCGACTTGAAAATTTGATGTTGGGGTAGAAAATCCATAGTTTTACCTTAAAAAAGGGTACTAACTGCCGTTTTCATGGTTAACTGCAAAAATATATCGGTACCCAACCTCTAAACTTTATAATATTGCATCTATACTGACCGTGAGGCAGCTTTTTGTGCAACAAGCAATAACCAGAAAACACATAACTTTAACGCGAAACTACAATAGCTAAATTCTATTCTCTAACCCCGTAGCAATGAGCTAAACGCTCAAGCGAAATGACATGTTGCTTGAGTCTTGTCTTCATTGCGTCTTGCAACAGCAACAGCGGAGAAAACAAGTTTTTGGAGCATGCTAAGAGTCACCGCGACGCGATTTAGTTATAGACAGTGGTAACGGATGTCGCTTGGTGCAAGTCGTGTGGCATGTCGCATAGCTCGAGGCCGTAAACGGGGCCTAGTATTGATAGACGGCTAATAACCATGTTAAGAACCAGTTATACACATTACTTTTAAAATGTTTGTACCTTTATGATAGTATTGCACTATGTAGGTATTTATAAAAGTACTAGGTAGATAATGTAAAATAAAAAGTTTGTTGAAATCTCCTATTCTTTAATTTTTATGGTGTACGTAATAAAGAGTATTCTATCTATAGTATCTATTACTTTTATAGACTCGTTCAACAACAGTTTTCATTCCTTCACTTCTCGGCTCATTACATCATCAGACTTTGCCTTGTAGTTCCATATCTAGAAAGTACTTAAACCATCGATGTCATCACACCAACGTATAACTTTAACGCTAGCTAAACCGTCGGAAGAAAGATGGACAAACGACAGTCCTGGAATAGTCAATACACGGTGACATTAAAATCACAGTTTTTCTAGAACAAACTTTGTTCAGACCATGGTCTACTACCATTCCATAGCATCCAATAAAATTAAAAAAGTCTTTGGTTTTTGAAAAAACACAAAAACGGCAAAGTTTAAAAAGTCGGGTTTATCGTTACTCCCTACAACACAGAAACTGCGGCGCTCGCGTCTCAAAGTAGTTGCGGCGTGGCGCGCGACTCACGCACGGGACAGAGCATTGTTTACAGGAAAATGTACATACCTACCTCGATAAACGAAAGCATTTGTTTTTGTACGTCTTACTAGAAAATACCAATACTTTTTACAATTCAATCTACAATTTGAATTAACCTAATTGTAGCAACGAAGGCGGCCCGATTAATTGTTTAAAAAAAACAGCATACATGATGGGGGGTAATTTACAAAAAAACCTTAAATAATTTCTTAAAAAATGATTTAAAATTGTTTTTGTCTCAGTCCAGATTATAGTCAGGATATTAATATAATTATGTAGGAGGTTCAATACACCTCTGCCGAACCTTCAGGGAATACACAGGCGTGATGTTACCTATGTTATGATATTCATTTGTTTTTACTTCAAACAATATTAAAAAATAAAAATAAAAAAATATATATATACAGGCAGACCTATGAAGCACACTAAGACTAAGCGTATGCTGAGACGCAGGTGTCGGAGGTCCACGCAGCGCAGGGTTGAGCAGATTTTGTAATGCACAAACCATATAAATATAAATAACAGGAGAAGTGGCATGGGGGCGTGTCTGTGTCCGCACGTAATGCTCACAATGCTCATGCCTCAGGCAAATGGCCGTCTCCGCTAACTAGTGCGCTTTCGAACGCGATCGTGATAACATTTAAGAATACCGTGTTGTTCAGTGGTTTCTTGTAAAAATCGAAGCCAAACTAGAAACTTTATAAATCATAGAACCAGTTATTATATAAAATATCAGCACAAGTATTTTACTATATTTGTATTGAAAATCATGAAAAACAACAAATCATAAAATATTTTTTGCCTTTACTACGTTATTTTAGTTTTCATATACCACAGCGACTGTACTATTATTGCAGTAAATACATTGCTTCTTTACCACTACCTAAGTATGTTGCTAAGTGACTGGACAAGCAATGTAAAAATCACACAACGATATTTTCTTTAAGCGGTTGCGACGAGTTAGTGATGTGGTTGTGCAGATCCACTAACGTAGGCTATCGACAACAATGTCAATTGTCGTATGAATTTATATTATTATTATTATAGTTTATTCTTCAATTTATAGATTGAAGTTGTTTGTGATTTATAGACTGATTTAAAGTTAAGTCAAGTTAAAGCCTGATTGGAAGACCGATGTGAAATCTTTTTTTATAGGTACTCATTTAGATTTTCTGATAATGTTGAGATTTTTTGATTTCCCATAAATTTTGTTTTTAGGCACGTTTTGTTTATTTATATCATCTTATTATATGTATATCTTTTTTTATTTTTTATTTTTTCAGAAACTCTAATAACTAATACCTACAATAATAAATGGGAGAATTGATAACTTTCCAATTTAGTCAATCACTAGCGTTTAAGCGTTAATGTTGTGCTGGCTTTTGCATAGCACAACAATAACGATCGATGTTTTCGTGTGAGTGAGTTGTACGGTGCTTGGTAAATGCACGCTGTGTTTGATGGAATAAGGTTTATAATTGATTGTGTAGTACGTTCTGATTTATAAATTGCAAGTGTGAGCGTGACCTCGTTTTTATTGGGTTTACTGATCTGCATGTGTAGTTGTGGCAAGGTAGAGGGGATCTAGTGAAGACATAGGGTTTCAATACATTTTCAACTACCGGGCATTCTTTCTTATATCTATGGCATGAACGTACTGTGTAGTGCCGGCACAGATTTCTGCGTGATGCGTGTAGGTTTTTTACCACTGATTCATAATTTTGTTTCGATCACAGATTGCTTGTACTAGCTAGGACGCGAATGTGTCTATGTAGCTGCGTCGCAGCATGCGCTCGCGGCCTATGTCTGCCTCGTCTGCCTTACCCTTCAAAATCTGTCCTGTGCTGTGCTGCGTCACATGCGAATCAGCATACGCTTAGCCAGACATTTTCTACGTGGAGTTTTGTAAATAATTAAAGGTTTATCCCAAATAATTACGAATTATTAAAAATATTGCTTACCTGTTTCAATTTTTTTCATTTCTTTAGTTGCTTTGCCAGTTGGGCTCAAATTTTTTATTACTTCATCTTTGTTTACAATTCTCATATTACTTTTGTCGACCGTTATTTTAAAAAGTGGCTTTGTTACTAACACTTTTTTTTGTTTAACTTTTTTCTTTCCTAGGTGTCGATCACACGTACATACCATACTTTTCTTTATTTTTTTTATCGTTCCAGTAGTCACAGCTCTACACACGGGACATAGATCTTTAAGAAAGGCATCATCTAATTTGTTTGATTTTTCGACGGGTTTATCAATATTTTTATTCTTTTTATTTTTTTTATCCACTTGTTTTTGTTCTGGTTTAGGCTTATTAGGTTGGCATGGTTGTTTGCAAAAATCACAAACCAATTGTTGGTTTTGTTTGGTGTTTTGATTTGTACCTTGGGTGAGTTTTAATTTGCCATCAACCTTTTCTTTTTTTTTCTTAATTATTAATTTGCCGTCAACCTTTTCTTTTTTTTCTGTTGAATCAGGTGGTTGAATAGGTTGGCATTGTAATTTGCAATAAATACAAACTCCTTCTTGGTTCTCGTTGGTGTTTTGATTTGTGGTTTGGGCAAGTTGTAATTGGCCATTGAGTTTTTTATGTTTTTTCTTTGAATCAGGCTTGCTAGGTTGGCATTGTAGTTTGCAAATATCACAAACCCTTTCTTGGTTTTGTTTGGTGTTTTTATTTGTGGCTTGGGCAACATTTAATTGGCCATCGCGTTTTTTATTTTCCTTCTTTGAATCAGGATTACTAGGTTGGCATTGTTTTTGGCAATAAACACAAAAGCCTTCTTGGTTTTGCTTGGTGTTTTGATTTGTGGCTTGGTCAAGTTTTAATTGACCATTGACTTTTTTTTTTTTTTTCTTTGAATCAGTCATAATATTTTGGTTATGTTGGCATTGTATTTTGCAAATATCACAAACCCCTTGTTGGTTTTGATTTGTGTCTTGGGCATGTTTTGATTGGCTATCGAGGGTATTGAATTTTTTCTTTGAATAAGGCATAATAGTCTCCATTTTCCTTTCAGCTTCATCAAGTTGTTTGCATTTCTTCTTATCTTTTCCAATCATTTCCATGCTTTGTTTTGGTGTTAACTTCTTCTTTTGTCCTTTGAGAAGATTTAGAGTACAATAGCATTTGTCCATAAATTTATTGGGTTCTTTTTTCTTGTCCTTTTTCTCACTTTTGGGCTTTTTGGATGATTTCAATGCACAAAGGCATTTATCTATCACGGTTTTTTTTTCTGATATTGTATCTATAAAATAGAATATTTTAAATAAACGGCGCATGATGTAGTCTTTCCAACTTGTAAAATGGAAGTAAAAATCCGGCCAAACATGTGTTGGACGCACAATGAAGGGTTCCGTAGTTGGGATGAATTTATTCCAAGAAGAAACTTAACATTGTAGTTGAAAAGATGTTCTCCTATACATTCCAACTGCAAATGTAAGTTTATACGTACAATATTGGGAGTTTCACCATGTTATTTTATGACCAAAGACTTCTTATAGGTTTTCCTGTAATCTTTTCGTACAGTAAAATTCTCTGTTTCTTTTACAAAATTTTACGCTCTGTAGTTTCGGAGATAAGGAGGGGCAACAGTAAATTTTCATCAATTTTCTTTAATAAATTTAAAACTGTGTACAGTCAACAGCAAAAGTAGATGATTAAAATCAGAAATTCAATACTAATGAACGGAGTTCGCGTCAGAACTGTGTGGCGTCGAAGTGATTCAAAAGTATGTGATTGTAAATTATACCAAACATTTACTACTAGTACAGCTGCCATATATTCGTGATCAGTTTTGACTCCAAAAGTTATAAACTCAATTCGCATCAGTATTGTAGCCGACTGGGAAAAAGCAATCATTGAGTTATGATTTTGTATCGGATCAGCTACTTTTGAACAATTGACAGAAGTTACAAAAAAAAAAAACAATTAAAATAGTTTTTCAATTATATGATTTTTAATGAACATATGCTTTTTTCGGGGTTCAGTTGCATGAAATTTGGCATAAATATTAAATATGCAAATTTTTATCCAATTCAGCTAATAATTAAAAAATAAGTATGGATGAATTATTTGCCTCATGATTACGTGGCCTCGGTTTCATCATTTAATTTTTGATTTTAACTGTTCACTAGTTTTGGAAAAAAAAAATACTTCTTATTTCTGATGAGAATTGAGTTTATAACTTTTGGAGTCAAAACTGATCACAAATATATGGCAGCTGTACTAGTAGTAAATGTTTGGTATAATTTACAATCACATAATTTTGAATCACTTCGACGCCACACAGTTCTGACGCGAACTCCGTTCATTAGTATTGAATTTCTGATTTTGATCATCTACTTTTGCTGTTGACTGTACCTATGTATTTTAAAATTATAAAAAAAAACATGGGACCCTCACAGTAGGATATTTCATTTGATATGTCACACGATACCTACAGTAGGCAAAACTTTTTTTTAATTTTCTTATTTGTCTCGCAAAAGTGACCCCCATATTAAAAAAATATTAATTTACGTAACACGTACGCATGTGGGTCACATTAATGAATATGTGTACCAAATTTTGACTTTGGCTTCGGAGTAAATTGGCGTGACAGACAGACAGACAAACAAACAGACACATGAGTGATCCTTTATGGGTTCCGTTTTTTCATTCGGACACACGGAACCCCAAAACGATTTTTTTTATCTTGAATAAAAGTAATACCTTTTTGTTTTCCTACATCGCCCTCTCCTCTTTCTTGTACTCGATTCAATTTAATTTGCTTTTGCATTCGATCGTTGTACAAAAATTCTTCACAAATTTCGTTAGTACAAAATGTTACATTTTTTCTATCTGTAGGTCTATGAGATTCTTGCCGTTGCTGTTGTGAATAATCCTTATGTTGAAACGATTTTGCTTTTAATCTGCTCTCTGTCTTCTCTCTTCTAAGGGAAAGACGTGTAGTGGACTTGTATGTTGGTTTATCTGTATCAACATCGAAAAAGAAACATTTATTAACCTTTGCGCTTGTAACCCTTGAAAATGTTATGCAAATAACATTTTCAAAGGTATTTTTAATAATATTAGGAATTTAGTGTTTTTAATGTCTGCTTCGTTGTGTGCGTGTTTGCTTATCTGCGTGTTGGGTCGCACGCTTGCTTATTTATAATTTCGGAAACATGGTTCAATGGCAAAATTTAGAGCGTTTACGCTTAGCGCGAGACGTCAAGTTTTGGTAAATTCTTTGCAAATTTCAATCACACAGAAGCGTGCGTAACTGTGTGCGTATAGTTGGCGCGTTCGCTCTCTTTTTAGTCAGACTAACCCACTTCGATTTAGTTAAGGCAATAATTATTATAGTAAATATTTAATTGGAATTTAAATCTAATTTCAATTTATTGTTATAAGTAATTATGATATACAGGGTGGATTTTTGAGATGGGGCAGTAAGGACAGCCTTAACCTTTCCTTAACCATTGTCGCTAGAAGAAAACGGTCTTAGGAGACTGTCCTTAATTTTTTGAGACATTTTGATCTGCATTCAGAAAAAAATGTACAGTCAGCAAGAAAATGGGCAAATTCAAATTCAAATTCAAATTCAAAAGTCATTTATTCAAAATAGGCTGAGAAATCAGCACTTTTCGAACGTCAAAATTACATAAGACAGTCCCCCAAAAACGCCCACCCTTCACCACTTCCTAGTGCATAAGCTGGGAAGAAGAAGTGGCGCAACAAACTCCCCAGCAGCACAGCTGTCTGTTCAGTTGAAAAAACTTGATTCTATATAATAGTGCATATTATTATGCTAAAATAATTTACATCACCACAAATTGCAATACAACTCATAAAATAAAAACATTTTAAAGAGTAGATTATGTCAACAATAAATGAAAACAAAATTAAAATAAATTGACTTACAGTCAAATAAAATAATCCAACCATTATATGCTCATATATTATCGTGTAGTCTAAAATAGTCTAAAATTATTGTTTGTTCCTTGGGGTACATTGGAGTAGCTTAATTAGTCCCAAGCCTTTTTGTCGTCTAAGTAATCTTTAACTTTATAGAAACCTTTTTGACATAGTTTCTGTTTAATAAATGATTTAAATTTATTGAGGCTCAGTTCTTTGACATGGCGTGGGAGTTTGTTGTAAAAACGTATACTTTGGCACTTAAATGAATTACTAATTTTTTGGAGCCTAGTCCTGGGCACAATAAATAAATCTTTGTTTCTAGTATTTAAGCTATGAATGTCGCTGTGTTTAGAATATAGATTTATATTCTTTTTCACATAAATCAGGTTCTCATAAACATATTGAGACGCGACTGTCATTATGTTTATTTCCTTAAATTTATCAGTTCAGGCAGTTGTCACAAAACCTTTTTTTGATGCCAATTGATCCTGTTTCTTATAAGGATCAGATCAAAAAGTCCTTACTGCCCCATCTCAAAAATCTACCCTGTATAGATAAAAAAAAAGAATTCAATAAATAATTTTACTATAATTAAATGAAACAGTTTATTTATACACTCCTTCTTGTGTCTATTTTACATTAGCCATAACAATTTGATAAATTATTTTTATTTCTGTAAGTACATCTTTTAAATACACTTTTACGAATAACATCTAGTAAGCTGACCCTCTGACGTAGGATTTTGAAAAAATAATTTACAATTTTAAAAAAAATCCCTTAGTGCCCTTTTCTTCATTTTGGATTTTAATTACCTAAGTATTTCCTGTCTTCTCTAACCGCTTGAGTTAAACCGGTTACAACATCAAATTCAGTGATAAAATTGCAATTTGTGGGGAATGGGTAAGAAAATGATAGTATGTTTTTAAATGTGAAAATAATTAAATACATTTCGTACAATTGTTCTTGTCAGTCCATGACAAAGTCAAAGTGAAAAACCAAAAACAAAAAGGAAATAAAACTTGAGGGTGAGGTTGCTTGGGCACGCCACAATTGCGGCGGTAAGGCCCCTCTTTGAGGAGTGGCTAGAGAGGCGCCACGGCGCGGCGTCCTCACCTTCAGCCTGACGCAGGTCCTCACCGAACACGGTTGTTTCGGGAGGTTCCTGTTCAGGATCAAGCGGGAGGAAACGCCCGGGTGTCACCATTGTGTGGATCGCCCGGAGGACACGGTGGAGCATACGGTGGAGGTCTGCCCTGCTTGGGCGGAGCACCGCCGTGTCCTCACGGAGGCGATCGGCGGCGGCGATCTCTCGCGTCCAGCCCTGGTTCAGGCCATGGTCCGGACCGAGAGTGCATGGGAGGCCGTCACCTCCTTGTGCGAAGCAGTTATGCTCGCGAAGGAGGAGGCGGAGCGCGCGAGGGAGATTCAAGCTGCACGCCCTCGCGCCCCTAGTCGCCGCAGGAGACGCCCCGGGCGTCGGGAGTCACAAGCTGACTTCCGGCCACCGTAGGCGCGGGCCTGCGGACGGTGAGCGATGGGCAGCTCGCCGTCCGATAAGGACCAGGCCCGGGTCGACGGCGCGTTGTGTTCCACGCGCGCCTCAAAGGGATGTCAGCAACAACTGACGGGGTCCGGAAGGACCAATGCCTGCTGGGGTCGCGGGTTTGTCTGAAAGGGATATCGCGGCCCCAGCACATAGGCAACGGAAGGAACACGGGTGGGTTTTAGTCAGTAAAAGTCTGACACTCCCTCTCGCTCCGCCCAGAGCGGGAGGAGTCATTAGATGAATTCCCACCCAAAAAAAAAAAAAATAGGGTTATGTTGCTACAAATTCATTATTAATATTCTAGTTCGCTAGTTAGCAACATTTCATATTTTCATACAGTAATATTGCCAAATTATTCAAAACAGCGAAATATTTGACATCTATTTGTGACGTTGCCCACTCTCAGAATAAACGAAAGACAACCACAAGGAAAATTTTAAAATCCGAGTGAACGGTTCAACAATTATTCGGAGTTTACATTTTTTAAAGTATCCTAAGTAACATAAATAATGAAAATGCACAATATTTTGTCTGTCATGGGTTTTCACAAAATATAGTCCTCTAACACCGGATACTTTGTTTTCCGCAACATTTGATGTTGCGAGATGTTCTTTTATTTATCTAAGCATAAGCATTTTGCCAGCAACACTACAGCATTCCACGTAACCAGCCACATTGTTTCCCGCAACACAAACATGTTGCTGAAACAATGTCGCGCAACTTTCTTTCCGGTGTATACGAGGATTAACGACTGATTCCATGACTTACCTTTAACCTTCCTGGTTACATCTCTATTCTGATTGATATCACTTTCAGTAGCGTTTTTCAATTTAGAGGCGCAAAAACATCTTTGCATCAAATTGGATATTCCTGTAACCTTACTTTGAGTTTCACCATACGCTTGTAAGTCAGCAGGTCGGGGATGACTCCGTCTAGCTTTTTTGTAACTTCTGTCGTTTTGTTCTGTTCTGTTCTCTCTGTCTTTTTTTTCATGTTAGGAAAATTAAAGTATGTTTTTAAATGTAAAAATAATTAAATATATTTCGTCTATTTTTTCTTCTCAGTCCATGGCAGAAGTCAAAGTGAAAAACCAAAAATAAAAAGGAAATAAAACTTGAGGTTGAGGTTGCTACAAATTCACTATTAATATTCTAGTTCGCTAGTTAGCCACATTTCATATTTCCATACAGTAATATTGCCAAATTAATCAAAACAGCAAAATATTTGACATCTATTTGCGACGTTGCCCACTTTCAGAATAAACGCTCTTATTAATACGGAAAAGACAAACATAAGGAACATTTTTAAATCTGCTTTTGTTATCTCCGGTGGAGTGAACGTTTCAACAAAAGGGATGGTGACAAAAAAAAAATTTGTCCGTCTTTGATATTATAAAAAAATATTGGATACGTATTTCTTCTTTTTTCACGTTATCTAGAGATTACGGCGATACATTGAGGTAAAATGTGCCATGACGTCACGAATATGTAGATTTTATACATACTAGTGACGTAGCGACCCCCACTCCCTAACTTAAAATGCGTTTTATCTCAGTAATTGTTTATTAATATGATAAAGCAAAAAATACGTTTCGAATTTTTTTTTATTATCTGACGGACTAATTAAAATTTCATTTTTTTTACCCAGGCATCATCCCTATTCGGAGTTTATATTTTTGAAAGTATCATAAGTAACCTATTGAAACTGCACAATATTTTGTCTGTCATGGGTTTTCACAAAATATAGTCCTGTATACACCGGAAACATTGTTGAGCCACAATCACTAAACATTGGTTTCCGCAACATTTGATGTTGCGAGTTGTTCTTTTATTTATCTAAGCATAAGCATGTTGCCAGCAACACTACAGCATTCCACGTAACCAGCCGCATTGTTTCCCGCAACACAAACATGTTGCTGAAACAATGTCGCGCAACTTTCTTTCCGGTGTATACGAGGATTAACGACTGATTCCATGACTTACCTTTAACCTTCCTGGTTACATCTCTATTCTGATTGATATCACTTTCAGTAGCGTTTTTCAATTTAGAGGCGCAAAAACATCTTTGCATCAAATTGGATATTCCTGTAACCTTACTTTGAGTTTCACCATACGCTTGTAAGTCAGCAGGTCGGGGATGACTCCGTCTAGCTTTTTTGTAACTTCTGTCGTTTTGTTCTATTCTGTTCTCTCTGTCTTTTTTGTCATGATATGATATGGGTTTCGTGCGAGAAAAACCACGTGATGGTCGTTCTTTGAAAAAGTCAAAGTTAAGACGTACATCTGATCCTAAACGAAGGGCTCGGTTACGTGGACTTTTGTATGGATCTGTGTCTTTGTAAACTCCCGCTTTAATACTGAAATCTGATCCTAAAGTAATAGGTTTATTCGTACCTTTTTTTTGTGAATCCAGGCTGGTGGTATCAGATAACTTAGCACGTTCAGTTAACTTGGGACGTTCAGATAACTTGGGACGTTCATATAACTTCGAACGTATTAACAACTGCTTAACTTTATTTGAACAGTCGACTGGATCGCATTCATTTGGCGGGCATCCACTAGGTCTACGTTCATTATCATCGATGGCACGGTACTTAGTATGCGACATATTTTTAGATTTAGAGACTTTTACATTTAACGCATACATTGATCGATAAAATGGATTAACCTTCTGTATTTGCCGTAAACATCTCATTTTATCAAAATTTAATTCTATACGAGACCTTACGTGGGGTCGTTTTGAAAAGGAACGATTGTTTGGCAAATGTTTGGCACTTTGATTCCCAATAAGGTTTTCTCTAAAGAGATGATCACCTTCTGGTAACTTAAATTTTAAACGTTCTCCTCCATAAAACTTCTTGTTATGAACTTTACATCCTGATTTTGTAATATCATATCTGTTTTGTTCGACTTGTACAAATTGCGTCGTTATGGGCTGATGCCAATAAAATGTAGGTTTCGATGTGTGTTTTTTTCTAAGACCCAGTGTACAGAAGCACCTCTTAAGTAAAAATCCTACGTTGGATGCCTTGACTTCCTTGCTAATTTCATTTACTTGTGAACGGTCATCTTTTAAAGCAACTCGTTTATGTTTCATACCTTTATCTGGCATTCTACTAACCGTTGATATTTCACTAACTGTGTTATACATTTCTACTCGATTCTTGATTGTGGTATCCCGAATAGAGGGCACGAAACGATATTCTGAAATTTCTTTATTGAAACTAAAGTAAGATCCTTTACGGGCTGCTTGACGTGAACGTGAAAAGGAACGTACAACTTTTATATCACTTTGTTTATCCCTCACTTTCTGGTGTTTTTTTGTTTTATGTCTTAATCTGGATTTAGTACATTTTGCCATTTTATTGTCACTAAAATTGCCTGTAGTTACACGTCTGTCTGTGCTGACGTAGATATCGTATACTCCTTTATTATCGCGCCGCTTACTTTCTTCGTAGCGTTCATAAGAATCATACATTTCTGGCATGTAGAAATTTGTCGCACACTTGTAACTGCTCAAACCGTAAGGGAGTTTACTTAGTCTTGTACGAGAATTTTTATATTCGCATTTCTGAGAATTTGGCAATGGATATGAGGTTTTTATACTACCACTAATTACGTTATTTTTGTTTTCTAGTCCCTTTTTGTTTCTTTTCTTTTGAAACTTTAAAGTACTGAAACATCTTTTGATCGCGGAAAAAACATAACGTCCCTTTCCTTTACGTTTTTCTTCTACGTCTAATGATGGGTGAGCAGGACGTTTGAATTGTTGAGACCCTATTGTGTTTAATTTATCTTTGTTATGGGTATGTTTATTTAATAAGTGTTCAGTGGTTATAAAATTATCTTTGCTCTTGTAGCGCGACATTTTTAAACTCGACTTGGACCCAACTCGTATTTCTCGTTGTTGTGAGCGACTCGGCATAATATTGATTTCATTATAGTTTTGATTTCTTTGTTTTACCTTTTGTGGATTTTGTGGACATTCTTTTGTAAAAGATTGAGTATCCCGAGACTTAGAAGTTACGGTATTCGATGTTTTACTAAATGTTGATCGAGATCCAACATCAACAGAGAGTTTATTTGAATATTTATGCTGTAATGTCTTATGACGCAATTTTAGAAGATTTTCGCTTTTATATGGATCACATTCTTTAGGAATACATAAGCCGGGTTCCCATTCGTAAGGTAAAAGCTTTGATCGTTCAGGATTATAACGAATCTCTGCCCTGTTAGTTGTAACTGATTTCTTTTGCATGTGCATAACATATTCATTTCTATTCTGCCAAGGCGAAAGAGTTTCGACTTTCTTCTTGTTTTTTTTCAGTAACTTTAGTGTACAAAGACATCTTTGCAAAAAAGGTTCGGTATAGGTTTTCTTTGTTTTAACATATTTGTTTGTTTCTGAAGTCTCGTGACGAACACGAGGTTTATAAACCTTTGTTTCTTTTTCTTGCAAATGCCTTCTCTCCCTTTTTATTGACTTGTAGTCAGATGTCAATCCGTTCGCACAATCCTGGTCATTAATATTTATTTTAGAAAATTCAATACTATAATTCAAATTTGAACCTATCTGCAGTGCTTGTGTTTCTGATATATCACCTGAAATTGTACTTTCTACGTTCAATGAATGTCTCGTTTTATGATTTATGTTTCTATTCTCATGTCTTTCTGATTTTTCACTAAGAAATGATGCCATAGTCCTCTTCGATACGGCATGATTAAATTTTTGTTTTTTCATTGGCAGTAGTTTTAGGTTACAAAAGCATCGTTTTAATCTGTTCCCAACTTGGTTGTTTTTAAATGATTGTGATGACCTCGATTGAGATGATATGTTTTTCCGAGAACTGATATATCCAGTTCCATGACCCTTATACTTTCTTCGATGCTTTTTTTGTTTCATTTTCTTTTGGTGTACTGATACCAAATCTTTTTTGTCATCGATTTTCAAGCAAGGATAAGTATCTTTATAAAAATTAATGTCAAAACTGAAACTGGATGTAGTTTTGACAGCTTGTTTATCGGGAGAGGACTTTTCCATTATTTGGGGAGGTGGTTCTTTAGAAACGTATTTTGGTTTTTTTATAACATTTTCCGCACTTTTTGATTGTTTATGTTTAGATTTAGTGCGCGATCTAGAGCTTATTTTCTGAGAAGTTTTCTGAGAAAAGGCGGCACTCCCTACCGATTTACGTCTTAAACGATCCATGCTTGTCATAGCAGATTTACCTCGAGATTTTGATATTAATATTTGGGCACATATTTCTGGATCACATTCATATGGTTTACACATTAAGGGTTCACATTCTCTCGGGAATGGCAAATCGTTTGCCTGGCTGGCAGATTCTTGCATATAAGATTCTTGACTTGCTTTGGATAAAGTTCCAGTGAATTGCGTATTGCTGTGATTATGTTTCCTGCGCTGCTTTATTCTGCCGTGGGTTGGTATTATACGGTTTTCTCTTTTAGCTTTAACGTGTTCTATGGGTTCTTTTAATTCTGCTTCCTCGACATTCTGGTATGATTCATGTTTGGGTTTTTGACGGCCTCTTATGTGTCGTGTAGGTGGTGTAACTACTTCATGACTTTTGATACGTTTAGAACGAGATTTCGAAAACCATGGCATTACTTTGGTTTTAAGAATTGTAGTCATTGATTGAGAGGATTTAGAACTAGGTTCATCTTGGACCTGTGGGTCTCTTACTTTTACTTTTCTCATTCGGGAGCTTATTGAAATATAATATCTGTCTCTTCCTGTCTCAGAATGTCGGGTATGATATTTTCTTTTCTTAGTTTCTCCAACGCCTTTGGCTTTATTCTTTTTGAGACATTCTTCATTATACTCGTATATACATTCATCACAAGTTCCTGGTTCACAGTCCATGTCTTGATTCTCCTCATGAGATCGTTTTTTCTGAAACTTTTCTTTAAAAAATAATAAAGATCTTTTATTTATATTAAAATCTTTTATACTTTTTAAGTCTGTCCCACTGTCTTTTGTAGTGCTGCTTTGTACTTTTTGTCGTTGTTTTCTTGGAAGCTTGGCAATTTTAGTTCCTTGGTCTATTGTCACTTCTTTTCGACCCCGAGGCATTTCTGTCGGCTTCTTTTTTGATCGCATTCTTTTAAAAGCTTTTATTGAGCGTGTTGCCATACTACTCAGCGATAATGTACATGCAGGTTTCGATAGATTTTTTATCCTTTTCGGACGTGCGGCTCCTATTTTTGAACTTATTTCTGTACTTAGTTTGTTCCGTCGCTTTTTACCTCTTTTTTCAGCTTTAACACAATATTTAGCAATTTCTTCACAAGTCACAATATGTCTGTGAGTCCGAGGATGCTTATGCTTATCCTTTTCAATACGTTTTCTAATTTTCCTCAAAGTTTCACAAGAGCTACTACTTAATCTGCTTGTATTTGCAGATCCCATCTGCCTTCTACCGACAAGATTAACCATATTAAATACCGCACTACTTTTGACATTGCTAACATAGTCTCGTCTCTTCCTTTTATATTCTAGACTTATCTGATCACTACTTGCACTTGATAACAATTGATTCCGCACGTCATCGTAGACATCGCGAGTTCTTATCGATTTTTGAAGCAACTTCCTTTCTGGTAACGGTAAATATTTACTGGAATAAAGTTTATCAATTTCGGTCCGTCCTTGTATTATTTGTTGAACTTTGGGTTCCTTAATGCAAGAGCAACTTCCAGGGTGTACGCTGAATGGCTTCATTGTGCAATTATTTACAAATAAAATTATACATATGCTTCACAATGCAATTTTGTAGTGTTCAAACACACCGTATTACAAAAATATACTTCAATACATAACAATAACAAAACAATTTTCTGATGACGTCACGAATTTTGTAATGTACAAAACCTGCAAAATTAAGAACATTGATTAGGACAGTAGGTACGACATAATACTACTATTATTCAGTGACATCATTCAAATAAAAATTTGATCTGTATCAGTGCAACATTGGCCTTTTTCGTGGAGTAAGGGCCTATGTTCAGATTGCACGCAGGCGTTGAGCGCACGCTAAGTTTTCCAATGGCTATTTAGGAATTAAGTCGTGTCAGTAGTAAACGCGCGTTTTCACACGTGCGTTTGCACGTTTATATCTTCTCAACTCTTTCTTTTCTTGAAGGCGTACATACTCTAACGCGCGTTCAATGCTGCACCAGCAGTTGTTGTAAGCGCGCATCAACGCGGCTTTGGCTTTGAGATCATTGGTTTACCGTGCTACCGTTCAGTTAAGCGCGCGCTTTTGATGCAGATGTTACGTATTTTAGGGATGTAGAATTCGAACTGAACCGGGGCCGCACGCGTTCAACGCCTGATAAGCGCGCACCATGTGTATGCTATACAAAAGCTTACCGCGCGTTCAACGCCCGCTGAGCTCTTTAATTATCATCTGAACGTACCCTAGGTATGTTTATTCGCCTTTACGGGAAAACCCCAAACACGTTTTGCATGGTATTATGGGGCTTGTGTCATTTAAAAGAAATTAGGGTGCTTAATTTTATTAAAGAGAAAACCACAAAAACAAAAAAATCTCGGAGTCAATCACAGCAATGATTACTGAACAAAAAAATATATGTTCTAACATATATTTTTTCCGTATTCTCAACTGCAACAGACGAAACGGAAAATCGTCATTAAAGTTACCTAGCGTCCTTAACACCTGCTATCTGATCGTAGGGTAACTTAAGTTGGATCGAATGATATGCAAAATACGCACTCAGACATTAGGCCGGTAAACGAATAGGTGGTACCAATCATTGTAATGAACTAATCTGTGTTCGCAATTCATTTGCAAAACATGTAAACAAACTAGAGTTTTAGGAAAAACAACTGTGATGCCTACACATAAGGTTCACTTTGCACTACAACTTCATATTTTTTATAACTTTTTCAACAGTACTAGTCAGTCTTAAAACAACTCTATTTTCACTTGCCTAAAGTTGATGTTTGTCTAAGTGGAAAACTCGTGTTTGTTTACATGTTTTGCAAATACATTGCGAAGGCAGTATTAAGCACATGCTTAATACTGCCTGTTAGCCTCCCGCGACCGCTAGTAAGAACAGTAACGTAAATCATTATCTAAAGTTTCGTTGTGATTGGGCTGAGTTAGACCTAACGCTGCCGTACAATTCTCACAATCGCATTAGTCAACACGAGCCGCGTACACGTGGCATCGTTTAAAATTATATGGCGTAGAACTAAACGCGGCATTTGCTTTCACGTTTCGTTGCAGGCACATACATGAAGCGTACACGCCGATTTTTTTTTTACAAAATCTGCACCATGTTTTATTGCACAAACCGATAGTGTAGCTGGTACGGATCAAATGATGTGAACAAATATGATGTTTCAAACCAAAGGACGAATATTTTTTATGTTTTTCGAAATTTACAAGGACACTTCCTTGGATTTTTCACAAAATATTAATTTGTAGTACTTATTAATTTGATCTTTGACAGCTCGCTCAGTATAAAAATATCTATAATAGAGCCTGCGTGAATGGCGACTGTAGTGAAGTAGATATGGAAGAAAATGGTGCGCCCGACGCCGAGCCCAAATAAATCGATTTTAATACATATTATTATTTTAGAGTAGCTAAAATAAACGAGCAGTGAATACGTACCCTTATAAAATATACACTCCAAATATTGGAATGTAAACTCCAGGGCAACTTATTTTTTCAAATATCATAATGAATATTTTAAAACCATCTTTGAATTCTTTACAAAATACGTAATCAAGGGAATTCTAAACAAAATCACATTACGACGCGATTTGGAATATAGTAACTAGGAATTTTAAGTAATCTATTTCTTTCCTGTCATCTCATTCTCAAAAATTATTAAATGAAATGGATTCGTGTCAAAGTGACAGTGACTATAATATATTTTTTTCAATGTGTTCTTCTTTAGCCAGTAGCAGCATCATTGCCTAAAATGACACATTGACCGCTGGCAAATGGCGAATTTCAGAGGCTATCAATCAAGGCGACAAAATAAATGGCAATCAAATTCTGTGATAGGATTTTGAAATCGGCAGCGCATCGCCGGCCGGCGAGCAAAGTCGCTGCGTGTGTACCTCAGAGTAATAACTAAAGTGTGTACCTACTCGTATGTAGCGCCATCTACCTATGAAAGAAATAGGCGACGGAACATCGTCATGACATGTGCACGCACAGAGTTTTGCAATGCTTTTTAAATTCGTTGCCAAATAAATAGCCGCAAATTACGCCATATAGCTCGAATTTTACGTCCCAGCACGCCGGCCGATCTTTGGGAATCTTTCTAGTTTTTTTGTTACCCAAAGGATGACGGGACTATGAGGCTGCGTTTCCACCAGAGATGAGCGAGGATGCGCAGCGAGGGATGTGTGTGAAATAACATCGCTTCACTGTCATAGCTTGAGCTAAGCTAGCGTTGTAGACGACACTGAAAAGCTGTTCGCCAGGGAATCATAAATAATAAGCGCTAAAACACACAAAAGCACACACTCAAACGCACACACACCAACACACACACACCCTCTTGTTTGTATATACAGACACCACTCACACACACATTCACGTATTTCCTTGCATGCCTTAAAATAAAAGTAAATTAAATTAAATTATTTTTAATCTAACTATATTCAATTCAATTTTTATTAAACTGAAAATGAGCGTAACTTAATTTGTACGAGTACTATTTGTATCATAGTTATAGTAAATCATGGTTGTAGGAGGAAGGCGCCGGTGTCTGTAACACAGTTCATACTAGCACAGACATCGTCGTTAACTCTATCTTCAATATGCTCAAAATGCTGTACTTTGTATTTTTGGATAGGATAGATGAGTTGTACCAACATTATTGTTAATAAATAAATTATTATTATGTTGTTATTGGTTAGTTTCACACACATCCCTCGCTACGCATCCTCGCTCATCTCTGGTGGAAACGCAGCCTTACCATAACTAAGCTGCGCTGTCTTGTCGTCAGTCTGTCTGTCTGTCCATCGATCTGTCTGTCTGTCAAAAGGCTGTACATATCTCAAGAAAACCGCAATAGGTATCCAGTTGAAATTTTCACAGAATGTAATTATGGAATGGTACAAACCCATGATTGGCAGTCGCGGAAATGGCTGGTTTTTTCTATTTGTATTTCTTATTTATTAGTTACGTACACATTAGCATAACTTGTTGTAATACAATCATTTAGGAGCCTAGATCTTGTTTAACCAGTGTGAATGGTGAGTTCGTCATCGTACAGACGGTTCCCTTTCCGTCTCTTTTTTTTTACGCGTTAAGCTTTGGTTTCCATGGAAAGTGGTTTTCTCATATCGGTTTAAAGACATTTTTTTCTCAAAAAAAAAGAACATTACAGTTCACTTAACATATTGAGAAAAGTAAGATGAAAAATAAAAGTAAGTGCGATTCTCTGTATTCACACTATGAGAATTAAGAGATAAAGGTGACAATCAGTATTGTTAGTGTTGTTTTCTAACGTGTTCTGCTAGGGTTTTTTTAAATGTATGTAATACATGGTGTCACTATTGGTTACACCATCAGGTAGTTGATTATACAGTTTTGCTCCCTCGTACAGTATATTTTTTCTTCCATAGTTAGTCCTGGGTGGCCTTAATTCTAGTTTGTCTCGTCGTCTAGCGTTGTATGTGTAAGTTTTCTTTTGAAAGTTTAATTGTGAATGCGTACCTTGTGTTATGATTTTATGTATTAGAGTGCATGTGGTTTCGGTCGGTCCGGGTACGTTAACAGTACGAGAGCGGTTAAGTATGTATAATTGGCTAATTTTAAGTATTTTTGTATCATTGTAAATTTTGGTGGTTGGTTATTATAACGGCTGCCATGAAAATCTGTCATTTTACCTTGCAATTAATTGACGCATTTGTAGACTTATTTAACAAAATTATACTACACTATTAGTCTCGCGGGGTCCGTTGGACCCCAAGCACCGGGCCTCCGTGCAGCACGTGTTGTCAACGTTGCGGCCAGCGGAACGCTGAGAATGGAACAGCGCTACACTAGCTTCTGACGTTTCATAAATACCCTTGTCTATGGGAAATAAAATATTTTGAATTTTAATTTTGATAGAGGGGCGCGTGACTTAGGAAGCTACTGGAACGAATAATCGCGTACGTATTATTATTGGCTAAAATATGATACAAATAAAGTCTCGTGGGGTCCAATGTACCCCACGCGACTAATTAAAGGTAACTAAGGCTGACTAATACCACTAACTTTTTTATATCCCGTTTTAAATAACTTTAGTAGTGAAAATAACCATGTCAGTTTATAATCCTATAATTAATATACCTATCCAATTTAAAAATAAAACCTGACTGCGGCTCTAGGTTACTAATAAAAATCATAAAATTAGCTCAGGGAAGTAGTACTTAGTCTAAGAAAGTTTAAGATGGTTCTAATTAGTTTGGTTAAGGAGTTCCTATGGCCACCTTTCAGCTCCATCATCAGACCCTGAACACTACCATTCATTCTTATATCGGGCCCAAACTAATCTTATCTCCGTAGGTGATAAGGGGTAGGAATCGCCCGTAACTTTAGCTGAATTTCGTGTTTAAGGAGTAGGCCTGCAGGAACAAATCATGAACGATAGGATGTAGTTTTAGCGTTCGAAAATATTTTATGCTACCAACGCTCTTCTATGATGACACAGAATAAGTATTAGAAATCTTAGGATCACTAACAAGCACGAACAAAAAAATAAGTATATTATATATGCATAAGGTAAAATAAGCACTATGCACTTTTAAAGAAGTCAGCGTTCAGCCGAGCGCGTGCAGAATAGGTATTGATGGTAGATGGGTCAAATGAGAACTCTTTACAAAGAATATTAATGATGACCTATTTTTTTTCATTGATGTAAATCACGATGCTTTATTCCTATAAAAAAAAAAAACATGACATCGTTCAATATTTGGCGACACTAACGTAGATCAGTTTTATCTCTTGGGCCATTACAACTTACCTAATATTGACTGGATTCCCTATAATAGTAATGGATTAGTATCAGGGCTAGTTTGTAGTGGCAATTCCTCGATTTGTGGTCATCTTAGTGTATTTATGTCTTTCCTTAATGCTCATCAGTACAACACTGTCAAAAATTCGAGTGGGAAATTATTAGACCTGTCACAACGAATGCTCAGTTTATCCCCCCACCGACTATTTGCTACAACTTGACAATCATCACCCGCCATTCTGTTTATTAATCCCCCCATACAAACATGATTAGAAAGTCCGTGAAAAAGTTCAACTATTATAAAGCTAAATATGAGAAGATGAATGAGGAATTAATCGGAATGAGCAGATTGGGTTGGAAAACTCCGTAGATGTAGCAGTAAATAAATTTTATAATATAGTTTTTAGAATAATTAAATCTTACGTTCCACACGTCAATTCTAAATCTTCGAAATTTCCGATTTGCTTTTCACCATCGCTAATACATATTTACAAGAACAAAGCAAAGGCCTGGGTTAAATAGAATGTGTATCACAATATCTCTGATTATGTACAGTTTTCACTATATTGAATGCAATACATGCTACACAAAATACAGGAATCTGTTGAAGACGGCATTCACATAATGTTAAATACCTCTGGACTTACATTGCTAATCGGAAGTCTTCTTCAGGCATTCCTTCTGATATGAAATACAAAGACCTGAGTACCAATGACAAAATTAAATTTGTAACTTCTTTTCTGATTTCTTTAATTCAGTTTATGAACAATCTTTCATGGGAGGTGCTTCATCGAGTGGGGATTCTGAGCGCCATTCCCTTATAATTTTTATTTCTCTTAGTATTTAGGTCGTATCTTACATACGAGCTAAATACGAATGAAATATTTAGGGCGCTCAATTCCTTAGACTCATCTAAGGGTCCAGGATCTGACGGTTTTCCAGTCACGTTTCTCAAAGCTACCGCTAAAAATATTTGCACTCCTTTACATATTTTGTTTAATAAATTACTGGCACAGGGAATTTTCCCCAAGGTATGGAAGAGTGCGAACATAATACCAATATATAAATCGGGCTCGAAGCAGGATGTTGAGAACTATCGTCCTATATCCATTATGTCAGCCCTGCCGAAGTTTTTTGAGATATTAGTCCACTATAAAGCATATCCTATTCTTCATCCCAGTATAATTCAACAACAACATGGATTCGTACAGAAAAGATCAACTATTAATATTATTAGCGTTTATGGATTATTTATTTAACAATATGGATTCTCGTGTTCAAGTGGATGCCATTTACACTGACTTTCGAAAGGCATTCGACAAGGTTGATCATGAGTTTCTACTGAATAAATTTTTATTTAACAGTATACGTGGTGATTTGCTCCGATGGTTCTCTTCATATGTCACGAACAGAAAAGGTCGTTTTAGATCTGCTACAACTATCACACCTATCTAAGTCAAAACCTCATGATTTCCTCGACTCGACTCAACCTCACTTAGGTAGTTTGATATTCATAGCTGCAATTTTCTCATTTTAACATGAATTTCCTCAGTCGAGGTGAGTTTGAGTTGAGAAACAAACTGTCAAATATAAGGTACGTCGCGATCTACCTTGAGGAAATTTGTAACAAAAAAAAAGCGTATTTCATCCGATTTTCATTATGTCTTTTGTAGAGTTTAATGAATATTTGTACGATAATCCATACAATTACGTATCGCGACGCTACTTACGAGATGCAGAAAATCCAATTGAGTTTTATGATGAAAATGAATTTAAAATGAGATTTCGCTTTACTAAAGATATTGTGGTGAGCTTTTTGTTACCACTATTGTTTCGAGATATTGGTGGTTGTAACAGACGTGGATTGCCAATTCCACCAATAATCCAAGTATTAGCCGCTTTACGATTTTATGCAACAGGAAACTTTCAAAATGAACTGATATTTTATGAAACGCTATTATAGAAGTATTTTTATGTTCCCAAGCCATCCAATTCTCAAGTATCACCTTATTTTTTGCCCAGGACATGGTTTTTGGTTCAAGCATTGATGTAAATCAAGGATATGCCCTCACCATACTTACGTCGCGCCATGGTATAATAAAACAAGGTATGGCATTCCGGGAGCAACACATGCCTACGTCACTATTCAGTTGCCACTTTAAAACTCGAATTTAAGGAAAGATTTTCAGTCAGCATACTGTTAAAAAATATATACAAAGCATTGAAATTCTCGTTTCGTTTGTCTTATCAAACGAAACAAACATATACCAACGTATTTTTTTACTAAAACCTCATTATTTTATCAGATTCGCATGAGTAATAAAGGAGGTTGGCGAGTTTTTATTACACACTACTGATAACACAGAAACGGGCTGTCTAATTGGCATTCTGACATTTTGTCATGTATCGCTATTCTTGTCGAACGCGTATGTTGGTCTCGCTCAGTCCCATTGTACACAGTGATTCTCAAACATTTATTTGTGGACGTCTAACAAGTTGGTTTGTTACATTTTTTTCTTTGATTATTTATCTTAGATAGATTATTTTCTATTTTGTGAATGGGAAAACGTTGTAGGCCTAGTGGACTGTACATTTGTTGACCATTATCAATTTTTTTGAGTACCTTGGTACTTGTTGAAACTTGAAAGGCCTACACTGTCCTCCCATACCTAATAACACTTTTATTTTAAAATATTGTAAAAGCCGATTATTTTAAAAACAGTAACCGTGGACCTTGTTGACGGCTCTTGTCCATAGGAAACGACCAATTGGAACCGTGCACCCAGCTTCGGAGGCCCTTTACTGGCCTTCACTAGTGAAGGGCCATTCAGAGCGCCGAACGCGGTCAATGTGTAAAGTCGAGATGGTTAAAAGAAACTCACACTAGGGCCTCGGGTGTTTCATGTGCCCAGTTAAGTTTATGTGAAGTAAAATATATTTTGTTTTTTGATTTTGAATAAAACTTCGTAAGTAGACGAGTTTAACAATGTGTTTGAGTATTATTTTAGTAATCCCTAGAATCCACTTAGTATTAAGAATGAATATACAATTATATTATGAATGCTAAAGTAGATTTACCTAATTTGTTTTTTTTTGTATAAGGAAACCTACAACGCGGGTAGAGCTACAGGCAAAAGCTAGAAGTAATTTAATAATTATGTCAATGTTTTATAAAATTTCCCCATACTAAAAAGTTTGAGAACCATCGATAGCGGTGATGACGTAGTCTTGTGTTGCCCACGTGACCACTGTTTCGGAGTGCCATACCTTGTTTTATTATACCATGCGTCGCGCGAAAAGTGTCACTCCTAAATTTGAGTGAATTCACTCATTTGAACATCATTTCTTCATTCGTCATAGTTCGCGACACATCGGAGTAACTTTCTCGTTTTTAATACACAGAGCTGTACAAAGATGCCTTGTTGTGCCTTGTGTTTCAGGAAATGTACCAACAACTCCAAAAATACAAACAAAGCTAAAGGTATTACTTTTCATGCTTAAGTAATGTTTTTTTCAAAATTATTACGATTTCAAAAATAAATATTATGACGGATGATGAGTGATGACATAAATAACAAAAATTTCGCTCCCATGACAACGAACGATAGGGTAGTGTAGCGTTGACAAAAAAAGTTTAAAAGAATTTAGGAAGTACGGAGGTTACATTATAATTTTAAAATATTTTTATAGCCGGATTTTTTTTTATGTATTATTTTTAGATTAACATTTCTTTGCAACTATGTTTTCGAATACAAAATTATAGGTACATAAACAACTTAATAAAACGCGACGTGCTTCGAAAGCACATAAAGCGTGGGGTCTTTTGCCTGATCTCTCTCCGCTCGTGGTGGGTTGCCATATTGTTGTTCGTGCAGAATATTCGCTGATCACATTTTTTTTTTTTCTATAACCTCTAGCGCTTGCTCATTAAAGCCAGGTTCACCCGAACTGTTATCGTACCATTTTCCTACGTCGCGAAGGTGTGGCAAAGATCCATTAAATACTTTTCTTGATTTTTTTAATCAGGGTATGTAGGTAGGTATGAAGGTACGGTAGGTGGGTAGGTAGTAGGTAGGTAGGTAGGTTAGGTAGGTAGGTATGTAGGTAGGTAGGTATGTATGTAGGTACGGTAGGTAGGTAGGTAGGTAGTAGGTAGGTAGGTAGGTAGGTAGGTAGGTAGGTAGGTAGGTAGGTATGTAGTAGGTACTTAGATAGATAGGTAGGTAGGTAGTAGGTACTTAGATAGGTAGGTAGGTAAGTAGTAGGTACTTAGATAGGTAGGTAGGTAGGTAGGTAGTAGGTAAAGTAAAGTAAAGTAAATATTTATTTGCATAGATTGCAGGTACAGTAAATAAGATGTGACAGTTTGGTGGTTGATCCTTGTGCAATCTACCTTATAATAGGCATGCAACATTATTATAAAATTAGTGAATTAATAATTAAAGTGCAGTGATGACATACTTGTAGTTACATTATTTTTGAGATATCACAGTTCAACAATAGTCGGCATGGTACATTCATATAATAAAAAATAAATAATCTAGATAACAATAGGCATAAAATTAAATAAATTGAAACAATGTCATAGTAGGTGTGTCAAATTAGATTACAAATTAAATTATTCAGTACTTAAGTCAGTGTCATTTAGAAAGTCATTCACAGAATAATAGCATTTTACAATTAATAATGCTGTCAGTTTCTTTTTAAAATTTTGTATTGTGTCATTTTTGATTACGTTAGGTATTTTATTATATATTATTGGGCCCATACTAATAACACTTTTTTTTTGTAAAGCAGTATTACAACTCTCAACATTTAGTAGATATTTATACTGACTTCTTATAGGTCTCTTTCTATCTTTTGACACTGCAGTGAAAAGGTTAAAGTTACTTTTAACGAAAATTCCGATTTCTAAAATGTACATAGCCGGAAAAGTTAATAGTTTGAGGGACTTAAACACAGGGACGCAACTATCTGTCGCTTTCTTATTAAGTATTGCCCTTATGCAACGTTTTTGGGCCTTGAACACCTGTTCTCGTAGAGTACAATTTCCCCAAAAGATTATTCCGTATCTTAAAATGGATGCGACTAGACCATGGTATGCAACTACTGTTGTGGAGATGTTGACCTTTTTCGCTAGATTGTATAAGACATACGCGGATACGCTCAATTTTTTACAAACCTCTTCTGCTTGAGGTTTCCAAGTCAACTGACTGTCTATCAGTATACCCAAAAATTTTGCAACTTGTACTTGGTTTATATTACAGTTATTAAATTCTATTTTTACATTTGGTACTGTTGTGCGTTGATAAAAATGCATTACGTTTGTTTTTTGCAGGTTAATTACTAAATTATTTTCGTCAAGCCAATTTACAATGTCTTTAAGAGTATCATTTATGTCATGTTCGTATTTAATTATGTCTTTACATTTAATTAGTGCGGTGCTGTCGTCAGCGAATAAGACCATAGGGTGCTCAATGTGGTGTGGTAAGTCATTTATGTATAGCAAGAATAGAAGTGAGCTAAGAACTCCACCCTGAGGTACGCCATGTCTGATTACTCTTGCTTCGGATATGTATTTCTTCTCACGCTTAGTGTTTGTACAAATTTTAGATATTTCTGTGTATTGTATACGGTCACTTAAATATGATTTAATAAGATTAAGTACGTTCCCTCTTATCCCATACATGTTAAGCTTATCAATCAGGGTTACGTGATTGACACAATCTAAAGCTTTTGTCATATCCGTCAGGATTGCGCAAATTGGCAATTTTTTATCAACATTTCCTATTATTATACTAAGCAAGTCGTAAATAGCAATATTTATACCTTTGTTCTTCCTAAATCCTTTTTGTTCATCACATAATATATTATATTTACATAAAAACTTATTAATTGATTCATATATAATCTTTTCGATGATTTTCGAAAATATAGGGAGTAGGGCAATCGGTCTATAATTAAATAAACTTTCTTTATCGTGTTTTTTGAAAAGCGGTTTGACGATAACCGTTTTTAGACCATTCGGGAATACTCCAGAGCTAATGCACAAATTTATAATATGACTTAAGTGTGAGGCAATATGATACGATACGAGTTTTACTACTTTTGTAGCTATATTATCATACCCAACGCTGTTTGTATTTTTTAATGACTGGATCACTCTTATTACGTCTTGAGGTATCACTGGAGACATAAACATTGAATGTCTGTTGCTAATTAAACCAGTAGTTACATGTGTTGAAGACGTATTGGATTGTACCTGGTCTATGAAGAAATTGTTGAACGCATTTACAATATCTTTCGGGTTACTAATGACGGTGTCTTGGATTTTGATTTTGCATATTGGCTCGACATTGCGTGAATTTTTATTTATTATACTCCACGATGCCTTTGATTTGTTACTGGAAGTGTTTATAAAATAATTGTTTTGCGCTCTTTGGGTTAATTTTATTATTTTCCTGAATTTTAAGGAGTAATTTTTGAATTTATTTTTATTTTCAGCCGACGAGTCACGTCTGTATTTCCATAACAGATGTCTCTGTCTTTTACTGCATACTCGTATACCACGGGATACCCATTTAATACTTCGATTTGGTTTGATAGTGATTAACCTGTATGGAAAACAAAGATCATACAGTAGACGAAAGTGTTCCAGAAAGTAGTCATATGCTTCGTTTGCATTTTCGGTAAGGTATATATCCGAGAAAGAAAGACATTGGAGATAATTTTTGAACTTCACTAAATTTTCGGTTGAAAGATCACGTTTCTTAATGCGCCAGGAATTAATTCTACACGTTCTATTTACCTTTACTTCTAGTAACTGTGCAGTGTGATCGGACAAAGCAAAGTCCATTATTTCACATTTACATTTTAGTTGCGAACTGCAAGCAAAATTATCGAGGCAACTGTTACTGGATAATCTAGTCGGTTTTCGTAGTTCTAAATTAAGATTGTACCCCCATAGAAAGTATTCAAAGTCTTTGGTAACGTTGTTCCTTTTCAGGATATCTATGTTGAAGTCCCCACATACAATAACCTTCTTATTAGATTTAGTACATATCATTTTCAAGACAATGTCCAAGTTTTCATAAAACACAGTTAGGTTATTTAGTTTTGGTGGTCTATAGATACAGATCAGGATCAATCCTTGTTTGATAAGTTCTATTCCGCAACACTCGAATACGTTTGTTTTTGATTGGCGTGAGATGTCCGATAATTCTTTATATTCAAGATTTTGTTTGATTAGGATGCAAGCTCCTCCACGTTTCTTTGATTGTCTTGCATAGCATGCAGCCAGTTTATAGTTCGGAATGTTTAATAGTTTTTCATGACCAAGCACAATGAAGTGTTCTGTAATGCAGACCACATCTATGTCTTTTTGATTCCTGGACATTTCTTGCAAGTGGACAGTAAGTAAGTCAGCCTTATTCAAAAGACCAGCAATATTTTGATGCAGAATATTTATGCTATTATAGACGAAAAAAGTCGAGAGTTGCTTGTGGTCACATTTGCTTCATTAGTATTGTCAGGCGGTGTCTCGGAACTTATAATGTTTGTGTCGGCCCATTCATAAGCAAGATCACTTAAGAATGTTTTTAAGTTTTGGAAGATGTTGAGCATTCCTTTGTTATTTAATCGGCTAGTGTACCAGGAGAACATATCCTCTTTATATGATAGGTTTAAATTGGAGTCAAACAGCCAGGCATAGTAATGGCTTTGATTATCCATGTAAAGCATATTGTTGAAAGTTTCAATCCTAAAATTGTACATCGTAGAATAGTCGCTGCATTTATATGTGGGTAGGCATAAGATAATATTTGTGCCGTTTATTTTTTTCAAAACCTCCCTTATGTGAACAACCAAATCACAGTAGTTGTTTGTTTTAAGAAAATCTTCCTCTCCTATAAATATAATACAGCAATCTTTTTGGGTGTAATTTGACAATTTGGAGTGTAAGTTGTCAATCAGTTTCTCAATGCCACAATTAGGTATAAGGTAGTGGCATATTTGATAGTTATCAATCGTATTTTCTGCTGTTGATAATATTTCATTAGTTTTGTTGCTGCTTATGATACACAGTTTGTTCTTTATATAAAGAGATTGAGAGGGTGGTAGTACGTCAGATAAGCAGTTCTTCTGCATTGTAGGAGATGAACAAGAGTCTTGTCTTGGTTTTTGGCCCAAATCCATGATGCTGCTTTTGCGTGGTGTTTTATTTTTATTTTTCTTAATTTTTTTGTTAGGGGTCTCACTGGTTACTATTTTAAAAGCTTTTTTTGCTATTTCATGTTTAGAATTCATGTCCACTATAGATTTTTTTAACTCCGTATTCTCTAGTGAAAGGTTGTTAATTTCCTGATGAGCTGAGGACAACTCTAATTTGAGCTTCGCTATTTCATCTTTGAGATCCGTTATCTCTTTATCGTTTTCGTCATCGGATAGGTTTGGTAAACTGTTACAGGAGCCATCTACCGTCAAATTGTTGCAACTATTATTGCTATCATTGATTGACGATGATCGAATACGAGGCATGTTTTGAGATTTTGTCTTCCTATTTCTAAATGTGATATTCTCTAAGAAATCCATCATTATAAACTCATCGAAAACATTTAGAAAAAGTACACTGTTTAGCTTGGGTTTGAACCCACGCCACGGTCGCGAAGTGTAATTTGATGCTCCAAAAAACCAAAGTTCTTTTGCACGGCGCCAAACGTTCAATAAATTATTGAGTGAAATAGGTTACTATTTACTAATAATTACTTATTGAAATTTTAACAAGACGGTTATTTTTCTTGGTTTCAAAAAATTGCACGTCATGGATTTTGTGCAGTTTTTGGACGAGATTTTGAAAAACTCTTGGTTGCACTTCACAATATCACTAAGAGTACCAGCTTATTTCGTAAAAACAGCACTTTTATCCGGTTACATTGTTTTTAATTACTGTTTACACATCACAACTTAAACACACTATAACAAAGTCCACTGTGTGAGTTCGGTTGAGATAACAATTTTACATAATATTTATACTGTTTCTTTCATTTTAACATAACACTTAACACGAAATTATTACTTTAAATATTTTTAAGAATAGAATTATACGGAGCGCGTTGTTTACTTTACGCATCATAGATGGCGTCTATCAACGACCAATATATCAATAGGTACTTAGATAGGTAGGTAGGTAGGTGCGTAGATACGAGTAAGTACTTAGTGCTACCCATGCGAAGCCGGGGCGGGCAGCTAGTCGGTAGATAAAGGAAGATTATGTAGTCGCTAGTTTTTTTTATAGCAATTTTTTTTTTTTTGCTAACTTTAAATAACTAAGTTGATTAGCAAGCTGTTTTCGAACGCAAACTTGAAGTAGCATTAAATAAAATTCCCCTCATTTTTTAAAGAAGATGGATAACGCTCCCTTACAAGTTTGGCCCAGCATGGACATAAATAAAACAATATATATCATGAAGAAATATTTGTATTTAATAGTCCTGTTTATATTTTATTACTCTAGAACTCGGTGGTGACGAGGTATCAGACCTTTTAGTGGAACATTCTGGTATGTACATTATCGTGAAGGCCCAGTGGCGTTCGTGTAGGCGCGGGCTTGCGGACGGTGAGCAATGGGTAGCTCGCCGTCCGATTAGGACCAGGCCCGGGTCGACGTCGCGTTGTGTTCCACGCGCGCCTCAAAGAGTTGTCAGCACCAACTGACGGGGTCCATAAGGGCCAATGCCTGCCAGGGTTGCGAGTTTGTCCGAAAGGAATATCGCGGCCCCGGCACTCAGGCAACGGAAGGAACACGGGTGGGTTTTTGTCATTAAAAGTCTGACACGCCCTCCCGCTCCGCCCAGAGCGGGAGAAGTTATTTGATAATTTTCCACCCTCAAAAAAAAAAAGGCGCTACAGTGTTGATTATGCATTTTGCAACCTCTACGGAATTTCCCCATAGATCAGCAGTTTTTTTAACATTGAGTGTATTGAAATGATGATGATGACTATTATCTTAAAGAAAACGCGTTTGTTTGTTAGAATGATGGCAGCGTCGCAAGCTCTTTGTGCAACCCCCTCCTGAAATCACAAAGTTTATTGAGAATTAAACCATTACATTTGCTAAAGTGTTCCGAGTGTACATTTTATTTTGAATTTTTTGTAAGATTTCCCCAGCATCATCCCGGTCTCTAATAAGAGGGTGAAACACATTTGTCAAGGCAGCAGCAACAGAATAATCCTTTATTATATTTTTGGATGTTGAGCTGTTATACTCATGTCTAAATATTTTAAAATCTCTTTTAAATCTTCCATTTATCACCTCCACCACCCAACGACATATTGTTACTGCCCTCGACTGATTAGCCACAAAATGTACTTAACTGCGTTTCCCCTGCTTTAAGCAGTCGTGGTTCATAATAAATTCAATCATTTTTCATACTAACTTGTTGAGGATTAATGCATTCAGATACAACATCATGAATGTATCTATTGCGTTCAGGATTGTGTGTCAGTGTATGAAAACGAACACGCAGCAGGGATCTTCCACAGTTTACACACACATGATGTTGGCCAACACTAGGGCTTAGTGTTCTACTTGTATCAGACTGTGATAATGTGTGCCAAGCCAGTAACCGGCAAGAATGGCACATATGATCAGATGTAGTGACCTAAAATAAAACACCTACTCGTACATAAGTATTAACAAATAGGCACCCTAATAAGAAGTGTTGAAGACGTTACTGAAAATGTTAAAACTCACCAATCGCGGAGTAACCCACTGTCTTATAACAGATTGGATTTCATACGAATCCAACGAATAGCTCCTTATGCAAAGCGTTGCTATACCACAGTTAATGCAGCGCCGGTTCTTCATTAGAAATAGGGCAAAATCAGTCGTCCAAAGTGCGAAGAAGCAAAGTAAATCGAAATGAGTCGATGCAAAGTCCGCGATGCAAAGCAGGTCGGTCGGGAGAGCCGTAACAACAGGTAACACCACAAGAAACCACAATTAAACATTCATGCGAGCCACAAGACACACGATTGACTTCAATTGTCATGTCATTAGTGAAAGCTCATTACTCTGAGAGTGAAAGACATGATGTCTTGACTTTTTAATGACAATCGACATAAAATGGTGGTAATCAAAATAAAACAAAAAATTAATTAATACTCTTTTAAATTGATATTTTGAAGGTGCGGAAGCCTCAGAGTAATAACTAACATAGAGGGAGCGTGAAATTTCAGTATAGTTATACTGTTTATACTTATGACAAATACAGTGTGAAAAAAAAGGACAGATATATAGTTCTAAGGTTTGTAATACTGCAGCGGCCACGACTTTATAGCAGGTGCGACCGGCGAGCTCGGTTTGACAAGTCACCGTAGCTACTTCAGGTCGTGGTAATGAGGGTTGCGAGTTGCCTGCCAAAGGTTGCGAGTTTTTCCGGAAGGGATATCGCGGCCCCGGCACACAGGCAACGGAAGGAACATGGGTAGGTTTTAGTCAGTAAAAGTCTGACACACCCTCCCAGTCCGCCCAGAGCGGAAGAAGTTATTTGATAATTTCCCACTATCAATAAAAAAAAAAAGGTCGTGGTAATGAAATCGCGCGTGCGTCGCTTGACGCAAATCATGTCGCAAGTCGCATCCTACGAGGTCATGAATGTGACAAAAGTTTAATAAAATAAGATATTGTTTCCAGCTTTTTATTAAAAATAAAAAATTCAACTATAAATTTTTTTCTTCATCCTTGACACAAACCGCAACACACAAAACCTCTGCAAAGCTCCATACACAGTATGCATGGACTCCATACTACAACGGCTAATAGGAATAGTAGAACATCCGTAAATTGTTTCCAGACTGTCAGCAAACTCATAAAGTGAGGGTAAAACCACGGACACATGTAATAAACTCGTAAACAAGGCCTCCTTCGCATAGATGCCATGTAAAGACTACATTGGAAATCAAGTGGTTCCCTCTTATGTTTAGTTTTAGGAAACTTCTTCATTCGTTTCTTAGGATCTTTATCAGCCATGTGAACTAAATAGTTCGTTAAAGGATAAGATTCTAATTTATCAATACCCTGCTTTCCTGTTTTCATCTTCAAAACTCTTTGTGCAATTCTAGACAATGTTGCATATAAACCCAATCCTTCGACCCTTTCCTGTAAACCTGCTGCTGCAGTAGTAGGATCTCTTACCATGTCTCGTACATCATTGACAGCGTCTTTTGGACGTCTAGCAGCTCTACATATAGTTCTCGCAATGTCGCAAAATGCCTTAGAGCCAAAAGTGCCTAAATCTATCAATGATTCTGCTACGAGAGTCATATCTCCCAGGTCTTTAGATTTCTTGATTAACTTCATAGCACGCTTATCTTCTTTCTTTCTCCTTTTTTTTTCCTTTTTAAAATCTTTCTTTTGCTGTTTAGCACGTTTCTTTCTCGCTTTCCGATACAATTTCTCTTTTTTCTTTGCACGTTTTGCCTTTTCTTTGTCACGTAGCGCCTCTCGCGCCCCCTCTAAGAGTAATTCGGGCATTTTTGAAGACTCTTCTGCGCATACATTACTGCCACAAATACATTTTTTTACTTTTACAGCTGCCCGTGTCCTTTGGTCCCGATCTATTGTTTCCCAATCTTTTTTACATATAACACTTCCACATACACAAGGCCTTAACTTACGGGGCTTCGTTGAAAATTGTGCTCCAGGTGGTTTTTTACCTTTCTTCAAGGCGCGACAAATACAACACTTACAATTGCTGCCATGAGACTTTGCTGCTCCTCTGCGCACTTTTTTAACCGACTTCTTAGTTTGTGAGGTTGATGTTGATCCCGGTGCTTTTATTTTTTTACCAGCTTGTTTCGGTCCTTTGGTTATTTTTCCAGCTTGTTCCGGTGCCTTGGTATTTTTTTTACCTTTAATCTTTTTGTCTGTTTTTATATAATTTATTTCTTGTATAACTTGGCGCGAGTTAACAATACTTGCGTTCCCTCCATCTATTATCATTTCCATAACTGGTGGGTCCACGTTTCCTTTTTCAATAGCTGAAATGAAAATATGAATTCACCATTCAATATTTAAATCCATGTTAAAGAGAAAATCTAACGGGAACATGTATGTAAACGGTTTTCCAATTGATTTTTTTTAAATATTATCCTATCAATTCGAGAAAAACAAACAAAGAAAATTGCAACCCCCACTCCACACGTTGACCTGACGTTCGCGTCAAACCTAATATTGTTAAGTTACGTTACGTAAACGTCGAGTTTAGACCACATCGGTGTTATTACAAAACGAAGGTTATTTTCAGTCAACGGTATAGCCAGTTTTTATGATTTCGTATTTTGAACATTATTCTGACAACTAATGAGAGAAAAGAGGTAGATAGGTTACTTACCGAACATTCGATCTTCAAAAACGGCACAATGCCATACTATTTAATGACTCGTGGAAGTAGGACGGCATGTCGTAATTATTTGGAGCGAAAAAGACAAGACGATACGCAGCTAGGCTAATTAGCCAAGTTTTGACGTACGACTTGCAGAGCGTGTACCTAATCGTAACCTATCTACGACTTTTTATAGTAGAGAATCCGCAGAGAAATGACCTTCACCCATCTGTTTACTGGATGAAAAGTATTTTAAATCAAAATTATGTTATAAGTGCGGAAATCATCTTACGCACGTGTATCATACAACGTTTTACTATGCATTGTGCGAGGAAATTAAAAAAAAACGAGCGAGCCTTACGATAGTCGCATATGATGTACACATCATAGGCGACTACCTACCATCTACATATTACGACGTATAAATGATAAAAACAACATTCATGACTTCGACATCGACATCGACATCGACATCGACATCGACTTCGACTTCGACTTCGTCGTCATTGCCGTCGTTATCGTCATCGTTATCATCATCATCTGATTTGTAAAACTTTTCTCAAATAATAAAAACTCTTTGCAACGGGCTGACGACGGCCACAAAAATTCAAAAAAAACAGAAAAGTAAAAAGCACTAGTGAAAAAAAGTGACACTTTCCGCACTAATTTACTGCTTGGAAAAGGCTCTTTTCGAGCAAATGCATTGTAATAGCTATTTATGCTACAAGTGCGGAAAGTAGGTGATTTCCGCCGAGTGGCATTTTTATTTACAATCGAGTGTATATATAAGTCGACACTTGTCGGAAATGATCTTACGCACGTGTATCATACAACGTTTTACTATGCATTGTGCGAGGAAATAAAATCTAGCGATCCTTACAGTAGTCTCAGTGTAACATCTGACATATTGGCTGACGTATTTAAATTATATTAACAACATTCTTGACTTTGACCATTGTCATAGTCATCGCCATCGCCAGCGGCATTTTCATCATCATCTTATTAAGTGACACTTTCTGCATAAATTGGGTGCTTGTAAAACACAATTTTCGAACAAATGCATTGTAAAATCTATTGCGAGTACCTTGGGTAAAAAAATCCGGGCCAGACTGTGATTAATAAAAAAACCAAAAACGACTTTTTTTAAACATTGCAAGTTAGAATGCACCAATTGTCTGAGCTTTTCAAGGAGAACCTTTGCTACTAATTCGACTTTTGCCAATTGACTACTTGGCCACCTAAGTTTAGGAGTGTTCTTGACGCCAGATAGCCATAAGTGATTTTATCGATAGACAGTGCTTTTTAAGAGAAACATTTGTTACTAAAACTAATTAATCGTTAAACGAAAGAACACGGGTGGGTTTAAGTCAGTAAAAGTCTGACACACCTTCTCGCTCCACCCAGAGCGGAAGAAGTCATTATTACTGAGTTATTATTATTATTATTATGAGGATTACCCAAACTAAAAAAAAAAAAAAAAAAGGCCTACGTATGCTGCGTTACCTGCGTCTCAGCGAAAAAACAAATGAAGACCTGCACGCGTCGCGTAAAAAACTGTGCCGGCTCTACAACAAGACACAGAGTAGAACAGACACACGTCTGCGTCGCACGTGCCTACGCCACAGTGTACGTAGTTGTCAGTACGTTCATGCATTACACAAACTGCTCGGTCCTGCGCTGCGTGGACTTGCGTCACCTGCGTCTCAGCATACGCTTAGCCTAGCCTCTGACATTTTCTACGTGGTATTTTGTAAAAAATGTAAAAAGGTTTATCCCAAACATACACGAATTATTTAAAAAATTGCTTACCTGCTCGGGCTTTCCTCATTGCTTTAGACTCTTTGCCAGATGAGCCCAAATTTTTTAACACATCGTCTTTGTTTACTATTTTCGAATTATTTTTGTCGACCGTCATTGCAAAAAGCGGCGTATTGTCCACCACTGGCCCTGCTGGCGTTCGTTTTGCTTTTTTTTTCTTAACTTTTTGGTCATCGAGTTTTTTATTTTTTTTCTTTGAATCCGGCTTACTAGGTTGACATTGTATTTTGCAAATATCACAAACCCCTTGTTGGTTTTGTTTGGTGTTTTGATTTGTGGCTTGGGCATGTTTTAATTGGCCGAGATTTTTATTTTTTTTCTTTGAATCAGGCTTACTAGTTTGGCATTGTATTTTGCAAATATCACAAACCCCTTGTTGGTTTTGTTCGGCTTTTTGATTTGTGGCTTGGGCAAGTTTTAATTGGCCATCGAGTTTTTTATTTTTTTTCTTTGTATCAGACTTTCCAGGTTGGCATGGTAGTTTGCAATAATCACAAACCAATTGTTGGTTCTGTTTGGTGTTTTGATTTGTAGCTTGGGAACGTTCTAATTGGTGATCGAGTTTTTTATTTTTTTTCTTTGAATCAGGCTTATTAGGTTGGCATGGTAGTTTGCAATAATCGCAAACCAATTGTTGGTTTTGTTTGGTGTTTTGATTTGTAGCTGGGGCAAGTTCTAATTGGCCATCGAGTTTTTTCTTTTTTTTCTTTGAATCTGGTTTATTAGTTTGGCATAGTTTGCAATAATCACAAACCAATTGTTGGTTTTGTTTAGTGTTTTGATTTGTAGCTTGGGTAAGTTCTAATTGGCCATCGAGTTTTTTCTTTTTTTTCTTTGAATCAGACTTTCCAGGTTGGCATTGTAGTTGGCAATAAACACAAACCCCTTCTTGGTTTTGTTTGGTGTTTTGATTTGTGGCTTGGGCAAGTTTTAATTGGTCATCGAGTTTTTTAATTTTTTTCTTTGAATCAGGCTGACTAGGTTGGCATTGTAGTTGGCAATAAACACAAACCCCTTCTTGGTTTTGTTTGGTGTTTTGATTTGTGGCTTGGGCAAGTTTTAATTGGTCATCGAGTTTTTTATTTTTTTTCTTTGAATCCGGCTTACTAGGTTGGCATTGTAGTTGGCAATAAACACAAACCCCTTCTTGGTTTTGTTCGGTGTTTTGATTTGTGGCTTGGGCAAATTTTAATTGGTCATCGAGTTTTTTATTTCTTTTCTTTGAATCAGGGTTACTAGGTTGACATTGTATTTTGCAAATATCACAAACCCCTTCTTGGTTTTGTTTGTTATTGATTTGTTTGAATTTATTCTTTGAATAAGGCATAATAGTCTCCATTTCCCTTTCAGCTTCATCAAGTTGTTTGCATTTCTTCTTTTCTTTTCCAATCGTTACCATGCTTTGTTTTTTGGTTAAATGTTTACCCTTCTTTTGTTCTTTGAGATGTTTTAGAGTACAATAGCATTTGTCTATAAACTTATTGAGTTTTTTGTTTTTGTCCTTTTTCGATTTCAATGCACAAAGGCATTTATCTATCACGGTTTTTTTTTCTGCTGGACCTGTAAAATCAAATATTTTAAGTAAACGGCGCATGATGTAGTATTTCCAACTTGTAAAATGGAAGTAAAAATAAACCGGCCAAGTGCGTGTCTTCATGACTTAATATTATAGTTGATAACTTCGTTCCGTTATTCTCCCATACATTCCAACTGCAAATGTAAGTTTATACGCACAATATTGGGAGATTTACCATGTTATTTTAAGACCAGAGACTTCTTATAGGTTTTCTTGTAATCTATTAGGGCGGATTTCTCCAACGCAATTAAATGTGATAAATTCACGCTGAACTCAGTTAAAGCGTTTAAGTGAGTTCAGAACTCCACTTTTGATTTCACCAACATAAGGTGAACGCAGTTAAGCTTAAACCAGTTTAAATTCTGAACGCCCGATTTTTGGCGTTCAAGTCTCTAAACGAGTTCAAGAGCTGCCAACACGCCGTCAGTGTCGTGTTATTAAGAAAATATTGTTTTTGTCGTAAATTATTAATATTGATTTTGGTGATATACAGCTAATTAAAATATAAGGTTGTTGAGACTATGTTATGTTGAAAGTTGAGATGAGGATGAGCTCATTGTTCGTCGTCCAAGATGAATACGCGAGAGAGAAGAACATTTCGAAACCTTGGATGACCAAAACTTTTTGAAAAGATTTCGTCTGACAAAACCTACAGTTTTGCCTGTATTGGAGTCCATTGAAAATAAAATAGGGTTTTCTACAAACATGTAAGGATCAAAACATTTTTTTTTAAATTTATATTCCTTGTGCATAAAACAACTTCTTGGTCTAATCCAATAATTTGTATTTCAGAAAACACAACATATCTCCAATGAACCAGTTACTATGTGCTCTACGTTTCTACGCAACTGGGTGCTACCAGTTGACTGCTGTGGTTTTCACAACATAGTTTGACAACTTGGTACCCGCGTTTAATAGTTTACTGATAAAATTTGTTATATAAGCGCAGTTAGTCGCTACCGCATGTTGCAAATGCTAAACGCATTGCGTTCATGTTACACATTACATTCTATGTGCGTACATTTACATTCTATGCCATGAAAATGTGGCTTTCGTGAACACTCGTTACCCGTGGTCCCGGTGGGTCGACCCATTACCGGGTCAACGCGATCAAAATGTAGCTGGTGAAATCGTTTATGAAGAACTTAGTTTCCATAAACGCGTTTTGTTATAAGAACGGAGAAATCCGCCCTTAGTATAGAACTATTTTATGTTCTTTTTTCGAAATTGTATGCTCTGAAGTTTCGGAGATAAGGACCGGCAATGGTCAATTTCAATTTTAAAAAATACTTTAAAACGAATTATGTTTAAATTATAAAACATATCTATACCTGAGTCCCGAGCCCGAGTAAGATCTTTCATTTGATATGACATACGGTACCTACAGTGTGCAAAACTTTTTTTTTAATTTTCTTGTTTGTTTTCCAAAAGTGACCCCCATATTTAAAATTTATTTATTTATTTACAACACGTCAGCGTGTGAGTCACAGAAATCGATATGTGTTCCAAATTTCAACTTCATCGGTCCATTAGATTCGGAGTAAATTGACTGTGACAAACGGACAGACAGACACACGAGTGAAAAGTAATACCTACCTTTTTCTTTTCCTACATCGCCCTCTCCTCTTTCTTGATTTTGTGTTCGATTGTAGTAACATTCCACGCAATCTACGTTATTACAAAATGTTACATTATTTCTATCTCCAGGTCTACGAGATTTTTTGCGTTGCTGTTGTGAATAATCCGTATAATTAACCAATTTTGCTTTTAATCTCCCCTCTGTCTTCTTTCTTCTAAGGGAAAGACGTGTCGTGGACTTGTATCTTGGTTTATCTGTACCAACACCGAGAATTAAACATTTATTAGCTTTTGCGCCTCGAAAATGTTATGCAATAATATTACAATTTAATGGGCTTATTGCATGCTTCCTTGTGTGCGTGTTTTGCGGGTATTGCGGGTTGGGGAATACATGCTTGCTTGTTTCTAATTTCGGTTTTTTCCGTATTATACATTTTTCATAGAACTATCTATGAAAAATTTATGATACGGAAAAAACAAACACAAGGAAAATTTAATAATCTGCTTTTTGTTATCACCTAGGATAGGAACGAAATAAATTAGATACAATAATTAAAAGTGGAGTGAACGATTCAATAATTCGGAGTTATTATTTTTGAAAGTAGAGGGGAAAAAAACTAAATGCATAAGATTTGCTTTACCGAATGTTAAAAGTAGTGATTGTGACATAGTATTGAATAGGGAGAAATTAGAATTCGTCGATAAAACTGTTTTCTTGGGGATTACGCTCGACTCAAGGCTGCAATGGGGTCCTCATTTAACATCTCTTGCAGGACGCCTAAGTTCAGCAGCATATGCTGTGAGAAAAATCCGTCAATTTACTGACGTAGATACCGCGAGGCTAGTCTATTTCAGTTACTTTCATAGTATCATGTCTTACGGTATTCTACTATGGGGACGGGCTGCAGATATCGAGTCTATTTTTATTCTGCAGAAAAGAGCCATCAGAGCAATATATGGTCTCCGCAGACGCGATTCTCTAAGGGAACTGTTTAAAGATATTAACATCATGACGGTACCTTGTCAATATATCTATGAAAACATCATGTACGTTAGGAAAAATCTAAGTCTTTTCAGTAAAAGAGGTGATAGACACAATTATAGCACTAGAAATAGGGAACAATTAGTTCAACCGGGTTTCAGACTGGCTAAAGTTGACTCAACCTTCATGGGGTACTGTTTAAAATGTTACAATAAAATACCTCCCCACATACTCCAATTGAATGAAAGGAATTTTAAATCTTGTATAAAACGCACACTATGCTGCCAAGCATATTATAAGTTGGGGGATTACATCGTTGACAAAAATGCTTGGCTCAACGCTGGTCCAGCTCCACAAGGCGCATAAACTAATTGATTGGCATTCGAAAATATTGTTGGAGCTGCTGAAGATTGTAGGACTATCTTTAGATTGTATAAATTCAATTTCATAGTATTATATAATTGCATAGCACATGTGTGAGCACTATGTACCTACTTTAAAGCTACCATTTACTGGGTACCTACGTCTTTCATTGACCTAAATGTGCCCTTGCGGCTGAGAGTATGTCATGCTCACTCAAATGTCTCGCTGGTGGTGGCGTGTGTGTTGGATCATAAAGTTCCCTTCAAAATGGTTGAGCTAAATGGTGCTGATCCATGCGTCATGTTCGTGAACGGGCGCCGTCAGTGGGGACTGGTCATCTCTTAGCTGCCAAGGCTTATTTTGAATTTATTTTAATTTTTGAATTGTTTTTTTTCTTTATTACGGACGCTTTTAACGTGCACGTCTCTCTACATTGTTCTCACATGTATAATTACAACATGAATGATGTAACCAATATTTTGTAACAATATTCTGATTTAAAAGAGTGTCCGTGGAGTTTCTTGCCCGTTCTTCTCCATAGGAACCTACTACGCGTTGGAATGGGCAACTAGCTTCATATTTCTGACTGACCGACCCCTTGACAATTCAAAAGTGCCTGTAATTGGTTTATTTGAAATAAATGCTTTGAGTTGAGTTTGAGTTTGAGTATCATAAGTAACCTAAATATTGAAAATGCACAATATTTTGTCTGTCATGGGTTTTCACAAAATATAGTCCTATAAACCCCGGAAACATTGTTCAGCCACAATCAGGAAACATTGTTTACAGCAACATTTTGATGTTGCGAGATGTTATTTTATTTATCTAAGCATAAGCATGTTGCCAACAACACTACAGCATTCCACGTAACCAACTACATTGTTTCCCGCAACACAAACATGTTGCTGAAACAATGTCGCGCAACTTTCTTTCCGGTGTATACGTGGATTAACGACTGATTCCATGACTTACCTTTTACCTTGCTGGTTACATCTCTATTCTGGTTTATATCACTTTTAATTGCGTTTTTCAATTTAGATGCGCAAAAACATTTTTGTTTCATATATGATATTCCTGTTACCTTACTTCGAGTTTCACCATGCGCTTGTAAGACAGCGGGTCGTGGATGACTTCGTCTAGCTTCTTTTCTGTCATGATATGGTAAGGGTCCCGTGCGAGAAAATCCACGTGATGGTAGTGCTTTGAAAAATTCAAAGTTAAGACGTACATCTGAACCTAAACGAAGGGCTTGGCTATTTGGACTTTTGTATGGATCTGTGTCTTTGTAAACTCCCGCTTTTATACTGAAATCTGATCCTAAAGTTATAGGTTTATTCGTACCTTTTTTTTGTGAATCCAGGCTGGTGGTATCAGATAACTTAGCACGTCCAGATAACTTGGGACGTTCAGATAACTTCGAACGTATTAACAACTGCTTAACTTTATTTGAACAGTCGACTGGATCGCATTCATTTGGCGGGCATCCACTAGGTCTACGTTCATTGTCATCGACGGCACGGTACTTATTACGCGGTATATTTTTTGATTTAGAGACTTTTACATTTAACGCATATAATGATCGATAAAATGGATTAACCTTCTGCATTTTCCGTAAACATCTCAAATTATCAAAATTAAATTCGAAACGTGACCTAACATGGGCTCGTCTTGAAAAGGAATGACTGTTTGGCAAATGTTTGGCACTTTGATTCCCAATAAGGTTTTCTGTAAAGAGATGATCACCTTCTGGTAACTTCAATTTTAAAGGTTCTCTTCCATACAACGTCTTGTTAAGACCTTTACATCCTGATTTTGTTCTATCATGTCTGTTTTGTTCGACTTGTACAAATTGCGTCGTTATGGGTTGCTGCCAATGAAATTCAGGTTTCGATTTGTTTTTCTTTTGAAGACCCAGTGTACAGAAGCACCTCTTAAGAAAAAATCCTACTTTAGATGCCTTGACTTCCTTGCTAATTTCATTTACTTGTGAAAAGTCATCTTTTAAAGCAATTCGTTTATTTTTCGTACCTTTATCTGGCGTTCTACTGATCTTTGATACTTCACTAAGTGTGTTATGCTTTTCTACTCGATTCTTAATTTCGGTGTCCCAAATAGAGGGCACGAAACGATATTTTGACATTTCTTTATTGAAACTAAAGTTAGATCCTTTACTGGCTGCTTGACGTGAACGTGAAAAGGAACGTGCAACTTCTATATCTCTTTGTTTATCCCTCACTTTCTGGTCTTTTTTTGTTTTTTGTCTTAATCTGGATTTAGTACTTTTCGCCATTGTACTATCACTAAAATCGCCTGTAGTTATACTCACGTCCGATTTTCTTTCACGTCTGTCTGTGCTCACGTAGTGATTGTGGAATCCTTCAATCTCGCGCCGCTTACTTTCTTCGTAACGCTCATAAGAATCACACATTCCTGGCATACAGAAATTTGGCGCGCACTGGTAACTATTCAAACCGTTAGGGAATTTACTTATTCTTGTACGAGTACTTTTATATTCGCTTATCTGAGAATTTGGCAACGGATATGAGGTTTTTAAACTTTCACTAATTACGTTATTTTTGTTTTCTAGCCCCTCTTTGTTTCTATTCTTTTGAAACTTCAAAGTACTAAAACATCTTTTGATCGCGGAAAAAACATAATTTTCCTTTTCTTTACATTTTGCTTCTGCATGTATTGATGTACGGTGGGCAGGACGCTTGGATTCTTGAGATCTAATTGTGTTTAATTTATCGTTGTTATGGGTATGTTTATTTATTAAGTCTTCATTGGTTATAAAATTATCTTTGGTCTTGTAGTGCGACCTTTTTAAACTCTGCTTGGCCCTAACTCGCATCAATCGTTGTTTTGAGCGACTCGGCATAATATTGATTTCATTATAGTTTTGATTTCTTTTTTTTACCTTTTGTGGATTTTGTGGACATTCTTTTGTAAAAGATTGAGTATCCCGAGACTTAGAAGTTACGGTATTCGATGTTTTACTAAATGTTGATCGAGATCCAACATCAACAGAGAGTTTATTTGAATATTTATGCTGTAATATCTTATGACGCAATTTTAGAAGATTTTCGCTTTTATATGGATCACATTCTTTAGAGATACATAAGCCGGGTTCCCATTCGTAAGGTAAAAGCTTTGATCGTTCTGGATTATAACGAATCTCTGCCCTGTTAGTTGTAACTGATTTCTTTTGCATGTGCATAACATATTCATTTCTATTCTGCCAAGGCGAAAGAGTTTCGACTTTCTTCTTGTTTTTTTTCAGTAACTTTAGTGTACAAAGGCATCTTTGCAAAAAAGGTTCGGTATAGGTTTGCTTTGTTTTAACATATTTGTTTGTTTCTGAAGTCTCATGACGAACATGAGGTTTATAAACCTTTATTCCTTTTTCTTGCAAATGCCTTCTCTCCCTTTGTATTGATTTGTTGTCAGATTTCAATGCATCTGCATATTCCTTGTCATTAATATTTGTTTTGGAAAATTCAATATTAAAATTAAAATTTGAACTTATCCGCACTGCTTGTCTTTCTGATTTGTCATCTGAAACTGTTCTTTCTACGTTTGGTGACGGGGAGTGCGTCCTTTTATGTTTTATTTTTCTAGTCTCATGTTTGTTTGGTCTTGATGTCGATTTAGATACGGCCTCTGATGTAGAAGCTAATTTAGACTTTTTTGGAATAACATTAGTATTTGTATCTTTAGAAATGTGCCCAGCAGCTCGACGATTGCGTTGTCTGATTCTTTCTGCGCATTCATAAGGGTTGCACTCACCAGGCGTACAAAAAAATGGTTCACACTCGTACGGTAGAAGTGAGGCTTGGGTTGATGTAGCAGGTGGTACCACGTAAGCAATTTTTGGAGTTTTAGTTTGCATTCGTATTTTTCGAGGTCTCGTATCTAATTCTTTATTATGTAATGATGCCATTGTCCTCTTCGATACGGCATGTTTTAATTTTTGTTCTTGCTTAGGCAGTAAATTTAGAGTACAAAAGCAACGTTTTAATTTGTGCCCGACTTGGATGTTTTTAAATGATTGTGATGACCTCGATTGTGATGATATGTTTTGTCGAGAACTGTTATACCCAGTTCCATGATCCTTATACTTTCTTCGATACTCTTTTTGTTTAATTTTCTTTTGGTGTCCTGATACCAATTTTTTTTTGTTATCGTCTTTCTCGTAAGGATAAGTATCTTTATAAAATTCTATGTGAAAACTGCAACTGGATGTAATTTTGACAGCTTGTCTATCGGGAGAGAACTTTTCCATTATTTGGGGAGGTGGTTCTTTAGAAACGTATTTTGGTTTTTTTATAAAATTTTCCGCACTTTTTGATTGTTTATGTTTAGATTTAGTGCGCGATCTAGAGCTTGTTTTCTGAGAAAAGGCGGCACTCCCTACCGATTTACGTCTTAAACGATCCATGCTCTTCATAGCAGATTTACCTCGAGATATTGATCTTAATATTTGGGCACATTTTTCTGGGTCACATTCATATGGTATACACATTAAAGGTTCACATTCTCTCGGGAATGGCAAATCGTTTGCCTGGCTGGCAGATTCTCGCAAATAAGATTCTTGACTTGCTTTGGATAAAGTTCTAGTAAATTTCGTATTACTCTGCTTGTGTTTCCTGTGCTGTTCTATCTTGCCGTGGGTTGGTTTTATACGTTTTTGTCTTTTAGCTTTACCGTGTTCTATGGGTTCTTCTAAGTCTGCTTCCTCTACATTCTGGTAGTATTCACGTCTACGTTTTTGACGGCCTCTTTTGTGTAGTATAGGTGGTGAAGCTACTTCACGACTTTTAATACGTTTAGAATGAGATTTTGAAGTTTTGTGCTCTGGAGCAGATGTTGATGAGGAAGTAGATTTTGTGGAAGGTTTACATTCACAAGTGGCCAAATTAGATTGAGGTGGAAGTTGCACCCGAATACCTTTATCATCTAATCGCTTATCTCTTGCCCCGACCTGTAGCTTTGCCTTGAGTTTCACTTTAGGTGCAATTTTCTCTTCGTTTATCTCTAATTGGGCTTTTGCTTTCGATTTAGGAATAGACGTCATTGAGGCAGTCGATTTAGTTCTTTCATATGCCTTTTCTTGTTTTCCAGTTCCTTTCTCAAATTGTAGCCGTTGTTTTCGTGAAACTGGTCTTTTTACTTTTATTTCCGATTGCGATAAAGATGGCTTTACTTTAAGAATTGTAGTCATTAATTGAGATGATTTAGATTTAGGTCCATCTTGGACCTGTGAGTCTCTTACTTTCACTTTTTTGGTTCGGGAGCTCATTGAAATATGATATCTGTCTCTTCCTGTGTCAGAATATCGGGTATGATATTTTCTTTTCTTCGTATCTCCAACGCCTTTAGCTTTAATCTTTTTGAGACATTCTTCAGGTATACATTCATCACAAGTTCCTGGTTCACACTCCACGTCTTCATTCTCCTCATAAGTTCGCTTTTTCAGCAACTTTTCTTTAAACAATAATATAGAATCCTTTTTTATTTTAAAAGCTTTTAGACTCCTCAATTCCGTCTCACTGTCTTTTGTAGTGCTGCTTTGTATACTTTTTTCTTTTTTCCTTAGTTTTCTTGGAAGCTTGGCAATTTTAGTTTCTTGGTCTATTGTCACAACTTTTCGAGCCTGAGCGCTTTCTATCGCCTTCTTTTTTGATCGTATTTTTTTTAAAGCTTTTGATGATCGCGTTGCCACACTACTCAGCGATAATGTACACACACAAGGTTCAGATAGATTTTTTTTCATTTTCAAACGTGCGGCTCCTATTTTTGAACTTATTTTTGTACTTAGTTTGTTCCGTCGCTTTCTACCTCTTTCTTCAGCTTCAGCACAATACTTAGCAATGTCTTCACAAGTCACAATGTGTTTGTAAACCCGAGGATGCTTATACTTATCTTTTTCCATACGTTTTCTAATTTTCCTCAAAGTTTCACAAGAGCAGCAGCTACAGCAACTACTTAATCTGCTTGTATTTGCAGATCCCATCTGCTTTCTATCGACAAAATTAACCATTTTTAATACCGCACTACTTTTGTCAGTGCTAATATTGTCTCGTCTCTTCTTTTTATATTCTAGACTTATCTGATCACTACTTGCACTTGATAACAATTGATTCCGCACGTCATCGTAGACATCGCGAGTTCTTATCAATTTTTCAAGCAAGTTCCTTTCTCGCAACGGTAAAAATTTACCATAATAAAGTTTGTCAATTTCGGTCCCTCCCTGTATTATTTGTTGAACTTTGGGTTCCTTGGATCTGCTCCGATATACACAACTAGTGCAAGAGCAACTTCCAGGGTGTACGCTGAATGACTTCATTGTGCAATTATTTACAAATGTATTCGTAATTACACATTCGCTTCGCAATACAATTTAGCAGTGTTAAAACACACCGCATTCAAAAAATATACTTCAATACACAACAATAAAATTTTCTGGTGACGTCACAAATTTTGTAATGTACAAAACCTGCAAAATTAAGAACATTGATTAGGCGAGTAGGTACGACAATACTACTATTATTCAGTGGCATCATTCAAATTTGATCTGTATTAGTGCAACATTGGCGTCTTTAGAGGAGTGAGGAAGAGCGTTCAGATTGCACACAGGCGTTGAGCGCTTTTAAAGGCGATGTTATCCGGGCCTACAGGCCCGGAAAACCTCGCCTGTACAACCGCTCAACCCTTTGAAACGCTACCTCCGCCTCCCCCAAATGCAGAGCGACGTATTTATTTACGATACGTTGCCGACCAATCGCGGAAAATCAATGCCACAGCATAACATACTTTCAGTTTGAAATAGTTTTTCTTAGGTTCGATTTTTTTCCATAAGTTTACATTTTATGAGACCTACGGAGTAGTGAACTACAATCAAATCTGCCTAGCCTTTTCCCAAATATGTTGGGGTCGGCTTCCAGTCTAACCGGATGCAGTTGAATATCAGTCATAATTTTACATGGAGCGACTGCCTATCTGACCTCCACTCCACACACAGACTTTCGGGCTTCTGACGACCCGTAACGACTGTCAAAGATCAAGATCGACTGTCGAAGACGAATGACAGTACTGAAAGAAAAAAAAGAAAGAAAGAAAATACATTTATTTAGCACAGACTAAAAGGCACAAAACACAACATAATGTTGATTCTGGTTACCAGGCAGACGTCATTTACACTGATTTTAGCAAAGCCTTTGATAAAGTCTCCCATAAAATCCTTTCTCATAAGTTAAATGCATATGGTATCACTGGTAGCTTGCTTAAATGGGTAATTTCGTATTTGGCAGATAGATCTTTCTTTGTCATGGTAAACGGTTACCAATCTAATGTATATAAAATCTCCTCTGGAGTCCCGCAAGGTTCGCATTTAGGGCCTATATTGTTTATCTACTTTATTAATGACATTCCCTGCTGTTTGCGGCATTCCAAGATTTTTATGGATGCGGATGACCTAAAGTTTCTTAGAATAATTAAATCTGATAGAGACTCCTCGCTTTTACAGATGGACCTAAATAGTCTCATCCGATGGTGCAAAAATAATGAAATGCATTTGAACTCAAAGAAATGTTACCATGTTAAGTATACAAGAAAAAATAATCTTATAGAGACAGTATATTACATTAATGAGGACAGATAATTTAATGAAGTAGACACTATACGTGACCTAGGAGTTTTGTTTGACCAAAAATTAACCTTTGTGCCACACTTAGATCATGTTGTTAAAAAAGCGTCAAAAATTTTGGGGTTTGTCATAAGACAGTGTAAAGGTTTTCGACAAAGTAAAACAAAAATTTTACTTTATTATAGTTTGGTACGTAGCATATTAGAATACTATAGTGTGGTATGGCGGCCGCACTATCCTACTCACAGTTTGCGTCTAGAACGCGTCCAAAATCCCCTTTGCTTGGCATTTTGCTTTTTCTGTTGGTATAGCTAAAAAACGCCTTCTTACAAAGATAGATTAAAAATCTTCAACATACACACCTTGGAAGAACGAAGGCGTTTAAACGACGCAATGTTTGCCAGCAAAATCTTGAAAGGAAATATTGACTCACCGCCGCTGCTCGCACTTATAAACTTTCGTGCTCCTTCTAGAATTCCACGTAAACCCATAACTCCACTTCGTCCTCCACAGAGAAGAACGGTGTTGGGATCTAACTCTCCATGCGCTAGGTTCTGTAGGGTTTTGAATAGTCGCAGCGATATAATCGATTTCCACTTTGATTCTCTGACTAAGCAGAAATCTAAAATCTTGAGTTGTTTGTCAGAGTTGTTGTAAAGCATTCATTATTTTGTTACTTACATAACTTTAGCAATCTCATTTCTCATTTTAGACTAAGTCTTTATTTAGGCTACATATTATTATTTTTCTTAGTTTTATGTTGGCTTGTGAACTGTACATGTACCTAGTGCTTACAAAAGCATAATTTTTGTTCATGTGGTGTTTACCTTTAAGTAATTGTTAAACTGTTCAAAGTTTTTAAATTGGTATTTTTATCAAGATTTTAGTGTAAACAATTGTTGCTGAACCAAATAAATAAATAAATAAATAATGTACTACAAATAAAAACCAAATTAAAAAAGAAAGAAAACAAATAAAAAGTGTACTACAAAACTACTACTAGTGTACTACTGAACTAAAATGATAATTTAAAATGTCCTGTGTATGTAATGGGCGTTTTCACATTAACAGATAACGACACCAACCTGATTCCGATATGTCGGCAGCTATACTGACATCGATTCGATACCGATATAATTACTATCAGCTCGATGATATTGGTGAATATCGATGACCATCGCAACGCACCAAACAATGTGGTGCACCGATCAGCGTGGCGCACGCCACCGGTAATTTCAGCCAGGCCGCCGCCACCGCCGACTTTTTTTGGGCGTCATCGGCACCAAAGTCGAAATATGTAATACTAGCTTTTTCCCGCGGCTTAGCTCACGTGGAAGTCGGAAATTATCCCATGGAAACGTACTACCGGGGTAAAAAGTATCGTATATGTCATTCCAGATTATAAATTATCTGTCTGCCTCATTCAAGTCCTATTAGTAGCATGAAAAATCAGAACAACTGCACCTCTACTCCATCTCTTGGGCGTTGTACCTCCTTGGAAGAAGGAATTGAAGAGATTCGTAAGCTCTCTCAGGAGCCCCGCCCGATTTACAAAGCTCTGTTGTAATTCCAGTCTAGGGAAAATTTTGAGGAACCGTGGCATCCGTCGCAATACGAAAATACCACTGACCCGTGCTCTAGTTTTTTCCATCGTATACCATGGACCGCCATGAGAACGCCACGAGTAATGCCAGGATCGTGCCACAGCTTTTTCGGACACATTATTCGTTCACCTAAGCATGATCGTAGGAAAACACGCTCAAAGCAGAGCACCGGCATTTACCAAGCGGTCCACACTACAGAAGACCGCATAGCTTGGAGACGCGTCATATGTGGTCGCGATCCTCAGCATTGAGGAAACGACTTAAGGACAAAGGTAGTAACTCAAGTTAGTCTTATAAAAATTTGGTTAAGATCTGATGAGGATCTTCGGTGTGATGAGAAGAATAGCTCCTCATAATGCAGTAAATTGCTCACTTTTGTATTTCTACCAGTGGAATCGGCACTTAAACTACTAGGTAGGGATTTATGGAGCACCTGAGACCACCTTCTCATCACAAAACTAGAGAATTTTAACCTGCTTCTCACACGGACAACTCTATGTCGCTTGCTACCGCGTCACCAGTCCTAACTCTCTGTATATTTTGGTAGCCATGACCAAAACTACAAACATTGTGTAGTGTACGCTACATCTCCCTGACCGCAAGGGCTGGCTGGAGTACTCTTTGCCTCATACGAGTATTCGGAGGTCGAGTGAGAGTCTCCCAGCCAGCATAAAGGATGCGTTCAGCGAAACGGTGCTGTAGGATTTGCAGAGCTTTTGGGCGAATACTCATTGGACCGTATGACCGTGAACTAAGAAAACTGGAAAGCATTTTCTGCACTCCACTCTTCTTAGTTGCCGGCGCCCAGGCGCTTGCCGCGTACGTCACCACCGGCTCCACCACTGCCATGTTGAATGTGAGCTAGTAGTATTTTTATTTCCTTAGACATGCCAATGTCGACCTCGCCCATGCTCAGGAGTGAGATATCGTACTTTAGCTTCCTGGTGACTACCATTGCACAGGTTTTATCTGGTGCATACTTCAGCTTATTTCGGATGCCACATTTCCAAATATACTCAAGGGCGGCATTGGCCTGTCTTTGAACTTCCAATGCTGGGGTCACTGTCGAAGATCATGACCACATCGTCAGCGAAAGCCTGGCAGTAATCTCCCCGCTCTTCCGGCCCCTTTAGTAGAGGGTCCAGAAGTAAATTTCAGAGGATTGGATTCCCATTATACCTGCACGATCACATCACCCCCCCGCCCGGTTAGTCTTTCCAGACATTCATTGTTTAACGCGCGTTTTAAGTAAACGCGCGTTCAACACTGCGCCTGCGCCCGATTGTTGTAACCGCGCATCAACGCGGCTTTGAGATCATCGGGTTACTTTGCTACCGATCAGTTGAGAATTTACAGATTCGGAATGTTTTAGCACCCAAAAACAAAAAAAATATCGGAGCCTATCACAGAAAAGAATAATTGGTATGTACTGAACTAGAACATATTTTTTTTTCGTATTTTCAACTGCAACGGTTAAAGAGAAAAACGAAACGGAACATCTTTATGAGGATTACCTAGCGCTAGGCATGCCACAATTGCGGCGATAAGTCCTCGACAGCCGGTGGAACTTCGTGGAGCATTTCCAACGTTTGGTTCCCAGACTGGAGCGGGCCGGGGCTGCCTTGAAGCGGCTCCTGCCCAATCTAGGGGGTCCAAACGGTCTCCATGGCCCTTTACGGGTCACCGGTGTGGGCGCGTTTATTGAGGCGGCGGCCAGCCCGTTGGTTGAACGTGTTGAAGAAAACCGTCACTCTACAGACGCCTATACACATACACGAGCAGGCGCGACGCGGGCTGCGACGCGCTTTGACACTGAGCGGCGTTACACTACAACACAAGCCGCTCACCCATACACGACAGTTTTATCCTTCAATCCGTAAATGGCTAGATCTGTGAGCGGGGCGAGGCAATTCTATACATATACCTTCTATCTATATATCTAGCGTCTAGTCAACATCTCCATCACTGGTCGTGTCCCGCCCCCTTGCCCCCGGCGTTGTGACATTTCAACGGTCGGTAAACGCAGCATTTGCTTTCACGTTTCGTTGTAGGCACGTACATGAATGGGCATACACGTTGATTTTTTTCATAAAACAGCACCGTGTATTATTGCACAACCCGATAGTGTAGCGGGTCCGGATCAAATGCAAAAAAAAACAAATACTCGTATATTGTGTCAAGTCAAAGGATGGGATTTTTGTTTTTTTTTTACCAAAATTTACAAATGACACTTTCTTGGATTTTACACAAAATATTCCTTTGCTTTGCACAAAAAATTGATTTGATCCTTGTCAGCTCGCTAAGTATATTAATATAATGATTTTTTCGGTATTGGGGAAAAGCTTTTTCGAAAAAGTAAAAATGTATCCATGGCTAGTAAGAAGTTGAGTACCTTGAATGATGGCTGTAGATATGTAGCTAAGGAAGAAAAGCACATACTGCGCCGGCGCTGACCCCAACAATATTGGTTTTAATACATATTATTATTTTAGAGTAGGCAATGCACCTATCACATAAATGATCAGTGACTACGTACCCTTTTATAATATACACTCCAAATATTGGAATGTATACTCCAGGGCAACTTATTTTTTCAAAAAATATCATAATGAATTTTGTAAAACCATCTTTGAATCCTTTAAAAACTACGTAATCAAGGAAATTCTAAACAAAATCACATTACAACACGATTTGGAACATAAAATAAATTATAAATAAATCGTCTTTCTTTCCTGTCATCTCATTCTCAAAAATTATTTTCAATGGAATGGATTTTTGTCAAAGTGTCAGTGACTCCATTTTTTTTCTACATGTTTTGTTCTTTAGCCAGTAGCAGCATCATTGCCTAAAATGACGTAGGTCCTTAGGCTGCCTGTCCACTGGAGCGGAGAGGAGAGGAGCGGAGTAGCGGTGTGCCAATTTAAGCAATGGAATTGCATAAAACCTCCGCTCCGCTTCAGTGGACAGGTATTTGCGAACTAGTCAAAAAATTCATACAAAACTGAGAAGCGGAGCGGGGAAACGGAGCGGAGAAGCGGAGTGGGGAAGCGGAGCGGGGAAACGGAGCGGAGAAGTGGAGCGGGGAACCGGAGCAGGGAAGCGGAGAGGCGATGCGGAAAAATACGTGAACTCGGTCTAGCTCCGCACAGTCCGCAACACCGCTCCGCTACCTCGCTCCGCACAGTCCGTAACTCCGCTCCGCTATCTCGCTCCGTATCAATGGACAGACACTGTCCGCAACTCCGCTCCACTCCGCTGCCATTCTACTCTCCGCTGCCTCGCTCCGCTTTAATCGACATGCAGCCTTAGGCTAGCTAGATACACACGCAGAGACCTCCAGCGACTCGCTGGCAAATGGCAAATTTCAGAGTCTACTAAGGCGACAAATCGGCTATCATGTGATTTCGAAATTGGCAGCGAATCGCCGGCGACTTAAGTCGCTGCGTGTGTACTTATGTAGCGCCATCTAACTATGGAACAACATCGTCATGTGTACGTAGAGAGTTTTGTAATGCTTTTTTAATTTGTTGCCAAATAAGTAGCCGAAAATTTACGCCTTGTAGCTCGAATTGTAGGTGTCAGCACGCCGAACTTTGGGAATATTTCGGTTGTTTTAGTTAAAAAGCTAAAGGATGACAACGGGACTAATACCATAACTAAGCTGTGCTGTCTTGTCGTCTGTCTGTCTGTCTGCCAAAAGGCAGTGTATCTTAAGAAAACCGCAATAGGTATCCAGTTGAAATTTTCACAGAATGTAATTATGCAATGGTACAAACCCAAGATTGGCAGTTGCACTGGGCTGGTTTTTTTTTCTATTTGTAAGCATTTCTTATTCATTAGTTACCTACTACACATTAGCGTAACTTGTTATTATACAATCGTTTAGGAGCCCTGTAGTTTAACCAGTCCTCAAAAAACAAAAGAGCTGCACGCCCTCTTGCAAATAAAGTATTACAAGTATGTTTTGGCGCCTGAATGACTTTGACAGGGGGGCGTTGTTGGTAAACATTTGTGTAATAGTCACTGAAATTGTATTGAAAAAACAAGATGGCTGCGTTGGTTCCAATTATGGCCATGCGCCATAAGAATTTTGTACAACTATCGGTACCATGTAATGTAGAGAAACGAACTAAGGAAGCGAATGGCGAGTTCGTCATATCATTAAATCGGGGGCCTACAAGTTCTGTTGGACTGCGTATGGCAAGGTTATACTTTTTTATATAAACCTTGCCATACGCAGTCCAACAGAACTTGATAAACATGCGCAATCTATAGTCATCACTTGTGAAGAGCAAATACATCAACTCTTAGTGAAAGCATGACTTATGACTTACAACATAGTACTTTATTCAAATTCAAATTTTTTTTTCAGACCAACAGATCCATATAGTGTTAGTATGAAGTTAGCCTATGTTAGTAAACACAAAAATTCAAAATACAATCAAGATACAGGAACATTAATTGGCTAAATGAACATGTGCACGCACATGTCTGCTAGCGCAGAGCCTGATAAATGGTCCATCAACCTTGTCCGCCAGTGTAGCTAAAATACTGTTAGGGCTACCCCTGAATCGCCGCAACATCGATGCACACCGTTTGCGCACCCCACTATATGTGCACCCCGTTTACCTAATTTGCTGATAATACTTTTGTTAGTTCCTACCTCAAACCAGTTATTTGATTTTTAATAAAGTAATATTTTTCGCATGTTTACTGGGTACTTATATCACACTCAGTTTGAACTTAATGTACGCTGCTAATCATACCAACACTCTCACGCCTCCTCATTTGTACAACTGACACACACGCTCCTTTATACATGATACATACCATAACATCGTGGTCCACCTGCTTAGTTCACCTAGGTGTACCACGGGCACTTTTTCTTGCCGGTGGTCCACCTTTATAATAATCCCGACGTCTATGTGAGTGTCCATAACCCTCCTGGCTTCTAGGGCGTGGACCGCTTGTATGATGCCCACACACTCCGCTTGATAGACGGTGTTGAATATTCCCAGCGATCTGGATATATTTATGTTGAGGTTATGTGAAAAGTCTCCGACTCCGGTACAGGAGTCGGTCTTCGATCCGTCGGTGTACTCTATACTCTCATCTCTTTCGAGCCTGAGTAGTCATACTGTTCTTCTGTAAGTATTATGTTGTAGTGCCTTTGAAAGTGGTGTTTTTTTGAGGCTTTGTCAAAATAAAAATTAACGATGTTATGTATATCTACCACTGCCTTGTCCTTATGTTTTGTTTAGTAAGCATTTACTTGCAAAAAAATATATAACTAGCTTTCGCCCGCGGCTTCGCCCCCGTGGTGGTCGGATAAATCCCTAAAGAAAAGGGTGATATTCTTTACATATATATATATATATATAATATTTGATATAGTTGGATAGTAGGATACAGTTTCTGATGTTAAAAGTCGGAAGTCGTAAATGGTCAGAATTGGCCGAACACTATTGTTGAGTTTTAGTTGGAGGTTATCACACAAGGACGTGCGCTAGCAGGATGACCGTGTCAAAAATACTTTACTGGGTGGACCTCTGAGGGGTGGACTAATCGGGACGCCAGGCGCCACCTAGCGGTGCTCGACAGAGTCTACAACATAACGCTTGGACCGGCTGGAGCTCAGCGCCACCTAGCGGCGCTCGATAGAGTCTACAATATAACGCTCGGACCGGCTAGAGCTAGGCAGGACTTCATCGGTGGCGGTCAAGCAGTGAAGACGTTTAGAAACTGTCGTGCCTTCCGAATAGTTGTGTCGTGTACCTACAGTGTGTGTATTGCTATTGTAATTAATTTGATCGTAAATTATAATTTGATCGGTGATTTAGATTTTATAGACACACTTAAGTTATATACAACGTGTCCCAAAATTCAACGATAAGCCACCAGACGGTGGACCTGCTCATCACTACCCGAGAAAAAATTATATCTTTTTTTTTGGAATTACAAAAAATCCTAAAAATTTTTTTTTTTTTTACTTTCAGTCCACTCGTACTTTCAGTCATCGTGGTGTAAAAAAATGTATGGAGCTACGGCTTTACAGGCATTCTGGGATTTTTAAGGGTTGTGGTGGATAGCAGTGCTACTTAGGAGGCCGATATAAAAAAAAACAGAAATATTAGAAAAAATGTGGTCATGGTAGTTAAAAATACCATAAGGAGTGTCAATTTCCGAAGGATTTCAATTTAATGTATTTTCTGTAATTTCCAAAAAAATATAATATTATTATATTAATTGTACTCGTATTTACTCGGGTATTGATGAGCAGGTCCACGTCTGGTGCCCGCTTATCATTGAATTTGGGGACACGTATAATTACGTAAAAAAAACAAAACATAGGGACAGCGGCGGAAGTGTAAATATATACATTATATCGTAAAAAAATATTTGGACTAGTACCTATCATTAACCAGTGAGAAATAGAGGAATACGTTATCAAGGAATATACGTCTACGACCACAAGGCCGTTTTTTCTTTTTAACAATATAATGTCGTCTAAAGTTATGATTCTGAACAACGCTGCATTTGGCAGTGCTACCGCATCACTATTACTGTTGTGTGACGCGTTAATGGTCCCCATACATTTTCTATAGGTTTATATGAGATTACATTCCGAGCACGGCAGCAATGCTGCGCGTCATTGCTACGTCACATTTAATTTTCTCACATTATCCGTCTGGCCCTATAACTCTGCCAAGCGCTCGGTGATAATGTGTTTACACTATCTCCCCCATCAACTCAGTACGTGTGATCAAGACATAATACCGCAGCGGCCACGACTTTATAGCAGGTGCGACCGGCGAGCTCGGTTTGACATGTCACCGTAGCCACTTCAGGTCGTGGTAATGAAATCGCGCCTGCTTCGCTTGACGCAAATCTTGTCGCAAGTCGCATCCCGGGGTCATGAATGTGACAAAAGTTTAATAAAATAAGATATTGTTTCCAGTTTTTTACTAAAAATTAAAAAATGAACTATAAAAATTTATCTTTATCCTTGACACATACCGCAACACACAAAACCTCTGCAAAGCTCCATACACAGTATGCATGGACTCCATACTAAAACTGCTAATAGGAATAGTAGAAGATCTGTAAATTGTTTCCAAACTGTCACCAAACTCATAAAGTGAGGGTAAAACCACGGACACATGTAATAAATTCGTAAACAAGGCCTCCTTCGCATAGATGCCATGTAAAGACTACATTGGAAATCAAGTGGTTCTCTCTTATGTTTAGTTTTAGGAAACTTCTTCATTCGTTTCTTAGGGTCTTTATCAGCCATGTGAACTAAATAGTTCGTTAAAGGATAAGATTCTAATTTATCAATACCCTGCTTTCCTGTTTTCATCTTCAAAACTCTTTGTGCAATTCTAGACAATGTTGCATATAAACCCAATCCTTCGGCCCTTTCCTGTAAACCTGCTGCTGCAGTAGTAGGATCTCTTACCATGTCTCGTACATCATTGACAGCGTCTTTTGGACGTCTAGCAGCTCTACATACAGTTCTCGCAATGTCGCAAAATGCCTTAGAGCCAAAAGTGCCTAAATCTATCAATGATTCTGCTACGAGAGTCATATCTCCCAGGTCTTTAGATTTCTTGATTAACTTCATAGCACGCTTATCTTCTTTCTTTCTCCTTTTTTTTTCCTTTTTAAAAGCTTTCTTTTGCTGTTTTGCACGTTTCTTTCTCGCTTTTCGATACAATTTATCTGTTATCTTTGCTCGTTTTGCCCTTTCTTTGTCATGTACCGCCTGTCGTGCCCCCTCTAAGACTAATTCGGGCATTTTTGAAGACTCTTCTGCACATACATTACTGCCACAAACACATTTTTTTAATATCACAGCTGCCCGTGACCTTTGTTCCTGGTGTAGTCTATTCCAATCTTTTTTACACATAACACTTCCACAAATGCAAGGCCTTAACTTACGGGGCCCCGTTGAAAATTGTGCTCCAGGTGGTTTTTTACCTTTCTTCAAGGCGCGACAAATGCAACACTTACAATTGCTGCTATGAGACTTTGCCGCAGCTCGGCGCTCTTTTTTAACCGACTTCTTGGTTTGCGACATTGATGCCGGTTCCGGTGCCTTTGTTTTTTTTCCAGCTAGTTTCGATGCCTTGGTATTGTTTTCAGCTTTAATCCTTTTGTCTTTTTTCACAGTTTTTGGATTATTTATTTGGTTTATAACTTGCCATGAGTTAACAATACTTGCGTTCCTTCTCTCTATTATCATATCCATAACTGGTGGGTCCACGTTTCCTTTTTTAATAGCTGAAATGAAGATATGGATTCACCATTAAACATTTAAATCCATGTTAAAGAGAAAGTCTAACGAGTCTGTAAACGGTTTACCAAATCAGAAAAAAATTGTAAACATTATCCCATCGATACAGGAAAAACAAAAAAAACGCAACCCCAACTTCACACATTGACCTGAACGTTAGCACCAAAACTAATAACGGAAAACGAAGGTTATTTTCACTCAACGGTACCTTCAAACCAGTTTTCATGATTTTTATTCTGACAACCAATAGTGCCAGTAGCCAGTAGTGTAACCAGTAGTGTCGTGATGGCCCAGTGGTTAAGGCCTCGCCTCTCATGCACGAGGTTGTGGGTTCAAATCCGGGCAAGTACCAATGTGATTTTTTCAATTCATATGTACTTTCTGAGTTTATCTTGGACATTATTGACATCGGTGAAGGAAAAACATCGTGAGGAAACCTGGACTTATAGTTAATATAAGTCTGAAATCACCAACCCGTCTTGAGCAAGCGTGGTGATCAATGCTCGTGCCTTCTCTGTATGAGAAGAGGCCTTTGCCCTGCAGTGGGACAGTAACAGGCTGATATTATTATATTATTAACCAATGTGAGAAAAGAGGTAGATAAAGATAAGTTACCCACCGAACATTCGATCTTCAAAAATTGCATTTTGCCATACTATAAGATAACACGTGGAAGTAGGACGGTAGTAATTACTGGGAGCGAAAAAGAGACAAGACGATACGTAACTAGGCTAACTAGCAACGTTTTGACGTGCCACTTGCAGAGCGCCTACCTAATCGTAAACTATCTACCTCTTTTTAGCCACACACGCAACAATTTACTTGCAGAAATATAGGCTTACGCAAGTATATCGTTACACACGTAACGATATACTTGCACAAATTTAGGCTTGCGCAAGTAGGTATATCATCGTTACGTGTCTTGGAAGATTTTTGCGCATATTTCACGGATCTGTGCAATTTTGTGTTTGCGCAAGTTGACTTGAGCGTGTGTGCATTTCAAGTTCAAGCTTCAGTAGTATCTAGCCACCTGTTGTACGCACATTCTGCCGCCGGTTTTGCGCCAAAATGTCGAGTGAGATACGTGGAGTTCGACAGAACCAATTATTCTGTCTAATGAAAAGGAATGATTAAATATTTACAGAGTGAGTGAACTGTGTATTTGGCAAATAAAAAATAAATGCTATCAGAATAGGGACACAAAAACGGCTAACAACTCCATGTACCTAGTTTGGTTTCTTTTAAGTCTTTTTTGTTTTTTGTAACAGTTATTAAGCCAACGGTTGCCAAGGATAGAAAAATGTTTGAGAAAACTCAAAAGGTAATGGAATGTTTTACTGCCACATCCGAGTTGAGACCTCTGAAGTCGAAGATGGGACGTAGCCCTCCGTCAGATTTTTTTACTAAGACATTCGACATAGAAAGCCTGCATTAAGGATTGGTGGTGTCTTTAATATTTTGTTTTGTTTGAACTGAAATATCATGTCTGTTGTCTTTTGTTGTCCTGGTTGCAAACTTTTTTCACACATGGTTGTCTAAATACCGAAGGGGAGGTTTCTTTATAAATGTCCGGATATGGGCCCGGTTAATGGCAATATGATCACCTCTTATTACATGGTACATAGTACATAAATTATAATATGGGTGTACACGGGTGTATTTGTCTGGTATAATTTTTGTACAACCTTTTTCAAAATGGTTTCACCACGTAGGATGCTCACATTTTCTTCTGAAAAATGATTTATTCGCATCAACTGACCAATATTCACGATTGTTGTTCACGATGTTCAAGATTTTCAGACGGGTTGCTATAGGTTTTAATTTTTGCCTCATTTTTTTTTTTATTAAATGTTCTCCTGGGTACGAGTGACGCTACTGGTTTCAAAAAATTGTGTTTTCGGTATCTAAAATCAATCATTCAACTACATTCTGAAAATCAGACAGACGGTATGAAACAGTTTGGTTATTTTTTAAATTTTTTATTTAAAAAGATTAAAGAAGAGAAAGAAGCTGAAGGGAAATCGTTGCTTTTTAGGGTTCCGTAGTAAACAAGGAACCCTTATAGTTTCGCCATTTCCGTCTGTCTGTCTGTCTATCTGTCTGTCCGTCTGTCTGTCCGCGGCTTAGCTCAGAGACGGTTGGTACTAGAAAGCTGTAATTTGGCATATGTTATATTAATCATCTTAAGTGGTAAAATAAAATCAAGAAAAAAAAATTTTTTTAGGGTACACCTACACGTAAAGTGGGGATGTTTTTTTTTCTCATATACCCCATGTTGTGGGGTATCGTTAGAAAGGTCATTCAAAAATATTGAATATGAGTTGTGAAACTATTTTTGGATTCAGGGATCCGTTTGCGCGAAATATTAAGCTTTTAACAGATTTTTTTTGTTAGAGTCAAGTGTCCCCCACACTTGACTCTAACAAAAAAACCCAGCCAGCCAAATGGTTGTACTTGGATTTGTGAAAAAATTCACACCAGTAGTATATACGTATATAACGAAATTAAAAAGAAAACTATCAGAGCTAAGTAGGCTGTACAGGTTAACGAGTAATAATCAACCAACTTAAATTTACAGTTTGAAAAACATGATCTCCCAATACATTCCGTATGGGAGAACATTTTTTCAACTACAATGTTAAGTTTGTTCTTGGGATGGATTCATCCCAACTACGGAACCCTTCATTGTGCGTGGTCCGACACGCACTTGGCCGGTTTTTATTTATTTTATTAATCTATTAATATTATATGTAATTTTTTCATCATTTAAAAAAAAACATTTATTGACTATAAAAAAGTGTTTATTGTTATTTTCTGGTTGTAAAGAGTACCTCGTGTTTCATTGCAACCACAGAAGTCCTCTGTCCTCAACACTCCTGCTATTGGAAAACGTTCCAAACATATTATAAATATAAGATATCATTTCGTTAGGGAGTTAGCAGAGCAAAAGGTAATCTGCTGATATAATGAGAAAGGGAGTTGGTAAGCAGAAACATGTGTTCTGCACACAGCATAGTGGATTAATTGGGGGTGTTGTACAGTCACGGACTTTAATTGATGAGCCACTTGCCACTGTTCGTATGATAGAAGAAGAAAATTTCATGCAATATTAACGGTTGGCTAACCTGAGAGCCAGAACTACAAACTTCACAGCAGAGTGACTACCCAAAGTAAACCAATTCCAGGTCTAGCAACCGGCGATACTTGCGGCGATTTTCACTTCAAGCACACAAATACCATATAGAGCCAGACCCATGAACCAGACTAATTAATGCCTTAGGCATTTTATACGTAGAATTTTGTAAAAAATTAAAGGGTTATCCAAAACAATTACGTAATATTGCATAAATTGCTTACCTGCTCGGGCTTTCTTCATTGCTTTAGACTCTTTGCCAGATGTGCCCAAATTTTTTAGCACATCGTCTTTGTTTACTATTTTCGAATTATTTTTGTTGACCGTCATTGCAAAAAGCGGCGTATTGTCCACCACTGGCCCTGCTGGCGTTTGTTGTTCTGCTTTTTCCAGATATTGGTCTTCACACGTACATGGAAATGGTAACTTATTTTTGGTTTCACTAAACCTTCCAGTAGCTATAGCTATACACACGGGACATTGCCCTTTAAGATGGGCATCCTCATGACACAAACATTCTAATGAATCCTTCAGTTTCTTTTTTTTCTTTGAACCAGGCTTAGTAGGTTGGCATGGTAGTTTGCAAAAATCACAAACCAATTGTTGGTTTTGTTTGGTCTTTTGATTTGTGCCTTGGGCAAGTTCTAATTGGCCATCGAGTTTTTTATTTTTCTTCTTTGAATCAGACTTAGTAGGTTGGCATTGTAGTTTGCAAAAAACACAAACCCCTTCTTGGTTTTGTTTGGTGTTTTGATTTGTGGCTTGGGCAAGTTCTAATTGGCCATCGAGTTTTTTATTTTTCTTCTTTGAATCAGGGTTAGTAGGTTGGCATTGCAGTTTGCAATAAACACAAACACCCTGTTGGTTTTGTTTGGTGTTTTGATTTGTGGTTTGGACGAGTTTTAATTGGCCATCGAGTTTTTTATTTTTTTTCTTTGTATCAGGCTTACTAGGTTGGCATTGTAGTTTGCAAATATCACAAACCACTTGTTGGTTTTGTTTGGTGTTTTGATTTGTGGTTTGGACGAGTTTTAATTGGCCATTGAGTTTTTTATTTTTCTGCTTTGAATCAGGCTTAGTAGGTTGGCATTGTGTTTTGCAAATATCACAAACCCCTTCTTGGTTTTGTTTGTGTATAACAGTCTCCATTTCCCTTTCAGCTTCAATAAGCTGTTTGCATTTTTTCTTTTCTGTTCCAATGATTGCCATGCTTTGTTTTTGTGTTAAACGTTTACCCTTCTTTTGTTCTTTGAGATGTTTTAGAGTACAATAGCATTTGTCTATAAATTTATTGAGTTTTTTGTTTATGTCCTTTTTCGATTTCAATGCACAAAGGCATTTATCTATCACGGATTTTTTTTCTGCAATTAGATCTGTAAAATCAAATATTTTAAGTTAAAGGAGCATGTTACAGTCTTTCCACCTAGTAAAATGGAAGTAAAAAAAAACTGGCCTAGTGCGTGTCGGACGCACAGTGAAGGATTCCGTAGTATGGATGACTGAACATTATAGTTGATAACATGTTCTCCCATACATTCCAACTGCAAATGTAAGTTTATACGCACAATATTGGAAGATTTACCATGTTAATTAAGACCAGACAACTATTTCTCTGTTCCTTTTTAAATATTTACGTTATGTAGTTTCGGAGATAGGAGGAGCAATGGTCAATTTTCATCGACTTTAAAACTATGTATGTTTAATTTTGTTATTTATTTATTTAAAAACACATACAACTATCATCACAGGCTTACCTAATACAATAGTGTAGTTATAGTTATAATAGCTTACAGTTACACCTAAAATTATATTATTAATAGCTTTCAGAAAAGCAAAATGTGGCCCGTGTGAATTCACTCAGAGTACAATTGAAGCAGTCAATCTGTTGTGACACCATATTGAGTGTATGCAGGGCACGCGTCAGCGGCGCGTGCTGCAGCAGGTTGGTGCGAGCAGGCGCCACCCATAGCAGCGGCGGTCGCCTCCGTCGCCTCACGTACCCATCAGGTACACACCACCCAACCGTGCGTAGAACGCCTGGGTTGTGAATTTTACCACGCATAATCTTAAATAAGTAAGTGGCGAGAGCTACTTCCCTTCTTACTTCCAGTTTCCTATAGCCTGCCTATAGTTGTGTTTAGTGAGTATGGCCGCCAAAAATTGTACATTTGGGGAAAAGTTTGTGTCCTCAGTTATGTAAAAAAAAACAGGCTTATTTTAAATTTGTATGATATGTTTTAAGTTGATCTGGTTAACACAATTATGGAGAATCATATATGTATAATTTTTAGTCGAAGTATATTTCGCTTTTAGGAATTATAGGAGATTTTTTTTAAATTGGCTTCTTTTTACTTCCATACAAAATTCGTGTGTCCCACTACGACATGTCACACATTGAAGTCAAAAATATGTACCTAATTGATAAGTTACCACTTACATTTTGAAATGGTTAACTTTTCCTATAAATGTTCTAAGTTTTTTTTTAATTTGTCTAATTCTGATAACGTTTTTAAAGTATTAAAAACCAATTTTAAACATGTGTCTCACTTTTCGTTCCCGTATGTTACTTCACGTATGTTACTATTTATCTGTGAAACTAATGAGAATCCAAGCGCGTTAAAACTATTCTTGGGTCAAAGCAACACCATACTACAGGTTGGCCAACCGCCGGAAAAAAGGCGCCATTTATTTTTCACTACAAGTGAACATCAAGTCGGTCGGAAAATTTGTCTCGAGAGATTTTCGTACTTTTAAGAGCTGATAATTAAGGTATGATCGCAAGTTTACTATATTATTTCAAATAGTACGTGTTGCTAGACTATTTGATTATCAAGTAACGCTGTACGGTGCCTTTTAACTTCAAAACTCACATCAAACATTTTTTTTTGGCTATGTCCATAGTATTTTTGATTCACGGATGATACCGTGTGTTACTATTTTGTGACGTAATATTCGTGATCTGTTGTTAAGCTGAGTGTATACTATAGAAACTTAGTGATTTGCTTCTTTATATCAAACTCAAAATTCATGTATGAATATGGTTTATTCAATTCCAAATTAAGTAGTTACCAATAAGATTTATTTTGTAGTTTCATATAATTTTATGATAATTAAAATATAACGACTTCCTAATGATTTTTTTTTTCATTTTAATAAGTCTAAAAAAATGTTTTTTATATAAAATATAAATAATACCTTACCTTAACGCATTATTTTTACAATTTGAAAAAAAGTATGTTTTCGAATTGTCAAAATTACAGTCATTACAGAATAATTAAGAATTTCTCTTACATGAACTCTAGGCTTTACAAACTTCACGTGTGTTACCTTCATTCACGAGCGTTACCGTGTGTTACCAATTCACGACTGTTATTGTACAATTTTTGGCGGCCATACTCTAGTAAGCTCTGTCATACGGTACCTATAGTGTGCAAAACATTTTTTTAAATTTTCTGTTCGTTTCCCAAAAGTGACCCCCATATTTAAAATTCATTTATCTAGTAATAGTTTTATATAAATGAATACTTTGACGCCTAAGTGTCCTTTTGTTTTTTTTGTATCTATTTGTATAGTTAGCTATTGTATTTAGTACCTCGTGTAAATAGTTATTAATATAATTTAATAGAATATAAGATGATGTAATAATATTTGTATATAGTCTTGTATAAAAAGTTTTCTATTTACGTAACACGTATTAAGAAATTGTAGAAATTGATGTGTTCCAAATTTCAACTTCATCGGTCCGTTAGATTCGGAGCAAATTGAATGTGACAGACGGACAGACAAACAGACAGACACAGGAGTGATCCTATAAGGGTTCCGTTTTTTCAGTCGGACACACGGAAAACTAAAACGATTTTTTTTACCTTGAATAAAAATAATACCTTTTTGTTTTCCTACATCGCCCTCTCCTCTTTCTCGATTCAATTTAATTTGCTTTTGCATTCGATCGTTGTACAATTCTTCACAACTTTCGTTAGTACAAAATGTTACATTTTTTCTATCTGTAGGTCTATGAGATTCTTGCCGTTGCTGTTGTGAATAATCCTTATGTTGAAACGATTTTGCTTTTAATCTCCTCTCTGTCTTCTCTCTTCTAAGGGAAAGACGTGTAGTTGACTTGTATCTTGGGTTATCTGTACCGACATCGAAAAAGAAACATTTATTAGCCTTTGCGCCTTTAACGTGCACCCTTGAAAATGTTGTGCAATAATATTACAATATTAAGTATTTAGTGGTGTTATTGCTTGTTATTACACGCACGCAAGGAAGCGCGTGTTTCCTATTTGCGGGTTAGATTGCAAGGTGTCTTGTTTCTAATTTCGGAAATATGGTTCAATGGAAAATATTTTTTTTATACGGCAAAAACAAACATAAGGAATATTTTATAATCTGCTTCTTGTTATCATCTGGGATAAGAACGAGAAAACCATTGAAACATTAACAAACGGTGGAGTGTACTTTTCAACAATTCAGAGTTTACATATTTTGAAAGTATCGTAAGTAACCTCAAATATAGAAACTGCACAACATTTTGTATAACATGTGTTTTCGCAAAATAAAGTCCTGTTTATACCGGACACATTTTTGAGCCACAATCACGCAACATTGTTTTCCGCAACATTTGATGTTGCGAGATGTTCTTTGTTTATCAAAGCAAAACCATGTTGTTGTGTTGCTCCACTAGAGCATTCCACGTAGCCAGCAACATTGTTTCCCGCAAAAACCACGAAAAACATGTTTCTGAAACAATGTCGCGCAACTTTATTACCGGTGTAAACGAGGATTAACTCCTTACCTTTAACCGTCCTGGTTACATCTCTATTCTGGTTTATATCACTTTTTGTACCTTTTTTCAATTTCGAGGCGCAAAAACATTTTTGTATGTTATAAGATATTCCCGTTACCTTACTTCGAGTTTCACCATGCGCTTGTAAGTCAACAGGTCGGGGATGACTTCGTCTAGCTTTTTTTCTGTCATTATATGGTATGTGTCCCGTTTGAGAAAAATCAGGTGATGGTCGTTCTTTGACAAATTTAAAGTTAAGACGTACATCTGATCCTAAACGAAGGGACTGGCTACGTAAAGTTTTGTATCGATCTGTGTCTTTGTAAACCCCTGCTTTAATACTGAAATCTGATCTTAAAGTAAAAGGTTTATCCGTACCAATTTTTTTTGAATGCTGACTCGTGGTATCAGATAACTTGGAACGGTCAGGTAACTTGGTACGTTCAGATAACTTGGAACGATTTAACAACTGCTTTACTTTCTTTGAACAGTCGACTGGATCGCATTCATTTGGCGGGCATTCACCAGGTCTACGTTCATTGTTATCGAAGACACGGTACTTATTATGCGGTATATTTTTTGATTTAGAGACTTTTACATTGAACGCATAAAATGATCGATAAAATGGATTAACCTTCTGTATTTTCCGTAAACATCTCATTTTATCAAAATTAAATTCGAAACGTGACCTAACATGGGCTCGTTTTGAAAAGGAATTACTGTCTGGAAAATGTTTGGCACTTTGATTCCCAATAAGGTTTTCTCTAAAGAGATGATCACCTTCTGGTAACTTCAATTTTAAAGGTTCTCCTCCATACAACGACTCGTTAAGAACTTTACATCTTGATTTTGTTATACCATGGCTCTTTTGTTTGACTTTTACAAATTGCGTCGTTATTGATGAAATACAGTGAAATACAGGTTTTGATTTATTTTTCTTTTGAAGACCCAGTGTACAGAAGCACCTTTTAAGTAAAAATCTTACGTTGGATGCCTTGACTTCCTTTCTAATTTCATTTACATGTGAACGGTCATGTTTCAAAGTAACTGGTTTATTTTTCATATCTTTATCTGGCATTCTACTGACCGTTGATATTTCACTAACTGTGCTATACATTTCTACTCGATTTTTGATTACGGTATCCCGATTAGAGGGCATGAAACGATATTTTGAAATTTCTTTATTTAAACTAAAGTTAGATGCTTTACTGGCTGCTTGACGTGAACGTGGAAAGGAACGTGCAACTTCTACATCTCTTTGTTTATCCCTCACTTTCTGGAGTTTTTTTGTTTTATGTCTTAATCTGGATTTAGTACTTTTTGCCAGTGAACTACCACTAAAATCGCCTGTTATTACGCTCACGACCGATTTTTTTTCACGTCTGTCTGTGCTGACGTACTTATCGTGCAATCCTTCAATCTCGCGCCGCTTACTTCCTTCGTAGCGCTCATAAGGATCACTCATTCCTGGCATGCAGAAATTTGGCGCACACTTGTAAATGCTCAAACCGACAGAGAGTTTACTTAGTCTTGTAAGAGTACTTTTATATTCACTTAACTGAGAATTTGGCAACGGATATGAGGTTGTTATACTTTCACTAATAACGTTATTTTTGTTTTCTAGCCCCTCTTTGTTTCTTTTCTTTTGAAACTTTAAAGTACTGAAACATCTTTTGATCGCGGAAAAAACATAACTTCCCTTTTCTTTACATTTTGCTTCTGCGTCTATTGGTGTATGGTGGGCAGGCCGCTTGAATTGTTGAGACCCTATTGTGTTTAATTTATCTTTGTTATGGGTATGTTTATTTATTAGGTGTTCAGTGGTTACAAAATTATCTGTGCTCTTGCAGCGCGACATTTTTAAATTAGGCTTGGACCCATCTTGTATTACTCGTTGTTTTGAGCGACTCGGCATATTATTGATTTCATTATAGTTTTGATTTCTTTTTTTACCTTTTTGTGGATTTTGTGGACATTCTTTTGTAAAAGATTGAGTATTCTGAGACTTAGAAGTTACGATTTTCGATGTTTTACTAAATGTTGAAGGAGATCCAAGATCACCAGAGAGTATATTTGAATATTTATGCTGTAATATCATATGACGCAATTTGAGAAGATTGTCGCTATCATATGGACCACATTCTTTAGGAATACATAAGCCGGGTTCCCATTTGTAAGGTAAAAGCTTTGATCGTTCAGGATTATAACGAATCTCTGCTCTGTTAGTGGTAACTGATTTCTTTTGCATGTGCATAACATATTCATTTCTATTCTGCCAAGGCGAAAGAGTTTCGACTTTCTTCTTGTTTTTTTTCAGTAACTTTAGTGTACAAAGGCATCTTTGCAAAAAAGGTTTGGTATGAGTTTGCTTTGTTTTAACATATTTATTTGTTTCTGAAGTCTCATGACGAACATGAGGTTTATAAACCTTTATTCCTTTTTCTTGCAAATGCCTTCTCTCCTTTTGTATTGATTTGTTGTCAGATTTCAATGCATCTGCATATTCCTTGTCAATAATATTTGTTTTGAAAAATTCAATATTAAAATTAAAGTTTGAACTTATCCGCACTGCTTGTCTTTCTGATTTGTCATCTGAAACTATTCTTTCTACGTTTGGTGACGGAGAGTGCGTCCCTTTATGTTTTGTGTTTCTAGTCTCATGTCTGTTTGGTCTTAATGTCGATTTAGATACGGCCTTTGATGTAGAAGCTAATTTAGACTTTTTTGAAATAACATTAGTATTTGTATCTTTAGAAATATGCCTAGCAGCTCGACGATTGCGTTGTCTGATTCTTTCTGCGCATTCATAAGGGTTGCACTCGCCACGCTTACAAAAAAATGGTTCACACTCGTACGGTAGAAGCGAGGCTTGGGTTGATGTAGCAGGTGGTACCACGTAAGCAATTTTTGGAGTTTTAGTTTGCGTTCGTTTTTTTCGAGGTCTCGTATCTAGTTCTTTATTATGTAATGATGCCATTGTCCTCTTCGATACGGCATGCTTTAATTTTAGTTCTTGCTTAGGCAGTAAATTTAGAGTACAAAAGCAACGTTTTAATTTGTGGCCGACTTGGATGTTTTTAAATGATTGTGATGACCTCGATTGAGATGATATGTTTTGTCGAGAACTGTTATACCCAGTTCCATGATCCTTATACTTTCTTCGATGCTCTTTTTGTTTAATTTTCTTTTGGTGTCCTAATATCAATGCTTTTTTGTTATCGTCTTTCACGTTAGGATAAGTATCTTTATAAAATTCAATGTGAAAACTGCAACTGGATGTAATTTTGACAGCTTGTCTATCGGGAGAGGACTTTTCCATTATTTGGGGAGGTGGTTCTTTAGAAACGTATTTTGGTTTTTTTATGAAATTTTCCGCACTTTTTGATTGTTTATGTTTAGATTTAGTGCGCGATCTAGAGCTAGTTTTCTGAGAAGTTTTCTGAGAAAAGGCGGCACTCCCTACCGATTTACGTCTTAAACGATCCATGCTCGTCATAGCAGATTTACCTCGAGATATTGATCTTAATATTTGGGCACATTTTTCTGGATCACATTCATATGGTATACACATTAACGGTTCACATTCTCTCGGGAATGGCAAATCGTTTGCCTGGCTGGCAGATTCTCGCAAATAAGATTCTTGACTTGCTTTGGATAAAGTTCCAGTAAATTGCGTATTGCTATGCTTGTGTTTCCTGCGCTGTTCTATTCTGCCGTGAGTTGGTTTCATGCGTTTTTGTCTTTTGGCTTTAACGTGTTCTATGGGTTCTTCTAAGTCTGCTTCCTTTACATTCTGGTAGGATTTACGTCTAGGTTTGTGATGGCCTCTTTTTTGTAGTGTTGGTGGTGAAGCTACTTCATGACTTTTCATACGTTTAGAACGAGATTTTAAAGCTTTCTGCTTTGGAACAAATGTTAATGAGGAAGTAGATTTTGTGAAAGGTTTACATTCACAAGTGGCCAAATTAGATTGTGGTGAAACTCGCACCCGAATACCTTTATCATCTAATTGCTTATCTTTTGCCTCAACCTGTAGCTTTGCTTTGGGTTTCACTTTAGGTGCAACTTTCTCTTCGTTTATCGCTAATTGGGCTTTTGCTTTCGATTTAGGAATAGACGTCATTGAGGCAGTCGATTTAGTTCTTTCATATGCCTTTTCTTGTTTTCCAGTTCCTTTCTCAAATTTTAGCCGTTGTTTTCGTGGAACTGGTCTTTTTCCTTTTATTTCCGATTTCGATAACGATGGCATTAGTTTGGTTTTAAGAATTGTAGTCATTGATTGAGATGATTTAGAACTAGGTCCATCTTGGACCTGTGAGTCTCTTACTTTCACTTTTTTGGTTCGTGAGCTCATTGAAATATGATATCTATCTCTTCCTGTCTCAGAATGTCGGCTATGATATTTTCTCTTTGTATCTCCAACGCCTTTAGCTTTAATCTTTTTGAGACATTCTTCAGGTATACATTCATCACAAGTTCCTGGTTCACACTCCACGTCTTCATTCTCCTCATAAGTTCGCTTTTTCAGCAACTTTTCTTTAAACAATAATATAGAATCCTTTTTTATTTTAAAAGCTTTTAGACTCCTCAATTCCGTCTCACTGTCTTTTGTAGTGCTGCTTTGTATACTTTTTTCTTTTTTCCTTAGTTTTCTTGGAAGCTTGGCAATTTTAGTTTCTTGGTCTATTGTCACAACTTTTCGAGCCTGAGCGCTTTCTATCGCCTTCTTTTTTGATCGTATTTTTTTTAAAGCTTTTGATGATCGCGTTGCCACACTACTCAGCGATAATGTACACACACAAGGTTCAGATAGATTTTTTTTCATTTTCAAACGTGCGGCTCCTATTTTCGAACTTATTTTTGTACTTAGTTTGTTCCGTCGCTTTCTACCTCTTTCTTCAGCTTCAGCACAATACTTAGCAATGTCTTCACAAGTCACAATGTGTCTGTGAGTCCGAGGATGCTTATACTTATCCTTTTCCATACGTTTTCTAATTTTCCTCAAAGTTTCACAAGAGCAACAGCTACAGCAACTACTAAATTTGTTTCTATATGCAGACCCCATCTGCCTTCTATCGACTAGATCAACCATTTTTAATACCGCACTACTTTTGTCAATGCTAACATAGTCTCGTCTTTTCCTTTTATGTGCTAGACTTATCTGATCACTGCTTGCACTTGATAACATTTGATTCCGTACGTCATCGTAGACATCGCGAGTTCTTATCAATTTTTCAAGCAAGTTCCTTTCTCGCAACGGTAAAAATTTACCATAATAAAGTTTGTCAATTTCGGTCCCTCCCTGTATTATTTGTTGAACTTTGGGTTCCTTGGATCTGCTTCGATATACACAACTAGTGCATGAGCAACTTCCAGGGTGTACGATGAATGGCTTCATTGTGCAATTATTTACAATGCAATTTAGCAGTGTTAAAACACACCGTATTCCTAAAATATACTTCAATACATAACAATAACAATACAATTTTCTGGTGACGTCACGAATTTTGTAATGTACAAAATCTGCAAAATTAAGAACATTGATTAGGCGAGTAGGTACGACATAATACTACTATTATTCAGTGACATCATTAAAATTTTGACAACATTGGCCTTTTTCGAGGAGTGAGGAGCCTACGTTCAGATTGAGCGCACGCTAAGTTTTCCTATGGCTATTTAGGAATTAAGTCTTTATCAATAGTAAACGCACTTTAGCATAACGCGCTTAAGAGCTAGTTAATATGACAAGCGTTTTACGCGCGTTTACAAGTTTTCAAATTTGACTCAAGGCGTACACATGCTTACCCGCAATTTAAAAGTAATTTGGCTGCTTAATTTGATTAAACAGGAAAACGAATCCAAAAATTTTAATCGAACCACTTTGATTAAAATGTTCGGTTTCGGAATGTTTAATCGACCCAGAAACAAAAAAAATAAGATAATCGGGGACAATCACAGCAAATAGTAGGTATGTACTGAACTAGGATATATATTTTTTCCGTATTCTGAACTGCAACAGTTAAAAGTATATGACGTAGAACTAAATGCAGCTTTTGCTTGCACGTTTCGTTGCAGGCACGGACATGAGCGTTAACGTTGAATTTTTTCACCAATAGTTGTAGCTGGTACGGATCAAATGCTGTAAACTAATATGATGTGTCAAATCAAAGGATGGTTCTTTGTTTACAGTTCCTCTGATTTTACACAAAATATCCCTCTGCAGTATTAATTTGATCCTTGTTAGCTCGCTCAGTATAAAAATATACAGTCAGCTCAGTACAAATGAGATCGGGTTCGATTTCTGACTTTGGCAAAAGCTTTTTCGAAAATCTAAAAATGCATTCATGGCTAGTTAAGAGTACTTTGAATGACAGCTGTAGAGTTGTAGATATGGAAGAAAAGCACATGCTGCGCCGGCGCCGACCCCAAAGAAATTGGTTATAATACATATTATTATTTTAGAGTAGCTAATGCACCTATCACTATACTAATATAAATGAGCGTGAATACGTACACTTAGAAAATATACATTCCAAATATTGGAATGTAGACTCCAGGTCAACCTATTTTTTCAAATATCATAATGAATTTTGTAAAACCATCTTTGAATCCTTTACAAACCACGTAATCAAGGAAATTCTAAACAAAATCACATTACAACACGATTTGGAACATAGTTAATAGGAATTTTAGGTAAATCTTCTTTCTTTCCTGTCATCTCATTCTCAAAAATTATTTTCAATGGAATAGATTCGTGTCAAAATGACAGTGACTGTAAATATATTTTTTCTCAATGTTTAGCCAGTAGCAGCATCATTGCCTAAAATGACGGAGGTCCTTAGGCTAGATAGATACACACGCAGAGACCCCCAGCGACTCGCTGGCAAATGGCAAATTTCAGAGTCTATCAAGGCGACAAATCAGCTATCAAATTATGTGATGGGATTTTGAAATCGGCAGCGAATTGCCGGCGACTAAAGGCCCTGCGTGTGTACCTATGTAGCGGTATCTACCTATGGAACAAATAAGCGACGGAACATCGTCATGTGTACGCACAGAGATTTGAAATGCTTTTTTTAATTCGATGCCATATAAATCGCCGAAAATTATGCCATGTGGCTCGAATTTTACGTTTGCACGCCGAACTTTTTGAATCTTTCTGGTTTTTAGGGTTCCCTTATAGGATCCCTCATGTGTATCTGTGTCTCTGTCCGTCTGTCACAGCCAATTTGCTCCGAATCTGATGGACCTATTCCGTCTTATTCCAAAACACGGTCTAAATTTGGTACTGGGATTAGTACTAGCTTTAGTACCATGACTAAATAAAACGTTATTATAAAATGAAGTTTATCACTAGTTTCAGAACTATTTATGGTACTAAAGTTAGTCCGCCGAGTCCCCTAGTTTATCTTTGGTACTAATTTATTTGACGTTTGCGTTGATTATTATTGTTTGTCAATTTATATAAAAATCGTTAAAAAAATATAATAATATGATTGACTTGATGGATTTGGAAGATTTGGATATGCTGGAAACGTCTCGGAGGTCTTACAGACATCGACATCGTGTAAATCCTTTTGAATTGAGTGACGAAGATTTTAGAATAAGTATAGGTTCACAAAACGTTTTGGAGAAAAAATTGTGGATGTTTTACGTGAGGATTTATCCCACGTCCCTCGAGGATGCCCATCGAATCCTGAAGTGCAAGAGGTTTGCGCATTACGCAACTGGGTTCGCCATTAAGTATGTAAGTACCTAGCCTTGGTCAATGCTAACCTAACATTAGACGAAATCCAAATAATATACTAATAATATTGTTTTATTCGTAGATTCAAGACGATACAGCTGATTTACATGGTGTGTCTCAACCAGTTGTCAACAAAACATGTAAAAAGGTAGCAGATGTCCTGAAGATTTATAAAAATGCATATTACTCTAAATAAACAGGAGGAAAGCATTAGGAAGTTCCCCAGTATTGCTAATTTTCCTACAGTAATTGGACCAATAGAATGAATATAAGAGTAAAGAAAGTAAATGCTGATGGGGGTCAGTTATATATTAATAGAAATGGATTTTCTTGATTAAATGCTATACAAACTATATAAGAAATTTGTTTTTTTGTCTGTACCATACCTCTGTTTCGAAACAGCGTGTAGCGATCCAAGAACGGTAGTTTGAACGCCCGTTCGGTACGGTACGGTGGTACGGCGTCTCACCGTACCGTACCGATCCGCGCACGATACGCACCCGCCTTGTGTGTGTATTGAGATTTACAGTTAGGTATATTAAGAACAATAAATACAAATAAGAAGTGCATTTATTTATTAATATGTAAAGGACGTAACATAAACATGCGTTTAAAATTACACGCGCCGCCGCGCCGCCGTATGTGAGTCGCTGCACTTCACGCTAAAGATTGTCTAGCAAGCTCACGAGCGCCCAGCGTCCGTCGCCGAATCTCTGGATGTTTTTTAATGGATATTTCAGGTTCGATTAGTGGAATTGATAATATTGAGGAATTATTATTAATAAATTAATGTCCTTTCGAGTCGTTTTTCCCAAGAAAAACGTCACTCATGTTTATTCAGTCAACTTGACAGCTTTTTGCCAACTAACGTTTCGTTCACAAAAAAAAACCTCAACAGAGGTGTTAAAAAATAATGACAACTTGATTATAAAAAGCGCATCAAAAGTACAAGTTTTGCTTGTTCTATATATTGTAACCTAAACAAAGAACAATTTAGGACATATTTTGGTATTAATAAATAATTATTTAAGCATTTCAAGTGTTATTACAATATCAGCATTTAGAGGAACAGAACGTTGCTTCTAATAAAGCCTGCGTGAACGAATGAAAGAATGCCATTATTGTTTCTTATCTGTGGATATTATTTGAACCATGAACCTTCTTTGGTACTAACTGATCCTCGATTGGTCTTCGTTTTGTAATCGGGACACATTTTGAGGCTGGTACTAGCTTTGTTACCGTAACAATCCAAGACCTTTTAGTCTTGGTTTAAACCATTACTTATGCAGTTTTTTGTAATAAGACGGAAGTTGAAATTTGGTATACATATACAGGGTGGCAGGGACATCGAGACGAAAACTGATACCATGGATTCAGTAGGTACATTATTTTGAACCCCCCTGAGATGAAATTATTTCTCGGTTATAAAAAAAAATCAGCTGTTTCATAGAAAAGTGCAATACCTACGTGGTGAAAACGAATGGAAAGCTGAAAAAAAAAAAATACCGATGAAAAATTTCAACGCAGGAGGGTTTCAGAATCATGTACGGAATCCATGGTAACAGTTTTCGCGTCACCCTGTATGTATTTCTGTGACCCAAACCCGGACGAGTAACGTAAATAAATGAATTTTGAATACGTGGGTCACTTTTGGGGGGCAAGCAATCTTTCTTTTCAACTTAATTTGGTCGGGTCATAGGATTTAGTATAGAAAGTAATGAAAGCTTATTTCTCTTAAAATACAACACTTAGGAATCTGAATTTCGTCACTATAACTTCTTTAGGAGTACAATTTTTTGTATAAATTTGGGAAGAAATCAAGAAGTTTTAAAAGGGAAATCTTGAAATGAAAATTTAACACCGTGACTACCGCCACCCCACCAATGCACAATGGCATAATATATCTCGTAAACTACTGGAGAACTAATTTTGAATTTTGGGCACTAATGGCAAAATAAAGCGACAAGCTCCTCAGACTTGGAATCAACATTCAAAGTCGTGGTCCTGCTGAACGAGCGCGCAAAAGTTATCGTTGATTTCTCGGTTAATACAAATGGGTCAGTTCTGTTTTTTTTACGCAATGTACCCCATATAAGGGTACTATGTAATTATGTGTATTCTTAGAATAGCTGTGTCATGCCCCATTTTCGGCGCTCATGGTGGTCCTGCTGAAGGGAGCGTGACCACCTTCAAAGTCGTATTTCTGGAAAACTACTATGGTACCAATTTTGTTGTTCGAGTACTAATTAGTACCAAATCAATCTACCTAGCCTTTTCCCAACTATGTTGGGGTCGGCTTCCAGTCTAACCGGATGCAGCTGAATACCAGTATTTTACATGGAGCGACTGCCTATCTGACCTCCACAACCCAGTAACTGGGTAATACGATACCCCATGGTAAGACTGGTGTCAGACTTTCGGGCTTCTGACGACTCGTAACGACTGTCAAAGATCCACGAATGACAGCCGGGACCAACGGCTTAACGTGCTTTCCGAGGCACGGAGGATTCTCGGTATGTAAAGATGGTCACCCATCCACTGACCAACCCCGGCAAGCGTAGCTTAACCTGATGGATCGACCAGTGCGGCTGTTATTACTTAGCCACGAGCTCCTCACTACTAATTAGTACCAATTGAGTACTAATTATTTACCAAATATGGAAGCGATTGGCGTTGGTCCCGGCGGTAGTCACGGACATAAATAAATCTTTATTAAAAACGCTAAATATTTAATTGTCAGTTTCCTTAAATTAAATATCAAAATTACAACTTCTTACAAAACGATTTTTTGTTTAGTATCTTACAATGTTGAAAAATCATGGAGTTACTTTAAAATGCTGCTTTCTCAATGAGTCATCATCTACTTCTTTTGGAATTGCTTTAACTATGACAGTTACATACGTAAAATTCGTTTCAGCGGATCTGGTTTTTTTTACCTTGTCTTTAAAGTGATCTATGTAAGAAAAGTCTAAGTCGTTTTTCATTTCATGCCTTATAACTCGGGGAGGTTTTCTAAAATATTTGATAGATTCTGTTGAGTAGCTTATATCTTCATGTGCTTCATGAACTGAATTCTGTGAACTTTGAACTGTTTCATGTGCCGATTTAACACTCATCATCTGAGACTTATTCTTGTTCGCTTCTTGAAGTTTGGTATTGCCAATTTTTTTCTCAAACATAAATGGTAAATGTAAGTCAAATGTTGCAAGGATATCCTCGAACCAGTTCGTAAAGAAGTAGACAAGAAGAAAGACTATGACCATTGTTAAGAACAAAATGCAACCGCAGCTGGATCTCATGGGGAAGCACCCCGGTGAGCAGCATGACGATGAGTGGAAGCACTGCTTTGTACAACAGTAGGCGAAACACAAGGGTATCATAGCCAGCGCGTGGATAGACGTTGATACCCAATTGTGGACTGCTAGAATAGCCATACGTAATATATCTTCCACCGCAAGCACTATTGTCATTACAAGGCGTAATATTGTCTGCAAAGTGCAGTAAATTGGCACGACCAGCAAAGAATAACACATTTTGATTTTAGCTCAAAGTTATTATGTTGACAATAATTTTATTAATATATCACTTTTGGAACTTCGCCGTACTATTAATTTTTCTATTTTTATCTTAGATTTTTATTATTTTTTGTTTAGCTTATTAGCTTTTTTTTGGCTTTTTTAACTGACAGATTTTATATTACTAAATGCTTGAGCATTTTAGCATAGACCACGCATAGACCAGACTCCATAGAGTCATAGACGTATAAAATTTATACGTCTATGCATAGAGTACATGGCTCATTACTCAGAGTAATAACGCTCATTATTACTCTGAGGTACATGGATATAAAAATCGAAAGACTCCATCCATGGAACTTTATATAGTACTTACTAATTCCATGAGGGCAAGCGCCTGACTACTACTTGTTACTTTTACTAAAACTAGGTTAAGAACTTTGTTACTAACAAAATTTATGGACAAAGTTTGATATAAATTACTATTATTTCCTTTATTTCATTTAAAACACATATAAATATCATTTTTAAATATTAGAATATAAAAAAATTAAAACATTTAAAAATATAAAAAATAGTAACCCACCGGTTTCGGGAACAGGGTCCAAGCTACCGGTGGTCAGGGCTCCAGAGAGAAGAACCTCCTGACAATGCGAGCCGTGTCCAGGAGTACCGCTTTCTGAATCAAGCTGCCCAACGAGAGCCTCCTTAGGTGTTGGTCGACGCTCTTGGCAACTAAGCCATTGGCTGATACGACTATTGGCACAATGATCGCTGAGTCCACATCCCCCACACGTTGACAACCTCATGAGCCAAGTCAAGATACTTGATTTGTTTATCTTTCTAAGCTTTCACGAGGTTCCCGTCATGCGGGACCGTTACGTGAATAATCATTGTGCGCCGCTCTACTCGATCCACCACCACCATATTAGGTTTATTGGCAACAATAGTCCTAATAAAGGTATAATAATAATTTAAAAGTTTAAATCGGTAACTATTTGCTATATTCGTTCTGTATTCAGCCTCAAAATCGATAAGTATCAAAGTTTTGTGTTTTTTAATGTGTAACAACTTGCCTCTCACTTTTCAGTAATCTGTGCACAGAACATACCCTTAAAATCTGTGGGAGTGATTTCGTGAAAAGGGATGGATGTGTGTAACATTAAGCCGGGGAACCGCGCACTATTTGATGTGAGCGCGCGCGGTGCTAGAGTTGGCCGGCAGAAACGACTTTGACGAGGCCCCGCCCCTTTCTGGCCTTCGCTAACTGGCGGACAGGACAGCAGAGGATTATTTTATCAATTGAATTTAATAATTATCCAATCGAAATAAGGTATATATTTCAATGCTCGGTGATAAACGGAAAACTGCGCTATGATGCTCCAAGCTCGATCACCAAGCATTGAAAGATACCTTATTTCGTTTTTTAATTCTCTGCTGTCCCGCCCGCCAGTCTGCGCAGGCCCTTAATGTTGCTTATTACTAAGGTGAGATATCAGATGTTACACATCATATGCAACTACTGTAAGGCCGTTTTGTCACTACGCGAAACCAACACAACATAATGTTGTGACAACTCCAACCGCCATACTAATGTATGCGCCGTTTTCTCACACACGAGGACAACACAACAGCAACACAACTTTGAACCAACAATTCGGCTATGTTGTCTTGTCCGCTAGATCGGATCAACTTTTTTGTTGTGACAACACTGTGACAACATAGCCGCCTTGCCGACTATATAGGCCGCTTTCTCACTACGCCAAACCAACACGACATCAACACAACATTCCTCGACAAATGAACTTTACAAAATGTGACAGTCGTGTTGTGTTGGAGTCGTGCTGGTGAAAAAGGGATGGACAATACGACATCAACACAACTTTTAATGTTGTGTTGATGTCATGTTGGTTTGGCGTAGTGAGAAAACGGCCTTAGACTCGCTCGTTTTTTTTTTCAAAATCTGTAAATGCAGATCAAAATGTTTCAAAAAGTTAAGATCAGTATACGTAGTTACTTTTTTTTAATATATATTCAATGTATAGTTTCGATTTTGCTATGATCATCATCTGCCTTTTCCCAACTATATAGGGGTCGGCTTCCAGTATTACCGGATACAGTTGAATACCAGTATTTTACATGGACCGACTGCCTATCTGACCTCCACAACCAAGTTACTGGGTAATACGATACCGCTAAGACTGGTTGTCAGACTTTCGGGCTTCTGACGACTCGTAACGACTGTCAAAGATCCACGAATAACAGCCGAGAGCAACGGCGTATCGTGCTTTCCGAGGCACAAAGGGGTCTTGGTATGTAAAGTTGGTCACCCATCCACAGACCAATCGCGCAAAGCTTAACCTGATTGATCGACCCGTGCGGCTGTTACTATGTAGCCACAAGCCCCTCTCATTTTATTATATGAATAAATATAATTGCAAAATTAAAAGATTACAACTAAGCTTCTTTACAAGTTGTTTCATTCCAAATATCCCCAACTTGTGTCAGATTTCTTTAGAAATAATCAGGTACCTACTTTACTTTTCGATTCTTTCTTATTTTCTGAATAAATTAGATACCTCTACGAAATTCCCTGTATATGAAAGACACTGAAAAAAAAACAGTCACCAGCTTTGAACAGAATTGTAATTTTATACTAAATAATAAAGTACTGTGGTCCAATTCGATTCTGTGCTTTGAGTATCACCTGTCGATGTTTCTATATCAGTTGTCCATGTTAGCCACATATCCGTATTTTCCTCGTCTCCAGCTCGTCCGCCGCTTTTATTGGGAGCTTTAGTGAATAGATGACTATACTTTATAACCCAATCGCTCATAGCCATAGTAGAAGAAGTAGTTGTAGTGTCATTCCTTGAGCACTCTGTGATTTCACCAGGCGTTGGGATAAATTTCATGTATGCGGGTGTTTCAGCTTTGGTATAGCCTAAAGCGTAGAATACCTTGTCAAGCACCCCAGTGGCTCTGAATATAAAGAAGATAATAACAATAGCCATAAAGGACATTATGCAGTCGCAAGTGCCACCTCTTGCTCCGATTGGACAAGGCCCTCCACCACCGCACATGAAACATTTAAGCCTGGCCGTCAGTAGGAACACGACACAGATCGGTATAAGTGATATAAGTTGGAGAATAAATGATATAAAGTTGTATAAAGTCTGCAGGAGCATTCTTATCACGTTTTCAATCATGAGGATCACGGTCATAAAGACCCTCACTAACATTTGTATGCCGCATATTATGGTTGATAGAACCGCGTGAGCTGTGCGACACATGGTTTACCGAGTATCTGGAAAAAATATATTGTCTGATTTAAAAACAATTCTTCAAAAAAACGGATAATTCGAGAAGAAAAGATATCATTAAAGTAATTACACAGTGGGTCGCCATGGCGGCGCAGCCAGGTAGCATCTCCAACAAAATGTATGGTTGGCTGCGTAACCAAGAGGACGTTGAGTCACCCACTATAAAACTGTATACCTACATTTAGTTGGCAGCGCGACCTGGAGACGTCGCCATGACGTCCCAGTGTGTTCGCGCTTATTATTAGTCGATGAAAACCCTTATAAAAGGGCATCTTCCAATTTGCCATAAACGCAAGTTAATGGACATGTGCATTTTCCGTATCCTTATCCGGCGCTCAAACCTGATCTTTGACAGTTCACAGAACAGAGAACCAGGCTCGAGGTTTGCTAGCGAGCGATGGAGCGTAGTATCCTTAGAGTTCGACTTACTGACCGGATACGGAACACGATACTGCACCCTATACCGACTGGATACTGTACTGCACTCTCAGATGTCACCCAAAAAGCAGCCAAGGGACAAGTTTGCGGCATGTCAGGTGCATTGTGGATTAAGACCACCACAACATGGATTTCTGAAAACGTAGTCTAACAGCATCATGGAAGACCCAGGCGTAAATAGCGAGATGAACTGGACGTTTATAGGAGGGATTGGTAGATACGAGATATTCTAAACACAGCGACATTCATAGCTTAAATACTAGAAACAAAGATTTATTTATAGTGCCGAGGACTAGGCTCCAAAAAATTAGTAATTCATTTAAGTGCCAAAGTATACGTTTTTACAACAAACTCCCAAGCCATGTCAAAGAACTGAGCCTCAATAAATTTAAATCATTTATTAAACAGAAACTATGTCAAAAAGGTTTCTATAAAGTTAAAGATTACTTAGACGACAAAAAGGCTTGGGACTAATTAAGCTACTCCAATGTACCCCAAGGAACAAACAATTATTTTAGACTATTTTAGATTACACGATACTATATGAGCATATAATTGTTGGATTATTTTATTTGACTTTATTTTAATTTTGTTTTCATTTATTGTTGACATAATCTACTCTTTAAAATGTTTTTATTTTATGAGTTGTATTGCAATTTGTGGTGATGTAAATTATTTTAGCATAATAATATGCACTATTATATAGAATCAAGTTTTTTCAACTGAACAGACAGCTGTGCTGCTGGGGAGTTTGTTGCGCCACTTCTTCTTCCCAGCTTATGCACTAGGAAGTGGTGAAGGGTGGGCGTTTTTGGGGGACTGTCTTATGTAATTTTGACGTTCGAAAAGTGCTGATTTCTCAGCCTAGTTTGAATAAATGACTTTTGAATTTGAATTTGAATTGAATTTGAATTTGAGTATTTGCTCAGGATCGCTTTGAGTGGAAAAAGGCTAGACAGGCATTTTGTCCAGCACTGGGACAATATGGGCTTATTATTATTATCTAGGAATATTGTGAGGGGCTTGTGACTAAGAAATAACAGCCGCACGGGTCGATCGATCATCTTAAGCTACGCTTGCGGCGATTGGTCAGTGGATAGGTGACCGACCATCTTTACATACCAAGATCCCTCCGTGTCTCGGAAAGCAAGTTAAGCTGTTGGTCCCGGCTGTCATTCGTAGATCTTTGACATTGTTAGTATTGTCAGAAGCCCGAAACTCTGACAACCAGTCGTATCAAGGGGTATCGTGTTACCCAGTAACTGGGTTATGGAAGTCAGATAGGTAGTCGCTCCATGTAAAATACTGGTATTCAGCTCCATCTGGAGACTGGAAGCTAATAAGGCTAGGCTGAAAATGATGATTTATTAAATTTCAACGGATCTTTTTACCTTATAAGTCCCAATGTTTACCAACACCGCCTGAGACCTGAACATGAGGTCCTGGGTGCGATTCCCAGGTCGGGTAGAATGTAATTGGGGTCTTCCAACACTAATTGCTAGTAGCGAGCTTGAATTTGTATCCGATTTTCACGGGGGTGGGTTACATGGGAAATCCACTTAGGCACCTACTGTCTAGGTTAGCTAAACTACTTTAATTCATTGCAGTGTACCATCGAAGAAGTTCATATAACCTAACCACCGTAAGGAATATTCTTGCTTGCAGCGCTCGGCGGCTATAGAACCGGGCCGGTAACAGATGTGGTCATCGTGTTCACGGGATTTTGTTTTGAAACTGGTTAGATATGGACTTCTTTGATGGTACATATATTACCTGGTCGCTTTTTGAGGTCGAGAAAGAATATATCCAGTTCGTTTCATCGGTTTGTAGTATTTATTTAGTAAATAAATAATATAAATATATAAAAACAATAATAGTTAAAAAAATATGTCTAAAGACATGCGTAACAAAAGCGTAGATAGAGAATACCTATTCCCTGTCAACGAACAAAAGATATGTCATCCATCATGGGTTTAAATTGTTTCTTTTTTCTATGTCTCTATAGTTTCTGTTAAAAAGAATTAGCTGTACAAGGATCTATTGGCGCGCAGCCAAAATCGAAACGAACGCCGCCATCTTGTTTTTTTTAAAATTCATTTCACAAAAGTATCGCGCAGATTTTTACCAACAACATGTTTTTTTTTTTTTTTAGTACTCCTTACGAACAGCCGTGTCCGGCGAGGACCTGCTTCAAGCGGAAGGTGAGGACGCCGTGGCGCCTCTCTAGCCACTCCTCAAAGAGGGGACTTATCGCCACAATTGTGGCGTGCCCAAACAGCGCCACCCTGACATCAAATAATGCAGTCGCCTATGCAAAAAAAACCGGCCAAGTGCGTGTCGGACCTCGCACAATGAAGAGTTCCGTAGTTGCGATGAACGTAGCGTAAAAAAGGGGTCAACCTCGGAATAAGAGATAATAAGCTGAAAACTCTTAGACACCTTCATTTTAGCGTTCTAAAAGTTGTTTCAAAAGTCTAATGGTGGCACTTCACATCGCGTGTTTTATTCGGCTATATAGTGTAGAAGTCCGAATAACTCGAACACACCGTCCCCACAATAGCCATGAACAGTGAATAAGCCGAATATTCAAGAATATTTTTGCTATCTTTTTGCTGAACGCAAAGATGGACGTGTTGACGGCAGCAGCGAATTATTATTTCCTTTGTGCTAATTACCAATACATGTTAGGCGTACCTAGATAAAACGACGACGACGCCTCATCGACACTGCCACCTGAAGTTCCCGTACAGAAGACCTTATCCGGCGACCTGTACGCTTCGCTTGAAGGGGAGCACTATAGCTGCATCATCATCTCACAAAACGCGCTGTCCGGGTGGCCGACCGCGGCGCCCTAGCGCTCTGCTACCGCCACCGCGCCGCCATGGTGACGTCCCCGTCGTGAGTTTCGAGAACTTCAGATCAATACGTGCTGTGCAGTGATTGATCCTCCCAAAATCTTATGTTTTTCAAGCATTTGATTTTTATATTTACAAGAATTTGTATTAATAGCTAAGCTTTCCTAAAATAAAGACAGTACCAATTAGTACCTCGAACTGGTCGTTTCCTTTCATCACCTCAGCTCCTAATAACACGATATCGGCGGTCAGATGATCGGATACGTTTAATGCCTACCAAACGGTTTTACATTGTGTTGTTATTGTCACCTATATCGTCGCAGACCGCGACCGACACCGATATCAGCACGATATCTACAGGCGAAGACACAGTGCGGTGAGAGTAGCGGCATTCTTTTACTCACACATTTTTTCACACTGCCGACTTCGAGACGTCGATACTAAACAGTTAGGTACTGCGATGGTCTACGATATTCACCAATATCATTGGGCCGATATTAATTATATCGGTATCGAATCGATGTCGGTATAGCTGCCGATATATCGGTACCTATCGGGTTGGTGTCGTTATCTGTTATTAATGTGAAAACGCCCATTAGGTACACAGGATATTTTAAGTAATCATTTTAGTTGACTACACCGTAAGTAGGTCCCATAAAATGTAAACTTATGGAAAAACTAGACTAGACTAAGAAAAACTAGTTAAGTTGATCAACTGCAAATATTTTATGCTGTGGCATGGATTTTCCGCCAACTAGTCGGCGGCGTATAGTAAATAAATACGTCGCTCTGCATTTGGTCAGGCGGAGGTAGCGTTTCGAAGGCCTAAAGACCTGGCAAACGTCGCCTTAAATACTAATTAGATTAGTAATTTTTGAAATGTTGAAATCATAGATGCGGAGTAAACCAAATGAATTAATCTGTGACTATACTGAACTTTTCATGGTCTACCCGTGTGTACACAGTGTATACAAAAGACATCATTCAAGTCTCGAACATTTTGTACCCAAAAACTAACCGTATTTTTATTATCTGGCTTATAGAAAATAAAAATACGGTTTTCTTATGGGAAATAACACCCTCAACATTTTTTAATATTGCAATGAGAGTATACAATTAACCCTTCCGCTGATATTTAAGTTTGAAAATACTAAAAATCTATTTTGTGCTAAAAATTTTCGAGTATTACGAGTACCTACATTAATGTTTAAAACGAGAAACAACCTAAGTTAGGTCTTCATCATCATCATTTTGGCCGGAAGACTTCCACAGGTGGAGGCCTCCCCAAAACATTGCCACTTCAACCGGTTCTGTGATTCTCGCATCCAGCGGATTCCTGCGGTCTACTGCAGGAACCTCCACCTCGTGAGAGGTGTTCCAACGCTTCGTCTTCCGGTATGCGGTTGCCACTCCAGAACCTTTCGGCCCCATCGGCCATCTGTTCTGCGAGCAATGTCTGCCCACTGCCATGTAAGTTTGGCAATTCTTCGGGTTATGTCGGTTACCCTTGTTCTCCTGCCGATCTCTGCATTTCTGATTCGATCACGTCGTCAGACAAAATCCAAGCATAGCCCTCTCCATTGCACTTTGGTCTTCTAATAAGACCCATTGTTAGCCACCGCCACGTACCAGCTTCATAGGTGATTACTGGCAACTCGCACTGGTCACTACTGCGGTATGTGAGACGAGAAGATATTGCACAGTTTCCCGAACACTGCCCAGCCGATCGGATTTGATGATTGCCGACCTCTTTCTCGAAATTGGACCTACCTAACTGGACAGTTTGTCCTAGGTAAACGTCAACTTCGAGTGTAGAGTCTCCGGTCTTCATGAGGTGGGTGTTACATGAGCATTTGACATAAACTTAGTTTGGTCCATGTTCATTTTAAGTCCTTCTCTTTCGGAAGGTCTACTGAGGTCATCGAGCGTTGTAGAGAGAGAAGAAGGGTGTTCGGTGCTCTCGGTGGAGGCTCTTCGGTGTTCTGTATAACCTGCCACAGCGTATGTGGTCTACAGTGCTAAAGCCTTTACGGAATCCGGCTTATTCAGGAGGCTGGAAATCGACAAACCTGCGCGCGAGACGGTACGTGATGACTCTTGAAAACAGCTTGTAGACATGGCTTAGAAGTGATATGGGCCTATAATTCTTAAGTAGGGCAGTATCACCACACCTCTGTCCGCTTGTGTCTACCTGTGGCGTTTTACCCCTCGAGTATGACGGAATCAAACAGCTTCTGGAAGGCTTAAGAACGGATTTTCCATCGGCCTAGTTACCTGCTATTGTATAATAAAAACATTTCCACTCAGAACGTACGTCCTAGTGAACTTATTTTACCTATTTCCGCGGACATACCAGTTTATCCTAAAGCATGTAAATTCTAACTAGGATAAACCGATTCGATCTAGGCTAAACTGGTTTAACCTATCGGTAACAGGATGAACGAGTTTGGCCTAAGCGATACTGGTTTGTCCTATCTCGTGTAGAGAGAACTGGTTTGGCCTAGGCGAAACTAGTTCATCCCAAAATCGGGTTTGGCCGGTAACATATACATTGTAATTACAGATTTAAAAATTGCATTACAATGTATACGCGAACAGTTTCCTATGGCTGCGTTCTGGCCTTGTATATACGTAGATTGGAAATACGGTCCGTTGTGATATTTAAAAATTGTTCAAGATCTAATTTCCCATAAGAAAAAAGTTTTTTTTTTTCTGGACTTTAGTTTTTGGGTACGAAATGAATGATGTCCTTTACAAACAAATATCCATACATACAGACTTTCGAATATATAATATTTAGTAGGATACCTAGGATCAAATGATAGGTACGATATAAAAATTTTTTTTTTTTTTTTAATAAAACACTTTTGGTAGATATTTAATTAAAACTACTATTCTTTATTAAAATTGAGAACAATGCATGGAAACTTTTGAGGGGAGGGGTTCAACCCGCTTGCGATAAATAGTTAATACGAAGTACGTTAATAATTAATCATTTATAACTATACCTAATCATTACTACTTACCACAAACAAATTATTTAATCGAAAACTATATAAACTTGTCAGCAACAAGAAATAAATAGTGAGACGATTGATTTTCAATCATAACAGACTAAAAAGTAAAAAAATACCTAGTTTAAAAAACTAACAAACATGCAGACAGTTTTAATAAATGTTCTAAAAGGTACCTATAACATAATTTAATTTACTATGAAATGAGCTAAAGCGAAAACGAAAACGAGCTAAAGAGCCAAGTGCGTGTCGAACGACGCACCGTGAAGGGTTCCGTAGTTGGCATCACTTTACGCAGACCGTATTGATTTTATCGACCGCAAATATTGTTGTATTTCATAGTATTTCTCGAAAAAGCTATGAAAAACAAAGTTATTAGTGCGATTGTAACCGTAAATATGCCTTATAACAGACGAACAGACGGACAGAAGGACGGACATGACGAAATTTTAAGGGTACCCGGTACATTTATTTCTGTAATATTAACAAAGTGTCCCACACTTTTTAAAGCATCTTTAACCTTTATGTTTCCTTGTTGTTATTGTTGTACTATTTATTTCTTGTAAACTTATTTTTGCAAATACCCTGTTGCTCATCCCATAATATTTCAGAACACGATAAATGATAGTTAACCCGATAAAGGACATCACACAGTCGCAGCCACCACCTCTTTGAGCTGGACAGCCAGCACTGTTTCCACACACCAAGCATTTAATCTTAGACGTCAGTATAAATACCAAGCACACCGGTAGAATCGATATCAGCTGCAGAATAATTGACAGAAAGCTGTAGAGTGTGCTTAGGATCAACTTTATAAGATTTTCTAGCATCATTAGGATGACCATGAAGATCCGTAATAACATTTGGACCGAACATATTATTGTTTGCAGAAATGCGTGGCATGTTCGACACATGGTTACAGTATCTGAAACATTTCAATTAGGTATTTTATAAGGGGTAAGCTTGCGTGTGGAATATTCTGTAAAGCAATAGTTAGCAATATTAGTTAGTTGTTAGCAACACGTAAACATGGAACCACATGTAGATGATTATTTATAACTAATAATTCCAACTGGGTTAAAACATTTAAAAAAAACTATATTTTTCGGCTCGGCTACAGCAGGCGGCATAGGATCCATTTGTCTGTGGCCACCTGCTGATTGCTTAATAAGTTTTTCCACTTAGTTTTTCACTCTTAATAGGTTTTAACTACATCTAATTAGTAGGTAGGTATTTTACCTGATTATTTTTGGCACTAAATAAATAATATTACAATCCTGGTTCAGCTCATTTAACAATAGTTATTATAAATAACTTCGAAAAGCATATTAAAACATATTCAAATAAATCGAAAAGTCGTTTATCAAGTGCGCTATATGTCAAAACATGTCATGAACATGTCATGTTCTTATCACTCACTATTCTATTGTCATAAACATTCGATATACGACATACTCCTAATGTAACAGAGGTTTAATTTAAAAAGAAAAGCATAACTCAAGCTTCAGTTTCCTCTTCTGTGTTTTAGGTACGGAATGAGCAGGGCCGTCTTAACCATAAAGGGCGCCGAGAAAATCAGTCTGCGCCCCCTTGTCAACGAAAGAAAAAATACTTTATTTTTGTGTTCCTTTTTTATTTAAGTAATACTCTACAGAAGTGAGATGACTGAGATGGCTCACTTCTGAGCCAAGCCTACAAGCTGTTTTCAAGAGTCATCACGAACCGTCTTGCGCGCACGTTTGACGACTTTCAACCTCCCGAACAAGCCGGATTCCGTAAAGGCTTTAGCACCGTAGACCACATACATACGCTGCGGCAGGTTATAATACAGAAGACCGAAGAGTATAACCTGCCCCTCTGCTAAGCGTTTGTGGACTACGAGAAAGCCTTCGATTGGATCGAGACTTGGGCTGTACTGCATTCTCCAACGGTGCCAGATTGACTATCAGTACATCGAGCTGCTGAAGAGAGGTGATACAGGGAGACGTTATCTCTCCGAAACTGTTCACCGCTGCACTGGAGGCTGTCTTCAAGGTTCTGGACTGGAAAGGGGTTGGCATCAACATCAATGGCAAGTACATCAGTCATGGCTGAGACTATAGAGGACCTTAGTACAATGCTCGATGAACTCAGTAGAGCTTCCGAAAGAGTGGGTCTTAAAATAAATATGGATAAAACGAAGGTCATGTCGAATGCCCATGTAACACTCATGATAATTGGAGAAGACGAAAGTTTTTGACCAGTGCGTGTTGCCAGTTTTTTTTTTTAAGTTGTGATTACGCATGGTATGTGTAGGTATAAGGCGATCGGCTTGCGCCCCCTTATTTTTTTTTTTGTGGGAAATTGTAAAGTTACTTCTCCCGCTCTTTGTGTCAGACTCTTAGTGACTAAGACCCACCCGTGTTCCTTCAGTTGTCTGTACGTTGCCAGGGGCCACGGTATCCCTTTTGGATTTTCCCGCGACCCCGGCACGCATCGATCCTAGCGGACCCCAGTCAGTTGTGCTGACAACTCTTTGAGGCGCGCGTGGAACACAACGCGCCATCGACCTGGTCCTTATCTGACGGCGAGCTACCCATTGCTCACCGTCCGCAAGCCTGCGCCTACGGTGGCCGGAAATCGGCCTGTGATTCCTGACGGCCCTCCGGCTTTTGCGCCTTCATTTGTCTTTGCGATCCTTTGTGCGGTTTTGAGCGGCAAGGCTGGCGCGCCGCCGGCATAGTGTTTAGGAGGTATAAGAGTCACGCGATAGAAAGAGAGGCAACTTCTAGGTGTATATAACTGTAGGTGATTAGCACTATTGCGACCTGAATTGCACTTTTTTGTGTCGTAGCAAGTCGTTTTTATTTAATTTTGCGGAGTGTCCCATCAGTATTAATCTGACGCAAGAGATCGAATTTTGTAGGATAGACACTACCCACGACTAGCAATGTTTATTATATACTATCGATTCATCCAACATCCAGTGTGAGTGCGGTGCTCCTGAACAAACATGTCCCATCTGCTTGAGTGTCCCAAATCTGAATCTGAACAACGCCTCTGACGCCGCAATAAGCGTGGCCACCTATCACATCGAAACATCGATGTGCCGTCGAAATGAAAAAGAAAGAAAGGTGTAGAAATAAATAAAGACCACTAATAATGTAGTTTCCTACAGTGTTATGATGAACCATTTAGACAGGGTCAATCCCCGAAACAGTCCACTAAGCCAATCCAATAATAGCCTCGTGTAAATAGAGACAATCCACTGCATTGGATTGTCCTCAAGCCATTTTGGATTGACTTGTGCCCTATGTTCTTACTTCATTGGTACGCCCTATATCTTGTCTGCAACAAGATTTTAGCCTTTAGGCTCTCAGCAACGTAGGCGCGGGCTTGCGGACGGTGAGCAATGGGTAGCTCGCCGTCCGATAAGGACCAGGCCCAGGTCGACGGCGCGTTGTGTTCCACGCGCGCCTCAGAGAGATTTCAGTACCAACTGACGGGGTTTGTAAGGGCCAATGCCTGCCAGGGTTGTGAAGTTGTCCCAAAGGGATATCGCGGTCCCGGCACTCAGGCAACGGAAGGAACATGGGTGGGTTTTAGTCAGTAAAAGTCTGACACGCCCTCCCGCTCCGACCAGAGCGGGAGAAGTTATTTGATAATTTCCCACCAAAAAAAAAAAGAAAAAAAAAAGGGTCCGCCGTTACATCAATGGTCTCCGCAATTTTTTTTGCATCAGCAATCGGTGATTTTACGCCTTCATCAAAGCTGCATCGTGTTTTAGCAACAAACGAAGGCATACGATAGATGACAACCATCCAAAAACTATTGTTGTTGATGAGAAACCATTAACTGTATACGTATAGAGAATCTTATGCTTGAAGCCAACCTACATTGATGAACCAATACACCCTGAAAAAAAATCTTTAGCTAAGGTAAGAAGTAATAAACTACATTTTGAAATCAAAATAATTTAATGAAATCAACATAAATATCATACCACACGATAATCATTTATTAAATAAAAATATAATACTGTATTAAATTAACATTAGAAATACAAGTGCACACAAGGAGGTTTAAATAACCGTTTTGATTGTTGGTGCTGAGGTTAAGGGCGATACAAGAGCCTAAAAAAGTACGAGACACTAAGATTAATAATATATTAAATGTAACAACAATAACGTTATTGGGAATTGAAAGTTGCGTAATGAACTAGAAACGTTGATACATAGAAAGTCAAACAATAACGACATTATGGAACATCAAATGGCTGCAACATTCAAATCGTGGCTCAATATTAAGTTTTCTGGTAAACTATTAATGTATGGACGGTCACACGGACGCATGCAGCAAAATAAAAGATGTTCATAATACAACAGAACTCAGAAAACAAAATATTTCATCAATCAACACATTTAGTCAGTTTAATAGACCGTATAAACAATAATTTCCGTTACAATTCAAAATAGTATCTATATTTTTAGATAATAACGTCTTGAAGTTGATTTCACAATCAAATTGACTCGTTAGTTAAAAGCTAAGAGGGAAAGATAAAACTAAGTTAAAATCAGAATTCGAAAATGAATAATAAATTCCGACAAGGTGATGACTTAGGGCCTTTGGTGTGGTTTGATAAATAAAATAAGTGTACGAAGCGTTGTGTCCGTATAGTCCAGGCGAGGTCAAGAATTACAGTTTGTATGCTTGACGCATCATCAGGTCAAAGTAGCAATCATTGTCGATCGACACGCTGATGCCGCTGTAGTAGTTCATGAATTCCTCCAAAGTCACCTGTGGGAAATGTAGACTTCTATTTTAGAACACTCTCGAATAAGTAGGCGAAAATAATGTCTTATGACTGTAATAAATGGGGATTAAAAGTAGTGCTAGAAAAGTTGAAAAGGAATCGTTTATCTTGGGATGGGCATGTGATGAGGTCGGATGTAACGTATGTGACTAAAGGAGTAATGAATCGTAACTAATATTATAAATGCGAAAGTGAGTTTGTTTGTTTATGTTTGTTTTTATGATTATTTATATGTTTGTTTGTATGTTTGTTTGCATGTTTTTTTGTATGTTTGTGTGTATGTTTGTTTGTATGTTTGTTTGTATGTTTGTTTGTTTGTTTGTTTGCATGTTTATTTGTGTGTTTTCTTGTATGTTTGTTTGTACGTATGTTTGATTATATGTTTATTTGTTTGCATTTTTGGATGTTTGTTTGTATTTTTGTTTATATGTTCGTTTGTTTGTATATTTGTTTTATTTGTATATTTGGTTGTATGGATATTTGTTTTCTTTGTATATTTGTTTGTATGTATATTTGTATGTTTGATTATATGTTTGTTTGTTTTTTTGTATGTTTGTTTGTTACACTTTCACGCTAAAACGGCTGCATGGATTTGGATGAAATTTGGCACATGGGTAGAATATGAGCTGGAGAAGGACATAAGCTACTTTTCATCCTGGATCCCAGACGAAGCCGCAGGCAACAGCTAGTAAAAAATATTAAAAAAAGAAAGACTGTACGTTTATTTGCGGTAAACATGACGCAAAGAAAGAAAACAAACATAAAAGAGAACAAGTTGGGGGAAATGTTGATGGATGGAGGGAGGGGGAGACCAAATAAAGGTTGTGCGGATTATCTGAAGAATTATATGAACGAAAAGGGAGTGAATGATACCGTGACAGTTATTATGGGAGAATGAAAGACGCAAAACTTTTGCACCGACCACAAGTAACATACGACAAGGGCTCCTGCCCTCGTGATAGATGATCATGAAAGTTGAATTTTCAAGACGCTTAAAACTCAACAATATTGCTATTATATATATATATATATTATTATATTGCTAATAATGCTATCAATATATTAAACACATACATATTATTATTTATTATTAATATTGCTGTATTCTCAAAGTTTTATTCGTTTTGTTGTGACTTGGTGTCGTTCTTTATGGTGGATATCAAAAAGTGCTGGATCGTGCTAAATATGAAACAATCAATCTGCCTAGCCTTTTCCCAACTACGTTGGAGTCGGCTTTCAGTCTAACCGGATGCAGCTGCATACTATTATTTAACGAGGAGCGACTGACCCGTGCGGTACCCAGTAACTGGGTAATACGATACCCCTTGGTAAAACTGGTTGTCAGGCTTTCGGGTTTCTAGCGACCCGTACCACGAATGACAGCCGGAACCAATGGCTTTACGTGCTGAGTCTTGGTATGTTAAGATGGTCACTCGTCCACGAACCAACCCCGGCAAGCGTAGCTTAACCTGATGGATCGACCCGTGCGGCTGTTATTACTTAGTCACGAGCTCCTTAGTTTAAAAATGAAACTGTCTAACATAAAACATAATAATTGTTATGTATTATAATATTGTTAGTACTATTGTCTTACCTTTCCATCTACCTGCCCATCAGACTCAAAGTTGGCGAGGAATTTGTTCAGAATAAGATCAGCCGTCTCTTCGCCGCTCATGTATCTGGAATATTAAAGAAAATATCAACAACATGCTTGAAAACCAACTTAATATTACACTTAGAGTATATATCACTGGAGAAGCCATAAGCGCAATATTCCGAACAAAAAAGTCTGTCACTTTTTGCGGGGACGGGCTAGCTACTGTCAAAAATAACAATAGCTGCTCGCCCGGATAGAGAAGTCCGTACCATATTTTTTATTTTTATCGATATCGATATTCATTCGGAATTTTGCTTGAACCCAGAAATAAAACAGCTGTTGCATAAAATAGTTAAATTTTAATAAGAAGAGAAAATAACTTCAATTATATAAAAGTAACTAAATTTGTAATAAGTAAGTAATCTCAATAAAAAATTAGATCAAGTTCAATTTTTTATTTTTTTATATACAAACACTTCAATGGACTTAAACAAATTATAAAACATTGAACAATAAAAAAAAAATAAACAAAAATAATTACTAAGTAATATTTACTAGGAAATTATCGACATGTCAATTTGGTTTCAAACATGACCTCAATCAACACTACGGTAGTCTCGTTAACATTTTTACTAGAGGAGATAATCGCATGTCAAGTGCGTGTAAGTTTTGCTGATTTGACGTATATTTTCGTAATGCAAAAGAAAAGTATTTTGATCTTTACGAACATAAAAACTTATGTAGCGAGACTCGGTGACGTCACAGAAGCAACGTGAGGAAAATACTCGATTCATGCTACGTTTTATATTGAATCATGGTTGAATCGAATGAAAAATCGAATTGTATTATGAGGTTAGGATTTTAAATTTCAATAAAAACATGACTAAATCTTAGAAAAAAAAAACTGCTTAGGGAAAGTTATTCAGTTCTTTAGGTAAATTTGACGTATTTGAACGCTTTTTACAGCATTTAACAGTACAAATAGGCATTTTCACGGAGCTCCGCGCGCCTTTAAAACGATTCTTGAAATGCGTTAGAATCGATTTGAAAGTAGTTTTTATGAACGTACTAGAACATTTGTTCTTGTACTTTTACAGAGGGGAAGTGTTCGTAAGGCTTCTCCAGTGTTATATACTCTAAGATATTACATGATGATACTTGAAACGTAAAAAAAAAAGTGTGAAAAAATTTGATTGTTTTCATGTAAAAAAAATATAAAAAAATTATAATATAAATATATTGAAATTTTCCATCGATTATAAAAAAAATAATCTGCTGCTTCATAGAAAAGTGCGCAGGGGGTTCAGAATCGTGTACTGAATCCGTGGTAACAGGCTTCGCGTCGATGTCCCTTTTTTTTTTTTGAGGGTGTGAAATTATCAAATAACTTCTCCCGCTCTGGGCGGAGCGGGAGGGTGTGTCAGACTTTTACTGAATAAAACCCACCCGTGTTCCTTCCGTTGCCTGTGTGCCGGGGCCGCGATTTCCCTTTCGGACAAACTCGCCACCCTGGCAGGCATTGGTCCTTACGGACCCCGTCAGTTGGTGCTGACATCTCTTTGAGGCGCGCGTGGAACACAACGCGCCGTCGACCCGGGCCTGGTCCTAATCGGACGGCGAGCTGCCCATTGCTCACCATCCGCAAGCCCGCGTCTACGGTGGCCGAAAGTCGGCTCGCGACTCCCGACGCCCGAGGCGTCTCCAGCGGCGACTAGGGGCGCGAGGGCGTGAATCTTGCCTCTCCCTCGCGCGCTCTGCCTCGCGTCGATGTCCCTGCCACTACGATCCTTTTGCCTCGTTTACGTTCATACATCAGGTCATACACGCATGCCGACTGCGAGTACTACGCACCTGACCTTTCTGAAGAACATCAACAATAAGGTCAGTATAATTATGTCCTCCTAAACCGTCCCCTCCCGACGTTTCCACTCACATCTGCCTTGTAAATACATTTTGTTAGTCGACTTTCCTTCATCTTCTCAACATCACCAAACCATCTCAGCATACTCTCTTAAATTTTTGTCACTACATCTTCTTTTAACTGACACCGTTGTCTTATCACATCATTCAGTACTATATGTGGTTCAGTACTAAGTAAATTTTAAATTTTCTGTGTCTCTGGACATATTGGCTCAGGATCGAGTTGAGCAGTAAAAGGGAGGCTCTAGGGGAGCTCTTGCCCTGCAGTGGTACAGTACTGGCCTAATATTTATTTGTTTATTTTATCTGGTTCAAGTTCAGGATTGCCCATCCCTTTAGAAGGTTCTTGGCTAAGACATTGCTGTGCTTACTCAATCTCTGTTTGTATGTTTTAAATTTTACGCATAGTTCTTCTTTCACTGTTGGTATTGTGGCGGCAAATACATCGCCACATGCGAACTACGCATCAAAGACCTGACGTCACATAAAATCTTGACGTCACACAAATCCTGCATCGCGCAATTAGAGTTTACCGCGCGAACAGCATATCCAACTACCCCGAAATCAATCTTTTGGCAGTTGCCCGCCAGACACGACACCCGTCTGGTCGGAGGATCCGCGCTTTTCTATGGTGGATGAGTGAACATTACACCCTGTTCCTCATGCCTCTAAAGTATCTTTAGGTTAGAGGTGATGGTATCATTTTTGCGATTGGAACATTTGCATTTGGATCACTGAAATTATCCGAATCATTGATGTATTATTTGGATCATTTGAATCTTCAAAGGATATAAAAATGGATAACGACAACGAAAAACTGTGAGAGTATGAGTGATACACATCTCATTTGGTATCTCTTTCTGACTTGAATAGATTGTAATGTGTCACCCGCTTACTCGCGACTCGCAAATTAGTTCAGTAGTACTGACTAAAGTAACGTAACTCAGCGTCTCAGTCTTGAGAAGTCACCTCGCAAGAGATGGTCGCGCGGAAAGAGCACAGAGGCAAAGTAATGATTCAGATTCAAATGACGCGTTTGAAACTTTATTACTGAACCAATCTTTTGGAACACTTCAATGATCCAGATCCGTGAGTCGGTTCCGTAAAGAGTTACAAACGCCTACTTTAGGTGCTCGTGTATTTCTGTTTCTTACTAACTGGAAAATTTCAGTAAGTATTAATGTTTGTTACCTGGGATGGGCAGTAACGGAGTAGACTCCTCGTATATCCTCGACGGTGATAACGCCGTCTCCGGTCTTGTCCAGCTTCCTGAACGCTTGTTCCACAATGGCCCGGCGTGAATCTGACATGGGGGGCTGCAAAAAATTATCATCATTTATTTTAGGCCCACAATAGCAGAGGACAGAAGTGTGTGGGCGAGGGAGGCCTTTGCCCAGTTGTGGACAATACAGGCTAAAAGAACCGCACAAAGGTGGACTTTACGCCTCAAGAGTTTTCTACTAGTTTACTAGGTACTTTAGCATGATACAAATAAATTAATATGCAATTTTTTAGTTGTTTCTTTTTTATTATCTTCTTCTTTTCGTGTGGTTAGTGACTAAGTTGGTGTCAGAGTTTTAAAGCCGCCCATAGGCCTCTGACTTGGCTTCACATGCCGTCGAGAAATATCTCTCAAGCATGCGGCGTTTCCTCATGATTTCTTTTTTATTATAACCATAGATAACAAATCTTATATACAATCTAACACTAAACTAAATTACTAAGTTTTGTGTTTATTTATCGGTTTTCCTTCGTTAGATAATAATTTGACATGGAATTTGGACACTTATCCATTAGATTAATTTGGCTTTGGAAAGAAAGAAAGAGAATAAATTTATGTGACCCAGGTTAAAGTACACAATATTTACACAAGAACAGAAAATACTTAAAATACGATCAACATTTTATAAAAAGCCTTTGTAGAACCAGATTATGGTTTACCAATTGACAAAAAAGGAGGCCTTTGCTAATGAATGAATGTTGACATAATCTACCCATCACAATGTTTTTTTTAATGAGTTGTATTGCAATATGTGGTTAGCTAGTGACCTCGACAATTGATCATATTATTTATTGTTATTAGTAATTAACTGTTTGTTTTACCTATTTATTTTACCTTGATGGTCCTAGTTTATCATTTATAACTTCCAGTTACAACGTTGTAAGCGGGCACGCCCTTTATGCCTGGAGGCTTTTATTTAGATATTAAGTTTGAATAAATGACTTTTGAATTTGAATGTACAGCGAGAAAACGCGGGATAAAAATACTATACTTACACGAATATGTGCTAGGAACTCGTCAAGGCTTATGGAACCACTCTTGTCAGCGTCAAATGTTTCAAACAGCTCCATTGCGTCCTGAAAGCAATACAAAAAAAATCCTATCAGTGATAAAGTTATAATAATGTCTGCAGACGTTACCTACCCTTTTACAAATATTTTGCCAACTGTAAGGCTAAACGTATGCTGAGACGCAGGTGACGCAGCACAGCGCATATTTTGCAGGGTAGGGCAGACGAGGCAGACATAGGCCGCGAGCGCATGCTGCGACGCAGCTACATAGACACATTCGCGTCCTAGCTAGTACAAGCAGTCTGTCATTAAAAGAAAATTATGAATCAGTGGTACAAAACAAGTGAAGACCTGCACGCGCAGAAATCTGTGCAACTACAACGAGACGCAGAGCAGGACAGACACATGTCTGCGTCCCACGTGCCTGCGCCGCAACGTACGCAGCTGTCAGTACGTTCATGCATTACAAAATCTGCTCTACCCTGCGCTGCGTGGACCTGCGTCACCTGCGTTTCAGCATACGCTTAGCCTAACCCTGTGATTTTGACAGACTTGTCAGTGGCATCAACCCAACAGTTCTATCTTATTATAATGAGAATAAATATCACTGTGATTTTAATAGCAATGAAAAATAAGAGGTGAAATAACTGTGAAAAGACTCTTTAACTCCATTCGAATATTGCTAATGCTGTGGCCGCATCTGGGTCTATAGTGATGAAGCTCCGTACAGTGATACGGTACCCACAGATGTGACCAACCATTATCGGTTATCGTCGCGATAGTTCGGGCTACGTAGTACTTATCGCCCGGGTGACGGTAAATTTTAAACGTGGCGAAGCCGCTAATGTTTCAACCTCGTTTAGCGAGAACTAACGTTTTAGCGAGAAAACATACGAAGCTTCGGCACGTATAGCTTTATCACGATAGACGCAGAGGCGGCCGCAGCATTAGTGCAAATATAAATTCAGGGAAATGTATTGTTTAGCAGATTGGCAAACGAAGTCATAACTCTATAAAGCCTCTATTCATCCATCTTCATTCCTCCAAGCGTCCATTCCGATGAAGCGATAAAAACTATGCTTAGCAAACGGGGCTTTGCAGACCAGTATTTTTGGCACGAAAACGCGGTTTGCGCGGTAGGAGTTGACGGGTAGAAATCTTCACATAAGGAAAAGCATTATGCCCCCTCCATGACTTTCTCTTTCTCTCTCTCTCTCTGTCTTTATATAGTATTTAAATAAACACAGAATGCTCACAGAAAGTCGAAATTTTGGATTTGTAAGGTACATAATAGTATCAAGCTCCTAATGCTATTGAAAGAAAGCGGCCCGCTGGCTGGATGTTTGTCTAAGTAACGAATGTCTTCTAAAGTATAGCTCACAGAAAGAAGAAATTTTGGATTTGTAAGGTACATAATAGTTTCTAACTCCGAGCACTACTGGGCGATCTGAAAGTATAATAACAATAAAAATAATCATAAGGGGGGCCGCTAGAAAGACACTTCATATAAACGTCATTTAATCAAAAACTGTCGAAGTACGAAATATATCTTATTTATTTAGTTTAGGTAAAAAATTATGTCCTTGTGTAAACCTATCACCTGTTGATAAATCTCGTTGAGGCCTGCCAAATAGACCCACACTGACTTCGTTCCTGACCGGGGTACCCCGAGCGCACACGTTTTTTTTTGTTTGTTCCGACGAGAATGCTGCGTCCCACAATCCATTGTATGAGTCACATTTATGTCACCCATGGGCTTTGCAAGGCCGGCCGGGGGAGGGGGGGGCTTTTGTTTAACGCCGGGATGCAGGTAGTCTTGTCTTGTCAACGTTTTAAAGGGGAATTAGCCCAGTTACGCACGAGCGATTCTTTCCCGCGGCGATTTTTTTTGGTACAATGGATTTTCAACGCTCTGCTTAGCTCTGAGAGTTGAAAATCTAACAGTGTATTTTTCAACGCGGTAGGATGAGAGTGCGCCCCAGCCAGCGCGTTTCTCTAGGCCTATTGGTGGCTAAGATACAGTTAATCAAAGATGGGCATGTTTTTCCAAATTCTATTGGAAATCTTTAACGATTGAAGCTACACCATACATAGTGATTTTTATTTTCAACTTGGGACTCTTTAATTTTTTTGGAAAATTGTTGGTTTTACCTCATGGTTGAGCTCCAGTCCAGTTTCCTTGATTCCGTTAATGAATTCGTCCTTATTCAACAGCTTGCTGCCATCGTCGTCCATTGTTCGGAAGATCCTGAAAAAGTACATACGTATTTTACGGTTAGAAGAAAGCCTTTCTTAGTAATTAATATTTATTATACAAGTAGTAATAATTATATCTTTTTTTACATTCAGTTAAGTTACCAAGGATTAGTTAATAATTTGATAGAATAGCTCTCAGTTAACCTGGTTTCATAGAAAATAAAATAGCCACCATCATGATAAAATAGACTTTATCATGGTGAAAAGATTATGATGGCTATGCTCGAAGTTTCCCTGCATGATCGAATCAGAAATGAGAAGAACCAATGTAACCAACATAAACCGAAGAATTCGTGGCAGTGGGCGGGGCACCAACGCTTTCACAACAGATGGCTGATGGTGACGAAAAGTTCTAGAGTGTTGCGCACCAGAAGGTGCAGCGTGGGTAGGCCCCCATAATGTAGACCGATGACCTGGTGAAGGTCGAGGACGATATGAGTAAGTAAGATCATAAGTTAGGGGATTACATCGCTCATAAAAATGCTTGGCGCAATGCTGATCCTGCTCCACAACCACAACTAATTGATTAACATTTGAAAATACTGTTGGAGCTGCTGAAGATTTTAAGACCATCTTTGCATTGTGTAAAATCAATCTCCTTTGTACAGTGGCGGACTAAGCCTGTCGGGGGCCTGGGGCGCCAAAACGAAATTAAAAACGTACATTCCTGGGCGCCCCCCCCCCCCCCCCTTTAGCACATTGCCTCGAAAAGGTTAGGTCTTCTGTTGACGATTGATACAGAAATAGAGGACTTTATCGACAACCAAAAAACTAGAGGATCAGAAAAATATAGGATGGTAGAGCGAGCGAAACGAGCTCGAAAATTTTTACACTCTGCATTAAATAAAAAATCTTTTTAACATCTATACAGACACAGGAACTACTTTGTTGACCTATACAGAATATTTTGAAAATGTAGTATGCAAGAGCGAAGCGAGCTCGAAAATGTATGCTGCCATCTATTGAATTTTCTTCAAGACGAATTATAATTTGTTCGAGTTGAGATCAGGGGAACGCGGAGGCATTTTTTTATTTTATTATTTGGGGGCCCCCCAAGACCGAACGACCCGAGGTGGGCCGCCCCTTCCGCCCCCCTGTTAGTCCGCCACTGCCTTTGTATTATACATATAATTGCAGAACAGGTGGGAGTACTATGTACTAAAGAGCTACCATTTACCGTGAAATACGTCTTTTATTGACTTGAATGTGCCCTGGCGGCTGTGAGTATGTCATGCTCACTCAGATGTCTCGCTGATGGTGGCATGTGTGTTGGATCATTTAGCTCCCTTCAAAATGGTTGAGCTGAATGGTGCTAATCCATGCGTCATGTTCGTGAACGGGCGCCGTCAGTTGGGACTGGTCAACTCTTAGCTGCCATGGCTGATTTAAATGTTGAATTGTTCTTTATTTTATCTTTTTATTACGGACGCTTCTAACGTGCACGTTTTTCTACATTGTTCTCACATGTACTTATAATTTCAACATGAATGAAGTACTACATGTAGGTACTTCATTCATGTTGAAATTATCCCCAATATTTATTTACCAATATTTTGTAACAATTTTTTATTTATTTAAAAGAGTGTTCGGGGAGTTTCTTGCCCGTTCTTCTCCATAGGTACCTACTACGCTTTGGAATGGGCAACTAGCTTCATATTTCTGACCGATTCCTTGACAATTCAAAAGTGCCTGTAAATGGTTTAATTGAAATAAATGCTTTTGAGTTTGACGCAGTAAACAAAGGACCGGTCATTATGACGATGCCTAGAGTAGGCCTATGTCTACCACTGAACGTCTTTCGGCAGAATGATTATGTGGCGGCATCTACATCGCCACATGCGAACTACGCACCACAGACCTGACGTCACGCAAAAATCCTAACGTCACACAAAATCCTGCATCGCGCAAACAGAGATTACCGCACGATCAGCATATTATACACACTCGTATATAACTTCAACGCCAGTTGCCCACCAGATACAACACCCGTTTGGTTTTTCTATGGAGGATGAGTGAACTTTACACCCTGTTCCTCATACCTCTAAAATTATAATGATGATAAGATTGTTCTTCAAAATGTATACCTTCCAAGTCCCAGGATGCCGGAGGCTCCTCGTGACAAACAGAGCAGGCGTAACTTCTCCAGAGGGTCCGTGGCAGACGACAGCGCGCGAGCCGACTTCTGCATCAACTCCTCCTCCTGCCGTGACGTCGCTGACATCGGTCTGTGCCATGCTACTGTAAGTTGCAATAAAAAAAAATACGTTAGACAGAAAACCCAATAAGGCTGCCTGACGACGTCGTGATCAAACTTAGCAAGACCCACAGGCTGCTGAGCAGTCTCGCTTTTGAAGTTGTGACTAATAGACTAAGGCGCGGTTCTAATTGGCCACCACTCGCGCCATGATGCGAAGCGATTTCATCGTGCGATGAAACTGCTAGCACGATAAGAAAACGTGCAGCGTCTTATTAGGAGTGCTGCGATCGCTCTTGAAATGGCTCACAGTTTTTTTATTTACGATCTTGGTTTTTGGAATCCTTATAATGAGCCCTTTAAGATACCCATCATAGTGCAGTGTTGGATGGATGCGTCGATTGTAGCGCGATGAAAACTAGACAATTTGGTCGCATCACATGATCGCGTGACCGTCAATTAGATATTCAGTAAATACAAGTATGTTCGATCGCACGATCGCGCGAACATTTTCGTCGGACGCACGCATCATCGCCCGAGTGATGGCCAATTAGGACGGCGCCCGAAGCAATTCGGGATTTTCAGCGGCATCCCGGAGTCTAGATTTGTGTTTATTTGACGCACAATGCTCGCTCCCTGGGAATTAACCATTACCTACTGGCAAAATGTAGGTGTATAAGCACGTGAGCTGCCTATTCCTTCGAGAAATACAGGGGTAATACAGGCGTTATACTATGTGTACCTACCCACAATTTTAGGGCGGGGCTCGGTAACGGTATAATTTTCGAAACGTTTTCGTCTTAAAAACCTAAAGAACTATTTGTTTCGGTGACGTTCGAACGGAAGGTTATTAAAACGTTTTTGAAGAAGAACAGAAGAACAAAATTTAAATCGTTCTCGGTTAATAAAACGTTTTTAACAATTTTTTTATTAATCGATAGGAAACTCGCAACACAATCCTAATCAATACGTAAGCAGCAAGCGCATTGGAATCAATGATGTAATGAAATGAAAATAAGGTACTATTTAACTAAACAAGTTCATGCTTGTCGGCGCACGCACCGTGCGCGGCTGCGTCCTGCGGAATAAACCCGTTTTTGGAAATATTCTCTTTTCGTTTTCGTTCCGAATAAAAGTTGTACCTACAAAGAAGAACGAGAACTGTTAGAAACGTTATTTTAAATAACGTTTCCAAGCCCTGTTTTAGGGATGTTTATGATTATAAGCGGATTACGCGAATCGAAATTGGAAGATATTGACTCGTGACCTTGCCTAGTAATAAGGCCTTCAATTTTGGCTCTAATAACATAGCATCACGACTGTATTCCCCGAAGGGTTAGGCAGAGGTGGCTCTTGGTTAATCCGAAACCTGCACGAGATAAAAACTGTTAAGTATCAATGAATGAATGTGTAAAGCCGTGTCTCCTGCGCGTGTTTTTTCGAAACATTACACAAAAACCTTACACATAAACATTTGTTTTCATACATAAGCTGTCTCCTGCGCTAGTATATTTTTTTAATTTTATTAATAACACATTTTGTGTAGATGTAGTAATGAGTTCTGACGAGGAAGACTTGCTTAAAAAGTAACGAACAGTATCTCTATTAAAATCCATCGTCAATTTATCACAACTATTTACAGGACAATATAACCTCAAAACCTGTGTTGACTGACAGTGACAGAGATGCGCGGTGCGCGCGGCAGTTGAAAATGAAACAAACCCTTCCCTTCTTCACCCGCGCGGGGAATGTTTTCCATGGGGTTCGGAAAACAAAAACATCGTGTTTGCATACACAAATGTTTTTGTTTCAATGTTTTTGTGCAATGTTTCGAAAAAACACGCGCAGGAGACACGGCTTTATGAAAACACTATCTAACTGTAGATCTACAAATAGCATATTTTGTTTTCACCCTATTATATTATAATCCGCTCAACATGACCTTCAGGAATGCCGTATGTATTTCTGAAGGTCATGTAGGCTGGAAGTTGAATGCTGATAATAATCCAACCATATCTTGTGGGACCGAAATCCGAGAACCTTCTAGTAACGACTAGTATGATAACGGAACGTTAGAGGGAGACAAACAATAGTTTTGTTTCAGTCGCACCCCGGTTTACGCACGGTCGTTAGGTCTATAACCTCGGTTAACAACTTGATAAAATATAGTACAAGCTTATCAATAAAAGGAAGAAAGTAATATGCGATACTAATGTCTGATCTTGAACAGCGTTTTGTAACAACAACTGAAAAATCTTGAAGAGTAAAATGGTGTTTTGCTCAACCCAATAGCTATTTATAGCTATTTATTTACATATACGGTAAGCCACCACATACGGTAGTTATACTATAATAGACAGGGTAGGGACATCGACGAGAAAACTGTTACTATGGATACAGTACATGATTCTGAATCCCCTACGTAGAATTTTTTTTGTTCCATACATTTTGACCACGTAGGTATTCCACTTTTCTATGAAACAGCTGTTATTTTTTTTAATAACCGGCGAAAAATTTCAACGCAGGGGTTTCATGTACTGAATCCATGGTAAGAGTTTTCGCGTCGATGTATGCCAACCTGCATATTTATGCCCCATTTGGTCTGCGGTTATATACTATAATATATATTAATATGTCTTGCTATATCTATCCCCTTATATTATTTTGGTGACGTATTAGACATACATAGTACATTAAAGCTCCATCTGAGGTCGCTCGAAGATGACTATGAAAAATATATCGTATTATCGCAGCTATGATTTATATTAATATACTAGCTGCCCGCCCCGGCTTCGCACGTGTAGCACTAAGTACGTATCTACCCTACCTACCCTACCTACCTACCTAGCCTACCTACCTAGCCTACCTACGTAGCCTACCTACCTATCTACCCTACCTAAGTTCCTACTACCTACCTACCTACCTACCTACCCAACCTACATACCTACATACATACCTACCTACCTACCCTACCTACCTACCTACCCTACCTACCTACCTACCCTACCTACCTACCTACCCTACCTACCTACCTACCCTACCTACCTACCTACCTACATACCAACCTACCCTACCTTCACCTACCTAACCTATCCTAAAAACCTTGTCACTTAGGGATATGAAAAATAGTTTACGTCCTATTCTCAGACATACTGAATATACGCACAAAATTTCATAAGAATCGGTCAAGCCGTTTCGGAGGAGTTTTGTTAAAACCACTGTGACACGAGAATTTTATATATTAGATTAGATATTATAGCTACGTCTGTGATTGGCTTATTACCTGTTTATTAATCTCAAGTTTTACTGCATTTTTGTCGTTCACTTACCCTAACCCTTACCTAGGCCGTGCTAACCTGAGCTATAGGAACTAGGAACCTCTGAAAATATCTGCGCAGCAGCTGACACGACTTTTAAGAGTATACGTTATTGATTGCCCGCATTGCAGATTGCAGCTATAGAACATCTTGTCGCATTGCTGTATTTACTGATAATTGCAATTTGCAATCTCGCAAGTTCCTTTTTTTATTAATAAATGCAGCCCGTGTGTCTTCGTTTTAATTTGTATTACTGTCACGTTAAGGCGTATACGCACGAACGAACATGGTGAACACGAACATCGGACACTTGGTTCGCATGTGTGTACCGCTAACGAATATCAAACACTGTGTTCGTCAAAAATTTTCGTGGCGATCCAATTTCGGATCCATGACTACTAAAGAGAGCGGAGCGGTTGAGCGAGAACACAAAAGTGTTCGATGTTCGTGATCACTATGTTGTTGTTCCTTTTTTTTTTTTTTTTTTTTTTTTTATATATAGGGCATCTCGCAGTTAACCTCTGAGGAGGTCGTAGCTGCTTAACCGGACTTTCCTGTGGCTGCCTTAAGCTTCTACACTTAAAGCCTCCAGCCAGGGGCATAAACTATTCTAATTAAAACTAGGCGAACGCTCGCTAAGGGCACCCCCTGTGGGGTACGGACCTCGGCTTAGGGCGTCGCTGGGGGGAGGACAGCAAGATGGGACAGGCTGGATCAAACATAGATTATTATTATTCGGGGAATTTAAAACTACGGGCTCAGCTTCGACGCGGGCTGGCGCATCGTCGAGCAAGGGTCGGGGGGGAGTATCATTTACTCGGGAGGGACGCGGTCGCGGACCTCTGCGGCGAGGTCGGAACGTGTGTCGGTGTGTGTGTTTCTTTACTGTACTGGTGGCCCTATTGCTCTCCTGGAGGAGGGTTATGGGGTCATCTGGGTCGTTGAGAACATGCCTTGGACGGCGGATTTTACTTATTCCAGAGGGAATATAACTGGCGGCCTTCACAACCAGAGGGTTGCGATGTATTGCGGCTTTATCAAAATAACGCGTTGCATTGCGTTTTAGAAATTGGGCTATTGTGGGGATTTTAAGGTCGAGATGGAGGATCTCGTTCCTAACATACCAGGGGGAAGCCGTCGCCATTCGAAGGAAACGGTTTTGGAGGGTCTGCATCTTATGGAGATGGTAGGGTTTGGCTTGTGCCCAGGCGGCACACGCATAGGTCATAATGGGTCTAATGCACGCCGTGTAGGTACGCAATTTGCACCTGAGTGACAATTTGCTTCGTGCATTGAGAACGGAGTGGAGCCTACCGAGAGCGAAAGCGGCTCGCGAGCGTGCCTGCTTTATGTGCTCGGAGAATGTGAGTTTAAAATCGAGGACCACACCTAGATATTTGGCTCGCTTCTCCCAGGGGATCGGCTTGTCAAACATGGTGATTGGTCGGGGGAGCGTGTTAATAAGTTTTTTGAGTCTCGGTTTCTTGAAGAGAACCGCTTGACTCTTATCGGGATTGACCTCGATTCTCCACTTTCTGAACCACTTGCCGAGCTTGTCGACTGCGGTTTGGAGAGTGAGAGCTATCGCGTCGGGGCTTGTTGTTGTTCCTAAGTGCGTCCACGCTTTTATACTTTTTAACTGACTTCCAAAATGGAGGAGGCTATACATATGTTCGTCACGTATGTGTTTTTTTATTTATGTCCGCCGATTTCTCCGTCAATTGTGGACCGATTTTGATTTTTTTTTTTTTTGTATGAAAGGGTATGCTCCCCCGAATTGGTCCCATATAAATTTTATTAACTTTGCTTGGATAGTTTTTGAGTAAGCTTCAATAATACATATTTTTCCCACTTAGTGTATGTGGATGATATGATGATAGCTTCCTGTCACTGTTATTTACATAGCAGGTAGTGGTATTCGAATTTGTGTGGGGTACCACAACTAAAAAGAGAAAATAAAAAAAACTTTTTAGTTTTTTTATTACAAAAATAAATACCTAACTGTTCGTCGTGAATAATTTTGGTGGAACCTTGCCAAACAGTCGCGGAAAAATATTACCTTAAATATATCATAATGTTCAGTAACGATAAAATCAAGCTTCAATCAACCAATAAAGATCGCCCTAACAGTCCGTCGTTTAAAACCCAATAAATTTAACTCCTAAGCTAAAGTAACGGTATAAACAATACATAAATATCAATAGAAGAATGGATTAAGGAAATCTCCATCAATCTACGGCACTTTACTGAAACATTCAGGTTATTTACAAAACAAGGAGGTTATAAACACGCGATCGCAAACTTTTTGATAAAATCAAAAACAGTTCCTTGACCTACATTTAACCAGTTTATTAAAAGTATGTTATTTTCGTTTTATCAATGAAAATGTGTTAACATGCTTTATCGTGAGCTTTTTGAGTATAAGAAATAGGGATTTAACATTTTGGTGTACCTATTGTTTTTTGACTATATGGCCAGCATCCTGAAAAAGGAATAAGTAAACGATACAATGAAATTTTCTCGATACAAAAAAAATTGCATACTTAATTTTTTATTTTATTTTAATTAAGGCGTAAATCAAAATTCCAAGTCAACACAATAAAAAAATACGGCCATTTATGCCGCATATTTTGACACTCGCAAATAAACTATTTGGGACTTCCCGTTGGCCCAGCAGCATGAAGTTTGGCGAGAAGCAAGGTAAAGTAAAGAGGAAAATCCAAAAACTGGTAATTTATAGTTTTAAATGAACTGCAAAGTTAAGTTTATTCTTCAATCTGGGATCAATCATTCATAGGCCGTGTCTCGAGGTAACATGTAGTCTGCATTTCATTACCTATTCTATTAAATATTATTTTTCAATTAAAAAGTTAAGTTTGTCCTTCAATCCAGATTTGGACATTAGGGCAGCCGAGCAAGGACAGCTTTGAGACGGAACCCTCAGGATGCAAGTAATATTCACACCTGTCCGGTTAAAAAAAACAGGTTTATATGATTTTTGGATCCCTTACTTAAAATACCTACTAATTATTCATTTTACTATTATTATCACCATTAATTTTTAATACCTACTCTTGTGCCGCCATTGAACACACATAATACCTACATGTTAGAAAGGTTAGTTTATGATTTTGAATTGTAATAACTTTTCACCGAGTGGTCCGATTTTAATGAAAAGACTAAATGTTAATTCAAGATACGGACTATGATTATATTTCCAATCCCTTAAATCTCTTAAAAAGAAGACACAAAAATATCAATAGGTTTTACATAATAAATTTTAAAATCATCCCCTATTTTACCCCTTTGGGGAATGATTTTACAAAAACTCTGAAATGTGTAATTCTTTATTTCTAACTGATAGCATAATTTGAATTTTCATATCCCTAACTTAAGAAATGATGGATTTTCCATACAAACTTTCATCCCCTATATCACTCTCTTTAGGATTATTTTTGGGACCAAAAGACCAAATTTTATCGAAATCCGTTCAGTGGTTTAGCCGTGAAAAGGTATCATACAGACATACAGACGGAATTACTTTCGAATTTATAATATTATAGTATATAGTACAACATGGATTGACATTGACGAATATTATATACAAAATGACAACAGTACAACTTGAATGTGAAGACTATGTGGATTTTTTTTTTCTTTTTCAGTTAATTTTAATGATGGTCTAGCATTTTGAGTTCAGGCGGCCTACCCAAATGTCCTTTCTTTGGTATTGTTCGTCGAGTCGTTGAGCTACTTAAGTTCTGAGTTGAGCTCCACGATTACTGACAAATGCTTGCACTGACTGGTTAGGTCTACTCAAATCGGTTATTTCCTTAAAAGAAAATAAATAAATATATAAATAAATACCGTGATTTCGTTAGTTTCACGTTTGGCCACAGGTTCAGATAAGTTTGTGGAGGCCGACCGCGGAAGATGGAAACGCCACTCCCCGCGCATGCGTGAAATAAGCCACGACCATCAAACTACTATTTATTTTTAAGGTAGGGCCTCTTACGAAAATAAAAAATAACTGCGTTTTTTGTATTTCAGTGAACCTCATGAAAAATAATGGAAACTACTCAGATACTCATTAAAATATTTAAAACGTAATGCGGCAAAAATATCGTTGCCTGGTAACAGTTCTCTTTGTTATCAACAGCGAATGCGGAAAAATTTACAAAATTTTAGTATGATAAGTAAAAGTATCACATAGGTCGATAGGTACCTACCGACCTACCAATACCGAAATAAAAACCTTTAACCTTTCCTAATACGAGGGAGAAATTCGATAAGTACCTAACTAGACACTTGACCTCGAAGCCCATACTTAATGAATGAAAGTTGAACAAACTTCCTTGAATTTCCAAGTCTTCAATTTCGATAAAAATAAAGCAATCAATCGTCTCGAGACCAAGGTATCGAACAAAGTAATTTCGATAATTAAACGCCTAGAACTTTCCAGTCCACACCTGTCGCTGGCCTGTCTGGCAGGTCATTATTTCTTGTAGGTCCCGCATGCATGACACATTTTTATCGTTACATAGGGGTTGGTAACCGTCACGAAGCCAGCCCTACCTACTCGGTCAAATCGATACAGTTCACAACACTCCGTTGTTCCTATTTAACTGTTCTCATCAAATATTACACTGGTATAGGAAATCTAACAGCTGTCTTTACCAAATTAATTATTAATTCTCTAAGTTTAAGTTATGTTTCGATCATTATCTTTAAGTTCCATGCGTAAGTTAACCTAAAAATAATAGTGAATGTTGTTTTATTGAAGGGTGGGACTAGGACCGGAACCCGGCTTAATTCTTTTTATGAAATAATAAAAAGGTTTGTCCAACCGTCATCTTGTCAATATCACCCAAGATGCTATGCCGAAGTTAACTTAAACGATAAGTACAAGTAAAGTATAATTTACAATAAAAGACCACGTACCACTACTATTAACGAATATGTTTTGTAATATTAGAGCAACTATTAATTAAATACCACGAGACAACTAATAAGCTACATCTAATACACGAACAAACGCTTCAGTCAGTGTGGCCACATACTTAACAACACCGGCAAACAATAAACCATAAAAAAAATAAACAAACTTACTGTTGGATGACGTTTTAAGTTTTCCAAGATACATGTTGTCCATCATTAACTATTTTTATCAACACAGAACACACTTTATCAGATCCTGGCACATAACATATTTTTAAAGACGGGAGAATACAGGACAATACGTCTTTGAGCCTTCGACGGTCACTACTGACTGCCGCCAGAAGCAAGAGCGTCTACAAATAGGGACTGACTAGGGTGGCGCGAAGTGAGACGGATACGAGTACAAAAGCGAAATGTTACACGTTTTGTTGAAAAAATAACGTGGTTTTAACATGTACAGTTATGATAGTTTAGATTTAGAACAATGCAGTGGATTTGAACGACGAACGCTGATAAAAGCAGTTATGATTTAAATTTTTGAGCGTTTACGAGCAGCATTCTGATTTTAATGTAACTTTTGATTACGCATTTTAAATTAGCAGAGTTTTAGAAAGTATAATTAAGCAAAAAACCTTTACCCTTACATTTATAGTCATCCAAAATAAAAACAGCACTACAAACGAATAACGTAGTACATAAGTACTTAAATTCCATCTCAGGAAATAGTCTCATTAAAGAAGACATCAAAGTGGCTTCGACATGAATCAAAACAATGGGATGGAATCATACCGGAACATCGATCTCAGTTAATGGACCGTGATAGGGAAATGTACCTACCTATAAAGCTTAAACTATGAACTAGTTACATAAACTGTCGATACCAGATGGACATGATGTAATTGAATGCAGCATGTTATGTAATTGGGACAAGGCTATAGAATATAATAGAAAACTTTTATTCTATGGTCCACCCACTGATGTAAAACGTAAGGTAAAAATCTTTTATTTCAACACCAGTTTCCGCCAGCGGCTTCGCCCACGTGATGCCTTTACAAATTACAGCCTATATTACTCAGTGATAATATACCATTTTACTAGTAAAAATTTTTTTTAAATAGGTCCGGTAGTTTTTGAATATACTACAAAAACTACGCTTAAGATTTGTATTTTAATCTTTTTTTTCTCTTGATATCTAAACCTAGTTTTCAAATATTGCTATTTTTGGCCAAACAATAATTAGTCCTAATTTTAGCGTCGCTAAACTAGTTTTTTCAGCGTGGTATTTTATTCTGCATCATCTTAGCTGTCTTAAGAAGTTCGTCTATCTCTCTCTCTCTTTCTTCATCATCCTCCTTATTGGTAGCCTTTTCACACTCACTGCTGAGCCTCTTTGTAGGGCTATGCTTCCCTGGTATATGCAAGCCTCATCCAGATATTTCTCACTCTCTTTTTATCAGCAAAATTAAGTAATCGTAAAATAAATTGTCCGATTTAATCATTGTCCACCAGAACGAGGTCCATTGCGTAATTTCATATATTAAGCAGTTTAGTAAACCAGTAAAGCGGCTTTAAATTGTGTCGTAATGTAGTGCAGTTCATCCGCATAATATCTGCAGTCTAAATTGGCTTACATTTGGAACCTACAGCGTTACATTACAGCTCTCCAGGACCCGTGGGCACTATCGATTTTAGTATCCTCTTTAGTTTTGAACGTTACATAACTTCCGTTTTGTGTGCCAAAGTCGCAAATACCTTTTGGGTCATGTGCCAGCAGCATTTAGAACATAAAAATATATGATTTAGAAGGTATGGAAAACCTCTTTCACTGACGTGTAAGTTAGTTTACTTACCTTCATTAAGTCGACGAAAGTCAAGTTCGTAGACCGTAGTACCTTTAATCCTTAAATCACTAGCCCTTTATATTTTTATAATAAAAAAAACCTATCCGAGCCAGAATACCGTAACATTAGTGGAAACACCGTAAACACGCGCTTAAAGTTAAATGAATTTATTGTTATAGTTAAAACAGTTCAAGGCAATGGAATTAGGGTTGTCTCTAGCTCAAAGAAACTACAAGCTTTTATGATCATATAAATTGTGTAAAATGAGGTTATAAGTTGATAGCTAAAATTTTAAAAGAAAATTTTATTTTCTTCTTTTTAGAGCATTTAAATAAAAGCTTTAAAAAAAAAAGGTTTTTTGCTTTAAATTTATTTTTTACTTTTTAGTTAAGTATTAACCTGCATTTTTATTCTCAGCGAACCCTTTCATTTAATACCCGTACTATACGAAAGCATAAAAATACTTCAAAAGTCAGCCATATTGGATTAAGAGTGATGTCAGAATATTTTTCTAATTATTCTCGGCAAGCCCTTTCATTTGATACCCATATTGCAGAAGTGCATAAAAAATAACTATTCGGCCATCTTGGATGTTCCGCCATACTGGATTTAGAATGACGTCACTTTATTTTTCGAGTTACTATCAACAAGCCCTTTCATTTGATACCCATATTGTAGAACTGCATTAAAAATAACCAGCCAAATTGATCAAATCAGGTCTGGGTAGCTAACAGTTGAGGGCCTCTATTTTGATTAAAATAGAGCTTTCAATGGCAAGTGGCTAAGTAATAACTAATAACACCCGCACGGGTCGATCGATCGGGTTAAGTTACGCTTGCCGCTGTCAGTCCGTGGATTTGTGACCATCTCAACATACCGAGACCCCTAAGTGCAAAGCACGTTAAGCCGTTGGTCCCTGCTGTCATTCTTGGATCTTTGACAGTCGTTACGGGTCGTCAGAAGCCCGAAAGTCTTACCAAGGGGTATCGTGTTACCTAGTGACTGGGTTGTGGACGTCAGATAGGCAGCCGCTCTTTGTAAAATACTGGATGCAGCTGCATCCAGTTAGACTGGAAGCCGACCCCAACATAGTTGGGGAAAAGTCTAGACAGATTGAATGAGCTTTCAATGTCGTAACCGAAATAGTAAAAGAGAGCGACAACCCTACTTCACCATTTTGATTAATCGACTTAGAATTCTTGTAAAAACTTGATGGATGGTATCAACGCTGGCGTCGTGAAAACTGTAAAACGTATGAAAAAATACTGTTATACTTTTTAACACAAAGCTTTGGATATATACAAATAAATTACTTAGAATTTGAATAAAAAGTCAACACATTTTTTATTGTCTTCGTTTTACTTGATGTACCTATATATTAAAGGTAGGTTAGGTATAGTTGCGTTATTGAATTGGAATGGTAGACCATGCCACTAACCTTTAATTTTTGGAGGTCTTTTCAATTCGCTAAGAGTAAGGGAAGACCAAAGAAACGATGGATGGACTGTGTGAAAGATGATATGGATAGAAAGGGGGGTGACTACCGAGATGACGAGTAATGGAGAAGTATGGAAGAAAGGGATATGTTGCTCCGGCCACAAATAAATTGGGATATGGGCTGGAGAATCCTGACTATCAAATCTATACTCTATTTATTATAACATTAGATATGTAACAGCTCGTGACTAAGTAATAACTGCCGCGCGGGTCGATCCATCAGGTTAAGCTACGCTTGCCGGGGTTGTTCTATGGATGGGTGACCTTCTTTACATACCGAGAATCCTCCGTGCCTCGGAGAGCACGTTAAGCTGTTGGTCCCGGCTGTCATTCGTGGGTCTTTGACAGTCGATACCGGTCGTCAGAATCCCGAAAGTCTGACAACCAGTCTTACCAAGAGGTATCGTATTACCCAGTTACTGGGTTGTGGAGGTCAGATAGGCAGTCGCTCCATGTAAAATACTGGTATTCAGCTGCCTCCGGTTAGACTGGAAGCTGACCCCAATATAGTGGGGAAAAGGCTAGGCAGTAGTAGTAGATATGTAACAGCTAAATAACGAAACTTATTGTGTAATAATGTTGAAATTACTGCACTTTAAAGTTATTTTTTTAATGTAAATGGTAAAGAGATTAAATTGCTTTGTGTTTATCTTGAAATAACAGTTTATTATACGTTTCTATCGAAATAACGAAAGGGCGACAACCATTATTTTTCTAATGTTATAATAAATGAAGTACTTATACATAGTGTTGTTAATTGTTGTGGGTTTAGCGATTTTGATTACATACGAGTATTTTTAATAGACTCTTCGAATCTTAAGTTTTGACATTCAAAACTATCCTCGTATTGTTTTTTTCCTAATTGATGAACATTGGTAACAAAGAGGCTTCGCCCACGGCGACTTTTTGTAGCGATGCAGTAGCGATGCTGTCGCGTATGTGTATCCATACAGCCGCGATGCTGTCGCTGTCTGTGTACCTTCGCCCTGATTCTGTATCGCTACTATCGCGATGCTATCGCGCTTCAGGCACATTCCCCAGCACCCCTCCCACCGTTCTCCACCCTTCGTTCCCCCGATGTCGTCAGAAACGGTCGCGCGTTTGCTTCAATACAGCCGCGCGTTTCCATCGCTTCTGTCGTACGTTGCAAACGCGAGTAACGCGCGATGCAGAAGCGTGTTTACAAAATAGCATCACTACAAAAGGTCGTGGGCGAGGGGCTTAAGACCTAGCTTCATTTCAAACATACACGTAGGGAAGGTATTTGAACTTAAATAAAAACGGCCCTAATGAATAAAACATCATATTCTTTGCTTCACAAACTGTCACAGGTAGGTCTGTAATCTTTGAACTAGTATTTATTTTGTTCAGGTCATTGCCTCCTCCTTTATACTTAATGGAAACCTATAATGCCGTGTAGTGGCGGTCGCGTGATCCTGCCCTTAACACGTAATCAAACTAACAATTACTACAAACTTCCATTAATTCCGAGCCAGTTACTTTAGTTTACCCGTCGTTTAAGTTAGAAGGGAAATTGTTAGTTGCGCGGTTTAAACTTAGATTAGTTTTCGTTGTTGTTTGTGATCTTTTTCTCTTCAGCAGCGTTTAGTTAAGGTTTCAGTGGTGTAAGATACTGCTCTAATATTTAGGTAGCTAACTACCTAAATAAATTATTATAGATAGTGCCAACCACTCCACTCCGCTGCGTACTAAAGTACAGCTTTCACGCCGGTAGCAAACCTCCGCCGCGAAACCATAGCAGCGAAACCCCAGTAGTTAAATTCAACTGTCTCGCGTCATGTTCCGTTCCAAATTTGAATAGCAGAACTCGAGTAGCGGCAGCTACTGGCCACAGTACAGTAATCACGGAGTATGGCGCGTCTTCGTGGATGGCACTTCTGTATGCACTGGTCCCGTCAAGTAAAAAGATCGCTGGCCTTTTACCTGCGTACTGAGCGATTTATCGATTCTAGCCTATTCCATAGTACTAAGTCGCTTATAAAGTACCTATTATGATTCTACAATAAAACAATAGCCTACTACTTTAGGACGTGACTGTACAAGTGTGCAGACATCCCCTGCCTGCACTGTCGCTCAGCGTTCTTTTTACGTGACGGCAACTTAGAGTCGTTGTTATTTTGCTATTCTATTTGTGTATTACCTACTTGTACGAGTATAATTTGGTACAAAATAATCTGCAAAAAAAATACATTAGCGCACTGAAGTTACTATACTTTATTGTATACCAGAAAACTACATAACAAAAAAAGAAACAAACACTACAGTATCACATAGGTACAATGGGCTGCCTTATCGCTTTCAGAGATCTCTTACAGACAACCTTGGAATGGGCAGTGATTTAAAGGCGCCCGCGCACAGGAGCGACGTGATAGCGCGTCTAATAAAATAATTTCTAAGAAAACTTCACGGTAGAACAATTACCGGCGCCGCGCCAGTCTGCACAAGCTTATCCTCACCGTTTGATTTCTGTGAAGGCTTAACGTAGGTATCTGAGTCCTCTTTTATAAACCCGTAAATATCACGTCATGCTCTCCAGAAACCCCTTCACTTGTTTTTCTATTTATGTATAAGTTTATAATACTTTTGTACCCAATATGTACATACTTTAAGAAAAATATACCTTGAAAGGTTAAGAGTTCAGACACTTAATTTTGATTACGCTGTAGAACATCTCTCCAGCAACCCCAATGAGCTTTACTGGCGTGCGCCGCAAATACATAATCTAATAATATCTTAAAGGATGACCCACAGTAATCATTATTATCTTTCAAAATTTTATAAAAAAAAAAAAAACCGAAGCTATTTAGACCGGTATTATATTAATAATTATCTAATAAAATATGTTATTTAAATTGGCCATTTAATTTAGATTAAAATATGCTGACATCATATAATTTAGGTATCACAGATTCAAAACTACGCGTAGCAAAATAATTATGGTTGACGGCTACGCGGGCGCAGCGGTAGGAGTCAATGACCTTTTCCTCGGCTATTAGGTATGTAATCCCGGTAGTACGTTCTCGTTGGATATTTTGCGACATCCACGCGAAGCCGCGGGCAAAAGCTAGTGTAATATAAATGAGATATAGATAGAGGGAACAGCGTCCCTCTTGAAACCTAGGTAGGTACTTAGCTCTCTGCATTGCGGAAAATCTTTTCGCAATATTTGCCGGGAAAAAGAAAATATATTCCGCAGTATTTGAGTATTTCTCATGAAAAGAGTAGATACCTAAGTAGGTACCCTAGGTAATGTTTCCAGGAGTTTGTTTTACGAACACTTACTCAGCTAAGCATTATGGTTAGGTACACACGGCTACTCATCATGCTATACAATTCCAGTTTATGCTGATCTCGCATTGTATAGGATTTCCGTACAGTGCGAGGTCAGTTTATACTGGAAATGTATAGCTTGATGTGTACCCCATTCGGTATGATTATCTGGCTCGTTAGTTAATTATGATCTGACTCTTATTTAAAAACCAATGCTTCCTACTTGGCTTGCAATAATGACAGCTAGAGATATCTATAACCATAAGTTAGATTTTTTTTCTTTGTTTTTTTTTGCGTTTGATATGCAACGACATAGTGAAAAAATAATATACTAATGTTACGGCGAAGTTGGAACTGCATATTTTTAATTTATGATAAGCGATACCATCCTCAAACAAATCACTTGAAATTCATTATGGACTCCTGAAGGACCCAACCTAGGTACTGAAACTGAATAGCCCGCATTCCCCTATGACTTCAATAAGTACCGTAATTTTTTACGAGTAGCTAAAACTATGTACATAACATACTTATCTACTAAATAACTGTTCACAGCCTGCAGACTATGAACAAACCTCATAGAGGTTGTTTGGTTTATCCGTGTTTAAAAAGTAAAATTTTGGTAGTTAACAACACAGCATAATCATCACGGCTGTATTAAGCCTGAAAAGTTATCCTCAAATATGATTCGGACACGAAATTAAACTTAGATCTGGACTAGTTACTCCCAGAAAAGGGCGTACTTATCCATTTTTAAATAACCTTCCTTTTTTGAAGTCGGTAAAAAGACACTGATTTAATGCGGCAGTTGTTTATCGTAGTTTTGGTGCAAAATGCTTGTTTATTTATTAACAAGTTCGGCAACAAGAACTGAGCAGTAGGTACTTAAATTAAATTCGGGATTCGGTCGTGGTCCACCTGCTTAGTTCACCTGGGTGGACCACGGGCACTTTTTCTTGCCGGTGGATCACCTCAGTCCACCTAGGTGGACCACGGGCACTTTTTCTTGCCGGTGGTCCACCTTTATAATAATATTGTAATCTCTTTCCTTTTGAACTTTGTTGAGTTATTAAAGGAAAAATTGTCCTCCTTGGTAAGATGACATTACTTTGATTGAGCTGTGACTTAACCGTCAATTAATTATTATTAATTCGTATAATACTGTAGTTGTTTTGTAGTCATGCAAAAACAAAAATTGGAGAGATAAAAGAATATTTTGGCGATGCAACATTCAGTGCTTGTCCTGAACTATTCAATCAGTTACACATCATTCATGGCGATATGGGAAGCACCATCACCAAAACAAAAACAGCACCATTAATTTATGCATTAATGCCAAACAAAAAGCAAGATACATATGCTATTGTTTTCGAACTCATTAAACGAGAGCTGCCTAACTTCAAACCAGATAAATATCATTGTGACTTCGAAAAAGGAGCTATAAATGCATTTTCGGGAGTTTTTCCACAAACAAAGTTAATAGGTTGTTACTATCATTGGAATAAAGCAATATGGAAAAGGGCCAAAAATTTAAAACTTAACAAAACAAAAAGTAAGGAAAACCAGTACCACCATTTTGCGCCTTCTAACTGAACTGAAGAGTCTAGAATCCAGACCTTCCAATAAAAGGAAAACCAAATATACAGGGTGTTCGGCAGAAGGTTGAACATACGAAAATGGCGGATCCGTGGGGCCGTCTACTACGTTTTTAGGCCCAATAACAAGACCCAGCCCACAAGGATTCTTTTTAATGATTTTTTTATATTTTTTCGGAATTTGTCGTTGCCAAAACTTCAAACGTCAATAATTTCATAAAAAAACAACAAAACTGGCAACATTTTATTTTTATTTTCATCTAAAGTAACTGTAGAATCTTATAAAATTCGTATTTGACGCAGATGATTGCTAGAAAAGTAAATACGAGCCCTTAAACTACAAACAAATAAACAATAAATACCGAAAGCCCGACCTTGAACTGCGTTAAAAAAAAAACTAATAGTGATAGAGCAGTTCTAATTTTAGGAAAACATCTTTGTTTCATGCCCAATCTAACGGTATGCAATATGCACAATTTCCTTTAAAACAACTGGATAAATGAAAAAAACTGAAATTTGAGCAACCACGAATTTCCTTTAAATTTAAAGGAAATTAGTGGTTGCTCAAATTTCAAACGTCAATACTTTCATTTAAAACAACAGAACAGACAATTTTTTATAAAAAAAAAATCTAGAATAATTGTAGAAACTAATATGTAAAAAAAAAATTGGTTCGTATATTAATTAATTTCACTTTTCGCAAATTTCCTTCGCAATCCTTTCGGTGAAAAAAGTCCCAGGCAGTTAAAATTGGCGAATTGCTCTAGTTGTTTTAAAAGAAATTGTACATATTGCATACCGTTAAATTGGGCATGAACCAAAGATGTTTTTCTAAAATTATATTTACTTTTCTAGCAATCATCTGCGTCAAATACGAATTTTATAAGATTCTACAGTTGCTTTAGATGAAAATAAAAATAAAATGTTGCCAGTTTTGTCGTTTTTAAATTAAATTATTGACGTTTGAAGTTTTGGCAACGACAAATTCAGAAAAAAAAAAAAAAACATTAAAAAAAACCCTTGTGGCCTGGGTCTTGTTATTGGGCCTATAAACGTAGTAGACGGCCCCACGGATCCGCCATTTTCGTATGTTCAACCTTCTGCCGAACACCCTGTTTAACTGATGATTACGATATAATAGAAATACAATTAGAATTGTTAAACAAAGAAATTTCTGTAGGACTCGCTTTGGAAAAGTTACGTTGATTGTCTCAACGATAAATCATTATTTTATTAATTAAAGTTTTTTTCCGTATTCATTTGTTTTTTCGATTTTCATTTGTTCTTTGGGCATTCATTTTTCAATTCGAGTAAAATGACAGAATCAGTATCAGGAAGAGTATTTTATTTCTGTGGAATTAATTTTAGGTGGACCATGGCCAATAGACATTTTTTATTTGCATATTCCTCATCAGTTAGGTGATCCACCGGCAAGAAAAAGTGCCCGTGGTCCACCCAGGTGAACTAAGCAGGTGGACCACGACCGAATCCCGATTAAATTAGTTATATGAAATATTTAAATGGGTAATTAAATAAATATTAAGTAGTAAATTACGGCACTTACGTGTGGGCAGTAAACAAATCAAAATTTGTCGGTAAGAAATCTAACTTTGAAGTGGCGCTCGCCGACCGCTGCCTAAGCACCACTCACTTCGGTTGCTCGGCTCGCGCGCGGTTGGTCACAATTCTAACCTAACCTATTTGGTCGGTCCTGGCTTAGTTACTGCGACCAATACGGCTCAGGCGTGGTTGGTCACTTGCTCCATCCTAACCAATGAGCTGCCGAACTATTTACATAACTACTAATAACTAGCCATTGCTACATTTTTACTTGCCATCTATTTATTACACTATGTACTTGAGTATTTTTTATACTGACATTGTACGATGAAATAATTTTCATTACTATTCATATTTTACTATCATACAAATTATTTACCAACCGCCGAAAAATAAAATGACGTATTACCCTTAGAAAAATAGGTTTAACACTTCAAGTACTTAGGTTTGACAACACTTCTCAGAAGGGCAGTAGTTAAACCAGCAAAATTAGTGTAATCAGAATTTCCATTTTATGTCGTAACCCGGTGAACCTAAAGTGCTAATTAAAAATACTAAATATTAAACTTACCACTATCCATGACGTCGTTCTTATCTCCTTTTCCTTTGGAGTTAGAGACGTTGTCGTAGTTGAAGCAAGCTGCGAACAAAATATTTAAATTAATTACTAAGCATATGGATACTGTAAAGCTAATACCAAATTCACTCGAATACTCGTAAATGCTCATTTTTGTTTCACACGAACAAAGCCGACAAAATTACAAAGCAATGAACGTCTCTCATCTGCTCATTTCATTTCATTTTTCAAACATTCGGCGAGTGAAAGATGCACAGTGCCGAAATTCAACAGTTTTGGATCGGTTCACAAATTAATAAATTTTTCACATTTGATTCATTTTGTGTTCAGACTTTTCACTTCGAGTGAAAATTGCCGAATGAAAGACATAAATGAACATTGCTTTTGGTATACAGGTGATCCAATAAAAAGTGACTCTTCATTTAAGATCAAACTTCTCTATTTCATAAGATCAAACTTCTCTATTTCAAATCACATAGAAACCATCCCGGGCACAATGTAAGACATGGAACTTCAGAAATCCAACCGTATTTCCACCATACCAAACATCTACAACGCCACATGCGAACTACGCATCACACTGACGTCACGCAAAATCCTACATCGCGCAGGCGGGAGTTTACCGCGTGACTAGCATATATACAACGTCCCGACATCAATGGTTGGGCAGTAACCCACCAGACACAACTCCCGTCTGGTCGGAGAATCCTCCCTTTTCGATGGAGGATGAGTGAACTTTACACCCTGTTCCTCATATATCTATACTGGTGACCCCGACGTGATGCCAAAAATATTGCATTAGGTTAGGTTCGTGTGACGTTGACCTACATATAGTTTTCTATCTGCGCGTTCTGCTTCGGGGAAGCAGTGACGAGACGATGCCTTTTTGGAACATGTGCTTTCATTTCTGCAGCCCTTCGTGACCTTGCTTCCTGATCTGGCCTTGAATATAATCGATTTCATAGACAATACGTTCAAAACATTATTTTCACACAATAGTGATCAAAATTATACAGTATCGACCTATTTTAACCTTTTTGACCTTTTCATCCAGAGAAGACGATTTTCATAATACTTGCTTTGAAAACATCTTCTTCTTAACCCTTTCCCAAATATGTTGAGGTCGGCGTCCAGTCTAACCGGATGCAGCTGAATACTCTACTATGTAAGTAGTAGGTACTTATTTAACATTACAACATTTTATTTTAATTCAGTGACTATATTATAATAATATAAATATAATATAATTTGTACCTACTCATTTCTATTATACAAATTGCATTAAAATTTGATTTTATTCCATATTTAATGATATTTCCATATTAAAATTTCACAATACTGCAACAAAATAGACCTATTTTGTTGCAGTATTGTGAAATTTTAATTTACATTTTGCCTTAAATATTTTTAATTTACATGGACCGAATGTCTCCACAATTTAGTTACTTAGCAGCACGATATCTCTTGGTAAGACTGGTTGCCAGACTCTTCGGGCTGCTGAAGTGCTGACTACCCGTAACCACTGTCAAAGATCTACAGATGACAGGCGAGACGAATGGCTTAACGTGCTTTCCGCAGCACGGCGGATAAATTGTAAAATATCCGTGAAAATAAATCCTAAACCACGGGCTAAGTAGTGTACAGTCATCATCAAAAGTTGATGACCACATTTAGATTTTCAAAATCGCTGTACACCGTATTCACTATTAGCACTTCACTATACAGCGAATATTTGATGCTGACTGTACCTACCTACACTCGCGACAGTCTAAGAAGTCCAATTTGACGTTTCGTACTCGTACGTGTAATATAACGATATGCCTCGAGAATTCGTATTAAGCACTGTAAATAAATCGTCGATTACAAATTCTCTAAGTACGAGTAGGTATGATAAATCGATGTCTCGAGAATCGGTTTTTAAAGCAACCGATATATTTTCCATCACGACACAAAGTATTTTTATCTGCCAAATAAGACTTCTTATACTGTCGCGACTTTACCTACTTATATTCCAAGCGCAAAAGCCTGAAAACGTTATCCAAGGACACGAAACTTTAATCATGAAAAACAATACGTGCTACTGCATTACCTTCGCATGACAGGTCAACTAGATAATAGACAGATAATAATTTTACATAATTATCATAATAGGTTGCTACCTCAGTATAACCTTCAGATATACGAGTACATCTAAATAATAATAAATACGGATATAACGAAAGCATTGAAAACGAATCGATCATTATGAATTTCATGTTAGTAATTACTAAGTAAGTATCTTTAACCATTAACGCGTTATGGACAATCCCCATAGATTAGGCTTGGTCAACAAAAGAACTGAAATTACCTACATAATGATACTGTCCTACAAACAGACACACCCACTGCGGGACATTTAAATGTAAGTAGGACGGAAGGTGGGTTTTCCAGCTGATTAGCCACTTATAACTAATATACGTAAATGCGAAATTAACTCTGTCTGTCTGTCTGATGTCGGAAAAGATTTTGATAAAATTTGGCATATCTTTGGCAGACTATGATCTGGGTTAGGACATAGGATACCTTTTATCCTGGTAGTAAGTTACGTTCCCTTGGGATAATTTCCGACCTCCACTCGAACGAAGCCGCGGGTAAAAGCTTGTTATAAATATGCCCTACAAAACTGACTGCCGGTGTCACCAAGAATGCAGCCATGCATAAATGAGGCTAGAGCGGACACATTTGTCGTACGTCAGACGTGCTGTGGACAATGCCGGTTTCCGATGTCTTATACAGCCTACCGAGGACGACTGGTTAAAATTACGACTTGTGGTTTTAGCATGGTCTGCGTAGCATCAGCGTAGCGCGCGTCGTAGACCCTTGGCGTAGCATACTCGCGTAAAAACATGTCGGCATTTCTTTCTTTCATCCAAATGAGATGCCTTTTACTTAATTCTTATCTTTTACACAAATACGTATATATTTTTAAATAAAAAAAAAACTAAACCACGCGCCAGAATTTCGCTTTTTTTCGAGCACCATGGGAGTAGTACAACGTTTTCAGGGTTGCAAACTTGGGTATAAACTACTCTCAGGAGATATACATATAAAAAAAACCGTAGTTACAAGCGCGTTTGCGACGTTTGCCTTTTTTGTGTCGATAAAGACTGGGCTATTACATACTCCTTTTGTTTCGTTTACGTTCAAACATCTGGGTCATACACGCACGTTCGTTGGTTCGATTGTTGCGAAGTTGCACCTTGTCTTTTACATTTACATTAATAAAGTTGGGACTATGGTTTAGTCCCGGGAATTCTCATCCCGGGAAGTCCCGGGTAATCCGTAGTTCTCGTGTTCGAGAAATTGACATCGAGAAAAGTCGACATCTCAAAAAATCATTTGTCTAAGGATATCGCCCCCGACGGAGTCATTTGTCGATACTACTGACAAACGACTTGTTAGGAATATACAGATTACAGTGTACGCATTGTGGTAAGGCATTTAGCTCACGTGCACAAAATTGATGAAGAAGAAAAGAAAAGTACTGTAATGTGTTGTTATTGACAAGAGATTTTGTTTTGATTGTTGTCCAATTTAAATAAACGTTATGTATATTTAACGACGTTTTTCTTTATTACAACAAAATTAAACATGAATGAAAATTTCTCGGTTTCCCGGGTAGTCCCGACGAGTTCGGGAATTCTCGAGACCCGAGAAATAAAAAACCTCGAGAAACCATAAACCCTATATGGTACTTAAAACATAACTGGTGAAATGTGGGTGTAAGTAATTATAGCTACTTACACCTCTGCCTAATCCTTCGGGGTTACTTAATACGCGTAATATTATGATAAATATGTTATCTATCTACAATTATTTCATTCCTCCACAGTACACAGTATTAAAGTCGGCTTCTTTGTAATATTATTAATAGTACCTACCTGGTCGACCGAGCTCTGCTCAGGTGAAAATAGAGAATGCTCATTTGATAGTATTGGTTAATACGCACACGTACATACTAATTCCATGATGCCATGTCATTATTCTAAGGTAGCCATCTTGATCTAAACTTTAGGCGACCGAGCTCTGCTCGGGTGAAAATACGTAGAACACGATTTCTCCCAGATATGAAACCTACCTCGATAATTATTTCGCCCCCGTAAACCCCTAAATTGCAACTTTCATCAAAATCGTTACACCGGTTTTCGAGAACGTGATTACAAATATATAAATATAAATATAGCTCATATAATAGTAGGTATAGGATACGTTATCTAACGAACAAACTATACATAACACTCTGACATCACTCATCATCTAATGACGTTGATTATTTACCTATTTACCTGAGCATATGTTTTTACGTCAATCACCATAAAATTCAAGTCATTGTCTTAAAAAATGTACCTAGTTAGTTACCTAAAAAATGAGTCACCGGTAAGCCTACGCTAAGCAATTAGTCTGACTAATACTGAGCTTGTTGTCGTCGCCCTTAAACAATCTAGTCGATTAGACTTTAATGGAAAATGCTCTAGAGAAGTCTCGACAAATCTACGGTTCCATGCATGTTATTAATTTTATTGAAGCAGGAGACAGATGTGTAATGCACCAATGGGATGCAGTGAGACGTGTCCTGGGTTTGGCTCATTGGTCAATTCAGTGCTGCTAGGCTGCAGATGTTAGTTTCGCCGGTGACCGTCTGCATTTGTCTTGTGCCTGAGCCTGACAAGGTAAGATTTTCTAAAAATACTTAATAAACAAAAAAAAAACCAATGGACATGACGTTTCCTACCTGGGTCCAGCCTAAAACAAAAACATTCAAGAAAGAACTTACTAATATGAGATCAATAGTAAGTGGGTAATACTACTTTTTAAAATGTGTCTGCTAATATTGTAATCATGTAGTTTTATATTCATGTGGTTTTAAACACCTATCAAAATATTTACTGATCGACAACGCTTTGTTTACTAACAAGTTCATATCTTTTACAGTTTGCTCTATTAGACAGTAACTAGGTTTTGAATAAAAGCCATGTGTCCAAGGAGCTTCTTGCCCGTTTTTCTCCATAGGAACCTACTACGCTTTGGAATAGGCAACTAGCTTCATATTCTGACTGACTGACTCCTTGACAATTCAAAAGCGCCTGTAAATGTTTTAATTGAAATAAATACTTTTGAGTTTGAGTTTGACCACACGAACGAAAGTAGAATTATCTCCAAAATGGCATAGTAGAACTTCGAACTTTAATATTGAAACCCTGTTGAGTTAAAATAATAGAGTGATCAATTAATTACCTACCGAACAAAGGCTTCCACGGTGCACATACATTTTACGGTTTCGTGCCACTTACAAATTGAGTAGGTTACGTTTGTGGCGGGAACAAAATTCAAAATAATGTATTGAGTAGGTAAAATAATGTATTAATTATCATCAAACAATATGCAACAATCAGCCATAATATTTTGACACTTTGAAAATAATCATTGAATTAATTCTATTGCAAATACCATAAACTGTCATTTAAACTTAGAATAGAAAATCAAAACAATATTTTCTATAGACTTACCTAACAGCTTCTACTGAGTTGGTTGAAAGTGAGGCAAAGACACAAGCGCATACAGCCAGCACCGTCCACCCGTGACTCTATAATGCCTATGGCCGTTACCGACAATACTTTGTCACACAGCAAAATCGATCACCAATCAAATTGATATTAATTATGTAGGTATTTCGAACGACACGGTATGTTTTACTAATGTTATTATTTTTATTTTTTTAGCTAGGTAAACGCTACATGTTATACAACGGAGATGAGGAGATGGAATGACGCAAAGGCGTTGAACGTGAGACGTCCTGTCTGACCTTGTTCCTTATTTGGCGAAAAAAGACGGCACGGTCGCTGCAGTATTTTATATAACGTTATAAACAATAGGTAAAATGTATTGTTTCGTTTTTGCACACAAGTGCCATGATCCAGCGCTAGTATTTTTGAGCATAAATAAAATATGTAGCCTAATGTTGACATGACACCTCCTGATAAAAGTCGAGCCGAGTGTATCCGCAACGAGGAATTTAGAAATAGCTTAGATTGTAGGATTAGAGCTTTCTGGCTGTGCCACTGCCTGATGCAGCTAGAGTACTTTACAAATTAGCTATGCTACGGTTTTGTTAAATAGACATTAGCATGATTTTGTTAAGCCACCACATAATTGCATGTGCGACAAAGCCCTTTCATTTTAAACAAAATACTTAATGAACTTTAAAAAAAAAAAAAAAAAAAAGAAGCTTTTAATTTTAATAATCATGCATTGTCACGAGAACCAAACACGTATGCCAAATTTCAGCCCGATAGCTTCAGTGGAAGTGGGTGAAATATTGATTGCAATATTCCAGGACATACATACAAGTGAAGTTAAATAAAAGCTTTTAATAATAATTAATAAAAAAATAAGAAGTACCTACTTAGTTCAATATCTTATTCATCCCAATCCCATGTGCATCTACTATAAAATCCTCCTATCTATCAATAACACCAAATACTGAGCACCCTATATAATGTTACTTGTTGTCTCTAATAAAACAATTTCTTTAATGATATTATTTTCCAAACGACGGAACTTCAACATCAAAAAGAAAACAATGATTGGTATAATAACCAATCTGCCTAGCCTTTTCCCAACTATGTTGGGGTCGGCTTCCAGTCTAACCGGATACTCCGAATACCAGTGTTTTACATGGAGCGACTGCCTATCTGACCTCCACAGCCCAGTAACTGGGTAATACGATACCCCTTGGTAAGACTGGTGTCAGACTTTCTGTGCTTCGACGATCATAGTTATAAGAAAGAAGTTATTTATATTTATATGGTAACGACTGTCAAAGATCCACGAATCACAAAAATCTATGGTGGGGACCAACGGATTAACTTTCCGAGGCACGGAGAAGTCTCGGTATGTAAAGATGGTTACCCATCCACAGACCAACCCCGGCATGCGTAGCTTAACCTGATCATCCCGTGCGCATTACACGAGCTCCTCTAGGTTTACATAACCCTTAGAAAATAACGCAATAACCCTTTCATAATATTGGATAATAATAACAACGTATCTAATAATAATTATGTAAAGAGTTTCTTATCAAGCAAACATAAGTAGATACCTAAAATTTTAACTATCCATCAATTTTGCCTAGAATATATAAAAAAAAGACAATTTGTGATTGTGAGCCTCCACGGTCATTATGAGACACGCAGTTAGTAATTATGGTACCACGGAATGATAGTATATTATGGTTTATTCTATCGATTGGAGGTCGTTTTCAAGGACAGAGTCACCTCATGCATAATTTACCTGACAGACATATCTAGGGTGTGACCTCCAAGACATCTGCAACGCCGCAGTAGAGTTCCTTGGAGGGGAAATGTATGCCATATATTTACCTAAGTACTTCCTTTCTTCCTTCATCTATATTCTTTACTGTAAGTATGTAGATTGGTACTTAAAAGTACACATAACAAAGTAGGTACAGTCTATAGTACCCAACAACTGTTTTTCTTTAGTATCGTCACAGATGAATACATAATTACATATAGTTCACTCCACATTTTAGGAAAGAAGCTACAACTGCTACAAGTACGCGGCGGGCTCGTCTTGTCGGGCTACTTCAGTGACTGTAACAAAGTCAAAGTCAAAGTCAAACAATTTATTTCAATTAGGCATATAAAAGGCACTTATGAACGTCAAATTTACAAAAAAATAGAATTGATTCTAGTCGCCCCTTCCAAAAGGTAGTTTTCGTATGGAGAAGAATGGGCAAGAAACTGCACACAAACTAACGTAGTAAGAAGATATAAGAGGGCTGCTATCACTTAGCTGAATTATATCCTCTGAATTCAGTCGTCTTAGAAAGTCCCCGCTTTTAAGAAAGCTTCTGCACCCACTACCTACAAGGAATAAGTTTCTGTATCCGTCTGCACATTCAGTCAAGTGCAAATTTGCGATATTTCTAATTAGGTGACTTTTTAGATGGCTGCTTGCTGGTGATTCTTACTAGACATCGGATTTTATGCATTTGCATACTTGCATATTGTTATGCAAATTGGTCCGTGGATGGGAACCATCTTAAGGTACATACCGAGACTCCTCCGTGCCTCGGAAAGCACGTTAAGCAGTTAGTCCCGGCTGTAATTTGTGGGTCTTTGACAAGCGTTACAGGTCGTCAGAAGCCCGAAAGTCTGACAACCAGTCTTACCAAGGGGTATCGTGTTACCCAGTAACTGGGTTGTGGATGTCAGATAGACAGTCGCTCCATGTAAAATGCTGGTATTCAGCTGCTTCTGGTTAAGACTGGAAGCCGACATAGTTGGGAAAAGGCTAGGCAGATTGAGAGTGGATTACTGATTTAGAATTGGAGTAGAGAAATCTGTGTTAGAGATAGAGACTTTTCTGTGTCCTTCAGGCTCGGTCGCAGCCTAAGATTTTGGGAGGGGTCACCATGGGTGCCGAGAAATACTAGGGAAATATTTAATTAATACTCTAAAAAGTTTTTGATCTTTCCAATGATGCTCACTTTTTAAATATCTGAACCTCTTTTTAACTTTCTGATCTTTCCTCACAGTTGGTCGCAGTAACGAAGCTAGGGCACCCCGACCAAACGGTCAGGTTAAAACATTGACAAAACGCGCGCGAGCCGAGCGAGCAAACCGAGCAGTACCGCAAAAGCGGCTGGCGAGCGCTATAGCTTGTCTGCTCTGAAATGACGCGCCCCGCTACTGCATTTTTACATCCTAGTTGGTCGCAAGTAGTTGGCTATTTAGTATTCTAAAGACCCCACAATAAGAATTATTTGGGGTTCGATTAAATTATGTGATGCTGCCTTCTCTCTTAGAATTTGATTCACATTTTCAAACAGAAATAGGAGTAACAATGTCGATTTATGCAGGAAGGGCCAAGCAACTATGAAAATGTAGAATATAAGAGCGAGCAAAACAAGCTCAAAAATTTTGCACAATCTTGGATACGTTCGATTATCTTTTGAACATTCCAAGAGAACTAAGAATTACTTGCTTTGTCGACAGAAGAAAAACTCAAGAATCACGACAAGCGAACCTCAAAATTTTAGCACCTCGCCTTGAATAGGTTCTGTTTTATTTTGACCATTATACAGAAAGAGAACTTACGTTGTCGAGAAGAAAAGCTTAAAACTCTTTTTACAGCAGTTTAGGTTTTCAAATCTGGCCTTAACCCGACCAAATTCCCGATTTTGCTTAAAAGGCTTTAAAAAAAAAATGTTTATGGCCGTCGGGGTCTCTGTGGCTCAAGTATACCTACAGCTTGAATGATTTTAGGGGGGTCTAAGGACTAAGGACCGTAGGTTAGCAACCGGGGTAATTGCAGCGGCGGATTTGCAGTCTTGGCCCCCTAAGCCCCAGTCCATGTTGTAATGTAAGTATCAGCCGCCCCTTTTTCAGCACCCATCTTAGAGACTACATAATGAATTTATTTTATTGCCAACTATTATCGAAATCGGTTCAGTAATTTAGTTAACTATGAGTTGGGTTGGCGCCGCAAAATTCTATGACGCGTTTCAATTAATTAGTTATTTGGACATATTTTTTAATGGTTTTAAGTTATTATTGTTAGAAGATGCGGTGCAATGCGGCCCGCCATAATGTGCGCGAACGTTTAGAATAGATATATACAGTGGTACAGACGCCAATGTTCGCGATAGTACCTACTTTGAGTTAGTTCTGGTTATCGTCAGTGATTTTTTTGTCACGTTTGGCCGCCCCTAATATCTGGCCGCCCTAGGCCCGGGCCTACTGGGCCTTAGGGCAACCGGCAAATCCACCACCGGTAACACATAAAATGACAATTGATCGTAATGGTTTTAATTTAGACAGTTCACCCACGTTCATTGCGGTATTTCGATGTTGAGCAGGCGAATTTTTCAAACAATGGATTAGCAATATCCTTCAAAACTCTGGGATTGTGATTGAAAGTGCGCTATTAGGGTGCTGGTGAAGTAGCTGGCGAGAGAGAGAGAGCAGAAGGACCAAGACTGGCTAAAATGAGGGACCTAATCTGCGTTTGTAATATAATTGCCAAACATGTAAACAAACACGAGTTCTAGGAAAAATAACTGTAATGCTTACATATAAGGTTCAGTTTGCGCTAGAACTTCATATTTTTATGACTTTTTCAACAGTAGGTACTAGTCAGTCTAAAATCAACTTTATTTACACCAGCATAATTTTGGAGATTAATGTAGTAGAGCGTGTTTTAGCCAAAAGAAATACGTATAATCACAAATACACAAGAACAATACTTTACAATAAAATCATATAAACCACCACGAGTTTTTTCTTGACACGAGAGTGACAAAACAATAGGTATGCAGTTGCTAAGTAACCAAATTGAAGGTCCAACGTGTATTATCTATGGGTCCAATTTTAATATCTCCTCTCAACAAATACCTATTCGGTCAGAGATCTTTCTGATCCTCGGTCTTGCTAGTGGCTTGGTCAGGATATCTGCCAGCTGATCTTCACTAGATACCTTATCGACTTTTAGCTCACCACCAGTCACCAATTCTCTCACAAAGAAATGTCGAACTCGGATATGCTTAGTCCGTCGATGGAATTCTGGATTTTCAGCCAGCCTGATTGCAGCTTCGTTATCCACTCTTATGCATGGAATCTCTTTAAGAACGATAAGATCATTCATAAGCCGAGATAGCCAAACAGTCTCTCTGGCTGCTTCACTAGCGGCAACAACTTCTGCCTCGGTGGTCGAAATTGAAACGCTTGCCTGTCGTTGGCTTAGCCACGACACCGCTCCTCCTGCATACATGCACAGCACTCCAGTAGTGGATCTACCAGTGCTGATATCTCCTGCATGGTCAGCATCACTATAGCATTCCAAAATGCCTTGTTTGTAATTTTTCTTGTACATGATACCTAGATCTGGCGTGTATTGCAAAAATCGCATTATGCGCTTCAGTCGGACACAGTCTGCTTCTTCTGGCTTTTCCAGACTTCGTGAGACTACACTTACAGCATATGCAATGTCAGGTCTAGTGCATACCATCAAGTAAGCCAAGGCTCCAACAATTTGCCTGTAGTTATCTTTCATATAACTCATGTCCACCTTCTCGCTCCATGTGCCGTCTTTTGCAATCGGCGTTGAGACCGGTTTACAGGTGTCCATTCCGAATCTCCGCAAAATCTTATGCACATACGACGTTTGGAATATCTTAATTCTATCTCCTCTGCTATCTATCTCTACTCCAAGAAAATAGGACGCAGTTTTCGTGGTTATTTTGAAACGACGTTTGAGCTCCTCCATCAACTCGTCTATCAGTACGTCATTGGATCCGACGACTAAACCGTCATCCACGTAAAGAGCTACTATAAGCTTTCCACATCCTCTCTTTCGTATCAGAAGACAAGGATCTGCCTCACTTGCCTTAAAACCGATTTCTTTGAAACAATCTAGAATGCACCGGTTCCAGCACCGTGGTGCTTGCTTCAACCCATACAGACTCTTCTTTAGAAGACATACTTGACCGGAGCCGTCATTATAACCTTCTGGCTGTTTCATGAAGATTTCTTCATCTAAAGAGCCATACAGGAAGGCAGTCGAAATGTCGAACTGTCGCATTGACATGCCTTCGCTTGCTGCTGTACTAATCACTGAGCGAACAGTTGCCATTCTGGTCACAGGGCTAAAGGTCTGCATGTAGTCTATACCTTTCTTTTGATAAAAACCTTTTATCACCAATCTAGCCTTGTACTTATCTATAGAGCCATCAGCATTCATCTTAACTTTGAAAACCCACTTACTAGGTAAAGCTTTTCTGCCCTTGGGTAGATTCACAAGCTTCCATGTGTCATTATCCTTCAAAGAACTGATTTCGCTGTCCATGGCCTTTTCCCATAGCTCTTTATCTGGGCTTCTGATCGCATCTTTGTACGTTTCTGGTTCATTGTATCCCATTATAGCGTTCATAACAAAGTCTTTGAATCTATCTGGAGGACGTAACAAAGAACGGTCTCGAAGTATCATCTGTTCCGGGAACACATCTTCGCTTTCATCTGCGATAATTTCATCATTGATATCATCTTGATATTCATCAACGACATTATCATCTTCGTTAACGTTTCCATCTCCCTCTGATTCAACAGATTGTTCAGTTATTAAATTTTCTGCGTCATGAAACTCTTCTCCGACATCTATATTTTGTTCACGTATATTCATGTCAGTTTCACCGACTCTTTCAATATCAGGCATAACAGGAGTTCTTTGTCCATTATCTCTTAGAGCACATCTACCAAGGTCTACTTCAATTTCATTTGCCGGACTGCAGACTACTTCAGGGTATTCATTCATTGAAGTCTCTAGCGCTTTTTCATCGAAAATAACGTCCCTAGATCGGACTAATGAATTTCTCTCTCGATTCCAAAGTCTGTATCCGTCATCATTGTCGTATCCAATAAAAATGCACCGTGTAGCTTTCTTTTGCAATTTCCTTCTCTTCTGCTTTGGTACATGCGCAAAGCAAGGTGAACCGACTATCCTCAGGTGCTTTATCTGAGGCTTCTTCTTAAGCCACAGTTCATAAGGCGACTTGTGTTCTACTGATGTAAGCCCTGTCCTGTTTAGTATGTAAACAGCAGTATTTACCATCTCAGCCCACAAATTCCGAGGGATCTCCTCATGCGCGTGCATCATCGCTCGAGCAGATTCAACTATAGTGCGATTATCTCTCTCACTACACCCATTTTGTTCCGGAGTGTACGGCATAATGAGTCTTTGCTTTATTCCAGCTTGTCCAAGTAGATCTCGTACTTTCCTGTTATCGTATTCGCCTCCATTATCGCTTAAAATCTCGATAATAGTATGTCCAGCATTTCTAGCCTCAGACATCATCTGTTTCAACTTTTCAGGAACTTCAGATTTATTTTTAAGGAAGTATACATATCTGTATCGTGTGAACTCATCCTTAAACAGTACGAAGTATCGATATCCAGAGACACTCCAAGGAAAGGGTCCACAGACGTCTGAGTGTATGCGCTCACCAGGTTTTGTTGCCTTTTCGCGAACACCAAATGGTTTCCTGTGCGCTTTACCAAAGATACAACCTTCGCATAATTCTCCACTGTTAGATGTCTTTACTCCTAACTCTTTCTCTATCAATCTTTTGATATGTTTCTTGTCTTGATGTCCCATACGCTCGTGCCATACTTGCAGCGTATCTTCATGCTCAATTAAGTTGACTGAAAAATCAGCACATATGGCTTTGCAGTCTATCTTGTACAAACCGCCATACCTTTGCCTTTTTCCTGTTAAGACAACCTTACCATTGATCTTCATGGAACATGTTGTAACCCGCGACTCAAAAACACTTGAGGGGTTCTTGTCCTGTGTACTAAGCACAGAGAAAAGGTTCTTGCTAATCTGGGGAACATACCAAACATCTCTTAACAAAAGGAAGTCACTTTTTCCTTTAACAATGGCCTCTACACGGACTGTGCCTTTTCCAACAGCGTTTAACATGTTTCCGTCAGCTGTCGTTACTGTGTGAGTTTCACTAAAATGTTTAAAATCTTGAAATAGATCTCCTCGACTTGTGACGTGATGTGTCGCTCCATTGTCTATGTACCAATGATCACAATCACGTTTAGTCCCAGAATCTGTTAAATTTACCGTCAGTAACATCATGTTGGAACTGTGAGCTTTATTTTCCTTGTCTTTCTTGCCATTATTCGGGCAATCCTTCTTAAGATGTCCAGACTCTTTGCAAATAAAGCATTTGTACCTCTTTTTATTTTGCTGGTCTCTTTGGTCATTTCCTTTAGCAACCTTTCTATTCGTTTTTACATAAAGCGCACTTTCGCTCGATTCAGTGTCAGCCATCGTTGCCTTCAGCGCTTTTTCATGTGCACACAGTTGGGCCGTAATATTGTCTACTGTTCTTTCCTTCTTAGACATCAATAGCCAACTAGACTTGAACGAAAAATAAGTTTCCGGCAACGTGTCCAGGATCTTACAAATCAAGAGAACTTCAGGCATTTCAACGTTCTCCTCTTTGAGCAGTTCTTCCTTCAGACTGTGCCACAAATTCTTCAGTTTCGAGACATGAGTCGACATGTTGTCTGACGGATCCCTTTTAAGTTTAAAGAAGTCCAAACATAAGTCGTAGAGCCTGCCCTCATCAGGACCCTCATACAGCCTATGGAGTTCTTTCCATACTTCCTTGGGAGTGGACAACCTTATTACTTTCCCTAGTGTTTCATCCGTTACATTGTTTGTTATTAGCAGTAGGGCTGTGCTCTCCAATGTAACAAAATCTCGTAAAGTTTTATTGTAAATTTCAACTACGGCATCACCACTGCCTTCCGCAGGTTTCGCCGGTTTTTGTGCCTTGCCTTCCACAATCTCCCAAATTCCGTTTATGCCTTTTAGTAGGGCAACCATTCGGTATTTCCAGGCGACCCAATTGTGGCCATCAAGTTTTGTGATCTGTATTTTTGAAAGCTCCATTTTACACTTCTGCGTTCTGGGCCCATAACCTTTTGGAGATTAATGTAGTAGAGCGTGTTTTAGCCAAAAGAAATACGTATAATCACAAATACACAAGAACAATACTTTACAATAAAATCATATAAACCACCACGAGTTTTTTCTTGACACGAGAGTGACAAAACAATAGGTATGCAGTTGCTAAGTAACCAAATTGAAGGTCCAACGTGTATTATCTATGGGTCCAATTTTAATACATAAAGTTGCTGTTTGTATAGGTAAGGCGAAATGGTATCGTGGTTGCGTTCCGGGAGCGGCGGCGGCGGCGGCGCGGCGGCGCCGGCGGTGTGACCCGGACCGCGCGCAATTCGATTGCACTATGTTTTCAAATATTGAATTTAAAAAGATATAGAAAAATAAGTCCATAATTCCTTAAAGTATTGTAGACAACATTTTAATAAACTGTAAAAGCAACAAATAATGTACCGATGTTTGCGAAAAATAAAAATAAAAAAAATACAATTGCTTTGATAACAATCGAATGGAATAGGTTTTTCTCTTAGTGGTTGTAACAAAAAAAGCAGATTTTAAGGTAACTTTGCAGGTTTTTTCTTTCGAGGAAAGTTTTGTCAATCGTTGTTTTTTTAAGAGAAACATTGCTTTTGCGTGAAGACGAAACATCTGCTTTGGAACCCATTTTGGAAACAAGGTTATAAATAGACCTTACACTTTCTAGCATCGGGTGGATACGGGTTGAAGAAGAGAGAAGAAAAAAAGGAATTAAGTTATTAAAATTTGTTCAAATCTACGGAGAAATAACATCTAGGTACTGCAATCTGTCCCATTAGGTACACAGTCTCATAAAATTACTCATTTTGAGTTTAAATGAGTAACTGCGTAGAACGTTCAGTAAATTGACTAGTTGTAGCCAATTTAGGTAACGACCGGTGTTAAACCGTGTTAGGCAGGTACATAAAAGAACACGGACTTTATGGGTCGTGTCTTTGGAGATTTTCCACTTGGGAAAACTACTAACACAACCCGGATGGTGATCATTGGAATCAAGTTAAAAAAAAGTGATCAAAAACGAAAGGAACAGAAATTGATAAAAAAAATTGAATATCAATTAAAATTATTATTCATGTTTACATAAACCACGCGTTTTTATAGAAACCAGGTATGTTTGAACCATTTATTTTGTTACAAATAGGTAAAATAATTCGGTCTCCATTAAAAATATTTTGGATTTATCCGACCATTAATTGTGAATAAAACTACAAGAAATGTTTTTTTAAACTTACCCGCCATGGAGGCACTGCTCATCCTTCCGCGTGTAAAATCAATCTTGAATTAATTATCAAACTAAATCTCAATAAAATCTAGGTTTATCTAGCCTGCTATTTTGATTAGTAAATGATTGACAGCAGAACCCTTTTTTATAATTTTAATGACGGGCTTCATAATTTAATTACGCTGCCAATCGCTTTACGAGCATTGTATTGTATTGTTATGTTTAAAAAAAGGCTTTTTATTAATCATTTTATATAAATGTAGACTTAAAAATCTTAATGTATTCAATATGATAATAAAAATAAATAAAACATTTCCAGATTATCACATTCTTACAGTGCAGTTAGTGGAAAATACTAGAAAGTGAATACACCAAAATATTTAGAGTACGTCACGCGATAGACGTCATGATTGGCTTAATATTTATTTTATATAGGTGGAAATGTGGATGCAGTGGGTTGGCAGTGAAACACCAAGCGAAAAATATCAAATGAGTTTATTATTATTTACGGATTAAATCAACCCATTCTAAATTTAAAAAACAAGCGACCCTCACAGTAGTCGCTTAATATGCGATATGTTTTTATGATGGTGTAACATCTGACTTCTCACCTTGGTAATAAGCAACATTAAAGATGCGGGGCGTCGTCAAGGTCGTTTCTGACGGCCAACTCTAACACCGCATCACTCCCACAGATTGCAGGAAAGCGAGAGGAAAGATGCCACACATAAAAAAACACATCCAACATAACATCTACCTTTTATGTATTAACAGCGGGCGGGGTAATTGCGTAACACACAAAAAATTGCAATGACTTTCAATTTGACAAATCGACAACATTCATTGCGTTATTTACGTTGTCGAGCAGACGAATTTAATCTAAGGTTTCTGAAGGAAATCCCTAATCCATTTCTTCATAAGTTTGAAAAATTTGCGATCGATACAAAAGTACATTCCATATTAGCCAACACCTGAACGTAAATAAATAATACATTAATACATTCGATTCTTTAATCAGAACACACAGGATTTTTTCGATAAAAAAGTGCTTTCCATAATAGCCAACACCTCAAGTTTTGGTAAATATGTATCCGAATATCCGATCTCTAGTTATCACTGTGGCACAATGCGGTTGACTGTACCATTTATCTCATATTTTAGGCTTCACTATTTTTTATTAATGACCGGACCACAGCGTCTGGCGGTGTCGTCACGAGCAATGGCCTAGCGTATCATATGTAGATCAACAGTCACTGACCTGTACTGTCAGTCTAATGTCAATGTTTCCTGTCACTGTTAGATAAATAAAATAGGTTTATTTCTTTCTGTGTTTCTTTCTGGATTAAACTCCAAATAACTTGAGTAAATAATCTTAATTTGTTTACTGCAGATAGATTATAATGGCGCCGGGAAAAAAGGGGCATGTGCACGGTAAACGTTCAAATCATCATGTAAAGCGAGAGTACGCAGAAAGATTAACAGAGTTGAGTTTAGAATCTTCAGAAGAAAATAATTCAGATGGCAGTGACTCTGATGGTGAAGGCGTTGAACCTGCGTTTCCTGTTAGCATGTGGGACTTGAACCATTGCGATCCAAAGAAGTGTTCCGGCAGAAAACTTTCACGGCATAACCTCATCAAGAATTTAAAACTTGGTCAGCAATTCCGGGGTCTTGTGTTGTCACCTGTTGGCAAACAGTGTGTCAGCCCAATCGACAAAGAAATTATTGAAAAATTTGGACTGGCTGTCATAGATTGTTCATGGGCAAAAATTGAGGAGACTCCATTTGATAGAATGAAATCACCGAATCCAAGATTATTACCATTTTTAGTAGCTGCAAACCCTATAAATTATGGGAAACCGTATCAGTTGAGTTGTGTAGAAGCCTTAGCAGCTGCCATGGTTATCACAGGACACAAAAAAGAAGCTAAATATTATTTATCAAAGTTTTCATGGGGCCATTCATTTTTGGAACTTAATTCAGAGGCTCTAGAGTTGTATGCAGCATGTACGGATAGCAAAAGTGTGTTAGAAGCTCAAGAAAAATATTTGGAAGCAGCTAGAAATGAGAAGGATGACCGGGAAATGTGGCCCCCAACTGAATCTGATACTGAATCTGAAGAAGATGTGAAATCGTAATTCAACACAATATTTTTATAGAATAATCCATTTCAAGGCAAGCTATGCAGAAACAGAAAAGTGAGCATAAGTTGCTTTGAGATTTTTTCTTTGTGGCCGTCAATTTAGTTTGAGTTTCTACCATCGGGCATATAATATTTATTATTTGGTATAAATATGACAATAGATTATGGATGTTGACAAAAACTTCTTGGTTGTCCGTATATTATAAAAAAATATTGGACACACTTTTTTTCTTTTTTTCAAAAGATTACGTCAATACATTGAGTTAAAATGTGGCATGACGTCATGCCTCGGTAGATTTTATACTGACTTGTGACATAGCGAGCCCCCACTCCACAACTTTAATGTGTTAAATATGATAAACCAAAAAATATGTATCTAATATTTTTTAATTATCTGACTGATGGAATAAATAGTTTTTTTTTTCCCCAGTCAACATCCCTATAGCAATAGGCTCGCCACATATTACATGGGATGATGGGACTCGAAACATAACTGGCAAAATGTGGGTGTACTATAGGTACACCTCAGATACTACTATAGGTTCTCCTCTAACTCTGGGAATACAGGTCTGATGATATGTATAACATTGTAAGACGGTAAACAAAGAATTGTCTGCATTAAGTATTAAAAACATATTAGGTCTATCTGTATGTAAAATTGTTGACTGCTGTGCAATTAGATACACAACATAATACAATCTGTCACAAGATAATGTTTTGTATACTTAATAATTATTATAAAAGTGTAAAATTATTAATAAAATAATCTTAAGTCTGATATTTTTTGCCTAATTCCTTATTCCTGTTAGGGAATTATGTATTTATTATTATTATTTCCCTGCATGTGCTAACACTATCCAAATAAGTTATGCTATAAATTGTTAGTCAAAATACAATAAAATCTCTTTTATTATTGGTAAGTACATTGCTAAACTTGACAAATATTGTGGTTTCTGAAAGACAGTTTAAAATTGAGATTTCTGTAAGTTCCTGTTCCCATTTTTGTCAAACTTCGGTCAAGCTAAATATTAAAGTTGCATCTTGTGAATGTATTGTAAAAAGCGCCCTCTATTGGGCCACTCGAAAAGCATTCATGAAAACTCTGTCTACCGCATCAACGCCGTCTGCATACATAGAAAAAACTGACTAAAAGTTTCGTACTAAATTGGCTAGAGGGAGCTACCGCCTCCCATACAAACTTTGTTTTTTTTTGCTCTGAGATTTCAACTTTCCAAGCTTGCCTGTGCGTGCCGCCTGTGCCGGCTCGCTCTTCGCTTAGTTTGCGTTTGCTTCCCGAGTGTGTGAGTCGATTATTGTTCGATGCAGTGGCTGTTTGAAACTCGCGAATAACTTATTTCTCACTTACTTTATGTGTGCTATGTTTGTGAATATAATTGTGCTGTGTTTGGTGTGTGTGTAAATATATTTGGAAGTTGGAACTTTTGGAGGCTGTTTCTTCTGGAACTTCGGTAAGTTTGTCCGTTGACTTCATGCAACCTGTCACGCAGGTGTCTCGCAAGTCGCAAGTCACTAACCTCTGATGAATACCTAAATGCTGTCTTTGGATGCGTCGATTTGAACTTTATTAAGTTGTGATTTTTTGATTTGATAGATTCTTTTTAAAACCAAGTTTATCCTAAATATAGTCCGTTGTAATTTGGCCGTGACACCCATTCAATTTCACAGGTTCCACTCGGGTCCTTGTCGTTTGTTTGAAGAAAGTATAACAGTAGGTAGTTTGTTGTAGTAGGTACTACTAACATATTATTTCTTTTATTTCTTTGATAGATACATAAATAAGTAGGTAATACTTAAATTGTGGGCTTAGGCAATTTATTCAAAAAGGAGAGCGAAGATTAAAAAAACAGATAAAAGTTTTTATCAAGAAAGTTACGACGACAGAACATTGTGAATTCCCTTCCTGTGTTACCTGAGTAGTGACTTTCCTTCTAAACTCGTAACCTACCTGGCTACCTAGGTTTTAGATCCCGTAGTGAGTTCATCAATATGCTCAATCTACATTGCCGCGGAACGGAATTTTACGGAATGGAAGCGAATTTTTGTAATGAAATAAAATTGTACATAGCATAATGAACTTTACGTTAGTTTTGTAACGAATGATATACCTACGTTACCTTATGTTATATTTTAAGGCTCGTACTGACCACCGCGACGCGACGCGACTCGAACAATACAATTTTTAAGAAAACTTCTCGGTATAACAATAGCCGGTGTCGCGTCGCGCTAGTCTTCATGAAGCTTTATAGCCGTGATATATTTAGTTATATCCCTAGTAGGGAAATAGCTATATAACGGAATATAACCTAACCTATTTGGTTGGAGTGCCCTTTTTTTTTTGTTTTTTTTTTTTTGGGTGGGAAATCATCAAATGACTCCTCCCGCTCTGGGCGGAGCGAGAGGGAGTGTCAGACTTTTACTGACTAAAACCCACCCGTGTTCCTTCCGTTGCCTATGTGCTGGGGCCGCGATATCCCTTTCAGACAAACCCGCAACCCCAGCAGCCTATTGGTCCTTCCGGACCCCGTCAGTTGGTGCTGACATCCCTTTGAGGCGCGCGTGGAACACAACGCGCCGTCGACCCGGGCCTGGTCCTTATCGGATGGCGAGCTGCCCATCGCTCACCGTCCGCAGGCCCGCGCCTACGGTGGCCGGAAGTCAGCTTGTGACTCCCGACGCCCGGGGCGTCTCCTGCGGCGACTAGGGGCGCGAGGGCGTGCAGCTTGAATAGCCCTCGCGCGCTCCGCCTCCTCCTTCGCGAGCATAACTGCTTCGCAGGAGTGGTTGGAGTGCCCTAATAGTTATATTACTAGATCGTGCTCGTATCATAGTTATATTCCTAGTAAGACAGTTATTAACCGCTTTCATGTAACTATATTACTTACGGTATATAGCTATATCCCTAGAGATATAACTATATCACGGCTATAACCATGTTACTGCGACGTATACATTGAGGTTCAATGTAAACTAGAGCAGACACCACGGACAAAATTTTTACGCAAGATTTTGTTGTCCGCATAGATATAGGTACCTGCAAGTTTTAAATAATACATCTATGGTTGTCCGGGACAACACGCCTCAGTCTGCTATACCGCGGTTGTCACATTTGACATCCGCGGAAAGCTTCTCTAGTTTACATTTAACCTCAATGAATATTTGTCACCTAAGGTTATGAGAAACATTAGTTTATAATCTATCGGTAGGTAGGTATTATTTGCGTTACATTATAAACTGTCGAAAACTGGTGTACGTTAGGTTAGACACCACGCGCGAGCCGAGCGAGCGATGCGAGCGGTGTCGCGGCAACGGCCAGCGAGCGCTAATTCAAAGTTGCTCATTTAGTATTAGCGCACGGTGCGTTACGTCGCAAGCAAGTTTGATATTAGTTCACAATTTGTCGGTTTCCCATGAATAGATTCCCTATAGAAAAATAGTGCGTTAAATTGTAAATGGTTGCAGTTCACAATTTTTTTGATAGATTAAAAACTAACGAAGTTCATAAATATATGGTCAAATACGGTGACATAAACTGACATAAACGAACCAAAAAAAAGGTCGCGCGTCTTCTGGATAAAGCTTCGTGCAGACTAGCGCGACGCAACTATAACAAAACTTCACGGTAGAACAATTACCGGTGGCATAGTGTGTGTGTTGTGTGTAGTCTGCAGGAGGCGTAAAGGCTTGTGCAGACCAGCGCGACTTGTCGCGCGACGCGACACGAACAATACAATTTCTAAGAAAACTTCACAGTATAACAATAACCGGTGTCGCGTCGCGCGACAAGTCGCGCTGGTCTGCACAAGCTTTAATTCTCGCGCATTCTCGAGAATTCTCGCAGGTATAAGCTCGTAGAAAGTAGGCAATATGTAGCCTGGGACGTTCCCAGGGTACCTATCGTTGGTCGTTAGTTACTCGATTGCATTAAATTTGACCGATTTTGGCCGCTAATTTTGGGCTCTTTATACCTAAGTTTTACAAGCCAAATGTCTACCACTTAGGTCTATTCTACCAGCTGCCCTATTTTAGAAAACGGGAGAAAAAAGTAAGGATACTTTCTAATAAAAACTGAATGCAAAACTGTATTCTGGCTGTCAATAACATGAATATATTCTTGAATTTTTTTAAATACTGTCTTTTTGGCATTTTGTCACTTGCGTCAATTTTTTTCCCCATCATGCGGTGATAATTTCGAAATTTTAAATTTATGCCAAACTAACTATTCGATGTAAATCGATTGAGAAATTTTATTATTTGTTAAGGTAGGCGATATGCATTAACATGAATGGGAATAAACCGTACAAAAATTTTGTGTAACAGTTTAGTTCACACCCGGTCCTTAGTGGTGGACCGGTGTGACTTATTGTTTTAGACTTGTAAGTGAGTAAGTAATTGATTTATTAACTTGCCTATGAGAATCGTAGATTATAGTATGCCTTGTAGTAAACGAAAGAAAGCCGTAGTCAAACCACGCACGTTAAACTTCAACACCTACTTAGTTCTTTTCTTCTTCTTTTCGTGTGGTTAGTGACTAAGGCGCCGTCTTATTGTCATCGCTCGCGCGATGATGCGATGCGATTTCATCGTGTGATGAAATTTGAAAGAATAAATCGCATGATCGTGCGACCGTCTATTAGGACATTCAGTAGATAATTATCAATATGTTGGAACGCATCGGACGCACGCATTATCGCGCGAGCGATGACTATAGGACAGCGCGTAACTGGTGTCAGAATTTTATAGCCGCCCAATGGGCCTCTGACTTGGCTCCTCACGATGTTTTAGTTATTACAACATTACAAGTATAATAATAATATTGTCATAAAATTATACCTGAGCATCATCAGCAGGTAGGGAGGCACCTAGGTGCTCTTTGAGGTCGAGACATATTTTATTTTTTTTGGGTGGGAAATCATCAAATGACTCCTCCCGCTCTGGGCAGAGCGAGAGGGAGTGTCAGACTTTTACTGACTAAAACCCACCCGTGTTCCTTCCATTGCCTATGTGCTGGGGCCGCGATATCCCTTTCAGACAAACCCGCGACCCCAGCAGTTTGAGGTCGAGGCCTAGAGCCCTGACTTAGTTGGACCCAGGCGATTTTTTATAAATAAATACATATCGATCACATTAACGTTCACATGTCAATAGGGCTGATGACTTAAATTTTATTTTTAGTCCGTCCAAGTTTCCAGCTTCATTTGATGTTGCGGGCAACAATTTTGAATTTGCTAAACATTGTTGTCCGCAACATAAAACCAATGCTTCTCAATTTTGGTTTCTCTAGATTACAGAAGGTCTACTTCCACATATGACTTTCAATTTCCTACTAGTTAATTAAGTACTTACTTAGTTAGTCTAACTATCACTGAAATTCGCGCCATCAATTATATGCAAGTTTAAATTGATATATTTACATGTCAGTGGGGTGAATTCGCAAAAGTACTATTGTTTACATTATGTTATAAACAATGGTTTTTGTGTTTTAATTTGAATTTGGTGTGTTTGACTTTGCTATCGCATTAAACCTGTAATAGTAGTTTTAAGGAGCTCGTGGTTAAGTAACAACAGCCGCACTGGTCGATCAATCAGGTTAAGCTACGCTTGCCGGGGTTGGTCAGTGGATGGGTGACCATCTTTACATACCGAGAATCCTCCGTGCCTCGGAAAGCACGTTAAGCCGTTGGTTCCGGCTGTCATTCGTGGATCTTTGACAGTCGTAACGAGTCGTCAGAAGCCCGAAAATCTGACACCAGTCTTACCAAGGGGTATCGTATTACCCAGTTACTGGGTTGTGGAGGTCAGATAGGCAGTCGCTCCATGTCATTCCATGTAAAATACTGGTATTCAGCTGCATCCGGTTAGACTGGAAGCCGACCCCAACATAGTTGGGAAAAGGCTAGGCAGATTGATTGGTAGTTTTAAGGCATTTAAATAAATAAATGAAATAAAACAGAAATAATGGGCTATAATACTGATAATTAACTTCATTTGTAATTTTCAGGTAAATTATGTTGTGACGTATACGAAGTTGTAATTAACTGTTAATGTGAAATTGTGTTCGTGAAAAAACTCGAGCTTATTCGCCTCTAATATTTTAATGGCTTTGACAAAACCAGCAGAAAAGGCTTGTAACAATGAAACCATTACAAGGAGACTCGCTGAACAACAATAGTTGCTCCTGCACTTCATGCGATTCCAGAAATGCATCAGATCGCCAAACATTAAAGCGATTGCTAGTCCAAGGGTCAAGAATAAATCGATTATTGACTGGAAAATATTATATTCATTTAAAAGACAGTAATTTACTGGAAACGTTGATCAAGACGAGAGCATTGTACGATGCCCTCAGAAGTCAGTTGCTCTCCAGCAGTGAAAGTAGCACAGATGATTTAAAGCCGACACAATCTTCTAGAGAAGTTAGAAAATCTTTTGTGGAAACTAAGAAGAGTGGTGATATTTATACTTTGGTAGATTTAGTGGACAAAGGTGCTGTTATTGGATTGAAAAACATAAGTGAATGTTGTAGTTGTTGTACATGTAGTTCAAAATTCCGACTCCACGAAAATGTTCATATAGGTCGACGGAACAGACAAGCCCAAGCTGGTGGACACATCGCTTCAAGATCTACTGTTGTCTCAAAGCAAGAATCTGGTGAAGCGAAGATTATTAAATCTGACCCCTGCACGTGTGCTTGTTATAAACATGAAAATATCAACAAATCCAGGGAAATAACGGATAAAATCCGTCCTAGAAAACAAATCATTGAACGTGATCGTCTTTCTACAGCATGGAATAACCATAAATTCATGTCTCCTAATAATGGCAAATTGAGAAAATCATATCATAAACTTAAGCGGGCCAACGGGCGGTCTCCATATATAGAAAATATTGGCGAAGGTGGAAATAGAATAATGAGAAAATCAAATAGAGTTCAAGAAATTGCTATTAAAAAAACGAAATCAATAGAACTGTTAAAGCTAGCTCAGAAAACAATAATAGATAGTTTCAAAACTGATCGACAAACTTTAAAAAAAAAAGAACCTGTCGAGATTTCAATGGTTGGGAATACTGCCGAAAAATCTATGACTCCTGTTAAAAAGACCGCAACAAAATTAAAAGACCTAGTTGGTAATCGCCAGGCACAGAGTCCTGAATTGAAAAAAAGAGTTGCCCATAGATCAATAAAAAAAAACCAAGCTCGAAAAAAAATTACTAATGAATGTATGTGTAAAATAAGTGACATTCCAAGCACATCTAATACAAGTATTCTGAAATACACCCCTATTATAACTGGCAACGTACGACAAAAAAAACACTCAAGAGCGAAAAAATCCAACAAAAAGAATCTGCAGCAACCAGCTAATTTAGCTGAATCAAATACAGAGATTTCAAAAAAGCCTCAAGAATCTTACGCTTTAGGAGGATCAAATCAAGTACAAAAGTCAAAAGAAATACAAATTCCGTCACAAAACGTTCCTACTGCAGTAGTTAATAAAAAAAATAAAAAATTGCCTTTCAGTTCTACTCCAGGCAAGGAGCTAATCAAATCTAATACAGTTACAATACCAGGTATCCAAAAATCTGAATCGATAAACTCCATCAAAAAGAGTTATCCGGCTGACTATAACAAAACATCGTCAAATTCATTGAATAAAATAAAAAAATCTATATTAAAACCAAGATCATCGGTCTTAATTCGTAAAAGACTTAGAATGTTATCAGCGCCATTACGCTTTAGGCCTCATCCTCCTAAAGAACCTAGCCTGCACAAGGAACCTGCTCGTCATAATAAAAATCGTCTTCTACAGGAGGTACCGCGTCCATCTGAAGAACCTCGTCGTCATAAGAAACACTCCGGCCATAAACAAAAAAACATAAAGACTGGCAGCCATGCTCTTAAGAGGTGTATCTGCACGTTAAAACTAAAAATAAATGAAACCAAATCTAGGGTTAGTAAAAATGTGTCGAACAAGAATATAAATGTCAAAGATAAGCAAAGTATAAACTCAAAGAATTTATTGTCCTCCGTGAAAACTTTGATAAAAGAATCTAATTTAAATCTTCATGAGCCTAAATACATTTCAGGTTATGCAACTAAATGTGAGTGTTCTGACTATGTTAATCAAAGTGAAGCAATGAGAAGAAATAAACAACCAATTCAAAATGAGACTAACGCTCACCTTGAAATCAAATATAATGTTACTAACGATAAACAATCAATAAAATATGACCGTGCACCAGATATTTTCACAAAAAAAAAACTATCAATTCATGCATCAATAAGTGACTGTATTTGTAAAAAAATTGAAGATTTTGTGTATAGACATGCCCAACCAAACCAAGGCGAACACGCTGATACGAATAATTCGTATAATATTAACTCGTCAATTCATGCATCCGAATGTGAGTGTTTCGATGTAAATATAAGTAGTGAAGAAAAAGGAAGATACAAGGATCAAGGTGGTAAATCAAACACTCGCCTTAGGACAAAATCAGCTTTAAAAGATGCATCTATTACGACCGAAAAACCAGGGAAACTTCAAAATCAATCCGTACAAACAGTAATTAATATTACAGCGAAGCAAAATCAAGAAATAGAAATCTCTTTGAAACCACTAGAAAAGAAAAACCCTTATACCTGCAATCCAAGATTTAGTATAGAATTATTTAATAAAGATTATTCTAATAATGGTGTTAAAATAATCCAGAGCAAAGTAAAGTTTGTAAACAAATGTGGCGACGGAATTAGACAACTACCAAACAAGCAATCACAAACAAGCAGTTCTACTCAAAGGTCCAAATTTACGAGTACTAAACACGGTTTACGTAGATGCTTTTGTACATTACAATTAGATAAGCAAGAAAAGAAAAAATATAATCAAACAAGAGTTTCTAAGGTAACAATGATACAGCCAAAAAGTAATTTTGAAAGGTCTCAGTCTCAAGCTAAACCTCTAATGAGACACGATAAACTGACGTACAAATATGATTTCAGTATTTGCAATCCCAGAAAATGCTTTTCACGGCAATTGAAGGTTGCATTGACCAAGAGAGAAGAACGAAATTCGAAAAAACGTATTAAAACTAGATTAAGATCTGGCTCCAGTCTAACTTCCCGATCAATGCAATTACCTAGAACCAAAAAGATACATTCTATTTTAATTTCTCCTAATAGTGAAATTCTTACACTTATCTTGAACAGGAACAAAACAAAATCATCTAATATTTCGACGCACCGAGTAAGACCCATTTTTTCAAGAAAATTATTTCATAGCAACCGTTCTTCTTGTTTTTGCTCTCCGATGGACAAAAACAATAAAAATAATAAGGATACCAAAATCCGTTATTCGAAACACTTACAAAAATCTATGCTATTGCGGAACACAAAACAAGAGCAGAGTTTATTACCTGGTCTCACAAATAAGCGGCGTTTATGCACTTTTAAGTTACGTAAGAAAGGAAAACACTACAAAAGCAGTGCTGTAAAAACTGATACAAAATGTGACATAATTGCAGACAAAATAAATCCGAAATTTCAAAAATGTACAAAACTCACTAAATCGAAATTTTCAAATCAGCTGAGTCCCTACGAATCAAAATATTCGGAGCCGTTTATATTAGAAAATAATAAAAGTAACACCTTTAGAAATTTTGGAATAGTAACTGAAAAAACTAAAATGAAATCAAAGTCAAGCGATACACGTACTTTAAGAAGTACATCAAAACTTTTATTTGCAAAGTCCGATTTCCAACAGCGGAATACTTCATTACAAAAGTTTAAGAAAATGAGGAAATACTCTGAATTATCCCACCTGCCTCAACATGCCAGGGAAACTTATTTCGATAACTTTTTAAAACAAACTGTTCAAATGGGTTCTAATTTTAGCTTCAATATAGAGTTTTATAAACGCAAAATACCTGAAAACAATTTTAACCAAAACAGGTCAAAGAACATTAACGTTCATTATTTACACAATAAACCGGAAGGTCATCTTCTTAAAAGATATAGTTCTAATCGAAACACCCACCTGAGTACCAAAAGAGTTAGTCCGACACCAAACAGGTGTTTATGTACATTAAAAATATCAAAAATCGATGAACAGCGTCGTAATAGTAAATTGCTATTACCATGTGGAACAAAGAAACTCACACAAGTATATGCCGTGAGTACAGTTGCTATTGCCGATAATAAAATTAAAACACCAAAAATATTAGAAGTCGGTCATGACTTCCATTGTATCGATTCTTATTATCCTACATACTCAAAGAACGCGTCAAGTCACACTAAACAGTGGCAATTTTCAACAAGCGGTTTGTCCATATCAATGATTGCATTTAAAACGAAAAATGCGCAGTCATACATTCGTGAAAGCAAATACAGATTCGTGCAAATGAGCTCCAGAGATCAAAGTTTACTTGATTTTGCTTCAAATGAGTCGATACGATTTCAAACTGCATTCAGTTGTGAAATTGATGATTTAAAAAACATCTGTTCTGAAAAGAGACGGATCCTAAGAAGTGCACAGTCACAAAATGATACTTTTGCACTAAGGCAACGCACACCGGAAAATCCAGAAACAGACAAGGCTAAAAATATAACGCGTCTTTCTAACCTAACCGGTTTTCAACAATTACTTAGAAGGTGTTATTGTACCATGAACATACAAGTAGCTCGTCAAAAGAGGAAGCTATTGGATTATGAGTGTGAGCCAGGAATTTGTATACCAGGCGAATGTGACCCATACGAATGCCAAAAATTGATAATGAAGCGATTAATGAGACAAGTTTCAAGAATGTCTGGCACTGAAAGCAGATCAAGAAGCAGTGCTTCTGAGACTTCCTCAACCGGCTCACGTACGAGAAAACTTCAATCAGGTTTTGGTGAACCGAAAGTACCGAAACATAGTACAAGAGGTAACGATCCAAGATCTAGACCTCAGGGCTTAAAATATCAGACGTTACCCCGACCTGCTAGAGCGCCAGCAACAGCACCAGCACACAGGCAAGCAGTCCGAGTTGGTTCTACGTTTAGTTTTGATATAGAATTCTCAAAAGGCAGCTCAAAATCAGCACCTACTACAGATTTTGTGAAAGTACCAAAACGCCAGACATCCTCCAGATCTACAACCTATCGCAAACATGGTAAGGATACAGGTACAAGATATGGTGGTCGACGACATCACAGAGAAACCCAATCAGTGATGAAACAAATGCGTCATAGAGCTTCCAATGTTACACCAATGTTGAAAAGATGTTTTTGCACATTAAAATTACAAAAAAAGGGAAGACAACAAAAAGAAAGGGAGTTACGAGGTACCGATCATGGAACATCAACACCTCCCAAATTTAGTGTCGAAAAACCTATTCTTAGAACTGAAAGAAGTCAGAATACAAAGAGACAACGTAGGATACCGGAGTTATTACCATATGAATGTGAACCTGGTATTTGTGTCCCTGGCGAATGTGACCCTTATGAGTGTTTGGAGTTGATAAAAAGAAGGAATAAACATACTAAAGACTTTGGAACAGATTCAATGGCATCGAGCATATCCAGCTCAAGCATGACATCTAGTCAAAAACGAAAAAGGAAACGAATACAGTCAAGAAATATTCGAGCAAAACAAGTTAGATCTAGAGACACTTCATTTAGACCTAAGCCTTCGGTAATGTCTATAGACAGACCAGGACAGGACAGACAAGACCATGACAGGCCATCGAGACAAGCAGTAAAAATCAGTTCCAACTTTAGCTTTAGCATTCAATTTTATAAAGATAAGACTGGTCCCCGTAGTGAATCTGATTCGCGGCCTTCGGAGGTCTATGTTCAAAAGCCACCGAAAGTTAAAAGACTGCCAAAAAATGTTTACGCTCATAGAAGAATGAGAGAAAGCTCTTCACAATCTGGAAAACGAACTCGTAATGACGATTCACAAATAGGTGTATACCAACGCGGTCGATCAACAATGACAAGTGGTTTTCTCAAACGCTGTTTTTGCACTGCAAAGTTACAAGGAATTAATGTTAGAGCAGCAGGCGCAAGACAACATCAGCCAATGGCAAAATTGAAACAATGTTTCTGTACTCTTAAATTGATGTCTGCGTCTAAAAGACACCGCCGAGGCGATAACGTTTTCAAGACCGAAGCCGTAACCAAAGCCGCATCTAAACCCGCGTCCATAACCGAGGCCAAAGTTGAGACCAAAGCCGAGACCAAAACGAACCAAAAAGAAACCGGGAGCCAAAAAAAAAAAAAGACCAAACAAAATAGTACATGCCTATGTGAAATAACCGATAAAAAAGAAGATAACGATAAAAAAGAAGGTACTCCTCCTATAAAAGAGGTTGCAACTTTACACACTAAAAGTGTCATGACGGCGAAAAAGCCGAAGGAAAGTATCGTAACACTGAAAACGCCAAAGAGAAGGAAAGCATTTCCCCATAAATTAGAACCCTACGAATGCGAACCTGGTGTATGTGAACCAGGTTTTTGCGATCCTCATGAATGTATAAAATTAATAAAAAAAAGATTAGCAAAAGAAAAAATGACTAGCACGGCTGGACCAAGAACCAAATCAACATCATCCCATTTTTCGTCATCTAACCCCTCAAGAGCAAGAATGACACAATCAAGATCAGATTGGCCAAGAGCAAAAATGACACAATCGAGAACAGCTCGGCGCCGAGAAAGAGGCAGAAGACGAGACTATGCTCCTAGAGAAAGCGTTCTTCAAGAAACAGTTGTGCGATCAGTGTCACCGCAAAGGCAAGCTGTTAAAATTGGTTCAAACTTCAGTTTCAATATAGAATTTTATAATGACAAGGGTTCTCATAATCTTGAAGGGCAAGCGGCTTCTCCTTTAGTTAAAAAGTCTCGACCGATGCGTATGAGAGATAGGGGTCATGGTGCATATGGTAGAATAAGAACTAGAGATAGGGGGTTAAGAGGAAGACGATTTCCAGCACTAAGTCGTGACTCTCAGATGGACCCAACAAAAAGTAGAGACATAGGTTTGGGCCCAATATTAAGACGGTGTTTTTGTACATTAAAACTTCAAAAACAATCTAAGACCAAAGGCAAAACCAAAGCCGTGACCAAAACCGCGTCCAAACCCGCGTCCCAAGCCGCGTCCAAAGCCGAAGCCAAAGCAGAGGCCAAAGTTGAGACCAAAGCCGAGGCCAAAGTTGAGACCAAAACCGAGACCAAAACGAACCAAAAAGAAACGGGGAGCCAAAAAAAAAAAAAGTCCAAAAAAAAAAGTACATGCCTATGTGAAATAACCGATAAAAAAGAAGATACCGATAAAAAAGAAGGTACTCCTCCTATAAAAGAGGTTGCAACTTTACACACTAAAAGTGTCATGACAGCGAAAAAGCCGAAGGAAAGTATCGTGAAACTGAAAAAGCCAAAGAGAAGGAAAGCATTTCCCCATAAATTAGAACCCTACGAATGCGAACCTGGTATTTGTGTGCCCGGTGAGTGTGATCCTTATGAATGTTTGAAACTGATTAATAAACGACTCATGTACTCATCAGGATCATCGACCGATCGACGTGGAATAAAATCGACTTCGAACATGACAAATTATGGTCGTGGATTCCGAGACAGTGAAACGCAATCTTTAATGCAACGCAAAAAACCAATGAGGACGAGATACACTCGCACCAGGGATAGAGAAAGAACAGCTCGGCGCCGAGAAAGAGGCAAAAGACGAGACTATGCTCCTAGAGAAAGCGTTCTTCAAGAAACAGTTGTGCGATCAGTGTCACCGCAAAGGCAAGCCGTTAAAATTGGTTCAAACTTCAGTTTCAATATAGAATTTTATAAAGACAAGGGTTCTCATAATCTTGAAGGGCAAGCGGCTGCTCCTTTAGTTAAAAAGTCTCGACCGATACGTATGAGAGATAGGGGTCATGGTGCATATGGTAGAATAAGAACTAGAGATAGGGGGCTAAGAGGAAGACGATTTCCAGCACTAAGTCGTGACTCTCAGATGGACCCAACAAAAAGTAGAGACATAGGTTTGGGCCCAATATTAAGACGGTGTTTTTGTACATTAAAACTTCAAAAACAATCTAGGAGCAAAGCCGTAACCAAAGCCGCTTCCAAAGCCGCATCTAAAGCCGAGGCCAAAGTTGAGACCAAAGCTGAGAGCAAAACGAACCAAAAAGAAACCGAGAGCAAAAAAATAAAAAAGCCCAAACAAAAAAATACATGCCTATGTGAAATAACCGATAAAAAAGAAAGTACCGATAAAAAAGAAGGTACTCCTCCTATAAAAGAGGTTGCAACTTTACACACTAAAAGTGTCATGACAGCGAAAAATCCGAAGGAAAGTATCGTAACACTGAAAAGGCCAAAGAGAAGGAAAGCATTTCCCCATAAATTAGAACCCTACGAATGTGAACCTGGTATTTGTGTGCCTGGTGAGTGTGATCCTTATGAATGTTTGAAATTGATTAATAAACGACTCATGTACTCATCAGGAACATCGACCGATCGACGTGGAACAAAATCGACTTCGAACATGACAAATTATGGTCGTGGATACCGACACAGTGAAACGCAATCTTTAATGCAGCGCAAAAAACCAATGAGGACGAGAGATACTCGTACCAGGGATAGAGAAAGAAGACCACATAGAGAAAGAAGAGCTTACAGAGAAAGAAGACCGGAATCTAGAAGCACAGAATATAGAAGTACCGTGGTTGAGAAAGCTACAAGACAGGCAGTGAAGCTAGGATCAAGTTTTAACTTTGACATAGAATTTTTTAAAGATAAATCACACGGCGGCCCTGTTGTAACATCGAGGCCAATAAAGCGAGACACAGCATATGACAAACCCAGAAGAACTAGTAGCAGATCTACAGAATGGCGATCGACTTATTCTAGAAACAAGAAAGCGCAGCTTTCAAGGGCGAATCGAGATATGGATTCTCAAGCTTTGGGTCCATCAATGCACTCTACGATGACTGGAACTGCAGCACCGTTCCTGAAAAGATGTTTTTGCACATTACAGTTACATTGTAATACGGAAAACCAAGGAAGCCCCTTTGACTGTTTGAGCAATATTTCAAAAAGAGAAAAAGTAAAATCCCAAGCAAAAAAAAGGAGAGAGTCTTCTAGCGCACAAGCAAATGCGTATACTAGAAACAAAGCTCAATTTCATGGCATAAAACTCGCTCCTTACGAATGTGAACCTGGCGTTTGTGTGCCTGGCGAATGTGACCCATACGAATGTTTAAAAAGAATAAAAAGAAGAATGCATTCAAAACAGGCTAGTACTGAATCGCATTCGCGATCAGTTTCTAGCTCTACAGATAGAGAAAAAAAATATATACCTAAAAGAATACAAGCCCGATCTCAACCAAGGCACAGAAATATTAAGACGCGATGCGACGATCAATGTCAAGGTGTGACTGGAAACCGACCAATTTCTAGCTCATCAGATGAAAGAAGAAAACAAAGACCTAGAATAAATGCTAGATCTTATTCTCCAAGTTGGAGATATAAAAAGACAAGTCAGATAATTCAGAGAAACGATAAGACAAGTCGGAGAAATGGTAAGACTACTCGATACCATGATCAATTTCAAATTGATACTAGCCCTCAACGACAAGCAGTGCGTATTGGATCTAATATTAGTTTAAATATTGAATTTTTCAAAGATAAGTCACCACAGGTTCCCTCTGTGCGTGAAATTCATAAAATTGACAAAAAACATAAACAAAACAATGTTAACCACCGGAGGAGTGCTAAGAAAGAAACAGTGGCAAGATCAAAACCTATCAAGAGTATGTCCTCTTCACAACCACAATTAAGAACTGATACTAAAGGCACTGGCACACCTTTATTAAAAAGATGTTTTTGTACGTTAAAACTAGAAAAGAAGGGAAAACAGCGGTATATTACACCAACAAAAATAGAACATCGTAAAAGTGTTTCCACTCACACTAAATCAAAAATAAAAGCAGAAATTGAACCAGTAGCTCGTGAAATAGGTACTAAAACTAAAAATAAATATTGCATATGCTACGCTATTGCTAGTGCACAGAAACCAGATCAGTGTAAATGTGATAAAAGTCCTAAAGCCAACAAATGCAAATGCAAGAAAACGTGTGAATGTAAAATTGAAATTGAACCGTTTCCATGTAAAGAAGGCCAAGAATGCAAATGCTGCAAATGCAATACTTATGTTCATAAAACAAATGGGTATCGATGTAAAAAAGACAAAGATTGCAACTGCGCCAACTGCAATACTCTTGCTCTGGAACCGAATGAGTTTCCATGTAAAAAAGGAAAACAATGCAAATGCTGCAAATGCAATATACCTCTAAAACAAGATCAGAACATTGTTTCTGCGAAACAAGATAAGTTACCAAGTAAAAAAGGCAAAGAATGCAGATGCAATACTCCTTTGAAAAAAGATCAGAACATTGTTTCTGTGAAACAAGATAAGTTTCCAAGTAAAAAAGGCAAGGAATGCAAATGCAATACTCCTTTGAAACAAGATCAGAATATTATTCTAGAGAAAAAAGATAAAGGTCCAAAAGCAAAACAATGCAAATGCAATATTAAGAAAACATGTCAATGTGAAACAGAAATAGTTATAACGTCAGATAAGAAAACATCGACGAAAGCAAAGTACGATCCATTGCAAAAATTTGAGCCTAGTGAATGTGAAAAAGGGATATGCGAGCCAGGAATATGTTCTCCGCGTGAGTGTCTTAATAAAAAGGGAATTCGACGCATGTCTGGAACACCTGACATGCACATAAAACGTACCTCACGTGTCTCTAACATGGCTGCTCAATTGATACCAGGTTATACACATAGAAGAACAAAATATAACGGAGAACCTTATTCACCAGAAAACATAAAAAGTATAGTAGAAGAACCTCGATATCCATTTTTGAATGGGAAAAATGCAAAACAAGGCGTAAAAATTTCTTCAAACTTTTCTTTTAATATTGAATTTTTCAAAGAAATGTTACCTCCTGTGGTGGACAACGACACAAAAGGGGACAAACAGAAAGACTCCCCACGTCTAAAAAAGAAACATGGTCGTGACGCAAAAATTAGCCAACATGGTGACAAAAAAGATTCATACAGCTATGAACCACAGTTACGACCTGACAGAACAGAAACCGCATTAAAGCCTGTTGCAATCATAAGAAAATGCTTCTGCACATCAAAATTACAAAAATCGATTCATCCTCAACCTTTAGCTGTGTGCAGAGTAGAAGAAATAAGGCCAATATCATTTTTTCAACCAAGAGAATACTGGGTGCAATACGAAACACAGCAAACAAAAAAGTATTTTAAAACGAATCCTCAAGAACTAGAAACCACAATGTCTTACGCACCCTGTAGATATGATAAAATTAACAATAATAAAGAATGTGGTTGTTGTCGCAAAACTAATCTTGTTCGCGTGGATCCAACAAAAAAAGGAGCACACCTAAAGGAAATACCTAAACACTCGGAGCCCAAACAATCTACTTTAAAAAAAATGTTTTATTACTGTAAGAATTTATTCACGAAACGATCTAATAAACAAAATATCAAGAATAGGGAAGAAGGCATGGAGTTTAAAAAAAAAGCAACCAATAAACAACCATTGATTGACATTTTGAAGTCTTCTAAAAGTGAACGTCATCCAAATAAAGCTGTTATTTCAGATATAAAAAAATCTAAAAGCCTCAAAGTTGCAAGAGGAAGTGGAAAGGATTATTATAAAAATAAGTATTCTAGATTTCAGTCTGGAGACCACCAAGGCACTAAATCACAAAATACTGGCATAAAACTCAAAAAAAATTGTCAACATTGTCAAATAAAGTTCAAGCATCCTATACACGAAAAGGTTCGTTTTACGACGTTGCGTACTAATAAAATTTTAAAATGTAAGCCTAACGATGCCATAGTAACAGAACAAAAAAATGATACTAAACCTGTTTCATTTTTATTCAAAAGTTTACAATTTAAAGACTCTGAGGATGTTAAATATCTTAAATTGTGCTCTTGTTGTGGAGGCATTAAAAGAACAAGAAACCTTCCATCAGCTAGAAACTTTCTAGATATAAAGAAAAAAACATTGGAATTCAGTGAAGATACAATAACAACTGATATACCGAAAGATTTCATTGCGATACCAACTAAAATTGATATACCTGAAGAGGAAACCGCGTTAAATCAGGAAAATCAGAAAAAATTTAAAGAGGCCTGTCCATGTTGCGTCTGTAAGTCTGTCTCTAAACCAAAGCCCAAGCAAAGTGAAAAAGGTGGCATCAGCATATGTGGAAGTGTAGTATGTAAAGGAGATCCTGAAAGACTTGCAGAAAATACGTACTATGCAGAATGTATAAAATGTAAACGTATACGTGTAACGTCGCTTTGCTCCGCTGAATCCAAGAAAGAAGCCCTTGCAACGGAATCCGGATACTATCGGGCTCCAAATCAAAAAAAAAGAAAGAAAATGTTGGAACAAGAAGCTAAAACCTGTGGAAATTTTCATAAAGCAGAAGGCAAAGTAATCTTAGAAAAAAAAATAAAGGAAAAATGTAAGTCCAAGAAACTCACAAAATATAAAAATATGCCTGACTCTCTGCTTGCAGCTGAATCAGTCTTAGACATGAGTAAATTAGAATTAACGAGCACAGGAGACATTTTAAATAATTTGCATAGAGCATTCTCTTACCCAATAAGCACATACCGAAAATGTCACTCGTATTTCCGCGATCCTATGCGCGCATGGAATAAGTTCCAAAAGCCAGCTAACGGCGCCAGCGTAAATACACTTCAATTTTTTAAGTTAAGATGTCAAACAAGGAAATGTGTAAAGGAGGGTGAAGAAGTACTCGAGGATTATCCTGTAACTAATTTCGCGAAACATTCCAATAATGCAAATCGAAAAAAACTGTTTCATCCTAAAAAGCCATCCTGGCGGCGTCATCCAGGTTGTGGCTTTGGATGGAGTCCATTCATGCTTACGCTAAGAAAGAAGCCGTGGCTGAGCGCGTACTACAAGTGCGCTGGGTCTTACCCTCATTGTCTTACTATTCTTCAAGTATGGAGGCAATTTATGGATATTATTTTATTTTCGTTGGCAGTTGCAGTGGGATCTCCTTGTCTATTGGGCATCGAGTTATGTAAAGCTTTGAAGTGTTGCTTTTTGTGTACTGGCTAGTTTGGTGTCCAGAATAAATTATTTTTCATTTTTTTCTTTTTTGCTTTATTTTAGTGTAGGAAAGTACCGATAAAATCAATCCAGGCACGCTACGTATTTGGTCTTAATTTTCGAGTATAGCCTCATTAAACTATGGTTGTTATGTAAAGTGCAATGTCCTGTACCTTGTCCATCTACGCAACGCATTGATGATTGCACCCCAAGTTCAATGACCACGCATCCCCTAAAATTAGGGTGGTCCGACTTTACTTATACATACAAAACTTTTTAGATTCTATGAAAATCATCATCTACTCGTATGTTGATAAACAACGATTGGCTACATTCGGGAAACTTATCATCGTCGTTTTCTTGCCGAGTAGCTACAAAAAACGCAAGAACCTAATCTGCGTGCGCAATTTATTTGCCAAACATGTAAACAAACACGAGGTTTCCACTTAGACAAACATCAACTTTATAGTCGTGTAAATAAAGTTGATTTTAGACCGACTAGTACTAGTGAAAAAGTCATAAAAAAATATGAAGTTGTAGCGAAAACTGAACCTTATGTGTAGGCATTACAGTTGTTTTTCTAAAACTCGTGTTTGTTTACATGTTTGGCAAATGAATTTCGAACGCAGATTAAATGACGTGGTCTTTCAAATATTTACAATAAAAAAAAATGTTTACGATCTCTATAAAAATTGTAATTATATTACTCGCCATCCAAATTGTAGAACACAAACACTTTTTCTACTCGGAGAGACACGACAATTTACTGTGAAATATAGATGAGTCTATGGAAATAAGCAAAAAAAAAACATTATGGGTGACGAATGACGCGCGAGTTGTATCATTTTATTACTGCTACAAGGCTACAAGCATAGTATATTATACGTTTTATTAATACATCTATGGCTACAAGGATCTTTTGGGGCTCGAATGTCGTTGACAGGGGTTGTTCTCAGAGTAATAACTAAAGCAGGGTTGTTGGTAAACATTTGTGCAATTGTTTCGTGAAATGTAGTAAAAAAGCAAGATGGCGGCATTAGTTCCGATTTTGGCCACGCGCAAAGCGATCGTCGTGTTGTTTTTCTTTTAAACAAAATTTGATTTCGTACGAAAATAACATTAACGAACATAAAACTTAAAACTTTTCCATCCACCTGCAAACATTTGCTTAACGATTAATTTCTATGACTACAAGCAAATGCTTATAAATTAGGTAAGTACACAGGGTGACTTGTAATGTGACGTATTCCTTCTAGGACGTGATAGTGTGACCCAGTACCCCATAAAGCCTAGGCGAAAATTCATGGGATTCGAGAAAATACAACTTATGTTTTTTTTTTTATTTCCCTGTAGTCGTCACTAAATATCACTTTTCTCTAAACTCTCAAATTGAATAACGATTCCATTGGGTACCTAATACTTTAATAAACCTTTCGATGTAAACAAATTTTATAAAATATCAAACAGTTAAAAAAATAAAGGAATAAGTTTAATAACCATTTAAAAAAATTATCTTCGTACTTGAACTTTGACACCAGTTAACTCAAAATTTTACTGTGGCATTAAGCGTACACGTTGCTTATAAAAAGATTATTTCAAGAAACAAAACATGTTTTATATATTTTACCTTATGTGTAACAAGGAGTTCTTACCGTTAAAACAGGTAAAAACCATTTAAACAGATTGGCCAAATGTAATCCGCCTAACTGATAATATCGACCTTACCTATCCACCCATGTAAATAGTTAATATACTATCACGAAATCGAGTTTCAACGGTACACATTGCGTTCAAAGTGCGAAAACAAAAGAGAGCAATATCGACCAAACCCTCAAAAGTGAGAGGGAGACCACCCTCTTTATGAGTCAGAGGGGAGGACCCTTGCATAGCGTAGATATTGCGGTACCTACCCTTAGTACAGTGCGAGCCATGCACTCCACACTCATATCTATCGATCTGGGGTTTTGGCTGATCTACTATTTTGTTTTTTTGGAATTAAATAGCCTATTAAGAAAAAAATATTATGTATCTTACACGCTATATTATTAGTTATTACTGTCGTATCAAATAAAGGATTATGAAAGGCAAATATAATTAGATTTTGCGTTTAAATAATGAAGTTATGTTACTATGAGTTGGATTTTGTTTAAACTATGTGTGAATATAAAATTGGTCCTAAAAGCGTGCCCTGCGCACTCCGTTGGACTAGTTGGCGCGACAAGCGGCAATGTATATGTGTCAATTTGTTCATTAGCATATTTCTACGTTGTTATGTCGCAGCTGCCACTGTACCAGCGTAAACCAGTCACTAGACGGTAACTCATTATACCCATATGAACGACGCATTCAAATGCTTTTGTAAGATCTAAAACTTATTTATAAATATTACTTATTTCGAATGGAGTGGAGACTTTAAATAAAAATAATAAACAAAATGTTTGAAAAACACTAGTAAAACTTACATATTTACCCCACATACCTATATGCAAACTTGTCATGTAGGTAAGTTCGTCAGAAACAATTTTTAATTACTTAATCGTATAAAGTTGTATTTCTATCTAAAGTGTAGCAGTAATCCTATAATAAATCTGTATCATTATTAACGAAGCTTAATAAAATTAATACCTTCAGCGGCGAGTGGAAGACCGGTTTCTCTCGACCACTCGTTAGATCAGACTGATAAAATATTATAATTCCAACGGATTTTAAGGACTTCATTTAAACATACTGGTTTTCATTGATTAAGATTTTTTTCGTAATCTTTTTTCTCTTTCGGTCACAAATAGGATATGGAATTTGTTGTATCATACTTACTGTGATTACAATTACTATTAAATAATACTTAAATAATCGTAGAAGAAACGACAGGTTTCCAGTTGTAAGTATCTAAATTCAAAACTTCATCTCCTGCGGATGAACTAGACTATCTTAACATACCTACATGTCTAATTCTATACGAGAAGAATATAATACTGGATCATCTGTGCCTTTACTGTACACTTCCCTGTCATAGTCTATGAACACTGGCGTCAAAGTTAAAAAAACCGCCAAATCAAGTTGCTTCCGTCTTTAATGTCAGCTAAAAGACCGCCCTGTAACAATCTTCGCAAAAAACTTTTTTGGCGTGACTCAACAAAATGCCTTGTCCCAACTTTTGGGGGAGCCGAATTGCATTGCACTTTACAATATTTCACTCGCGAGACCGAGGATATCGTATTTTTTTATTGCGCCATGTTATGTTTTAATGTTATTGCAAAAATTGAATTTTATTACGACATCTAGAGTGATGGTGTTTGTTTAAACTTGTTGCTTCCATAAGAAAATGCTACAAAATAGTATCGGTAAACATCAATCCAAATTTAAAATTCTACATAAAAATCGGTAATGGGTAAAAGGGGCTTACCATTTACACAATGCAAGTTTCTTGCCTGTGGTATACATTAAAATTGAAGCAACAAATGAGTTGCATCATCACACTGTTTAGGCTGAGCAATTGTTATTATTGTTTCAACTAAAGCATGATTTACATGGTGCGATTTAATTGCCTATGGCATGTCATACGTTGAAGCAACAATAAAAGTGGCACCATCTAAGCAGTGTTTACCTAGCCTAAACATCTCCTCCACATCATCATTATAATTTCAGCCGAAAGACGTCCACTGCTGGACGAATAGGCCTCCCCCAAGCACCGCCACTTCGACCGGTTCTGCGCTTCCCGCATCCAGCGGATTCCTGCGGCCTTCACAAGGTCATCGGCCTTCCAACGCTACGTTTACGCGGTCGCCACTCCTGAACCTTTTGACCCCATTTGCCATCTGTTCTGCGAGCAATGTGCCCTGCCCATTGCCACTAAAGTTGGCAATTCTTAAAGTGCAAGTCATATGTTGCTTCAATGTTATTGTATGCCACAGGCAAGAAAGTTCCATTGTGTAAATGGGGTCGTTTGGTATGCCACAGGCAATTAATTGGCATCGTGTAAATCAGACTTTACGTGTGCCTCTTCTAATCTTTACCACGAATCACACAGACAAGCATAATTCCATATTCTATCAACGCCGCCTTCTGCATCCACATTATGAATAACAATTTGATGCAGCGTACGAGTAATAATAATATAAATATCCCGCTCCACTGCCCACGTCATATGAATGTGGATACACTACGTCAACCCCACTTTATTCAGGCATTTCAACCAACATCTCATTTAAATAACTATTGTGGGGTGTTTTCCGAGAGTTTTGTAAATATATGCTTAAAACAACCATGAATTTACATGTTACATAATGTGTGATCATGAAATGCGTCTGTTCACCTGAAATACAATATATTTTCACACCTTTAAATACAAACATACAATATAATATTCTATGGTACAGGTACAGCCTTGATGTGAGTAGATTAATGATTGCTTTGTAGGGCCTATGGAAAAAATCAGTGTCGATCAACAATCATTTTGTCCAACTTATTCTTTTAGGAAGCTCATCTAATTCTCAATAGTTTTCTTGCGTCGTCTCTCACATTAAATTGAATAAGATATTAGAATTTCATCAACATAATATGAATATGAAAGACTACCTCGTTTATGACTAAAAGAGTCATGAATATAGAAGACGGAACGGCCGTAGACGATCACCAATGACTTGGCGTCGAACAATAAAACAATAAAAGAGACAACCCACCACCGTACGGTGTGGCGCAGAAGTACTAGGAGTGCTGACCCCAAATAAATGGGGATAGTAGCTAAGAGAAAGAAGAAGAGAAGAGAAGAAAGACTGCCTCGTTGGTCTAGTGGTCCCAAGCGCTACTGTTAAGCATGAGGTCCTGGGTTCGATTCCCTGGTCGGGCAAAGTGTTATAGGGGTTTTCCATCTGGAATTTCTCAGTAGCAGTTTGTAGTCTGGATTTGTGCCCGGTTTATGGCAATAGGCTCGCCACCTATTACATGGGACTTAAACATAACTGGCGAAATGTGAGTGTACCTGCTATAGGGTACACCTCTGCACGACCCTTTAGGGGAACAAGGCGTGATGTTATGTTAATACTCCAATTGAATGAAAGGAATTTTAAATCTTGTATAAAACGCACACTATGCTGCCAAGCATATTATAAGTTGGGGGATTACATCGTTGACAAAAATGCTTAGCTCAACGCTGGTCCAGCTCCACAAGGCGCATAAACTAATTGATTGGCATTCGAAAATATTGTTGGAGCTGCTGAAGATTGTAGGACTATCTTTAGATTGTATAAATTCAATTTCATAGTATTATATAATTGCATAGCACATGTGTGAGCACTATGTACCTACTTTAAAGCTACCATTTACTGGGTACCTACGTCTTTCATTGACCTAAATGTGCCCTTGCGGCTGAGAGTATGTCATGCTCACTCAAATGTCTCGCTGGTGGTGGCGTGTGTGTTGGATCATAAAGTTCCCTTCGAAATGGTTGAGCTAAATGGTGCTGATCCATGCGTCATGTTCGTGAACGGGCGCCGTCAGTGGGGACTGGTCATCTCTTAGCTGCCAAGGCTTATTTTTTTTTTTTTTTGAATTGTTTTTTTTTTCTTTATTACGGACGCTTTTAACGTGCACGTCTCTCTACATTGTTCTCACATGTATAATTACAACATGAATGATGTAACCAATATTTTGTAACAATATTCTGATTTAAAAGAGTGTCCGTGGAGTTTCTTGCCCGTTCTTCTCCATAGGAACCTACTACGCGTTGGAATGGGCAACTAGCTTCATATTTCTGACTGACCGACCCCTTGACAATTCAAAAGTGCCTGTAATTGGTTTATTTGAAATAAATGCTTTGAGTTTGAGTTTGAATATGAATTTTCTAAACAACATCGAAACATTATGTTTGTCTATTAACTCCACTGTCATTATTTTTTAGTTCTTGGGATCGCATACCATATTCTTGCTTACCGATGTTGGTGTCATCTTTGTTCTAGACATCTTTCGGTTCTTGTATCTGAGAGCTAACTGGTAGTATTTTAACGATACAATGAATGTTGTTTAAGTTCTCTAATCTCGACTCTTAAACATCGGTTGGATTTCAATAAACATGATTATGATCATTTCCTTTACCTTATTCCAATTTATTTAGGGTCACATCTTCTTCTTCAATTTATACTTCTCTGTTAATCATCATTTCAGTAGTTATACGCTTTCTTGTCATTTGTCATATTATCTTTCACGTTTTATTTTATTTTATTATCGAAATGTCGTGGATGACTATATGAGTAGGTCTTCCCCTACTCTAAACAATAATATTCAAATGAGTACATAGATGCAATTACAAATTAATTATTACGGCAGTCGTCGACTAATAATATTATCAAATCACTTGAAGTTATAATTACGTTTTCGGGTCGGATATCGTAACATAGAACGCGAAATTGGTAGTGATAACGAAACTTTGTTAACATTATTTTAGAGAAAAGTTTTAATACTGAACTGAAGTTTCAATTTTATTTAATGATCGCCTTTCTATTGTTTTAAAACCTATTATTCTGGTTCTAATACAATTGAATCTTATCTAACTACTTATTGGAATCTGCGTTAATCCAGTCATTTCATTTAATAATTAATAGCTTCCAGTTAGCTAAACACGACAACAAAAAAAAAAAGAAAAAACGCAACATTGTTATGCTGTCAGGTTTTCCCGCCAAAACACACGCCATGTTTCCAATATGGCGGCGCGTCGAGCGGGGTCTCTTTACGACTTCCGTGGAAATTATAGCCGTATACGTAGGTACGTTAAACTTTTATACCAGCCGTGTTAGCTCACATAGGATATAATAATATTATTACCGCTAAAAAGCACGAATATCACACTGTTTTGTTTTACTTTGTAAGTTCTTTTTACCCAACTACGGCGTAGCAAAACGGAGGGTTATGATTTTGACCGGTATGTATGTATGTTCATCTGTTCCCTCATAAATTCTAAACTACTCATCATAATTTGTCAAATGAGCTATCGTTGGAAGCATCTTAATCTGTGATGTCTTGTTAATACCTTTTTAGTTGACTTTTATGTCGTAGTTGTGTTTTAGTTTTCGTAACTGTTATTTTTTGACATTATTTCGTGACATTTTCTTGGAATATGGCTCTTCCTGTTATTGATTAAATTAAAAGTTATTCTTTACTGGTCAACTTAATTCTAAGGTAAATTCCCTCAGAAACCATTGGCGGTTTATTTTAAGCTTTAAGAGCAAAATCGTGTTTTAGGTTACGTGCAAAAAGCACTGCCGTTTATATATAAGTCATCTAAACTTAAATAGAGACAACAAAGAACAGTGAACCCACAGATTTTTTCTGTTTTTCATAACATTACTTCTGTTTTGCGTAAAATGTTCGGAATTTTCACCGTCACGGCAATGTTACATTTTTATGACCATGAAAATTCAGAAAATTTCCTAACTTTTTTTAATGGTCGACCCTTAACAGTAAATCTCATACTTTAAGAAATGTAAATTCTTAATAATGTCAGCGTCTGTAGTCTGTACATTACTTGTGCAGCAATAATAATATGTTTATAATTATAAAGCCAGGTATAGACCAACAAGCTGTCACTGCGGCTACTGTCATGATCAATATGCGCGACGCGTTGCCTATACGTGCCTTAATGCATTATCGTCTTGCTTTAGCCTTTGTACAAAGGTACGTGTGTATCTGTATCTGACTAGCTTCAGCTCGCGTGAATATTCGTGTTTTAACATAAAATATATATCCTAACACTCAGCAAAATTAGCTTCACATTAGTGAAAGAATTTCCGGAATCGGATCAGTAGGCAGGATAGGCAGTGGCTTCATGTAAAATACTGGTATTCAACTGCATCCGGTTAGACTGGAAGCCGACCCCAATATAGTTGGGAAAAGGTTAGGCAGATTGATTGCTTATTCAACATTATCTTGAAGGAAAACTTGTAAAGTTTTCTCAAGATAGACCCAGTCAAACAATAGTTGAATAAGTTCCCCAATAAGTGACTTATGTTCTTCTAATGGTCTGCAGCCGAACAGAAATATTAGGTTGACTCACGAAGTTGTGTTAACAACTTATAAGCGGCGAAACGGATCGATTGTGTGATTCATTCAGGGCTCCCTCTTGCCAACTTTCGTATTGTGGTGCAAGACATAAGAGTTTGACGTTTATGAACTTTAGAGAGCTATAATCCTAGACTATAGTCTGTTTCTAACTTTTATATCTCACTTCTCTTCTTCTTTTCGTGTGGTTAGTAACTAACCTGGTTTCAGAGTTTTAAAGCCGCCCATGGGCCTCTGACCTAGCTTCAAGAAATATCTCTCAGGCATGCCGGTTTCCTCACGATGTTTTCCTTCACCGTTTTTGAAGCAAGTGATAATTATACAATACGCACATAAATCCGAAAAGTCAGAGGTGCGTGCCTTGGGTTCGAACTCGAGACCTATGACTTGGGATATCTTACTGTTTAATGGTCAGTAGATTGTGGACAAAAATGGTGCACAACTGAATTAAAAAAAATAAGTAGTCCATCATATTTTGTTCACAATCTATTGACCGTTTTATCACGATAACACATAGCAGGGAAGTAAAATGTATGGAAATTGTATAAAGACGATTTAAATTTCCGTCTACGATAACGATATACCGTGCACGTATTTCCATACATTTTATGGACGTGGACATTGATGTCCACGATAATCACGTTAGAAAAATTATAAAAACGCACATCGGGTTCAGTGTTGTATCAAATCTTAGAAAAGCTTTTAAACGTATTAAATGTTATTTAAGATTTGATAATAAAAATAAATGACTTGGGAAAATAGGTATGATAGGGGGACGTATTCTATCTAGTTTTATGATGAAGAAAACTGAAATAATAGTCTATACAAATACTTTAAATTTGTGACCCCAGACAAGGTAGCTCAGAATAGAATAAATACTCTTTATCCCCTCTCTATTTTTTTTCTCTTTATTCTTTTTTCTCCTTTTTTTCTCTCTTTTTTTTCTCATTTTTTTTCTCATTATTTCTAAGAGTTGCTCCCCAGGTCATAAAAAAACCAATATCTCTCTATTACTACCACACACCAAACATATTAATTGCAAGCATACCGTATAAACACATTTGTCAGTGGCTGTCCGATTTTATTACCTTCCAAGTACGGCGGTGGCGGTACCGGGAACTTGTGCATGGTGAACCAAAATAATGGTTTGCTTGCCAAATAATTAGCTCGAAAAGAAAATTCTGGCAATAAAAAGTTTTTTTTTTTTCAGTTTTATTAGTTATTTTTAATAGCAAGGGATGACATAAGTTGTATTGCACAGTCACAATTTTTTTTCGTAAGTCTTCATTTAGTCATGATGAATGATGCCGTGAGTTTTATTCTAATTTATATTTTATAACCTTGATAAAAGAGTTACATTGCAATGACATTACGTAAAAAACTTTATCGTGGTGAATGTGCTGCTTTAGTTGCTAGTTTGACGATAGTTATCGAGTCTTATGAAATTACACTTAGTAAGTAAGCAAAATCTATTTTCTCGTATAGGCACTAGCACTTACCAGGCTAATCTGCACTCGCGGAGCCTAACAAATATGTATGTAATACCCATAGAAATATGCTTATATCTATGGTAATACCTAACTCAAAAAAAAAAGGAAAGAAGATACGCTTAAAGGCTTGTGCAGACCAGCGCAACTTGTCGCGCGACGCGACACGAACAATACAATTTCTAAGAAAACTTCACAGTATAACAATAACCGGTGTCGCGTCGCGCGACAAGTCGCGCTGGTCTGCACAAGCCTTAATAACGAAAAACAACGCGACTAACTTCTTTGAATGACTCCAGAATCAAAACACAAAAAAAATACTTATCATGCTTCACCTATCCATCTGCCCAGCTCCAGTAGTTTCCAGTCCAAGAAACCACACGCAGAACTATAAACTGTCCAATATAAAGACGACTTAAGCCCACATATCCCACCCCTATCTTTAGTCTATAGTAACAGGTTGCCAGTCCATTACTTACTTTTCTTCGCTGACTTTTACAGCCACGATAAGCCTGCTACATTCTATTTTGTACCCTGGAAACGGCAATGTAATTATAAAGTCGAGTGATGGAGAATCTTATATAATTGTTTAGTTATAAAGGAAGATTGTTTTTATGTATGTACATATGTGTTGTGCGTAGGGTTGCCAACCGTTCCCTAAAATAGAGTATTGTACACTTTTCTTGTAGTTGTACTTTATAATCTATAACAGTAATAGAGTACGCTAAAATACTCTTTATACATAAACTGGCATAATGTTTTCTGATACCATACCCACAACACAAAAAATACTTTCTGTTTACTGAACTTAATATACTGGTACCCATAAAAACTCGGACGTTTCTGAACGCAGCCACAATCAGCAACGTCAAACATAATGTCAACGTGACAAGCTGTCTGTTGGAAATAGATGTCAGATGTCGTAGAATTGTTTATTTATAAAAAAAGCTGTGTAGTCTTAGTTCCCGCAACTTCAGCATTCACCGAGAGAGTGTTTTTGGTCATAAATGTAAAGTAGCGAGAAGAGAGAAACAGGGTTTCATTTTTTTTTTTTACTGATCTCCTGGTCTATATTTACTTAGAATTAAGATGTTGGAAGTCTTACCATTATTTTAAAAACAATAAAAAATTGTTATTTGCCGCAAAAATGCTAAAATATACATTAAAAAAAATTGAATAAATGGTACTCTTTTTTTACCTTCTTTGAAATCAGATATGCTCAATTTTTTCTAGAAAATAGAAAAAGTTGGCAACCCTAGTTGTGCGCACCACTAGCGAACATCAAACACTGTGTTCGTCAAAAATGTTCGTAGCGATACAGTATTGTTGTTCAATAGCAAAAAAAAATTGGGTGCTTCACTGTCGACCAACGGCGAATGGCTACTAAACAGAACGGGGCGGTTGAGCGCGAACACAAGTCGAACTGTGGTCGTATGCTGTTCGTGTTCGGTTTACGTCAACACGTACGAATAAAATGTGCCGTGTTCGTTCATTCGTAAGAACATGCGTAAGTACTCGCCTTTAGGTTTGCAAACAGGCTTGCGAGAATCTGATGAAATGTGGTAACTGTCACTTATAGACCCCTGCATTGAGTTCCGAGGGGTTAACCAATGTGGTACCAAACTTACGAGACAAACTTGTTATGTCTCAGGTGCCTGTGATTTCACCGGTATCTACAATAATAAACCACAGCAACGCTACTTTCTGGTAAACTAACCCTTTCGAAAGGAGATCTTCCACTACTGAACCTAAAAACAACAAAAACTCAACAAAAGAATACATCCCACATCTCTACACCTCTACTGTATCACCCTTGGGAAATCCAGATTGAGATAGGTACGAGGTACCAAGTGGCCGATCTTGAAACGTCCATACATACTATACTATCCATATTAATATAATAAATGTGAATGTATCTCTTTCTGTCTGTCACCTTTTCACACTTTATTTACTACACCAAGGTTGGCATAAAACAAACAAGTTGTTTTAAAACACGTATTTTAAACAATGTTCAAAACAGTTTGAAATAAAACAATGTTTTTTATTAAGTGTTTAAAATCACAGTTTAAAACAAAAAAAAAAACCCGTGTTTAAAACATTTTGAACTGTTTGGTGTATAAAATTTGAAAAAAAAAACATTTTCAATAGAGAAAGCTGAATTCATGGTATTTTGTAACCTATTTAAATTTAGACTCACTTTAGTGTAAAAATAATAAGTATGTATGAAAAAAATAAAAAATAAACCTTATAATAAAGGTTCATAGTACCAAAATATATAATGAATTTATAGAATTGAAATGTTTTTGAATTAAAACATACCTACTATATTTTTTCGCATAAACTGTAGCAGCTGGTGATTTTAGCCCTGGTTTTTCCTATGTATTTTCGCTGTCTCTCCAAGACATTTATTTAAACGAGGTCGTAATAAATTCCTCAATAAAAAATTATGCTTTCCTAATGAACAATATGGAAATATTTTAGGCAGGTAGGTATTTAATAATTTCATAATTTTTTTTCTTCTATTATATTAAAGTACCTGGGCGAGCAAGCTCTGCTCTGGTGAAAATAGAGAATGCTCATTTAATAATATAGGAAAGTTCATACTAAATCCATGCTGCCATGATAGTAGGTACTTACTAATTCCATGCTACCATGTCTGTCAATTGTCTAAGGTAGCCATCTTGTTCTAAACTTCGGGTGAAGACATCGGGAGAAAACGAATTTGCCCAGATACTTCCAGATATGAGACCTAGCTAGATCGATTTTTCGCCCTCGTAAACCCCTATTATATTGCAACTTTCATCGAAATCGTTAGAGCCGTTTTCGGAAACGCGATTACAAATTAATATATATATATTGTATATACATATATATAAATATTTCTCGTTTATAGGATTCTCGTAGTATAGGATTAGCGACCCGTCTCTGATTCGCACGGGTTTTACGACTTGACTAAACATGAAGATTTCTTTATTACTTCTAAGTTAAATAATAATGTAATGTACACATAAACTTTCCGCAATAAATTCACTAAATGTTCGTGAAAACCGCATCAGAAACCGTTGAGTAGTCAGAGGAACAACGTGTGTGTCACACACTTCACTTCAATTAATAATAATATATGTATAGACTTCTAATGTCTGTTTATCTGTTACTTTAGATAAACTAACGTGGTAAAAAAACTTGCAGTTCTATCCTATAGTTACAAAACCACTAACAGGCCCTTAGGGGAGCAATTTATCAAAATTCAAAAATCAACAATATCATCCGAGCGCTGTCACTCACACGTGGCTCTATCCGCTACTTCCATATTTCATGGTGTTCATCACACACGGTGACTTTATATTCGACTTGCAATGTATTATGGGACCCTTTTATGTGACTAGTCATATGTACCTAGTAGGTAGTAGACTTGCGATAGATATACTTTTATACTTCATAGGTTTAGATAGTTAAATAATGGTAAACAAATCGTAAAAAGGGTTTTTATAGATGACACTTTCTTGTTTAAAAATACGATTTCGAACTTTTATTAATGTACGTATATGTTTAACTTTATCATTAATTATTCATAAACTACTCAATTATAACGTTGCTAAATTGTGTACAACTGTGACGTAACATGACAACTGAAGTGACAGGTATTAGGTACGTTTAGTCGGTTACTTGATAGCTGTCTCCACGTGTTTTTTTTGTTTACCTTTATTTAACTAACTAAACCTATGGAGTATAGTTTAGAGTAGCTGAGTTCTTAGTAAATTGTAGACTAATGATTTTTCGTGATAAAATGTTGACTAATGTTATAAGAGTGCTTCTAATGTAACTCAGTAGGTAGCTACTGAGTTCATTTCGGGTAAAAAAGTAAGAAATGAATTTATGTTTACTCCCACTGATTACAACTGGGTTTCAAATAAAAAATGTCTTACGTTTCTTTTACTTTTAAAAAAAAACCTTGAAAAGTTGAAACTCGTTATCCCATCCTACAGCCCCGCCACATGCATCATACAGGTCACAATTTATAAACCCGAGCTCGATAGCAAAAAAGAGAAAAACCCTAAAGAATAATTTATCAGTAACACAGCCGTTAATTAAAGGAATATTATCTTTTTCATACGTGCCCGTGTACTCTGAAAGTACTGAAAACGTAATTAATGCTTATTGGAGTCACGTACTGGGCAATGCCCGATTAAATTCCACCCGAAGTTACTTGCTGTGTCACTACCAGATAATAATACTGAATGGTTTGTAACTATCACGGCAGTATACACTGAACGGGTGACTAGGCAGAAGTGTCCGTACGTATACCCTCAATTTGCCAGGTATGTTTAAGTTCCATGTAAAAGGCCGGGCACAAATCCAGGCTGGGGCTGAAAACCTAATTTGAAAAACCCAATAACACTACCTTTTTTTTTTTTCTTTGATTGTGGGAAATCATCAAATGACTTCTCCTGCTCTGGGCGGAGCGAGAGGGCGTGTCAGACTTTTACTGACTAAAACCCACCCGTGTTCCTTCCGTTGCCTGTGTGCCGGGGCCGCGATATCCCTTTCCGACAAACTCGCAACCCCGGCAGGCATTCGCCCTTACAGACCCCGTCAGTTGGTGCTGACATCTCTAAATAACACTACCTGGGAATTGAACCCATGAACCCAGGTACAGCAGTCGATCTTGCTCTCACTATTTATTTATGGCAGGGACATCGACGCGAAAACTTTTACCATGGATTCATACATGATTCTGAACCCTCCTGCGTTGAAATGTTTCGTCGGTTATAAAAATAAAACTGCTGTTTCATAGAAAAGTGCAATACCTACGGTCAAAATGTATGGAAAAACAGTTTTTTTTTTCAAATAACCGACGATTTTTTTTTATGCAGTGGGGTTCAGAATCATGTACTGAATCCATGGATGGTATCAGTTTTCGCTTCGTCATCCCTGCCACTCTGTATACTTTTGAGTTTAATTAACTACGCGATGACGTCATTTTCAGACTAATTTCATTAAATAAGCCTCCAAGGGGTTATAAATACGAAATTAGTTCCCAATTTTGATATTCCTAAAAGCCATTATTCGTTAATTGATTTTAAATTAGCAAATATTGTAGAGATAAATTGAGTCTAGGCTATCAAAATAAATTTCCAATTAACTATTAATAAAAATATAATCATGCTGAGAATGTATTACAAAGAAAGCGATATAACCTCTCTCCTGCCTACAAATAACGTAAGTTTCTGAATAAAATATTCATCTGTATATTTTATAGTTCAGCTTTAGAGGGTATGAGGTGTGAGTCCCTCTCCGAGGCATGGGTTTCCATTTCTAAATGGATTTCAGAATTAAAACATTCACCTAAGGGACTGTCTGAACATTTTGATTAATTTAAACGTTTTTCTGTGTTTACTTATATCTATTGATAGATGAAGGCAGACAGGTAAGTTACTGTTGGGAGCAGAAGTTAAAACGTAACTAAGTATTTCTTCATTTGATTCATTTAAACATTGTCAGCATATTATGAAAATCTTTGCATACATTTTTACCTCGCCTAGTTTGAAACGCTTCAGAAATAATTCAGGTACGAATTATTTTATGTCCCCAAATGTATTACATGGCAGTTTTATTCAGAGCATAAAGGTCATAAGTGCGGCAATAATCGTAAAATATCAATGTTTATAGGCACCCCTATGTGCGTGATGATTTGAATAAACCATGTTTGCTACGATTTTACGGCTGTTTTTGATGATATAATTACACATTACAATTTAATGTCACATAATTACGTTACGCTGTTGTTCTTAGTTCCGGTTCAAGGGGTGTGTTATTAATATGTATGTTAGTAAATAAATGCCATATACCTACCTACCTAGTCGCTAAAAAAGCGAAAGTTCTACGCGACAGCGTTTATTAGTGATAATGATTTTTTCTAATTGTAAGTATAACCCCTATTTTAATTGAACTACCAATTAAATCTTCAAACATTTTATGATCTTAATATAGGCTGTTTTTTTAGGAAAAACGCCTTATTTAACTCACTATATTTTTAGATATAAAATCCGACAAAGGAAAGGTCAAACCAACCCATCGCCGAAACCAAAAGTTAGAGTTCAGACAAATTCAATGATTCGTCACAATATTGGGATTATATCGGACCACTTTGACCCTGAGCAGCGAGACGGTTAAATCCCTGAAACATTAGGCTCGCCCTAATCCTACCTATTCCAGTTTGGACCCGATTGTCTAACAAAGAGTTGTATGGGTCCGCACGATAAAGGGATTAAAATTTATAAAATTTATGGGGAGGGATTACGCGCGTCGGCCGCGGCGGTGTGAAGGGTTGATCGTGTTCGCATTAGAAATAGATTAGAACTGGGCTGAAACTAGAATAGTAATGGAATTAAATATTTAAGTTCTTTTGTTTTAATCTTTTGACCTTACGCACTGAGGTCATACGAGTATTAATCATTTGACCCCGGTGCGTGTCTTGGTGTTTCTTTGTAGGGTTATAGCTAGGTACAGTCAGCTGCAGAGAAATATCACCATCCCAATCTCAATTTATTTATACATTGCTAGGGGGTGAGATTTCTCTGCAGCTGACTGTAACTATACATTGTATAGTGCAGTGGAGAGATTATAACGCGAATTTTTTCATTACAGGTACAATAGTACTTAAGTTAAATACAATAGCAAAGATTAAAAATAGGAGCTTTTAATATAACTGTTTTCTATTTTGATCACGACCTCATAAAGTGGATTTGTAACCAAGGCTAACTAAAACGATTTAAAAACTCAAATATTTAATTTAAAAAATACTGAAATTTAGGATTCACGAACAAATTCCAACCAGAGGGGCTCGTGGCTAAGTAATAACATCCGGCTGGGTCGATCACCAGGTTAAGCGACGCTTACCGCGGTTGGTCCGTGGATGGGTGACCATCCATTGCATACCGATACCCCTGTACCTCAGAAAGTACGTTATATAAGCCGTTGGTTCCGGCTGTCCTTCGTGGATCTTTGACAGTCATTACGGATCGTAAGAAGCCCGAAAGTCTAACAACCAGTTTTACCAAGGGGTATCGTATTACCTAGTACCTAACTGGGTTGTGGAGGTCAGATAGCCAGTCGCTCCCTGTAAAATACTGGTATTCAGCTGCATCCGATTAGATTGGAAGCCGACCCCAACATAGTTGTGAAAAGGCCAGGCAGATGATGATACTAAATCCAACTATACAATAAAGTAATTCCTTAAAGTTTGATGATATTACATACATTACCCAGACGCCGCCGCCGCAGTGCTCGTAATAATACTTAATTCTCTAACCCTAACCCTAGAAATCTAGGCGTTCCTGTAATGTAGGCAGTTTGTAACAATCCCCAAAGCGCGGAATTAGAGGGTCACATTTGTAAAACTAAGTTAGAGCAGGCGTGGAATAATTTAGATTATATGTTGTGTGTTTAGATGACCCCAAGAGATTTTAGTTTCTTTGGCTTATTCTGCAAAATGGATGCCAGTGAAAATTTTATAACGTTTGGGTACAATTCTAATTTTGACGAATTAAAATTAAGTAGTTTGGGGAATAGTGCTTTGATATAAAAAGTAGTTTGGGGAATAGTGCTTTATTAAAAAAGTAGTTTGGGGAACAGTGCTTTAATATAAAATTAACTATAGGTAAAAACGTTTTGTTTAAAAAAAAAAACATAGCGTCTTATGATACAGAGTATACATACATAACATACCCAAATGATAATGAAAACGCATAAAATAAATAAAAGAAAATAAACGGTAGTCTGAAAATTATTATCATATCTTGATTATTAAATTGTTCATTTCAACTTCCCGGAACACGTGCGTGGCAAAGAAAAAGTTATACATAACTAACTTTTTCTGGAACTCGTATGTGCCTTATTAGCGGCCTGGTACTGTACACACGGATACATATCAAGCTAAGTATACAATTCCAGTACAAGCTGCTCTCGCATTCTATAGGATTTCCGTACAATGAGAAGTCAGTTTATACTGGAATTGTATAGCTTGATATGTAGCCGTGTGTACCTACAAATTATGTACGAATTAGGTTCTAGGTAGGTACCTCTGAAATGTCTAGTTAATTTGCGGGCTGGAACGTCGACCTCACAAAATCTTTGATGCGGTTGTGTGTCTAAAAGGTGTCTCGAATTCCTAATTAGTTTAGTGCTGGGTTAATTTGCTTTAATTTACATGTAGCTTTACTTATCCATAACAATAAATAATTTTTAGTCATCATCCCGATGACTAAAAATTATTTTTTGTCCGTTATGTTGATTATTAAAAAGTATTGGACACGCATTTATTCTTTTTTAACGTCATCAAAATATTACGGCGATACATTCAATTAAAATATGCCATAACATCACGAGTATGTAGATTTTATAGTTACTTGTGACGTAGCGACCCCCACTCCCCAATTGTAATGCGTTTTATCTAAGTATTTTTTAATTAATATGATAAAGCAAAAAATACGTGTCTAATATTTTTTATTATCTTACTGACGCACTAAATATAATTTCTTTTTTTTGACCCAGGCATCATCCCTATTTCGAAATTAAAACTGGTTTAGTAACAAATCGCAAGACTACCGTTGTGCAGAATAAACAATTTTTCTTTCTTTCTTTCTTTTCTTTCTACCGGATTTTCTTCTTGTATTAGGCCATTTTCACTGTCGTTTGTGGATAGCCATATTTGATGATTCCCTAGACATACTCTTGTAGAGTTGTCAATATTATTTGGTTTTAATTTGAAGGAGAAAAAAAATAAAAAAGCATGAAAATATCAGCTACCTGATATACATGGATGGAAGGAGATACAAATGGTGTCAAAACCAATCCAAGGCAGCTGCTTTTCAAACCCTCTAGCAGATAAAACAGAAATAAAAATTAAAAATACTTTCTCAATTAACATTTTAAACGGATTTCTTGAAAGATACCCAATATCCATAGCTCATTCAAATCTAAACGATCTACTATCACGTGAAATCGGTTCTGGTTTGTAATTAACTTTGATTTGGGTGCGAATACGAACAAAAAATGTTTACCTGGAACCTTGGCAGATTAATAGGAACCATTTTTTATAAGAAATAATGAACGTAGACGAGAAACAAAATGAGAGTATTATTTTTTATACACCGATCACGTAAAGTAATACTTTATAGGATTAGGTAAATCTGAAAATACTTGCTGGGAAGTTATTTTTCTGGTTGCTAGTTAGTAACAGCAAATAAATGCTAAACATACCTTTATGGTATTATGGCGAACAAAATCTAACCTCGTTATATTTAGCCTAATTTTTTCGTGATAATGATAACTTGTGATTAACTAAGGTAGGCTGATACACCATACACTGAAAGCGGTAAAATCCTTACATATTACAAAGACCAACCTTCTGCAGAAGATCCCGAATCAGTAAAAAAATCGAGTAAAGAAAGAAAATAAAGAAAAAAAAATTGTTTATTCTACACAAACTAAACGACATACCCAAGTACACACGGCTATACTCGTACATTTGCAGTATAAGCTGACCTCGCATTGCGCGGAAATCCTGTACAATTCGAGATTAGCGTAAACTGGAAATGTATAGCCGTGAGTACATGACAATTTCCTATAAGCCGCTACAAAAATTAGAAGACAATTAACGTCAAAGAACTCATAGACACTATATAATTCTAAGATAATAATTTTAACAAACCGTTGTCGAACAAAAAGAAAGATGGTTATTATTTTCATCCAGTCACAATAATGAGTTCATAAAAACTTATCTCCATCAGTTAAACCTATCTAAGTTATCTTTATTACATCTACTAAGTGTTATTCATCTATTCAACTGTATCTGATGCTCTCCGGCTGCATCACATCAAAGTCAATATGCTATTATGTATGCCTCTAAATTATCTTTTATTTTGTACCTAATAATTACAAAAGAATGTACGACCGGACGCTTCATCTCTGCTTTATGAAAAAGAAACATAAAATTAAGGTGCTAAGGTAAAAAATGATTTGTATTAGTTGAATCAATTATAAGGCCATCTTTGTGCTGGGTAAACTGGTTCTGGAGCAGCCTCGCGATGGATTGGATTAGCTACTGCTGGACTACTTTTTTTAACGAAATATTTTCATTAAGTACTCTCTGTAAGTACACCTCTGTGACTGTTTGATTAAAAACTTGGATCTTTTAAATTACTTAGTTTTAATTTAAGTTTCAAACGCTTAGGTAAAGATGCAAGATTAATTTTAGAGGTATCATTAATCAGAGTTGTTTAATTTATATTTATGTCTGTTTGTTTTTAAAGAAAAAATGAATTTAAAGCTGCTATTCTTTATTGCTAAAGTAAATATAATTTATACTTTACAAACTAAGAATTTTTTAATTTTTTTTAAACTTTTACTTAATTTAAAAAAATCTTAACCTTAAAAACACTTCATTGATAATTCAAAAGACAAGTACGCTACACTTTTTGGTGTTGGCCAAAGTTTCACATTACAACGAGTCTTTCGCTCGTAACTCGTAAACCTCGGGGTCTACCGTGGAACAATTTATTTGACGTTAGACCCCCAGACTTTTTATGGGGCTCGGCCTCGGGGTGAGAACAACCCTTTTTGCAATAACGAACTTGTGCACTGAAGAATCGGAGGGCGAGTAAAATATTTCTCTATCAAAGGCTCATGCTGTTTGCAAATAAAAAGTGAATGGTTGAGGCTATCTCGCCCTCTTTTACTGAAGTTTTTATCAACTTTTTTCTGTGCTCCCTTCGATTTATGGTTGATTGAATATATCCTTATAAACATATGTGGTAATTTCACTACAGCTTATTTCGAGTTTGAATTGCACGTTGCGCAGCAACGGCGGTAAGTCATATTATTTTTAATATCAAATATTTCGATCTCGAATTTGAACCGGATATTATTAGTACTACTATATTACGTCCAATACAATTTTCCGGCACGTGAATTCACATGAATTGCCACGGTCACCTTTCAATTATTATCTCTACCATGCCTTTGTATTATGGTGCTAAATGTACCTTGATTTTGATCCACTTTGCGGTAGCTACTATTGGGTTTCGATTGTTCAATATTGTGACAATATCCAGTATAATTTTATTACTTAAAACACGTGTAATATCATAGGCCATATCGTCAGCTTTATCATATACAGGACGATTCAGCAATCTCTTCCACGTAAGTATGTTGAATAGGCAAGAAGGTGGGATGGCTTTGATACCCTGATGCGGTCACGTTCCTCTCAATAGATTTACTTTTATGATGCGCAAAGTTGAGTCACCCAATTGTGCAGTCCGTGGAGTCATAGAAGATTTGCATTACATCTTGACGGAATGTAGTTGTATTGGAGTCCAAAGACGTCAAGGTTGTGACAATAATTTTAATGTAGGGATCTATAATCTTCGTTCTGGCCTCACCATTGTCAGATGAGGCCAGAACTCTTTATCATATTATTATTATGGGTACAAGGTAGCGGGTAGGCTACTTTGTTACGCTTATTGTATTCAATAATCGGAGTGACATATTCAAAGGAAAAACCCTGTAAAAAAAATCCTCACGTTTATAAGTTAGGGAAGTTGTGTGTTGCTTAGATAGGAAAGCAACAATATGATGTAGCTTAATAAAAGATACCTATAGAGGTATCTCGAATTTAGCAACATCATATTATTGCATTTAACTGAGCAATTCTAAAGTCATTACTTCGCCATCACCAATTGCTACCATCGTCTACAAACACCGTTAAGCAATTCAGATTACTATTTATAAATTGAAGAGTACATTCGCGTGTGAAGATATGATCAGGTTTTTACCTCTGCGATTGTTTAGAATTAAATTGGTTTGATTTTCATCTTTTTCACTTCTTGGTTGTCTTCACGAATTACTTTTTTTTGTCGTTTCATCTTTATCTATATTATCTTCCTATTCTTTCGTAAAGCTATCTTTGTCTGCTAAAAAACAATCAAGATTGCTTTTCGAGATCATACACACCGATTTTTGTGCTTACTCAAAATCCTAAGCAACTTTCTTGTTTATAAATTATAAGCGTTTCATTTAAGATATCCACTCGAAGTCAGAATATCGTAGTTGTTACCAACGTCTCACACTACTCAATTTCAACTCGTATGCACAAATAACAAAACATTTTTGTTTTATCAAAAGGAACTCCAGGTAAGTCCCCTGGAAAGCGATTCAGTTTCGCGTAAAATTTTCCCGTACTTTATTTATAGACTATACGCAATTTTAGCATCGATCCCTGACTCCTTGGCGAGTGCTTGCACGGTTTCGTTTCAGAGAATAAACTTAAGATGTAAATTCTATTCCTGTTTATTTACTTGAGTTTTTATACTTAAATAATAGTATTCTCCATTCAGCCATTCCAGACTTTCAAGGTTTACAAAATCTGGTTCTATCTGTTAATAATAAACAAACTTGAAATGCTATCCGAATTTAGGTTTCTAAAGTAGATTCAGTAACTTTGCAAAGGTCAGTGGTTAATATTGTAATAGATAGAACTTCTCCAGTTAAAATTTATGTCCGAATGGTCACGTCAGCCCCATGTCGGGACTTCGGAATGCTCTATCCAATCACAACCGAGGCATACCTCAAACGAGATGAACCTTCACGGAAAGTTTGTTGAAGCGTGCTGAATAATAATATTCTACGCAATTTATGATACCAATACTTCGTATATTATTTTAGAGGAAAGTTTAAGTTTGATTTATTAATAGTTAGCTGTCTAATATGAGCTTTGTATCATACAATGTTTGATTATCTCCTTTTTTTTTTGGTATATTCCTCACTAGAGACTATAACAAATTGTTTTGTAACGTCACGGCTATATCTATTTGTTTACATTGTTATTCGATTCGAATCTATCTTTCTTTTTTCATCCCTTTTCTCATTTCACCGTTCCAGTGTTTTCTTGACAGCAAAAGTACTTGATCCTTTTGTCCTATTTCCGTTAACATTGTATATATTGAAACACTCACGGTCGCTGGGCGCCGCGCCACTCCATCCCAGCAGAGCTCCAACGAACAACACAGTAACCGAGAGTAAAGCCATTTCTGCACTACTTACAGTAATTTAGTCAAATAGGTTTATATAGGGGTGACCGTGGACGCCCACAGTCCATCATTAGCTTCATACGACACGGCCTTGGCAAGAATAAACGTATCAATGGTCCTATTGAAATCTGTGACATTGTAGTACCGGTGCATGTTGGTCTGGCGAGTCTTTTGTTTCAGCAATTATTGTAGTCCGATCATCACTATTAAAAGTATTATCTTCATTAATGGAAGCTAATGTTTTTGTTTTCCTGTAGAGCATATTATGTGCCAGTTGACCGTAAGGTCCTTGATAAGATTCAAGGTCGGTTGCTGATGTTGTTTTGTTTTTGTCGTTATCTCATGCATTAATTGCATGCTTGGCAGCTACTTTCTTGATAACATTGTCTTCATGTTAAGTGGTTCTTAGTTTTAAAAGGTTTCTTAACAGTTGCGTTGCGTATTCAAACTGAGTATATTTAAGGACAACCTAATAATAGCCTACAGCTTCAAATGGTAAAAAGATACTAATAAATCACGTCTTATGTATGTCTAGCAAAAGGATGTAGCACTCAAAAAGGTAATCGTTCAAATTGATATCTTCTCGTAGTGTCAACGTCCTCGTTAAGATATTCATTGAATAATCTGCTTTATTGCGTCAGCCTTGAATGTTTAATATTAGAAGTTCAAGGCAATCTCTACTACTGTTTGTTAAACGTTTGCAAAATAATATTGTTTGTTGTTCTGCTTCAGTTACTATAAAACAGGTTTGATTTTTCTCTACTTGTATTTATGAAAGTGCCTGCTAATAAAAACATTTCATATCATTATCGATCGAGAATAATTAATTAAATTACAGTCTTGTCTATGGTAACTTGGTTCCTTTGTTTTGATATTCGTAAGTTCGTAACGATCAAAGTTTTGTTTTGCGTTCAACAGTTTATTACCATGTAGTAGCGGCCGGTTCGCGTAAATCGATACAAATGCGTTGCCAACCGTCTTTTGTTAGGGGATGTTACCCCTAAGTGCATGCCACCCTAGCTGCACGGTGGTTACAAGCGCTTTTTGTGATGCAAAGCGCTTTTTTTGTCACGTTTTTGTATGAAATGATTTTATATTTTGTGTCAACATGTGTTGTTAACTTTTTTGTTTGTTAAAAAGATCTTTTGATCAATTTTATTTGATCTTGTCGCTAAAGCTTTTTATTTACAAGGCACGTTAATAAGAGGTTACACGCGCAGATGTAATCCGAAGCCATCGAAATCATTCACGACCGCTGACTGTGCACGGGGGTCGGGGGGGTGGTGTGGGTTTTTATCTCAAACGCGGCCTGATCGCTCGTACCTGGTCCAACCCAATCGACCCTAGATACGGTACTATCGAACAAATGTGGATTACCCTTACACTGAATGGAAATAAAATTGCTATAGGCACAGCGTATCGTCCCCCACGCATGGACTTGGACCTCTTTTTCGACGCCATAACAGACTCTATTAGTTCCTTAGTAAAATGTGATCACTACGTACTGCTCGGCGATTTCAATGTTAACTTACTGAATGCTAATGGGCAAACAAAGAAGGTGTGTGACTTTTTGAATAGCCTGAGCCTAAAACAACTGGTAAGTTCGCCCACCCATTTTACGGACCATAGCGAAACATTGATCGACCTTATCTGTACTAATCTCAATCACAGGGGGGTATCTGTTGAGCCCTATGGCTCAATAAATGGCCACTCACTTGTTATCTGTGAATTTAATATTAGGCGCAGCAAATATAAACCCCATTCAATTACGTACAGACCTATTCAACAAATTAATAGAGAAATTTTGGACAGTGACTTATCGCACATACACTGGGACGACATTTGTGGCTTAACTAATGTGAATGACATGGTTGAGGAATTAAATGCAAATATTTTAGCAATTTACGATGCGCATGCTCCAGTCAAGAAATGCTTAATTAGGGAACCGTCCTATCCCTGGATAACAGAGACAATTAAATTGATGATGAACTTGCGAAATGACGCTCTGAGCAAGTGCCGAAAAAAAAAGAAATCCGAGTCGAAAAGGGCTTACTACAAACAGCTGAAATCTCTGGTGGCTATTTCCATATTTTGGGAAAAGGTTGCGTACTTCAAATTCAACATTAATAGCAAGATCAAGGATCCAAAAACATTATGGCATAATTTAAAAAAAACCCTATTACCAAAGCAGCAAATTGATGACCTTCCTACTCACTTCAGAGACCCAAACCGAATCAATAATCACTTTTTGAGTGTTCCTGGTAACCCTGTTTGCAATTCATCACAACACACTTTCTTTCAGTCTCATCGTTATGGCGATGAGAGCTTCGCATTCGCATTACAAAAAGTAACTGCTGATCAAATTCTGCGATACTTCCGCCAGCTGAAATCTAACGCTGAAGGCTGTGATAAGGTGACCCTGAATATGCTTTTGCTTACACTCCCACATTCACTAAAAGCCATCACTGACATTGTGAACAGCTCAATTGTTTCAGCAACATTCCCTGACATCTGGAAAATCGCAATTGTTAGGCCATTGCCAAAAAAAGCAAATCCGACTGAATTCAAAGACCTTAGGCCCATTAGTATACTGCCTTGCCTATCCAAAATTGCTGAAAAGGCTGTATGCCAGCAGCTGTCAAAATATCTAGAAGACAAACACATTCTACCTGAGCTACAGTCAGGCTTTCGTAAGCGACGTGGTACGGCTACGGCTCTTTTGGACGTGACAGATAACATCCTGTCCGCACAGGATAAAGGCCTGTGCACACTTCTCGTTTTACTTGATTTTTCGCGAGCTTTTGACTGCATTAATATAGATTTATTTCTATCAAAGCTAAATTATTATGGATTTGATCAAAACACGATACACTGGTTCCAAAGTTATCTCACCAACCGTCAGCAGCGTGTGGAAATACAATTGAGCAATGGCTCTTCCCTTGTTTCGTCAATTTCTTCCGTTTCTAGGGGAGTCCCGCAAGGCTCAATATTAGGCCCCATCATCTTCATTTTGTATTGCGCGGATATAATAAATACCCTAAAGCATTGTAGGTACCACATTTATGCGGATGACGTACAAGTGTATATTTCTTTTAAGTCAAGTGACTATGACAGCGCGTTAAAAGACCTTAACGATGATCTTGACAGGATGGTATGTTGGGCTGAAAACAACAGTTTGGTACTTAACCCGACTAAAACGAAATTTATGCTGTTTGGAACTAACTATCAAATCAGTGCAGTGCCGGAAAAAATCAACGTTACCCTGCTGGGCGAGTCGGTCAGTCGAGTGAGTGAGGCACGTAATCTGGGTCTGAACATGGACGCTGGGTTGAGATATGAAACACACGTGGCAGAGTCAGTGCGCACTTGTTTTTACCGGCTTAAGGTCCTTTATAAAATAAGGCCTTATCTATCAGAGGAGCTGCGGATCCAGCTGGTTGAGTCGCTCGTGCTATCTAACCTAAACTATGCGGATACAGTTATAGGCCCTCGACTACTTGCAAGAACTGATCGACTGATCCAGAGGGTGCAAAACGCCTGCGCTCGATTCTGCTTCTCAATCCCACCTAGAAGTCACGTAACGCCATTTTTAAATAAGCACTCAATCCTCAAGATGAAGTCGCGCCGTAAGTTGCACTTGGCATGCCTACTATTTGGAGTTATAAAGAACAAGCAGCCGTCCTACCTGTACAATAAACTGAGCTGGATCACTAGTAAAAGAGAATGTGCAAGTAGACAGTGCTCGCAACAACTCTCCACTCAATCGCACAAGACAGCTGCCTTCAGGGGAAGTTTTAGATACGCCGCATCCAAATGTTGGAACAATATTCCCCCTCCAATAAGGAATCTTAAATGTCTTGGCACCTTCAGAATCCGACTGCGGCAGTTTCTTATCGCCTCGCAGAAAAAACTGGGTATGACTGTTTCGAATACGTCCATAATATAACTAACTGGCTGTCGTGTTCTTCTCGATTCATTCTGCATTCAAGGTCACAAACCTGTGAACAAAGGGAATATTATTAATTCACTCATTTGTGGGCCCATTGTTAGATGATAGTTTGCATAAGTTTATTTACCTATATTTATTTATTGAAACCACTTTTTAATCCAGGCAAATCGATAATTTTATTCACACGGCACTATATTTTTTATCATTACTGATTTATACTTACATTTACATTTATCTATGTAAATAATCAAGTATCTATCCAATACACAATCACCATCGAACAAGAACGTTTCCAAATGCTAAACTTTCCTGTTATCATTCAAAAAGTAGGAATGTCATTATTTAAATTGCGGGTATACTTACGTAACTTCATTCTGCACTTTTCACAACACCAATAATTCGCATATTTATTATTTCATCTACTCGACGTCCGTATGTCACTGCAAGGATCCAGCAGAATATCAGCGTCAGGTATATTTGCCTGACACATGCTGAGTTGGACTCCCGTTTGATGCAACCTTGAGACACGCACCGCACTTTGTATGTTAAACTATTTTAAAGTGTCATCACTATGTCTTTATTTTCTTTTATATTTTATTTTTTGTATATTGGCACCTTATATTCTATATTCATGTATTTAGTTATTATTTAAACGTGTTTTTGTATTTTGTGCTGTCTTTTGTGTGCGTCAAATAAAGGATTTATCTATCTATCTATCTATCTATTCGATAGACAATGGGTTCTACCTTCTAATAAGCAGTTTAGACACTCCTCATTAAAATTTATTTCCAAAAAAAACATTATTGGGATGAAATAATGATAACAAAATAAAAATAAGTTCTTTATTTTCCAAGGCCGAGATTGATAAACGATACTTATCACGTGCTTTAACTTAGATTATGGTCCCGTCTCTATCTCAGGGTGCGTTTCCACTGATGTGGAGACGATTCGTCAATTCCTGCAAGTCTCCGCTCAGCTCCACTCGTCTCCGCTTCAGTGGAAACGCACCCTAACACTTGTATTTAGTTTGACAGTTGTGCGACAATGCTCAGCCAAGCCACGTGCTAAAATGTTTATTTACTTTGGCCTGCTAAGTCAGGGTTTCCTAAGACTGCTGTGGCCGCCACATAGCGTCCGCAATTTACCGTCACTGAAACGTTATCTATGAAAGTAAGTTGGTGCGTTTCCATGGAGAGCGTTTTTAGACACCGTAATGTCAAACTCAAAAACCGGTGTCGTCATTTTCATGACGGCCATCACTGTGGCCGTTGTATGGCCACCACCGCTCTACTAGAAAACCATAGTTTAGAAGACAGTTCTTTGTACTTCCATCTTACTAAAAATATCTTTACGCTATATTAAAATATTCGCGCGAACACGCTTCATGCTTATCTCTGGCGACAACGACTTGCAATGTGCTAAAGTGGATATAAAATAGTGTGAAATACAACAGTTGTAACAACCTGCACTCGCATTGTAAAGCCATTTACTTATTGCTGTTCCGTTAAGGTGGATGCGCTAAGGTAGCCCGCAAAATTCAAATTTTCTTAAGTTTTTTTCAGTTTACAGGTCAGTGTCAGGTTGTATGTTAATTGAAATATGATTCGCGACCGTAACAAACATGGCTTTATATAATTATAATCATTACAATCAGGAATACAACTCCATAAGTATGCACAAACGTCAAATGTCATGTTTCCATGAAATTGTCATTCAATGGAGTTATATGAACTTAGTGAGTTGTATTGATCATTTTTATGATTACAATTCTATAAATATACATTTGATACAGCCGCGAATCATATTTAAATCAACTTACAACATGATACTGACCTGCAAATTGCAAAAAACGTAACAAAATCTGAATTTTGCAGGCTACCTTAACGCATCCCCATAAGTAAACTTCCATCCAAATATTTAGATTGCAGTGTTTGTTACTAAGCGTAGCTATAAATTGTATAAACGTTCTGGTTTGTTTTTGTGTTTGTTGGAAGAAGAAGCTTGTAATTAAATAGGAGTCATGGTTGCTAAGAGATAGAGGTGATTATAAATCAGAGATGTCAACTATATGCCTCATCGAGAGTTTTATTTTTTATTGGAACGAAATTCTTTAAGGCGGCTCGCGGTAGAAGTTGACTGATAAAAATGGTCACGTAACGAAAAAGCATTATCCCCCTTTCAAGTGTCGATAGTTTTTGTTTTATAATACAGAGCCATCTAGTATATGTTTTTAGCTTCTGAATACTTCTACTAGATGGCTCTGTATTAATATATAAAATACAGCGAAAGGAACTTCAATCCAACTGTCTGGTGTCTTTTGTCTAATTGACTGGTGTCCCACGACACCACAACTTTTATTATTATTTATTTATTTATTCAATAATTTTACCATCAGCTTATACATATAACATTAGCTTTAAACAGAATTTAAGTATCAGTACAGATGGGACACTTCCCAAATTCATTTAAATACGAGTATAAAGCGACTCTTGCCACGACACAATAAAGTGCAATTCAGGTCGCACAGCGCTAATTACCGACATTATATTCACCTAGAAGTTGCCTCTCTTTCTATCACGTATCTCTTATATCTTCTGACTACGTTACGCCCATTGAATTCGACAAGTCGAGCCCGCCGCGTACCTACTTGTAGCTTCATACCTAAAATGCGGAGTGTCCCATTGTATTAATCTGTGGTATTACCTACTTCTAAACTTCTAATGTATACCTACACAAATTATAAGCGTACATACCGTTCAAAGAAAAAATTGAGAAAATGGACAGAAGCCGCTTAAATTACTAAACTAGTAGAAAATTAGTCACAAAAAAAGAAAAAAGAAATGAAGGTTAGTGAAGGGCATTTTGAAAAAAACTACATAGATAAATATAATACTTATCTAAATTAACAGTTATACAAAAACAATTACTTAAGTACTTTAACAAAAAATATTAAGAAACTGTCCGATAAAGTTAACAATTTTAAGATAACCGCCGTCAAAGTTGCGTTCAATTTACTTAAGGTAAGTAATATATTTTTGTTTTCTCCCCAGACTACTTTCTGCAGTTAAGCGTAAACTTGGCTCATAATTCTGTCGTTCACCGGAAACTCTTTACAAGTTAAACTGGATGTTTTCAGTGGAGTTCCCGAAGAGTTTTTGTACGTTTTACGACTGAGCATCCGGGCACTGGGCCTGACTCACTGAATGATGTAGGATCTTGTCATGTCGGCAAACATGCTCTACGCTCGGAATAAGGAAGCATTCGGGATAAAACCTTTTCGAATGCTAAAGTTAAGCTCGGTATCCCTTTGGAAACGTGTAATTTGATAAGATTTTTGAAAAACAGAGTTTTGCGTAACACAATTCTTTTAAAGCCATATACTAGACATCGCAACGCCTTAATTACAAAGTAAAATAAATAAGAAAAGTCACGAGGTTCACGGTTATTAAAAACCCTAAAGCATAAATCTCAACGCCTACCAACTTTTCAAAGCCAAGAAAAATAGTCCACACAAACGGGGTACATAAGTGCCCCAGGCGTTAATTTGCCCCAGTGCACCCCTGCAGAGCATCGCGCTAATCTCATTAGCAGTCCCGCGAGTGCATTCGCTCAAATGGACCCCCTACGTCTGACGATTTGACAAAAGACATCCGGAACATCTAGTTTGACGACTCTGCCAACTGAGTTGGTATGAACCTGTCTAAATACGATTATAGGGTGGAAGTCGGTGGGCAAATGAGTCTTAATTTATCTGAAGTGAACGCGTGAGCATACTGGCGGAAACGCGTTTGACAAAAATCATTGGGATGTCTAGGTTGATGACTCTGTGCCTTGTCGAAAAAGATGCGAAATTTCGAATATGTGTTAAATCGCATTTTGCTCCTTTACAACTTTTACTAATACATGTATATTGCATAGTGCTTTAAAACCTTTAAACTTAAATGTGTTCTTGTAAATGCAATTTTGTCGGGTAGTCGTGTAAATGTGAAAATAAGTTGTTATATTAAACTGAAGTTGCGAACTCAATTCCAAGATCGCAGTCGCGAGTCGGAACTGTGACTCATAAGACGTATGTATGTGCAGATTACAGCTCTTATTCATTACTTGGTGATATAGAACAACTTTCTGCCGCCATCAGACAGTTTGTCAGACTCTCTCTAAAACTGTAAATTCGATTATTGAACGGGAAGGGGCTGGTACTACTTCAGAATTTAAATGAGTTTTTCAACGTTTTTTCTGAACAAATCTGTAGATTCATATTCGGAAATTGAGATTATCTATTGCTTTCGTGATTTGATGGGGCTATATTTGAATATTCTGTCAGTAATGCTTTTTGAAGCATTAACTTGAATTTGTTGTATTTCTTCTCATTAAATATTTATTTTGTTTCAGGTCTCCTTCAAAATAATTCAACAGTCAACACCAAATGTAAGTCCTTAGGGTATTTTACATACAAATAAACTTATATAAATCACAGTAAAGGATCAATGAATCAAATTGGAGTCCCACGCTGGGCGCCAATTGCTTCGCAATCAAATGTTACCCCGAATCCAAAATTAATGTGAATACGATGTTGAATCATTTGTATTCAGAAAGCAATTAATCGTTAGTTTAACATATTTACGATACAAACTTACAATATAAATTACAGGGGTATTCAAACCAAGATTCGACTCCGTAGAGCAATATCGTAAAGATTATGCTGCGTTAGCCCGTGAAGTTAAAATTTTCTTACATTTGTGCTATTTGCAATAGTTTAAAAAACGATTGACGCAATTATTGACCTATCATAGTTACATTCAGGTCTGCTTTCCGATATAGCCCTTTTCTATACAAGAAACGCCATAGCAACAAAGATACAAATCTAATATCTATGTCCGTATAGATAAAATCATACATATATAAACATATTATCATGTTTATTACTTTATTTGTTAGTCATAGTCGTATGCCAGTAGCTCGACCCGGTGAGTCATTTACAATTATCGGGTAGTAGGGTCAAACCAGGGGTGATCCCACCCCCCGACGTCCAAATTAAAATTCCTGACGTGCGTCCAGATAATAGATGATCTAAAATTAGAATACATAATGAATATGTAGATTTTATTAGTAATGTAAAAAATGTAATAAGATTCGATGTAACGATTTTGTAGGCATGTGTCGTTTTTATCTGATCGTGCGTGAATGAGGCACGTGTCTGGTTTATATGGTTTTTGTTCTTACTACTACGGTTGTAATTTGAATTTGCTTTGTGGCGGAGCTTCTGGGCTGTAATCGTCTAGAACTCTAGACTGTTCTTGCGTTTGAATATTTTACATTTACAACAAAATTGTTACTGCCATGTAATTTTCTCCATTTACTTTCCTAGTAATTTAAAGGCCAGACATCACGTCATCTACATTTCCAAGTAACACAAAAGTCGTGGCCCCAAATCATTAAACCGCCACATTTTCGTAACTCCTTCGTCCACATAAATATTTAATACTAATCTAGATCCAACTTCGTCTGGTTTAAACAAATGCATAAGTCACGACATAAAGAGCGGGGGGCGCGGGGGGAAACATGGCGACTAATTGCAGCGATTCACAACTGCCGCCCAACCGTAGAGACGCCACTTGATTGATTATTATTGTCCGTAAGCGATATGGAAATCGCTTAAGCTTTTAGACTATTACGGTACCACCATTATTGTTCCCCGATATTATAATAATTTAGGGTGCTTGCTGCTAAATAACGATAAAGACAGCTATTATCTTTGGTAGTAAATGTTCGGCTTTTCAATTACGGTCGGTAATAGTTCGATCTTTTCATGTATTCTTGGAAACCTCCCTCGTAATAATAGGAGAGTATCAATTATATTACCTACTTACATGTACGTAGAAAGAGAAATTTCTATTAGGTAAATCAACCAGTTCAGTTTTGTGATTTTTCTCAACAAGTAAACTAGTCATGTCAATTAAAATATATAATAAATTACCAGAATTCATTAAAAAAGAACAAAAATTTTATACATTTATAAATAAATTAATACAATTTATATTTTGTAATTGCTATTATAGTATCAATGATTATATAAATGTCAATTTTTAACTTACAACTTTTATAAAATAATTACAATATGTTTATAGAATAATAACAACTAAGTAGTCAAAATAAAAAGCCCACTTCCTCTGTGATACGTTGCTGTGCCCGACAGGGTCCACAATGATCATATTTTTGTAAAACCTACCACATAAGTTCACATTTGGAAGCAATAAATAGGTGTATATTGAGTATTGGATAACATTTTATAGCTGCCATTATTTCAAATTATGATTCAAGCCAATCAAACCAAAAACCGTAGGCTCAATCATTCATTTTTGTAAAGAACTTATAAAAATAATGGTCACGACTTATTTAAGCTTCTCGAGCGAATAAATCGAAGCAATTCTAAATCGGTGACGAAGCAACATTGGCCAGAGTGCAATGCTTTATCGTTTCAGACAGTCGGCGCCTTTACTTAATGTGTTTCCGATTAAATCGTTTAGGCGTATGCTCCGTCACTTCCGAAGACTGCGGTGAAGAGACGGGGCTACTTATAAACTTGCGAATGTCGAATTGTAGACGAGGAGTTGGTAACGCATTTTGGGAATCTGGCACTCTAGAGACAGCCGCACAAAAAATATTCCAAAAATCATAAATGAAGCGTCGCAATTTTTTTTCACAGTGAGTTCCTGAAATACATTCATCTGCCTAGGCCTTTCCTTATTATATTGGGGTCGGCTTCCAGTCTAACCGGATGCAGCTGAATACCAGTATTTTACATGGAGCGGACTGCCTATCTGACCTCCACAACACAGTAACTGGGTAATACGATCCCCTTGGTTTTACAGCAGTAATATAAAAAAGAAGATATTGTTATCTATTTCATTTAACATGATGTTAATTGTCTGTATAAGTGTAAAAAATAAGCCAAATTTCAATAAACAATAAATTTTTAACTTGTCTAAAAAGTTTCGGATTCGGTTTTAGCCGAAACTGAGAGAGATACCGAAGATTCGGTTTCGGTTTCGCTAGAAAGTCCTGTTTCGGTCGGAAAATACAAATAAGCAAGACTTTCCATTTCCTATTTTTGTATATAATAAAGAGGAACATTGAACCAAAAAAAAAAAACAGTGTCTAAAGATGCCTTTGCAGAATTCTTGACCAGCTCCTGGACTACTTATAAAGTTGCGAATAGATCAGCGGAGTATGTGGAGTCGCCGAGTGTATATCGCATGCCCGCATACCCAGGCAACGTGCTTCGCATGCTAAGCGCCCATTGTCCTTGCGTTGGGAATCTGTTCGTTACTTACGTTCGAACCAGAGTATCGATATAACATGGCGTGAATTATGATTCACGTGTGAAGATCTATGTTATGTGGATGCCATATAAATTTAGATTCTATTATGGTAGGGCTAGGGCAGTATACTGTGATAGAATGTTATTATTTCGTCGTTTGAACTGACTAGCAAAAAAAGGTTTTACAAAAAAAAATAACGGACTTCAAAAAAAAATAACACTTAATTTCGGAAGTCGGTTGGTCTTTGGTTCTGTATTTTCGTTTTTTGCCACCGACTCCCGTAATTAAAGTTATTTTGCCCTTTTAAGTGTTTTTTTTTTAAGTCGGTTATTTTTTTTTTGCAAAACGTTTTTTTTTTCTTCACTTTTTTGTTGTGGTAGCTACCCCATACAAATTCAAATGCCACTACCTGCTATGTAAATAACAGTTTCAATCAATCAATCAAAATATTTTATTTCACATAAACCTACATGGGCACTTATGAAACGTCAGAAGCTATGTGCACGGTTCCAATTGATCGTTTCCTATGGAGAAGAGCCGCCAAGAAACTCCACGGTTACTTTTTTAAAAATAATTGTTTTTTACAATATTTTTAAATAACAGTAGGTTTTAATAGGTATGGGAGGACAGTGTAGGTCTTTCAACAAGTACCAGGTACTTAACAAGATAGAAGATGGTCAATAAATCTACAGTCCACTAAACCTACAGTGTTCTCACATTCACAAAATAGAAAAAAATAATCTAAGTATATAAAATATGAATAAATTAGTAAAAATAACCTATTTTAAACGAAATGACATGATTGCTATTACAACTGTAACAAATCTGAATAATTATCATGTACACAAAAGCCACTAATAAAGTGTTGAAATTAAATTGTAGGTATATAATGTCAAATATTATGATGATTTAGTAAAAAAAACATGATAATTTGGGAGCAGTTAATAAACTCTTACATAACATGCCGTTAATGCTGTACCAGGGAAGCCACATGTGCAGAAGGAATTATGCCAAACTTCCTTGTCTTCAACGTAGTCTTTAATTTTATAATATGCTTTCTTGATAAGGACACGTTTGATGTGGGTTTTGAACTTCCCATCGCTAAGTTCTGTAACCGACTTTGGCAACTTGTTATAAAAGCGGATACTGTTTATAAGAAATGACTTGCTTGTTTTAGTTAACAGGATTTGTTGAGTTGACAGTAACAGGACTAAGTGACAAAAATACGTATTATTGAAACTTACTCAAAAACTACCCGAGCAAAGTTAATAAAATTTAAGGACCTCTGAAGTATGACCTATCAAACAAAAAATTTATCATCAAAATCATTTGCCATAATTGGCGGAGCCTCCTTTTTGAAGTTGGTTAAAAATATGACATTAAATTGTCTGACAAATCAACACATAATCTTCACGGTTTCCGGAAATTATACTTAAGGCACAAAAAATCAGTCAATTAAACATAGGTTCTTAAAAATGCGTGAATAGTGAGCTATCTTTACACCATACAAAAAATCTTTACGCACAGTTGATTTTACAACACTCGTGAGAAGCCGCTAATAACATGCTCCTTTAATCTTTAAATCCACACGAAATGAATCCGTTCTAACACTCCTATAAGTCTCAACTAATTACCCCAAACACTTTTGCCGAAAAGCCTTAAAGGTCGAAAGGCAAGAGAGTTTTAATAGGAGAGCAAATCCTGCTTTAATCCGGATTATGCCTCGGAAAGGAAAAATCTCGACGAGGAAGTGTGAGGTTGCCGAGACTTGCCGAGACTTGCTGAGACTCTTACGAACTTATCGCATGTGTGTTCTCAACTTTAATTAGACGTCGGTCTGAGACGTAGCTTCAATTTAGTGTTCGAATTTCGAAACTGTAGGTCTTTTTTTTTTCTTTTTGGATAAACTGAAACGGTCGGTGAAGTTCGCTGTCATGTGTTCATGTTTTGTTAAAGCTGTATTGACAAGTGACTACATTCGATGTGATGTTTGCTCGGTCTAAATAAACGAAAGGTGATCGAGTGACATGTTTGTAACTATTCTGAGAATTGAGACGTGATAATGTATGCTTTCGAACACCTGACACGTAGAGCTTTCATCATATTGAGCACTCATCTAAACCAGAACCACAGTAAATCGAATTTAATTCCTCTCAAGAAATATAGGACTGAGTAGGTGCTAAGAAGTGTTATTATGGCTTCCTTAATTAGGCAATTTTTGACAAATTATCTATACTAATATTATAAAGAGAAAAGATTTGATTTTTTTGTGTGTTTGTTTGTTTGTTTGTAATGAATAAACTCAAAAACTACTGGACCGATTGTAAAAATTATTGCACCAGTAGAATGCTATATTACCACTGAGTAACATGGGCTATAATTTATTATTACGCGGGCGAAGCTGCTGGCAGAAGCTAGTGCCTAATATGTACCTGGATGTAATAACTGAATACAAACAATATTTTACCACAGATTTGGAAACTGAACGTACATTCGATTGATCTGAAAATCCAGTTTTAATGGCACATCCACACTAAACCACATAAGCCACAACAGACGAATCATTAGGTAGGTGTATTGAAGTGCGAGTTTTTCGCCGGCCAAAGTTGAGCAGAACTAGGTTTTAATTAATGGTCTGTTAAACGAATGCTCGCTTCGTGCTGAGCATTTTATTTACGGCTAGTTGATCAATTTTAATTTGATATGCTTTTTGGCAAAGCTGGTGGCTAACGTTGACTGGTGAAAAAGTTTATTGTTATGCGTGGATTTTATGCGATAGCTCCAACTACATATTTCTGAAATTATTGTCTGAAATGCACCGTCCGCAGCGTGGTTTAACCAGACTCTTTAAATCGAATGAAGCCCAAGATGTGCATTAGCCCCTGGAGCCTCATGCTTCATGGGGCTACAGAGGCCATTGCATATCAAGGAGTAGACCGGGGGGCGCGGTAATGGTAAGGGAGACGTGCCCTGCACGTGACGTGACGAGCCATACCAAATATGCATTCTAAAGTAGGCAATAGAATAGTGGGTGATATTTCTCATATTATATATATTTTATATATGATATTTTTCATCTATGGATGGGCATCTTTTTACGATGGCGCCGCTAGATTGGTTCAGGTCCAGCTTCACCGGTGCATTTGCTCTTTGCTGATTCCAATGTCCAACTATTTCTGAGAAAATGATTAATACAATAATCAAATAAATAATAATAATATGTACCATTTACCAACCGCATCATGGGCACTGTGGGTAGGTAGTAGGTTCTGAGGAACACTATTCATTTCTAGCGAAAAAACTCGAAAGTGTCATAAAATCATCCCATTAAAACATTAAAATTAAACTTTAAACACTCCATTACAAAATTCTATTACGTAACACAAGAGCTTCAAAAACGGCAGTCCCAAAAGAATTTCGGACAAGTAAGTAAATGAGCCGTTGACGCATTATGTCAACACAGCCTAGCGAATGCGATATTATGAAGAGGGTCGTCAGCTGATTCGTGACATGATGAATACAGCCCACACAAAGACGTAGAAATGATCTACAGTACACCCTATTTCGGCTTGGGAAAAGGATTTTTATGAGCAATTTCTTTGGTTAGCTTATTTAAGGATATCAGCGGTTTAGTAAGAATAACATTATTACTTATTTGGTGTCTCAGACCAAATAAAAAACAAACGTGAGGCCGGTTTCGTAAACATGTGTGCACTAAGTGAGGTGTAATTTGATTGTAAATGTGTGCGTGTGAGCGTGTATGCACAGAGCAGAGGTGTAGTTTTGGTATGCTCCACTGTATTGTTCGCAGCGATATGTCTTGGTTTTTTATTTGGTCTGAGTCTGGTTTATGCTCTTTCGCCAGTTTCTGGCTGATATGTTCTGCACATCGCAAATTACCAGTATCGTATTACTTACCACGTAACTCTTTGTTATCTGACAAATAATAAGATCATCAGAGTATTGTATCCCAAATCATGTTGAGGTTAGGTTAGGTTAGCATAGCTACTTGTGGCTATAATATTAATTTATAGTATAACCGACTGATTATTAGTACCTATACCTACTTCCGCAGCTGATACTGATAAAATGGTGGATTAGGATATACAGCAGAAATGTAATCATTCACTACAGGTTGCTCTAGCCGCTATTCCATATCCTCATTAGCACTATACTTTACCAGTTAACCAGTCCATCGTTGTCTCCTGAAGATAGACAAATAACGGTATACTCTTTTCAAAGCCAGGCCACGCTGCATAGCGTGCAAAACAACTCAGATTACAACGTATCATGTTAAACTGGAAGTGAATAAGAAACGTGGCACTACCATCCCACGCACATTAGAATCAGTGGCAGGTAATCAATGATGTTCCATTATGATTGGATGTAATTATGGAGGTTGGTGAAGAACAGTGAGTTCATGGCTGTTTGAGTTCAGTGAATAAATTAAGACATTCAAAACTTTTATCATGTTTCGCCCACTTACCTTTCTGCTTCGGGAATATATGCCTATATCATTATTCGTCTTCGTAGCACTCTTGACAGAGCAGTCGTGGTCTTCATGTAGTTTCTTGTGCAGGGGCTGATGTGATTTGCCTCACGATTTCTCGCCATCTACTCCGATTTTTGGTGTTTTTTGTGCACCCATACACGGGTTCGCCCACTGCGGATTTGATTTGGTCAGTCCATCTTATGGGTGAGCGTCCACGTTTTCTAGTGCCCTCCACTCTGCCCTGCACGACAAGGCGCTCTTTTGAGCCACCCTCACGCCTCGAGACGTGTCCGAAGTATTTGAGGATGCGCGTTTGGACCAGAACAGAAAGACTCTTTTTGATGCCGAGTTCTTGGCGTATAGAGGTGTTGGTGCGAAACTCCATCCACGATATCCCAAGCATTCTTCTCCAGCACCACATTTCCAGAACGTTTATCTTCTTCTCGATGTCACGCAGCGTCCACGTCTCAGCAGCGTAAAGGAACATAGGAAAAGCCAGTGTTTGAACAAGCCAGATCTTCGTGGGTTTTGTAATAGCTCTGTTGTCTATGTCTTATAGGTACGAGTATCATTATTAATTTATAAATGCGAAAGTATAACTCAGTTTGACTGACGATCTGTTACCTGTTCACGCCTCAGATTTTGATGTTTGGCACCGGTGACTGAAAAGTTGTACGGAAACCGGTTGTCATGGTCGCATAATATATAGAGATGGGCCGAATGTGGTTTGAACCGAATCCGAACTTCGACCGAACATTCGGTTAAAATGAAAAGTTCGGTCGAACTTCGGTTCAATTTCAAGCGCTTTCTCGAGAGCGACACGTCGTGACTTGTTTACGCATTTACTTCAATATTATTGCTAGATGTACCCCGCCCCCACCGCGTGGCCTGGAGCCGGCCGGTCATTAGCAAATAAGTCATCGGCGTGTCACGCCGCAAAGATTTTCAAAACTAATAAGAAAAACTGTAATTTAATTTAAGGTTTACATTTACAATCTTCATATCTAAAATAAATGACAATGACTGAGTAAAAGACATAATTTTATTTTATATTAATGCTATTGAATTTCAGTCAAAATAGTGCAAGTAGGTATTATTTTTCTTGTGCCGAATGTTCGGCATCTGAACCGAATTTCGGCCGAATGCCGAAGTTCGGTTCAAGCTGCCGAATTTCGGTTGAACCGAATGTGAACCGAATTTCGGGCCATCCCTAATAATATATGATGCGGAGGAATGACGAAAATGTCGTGAGGAAAGTTTTGAGTATAAATGTGGATGGCTATACGAGTAGGGGAAGACCAAAGAAACGATGGGTGGAGTGTGTGGAAGATGATATGGACAGAAAGGGGGTGACTACCGAGATGACGAGTAATGAAGAAAAAGTCATGTTGCACCAACCACAAATAAACTGGAGTACGGGCTGGAGACGGATGAGTACCGACCTCAATGCGGTCGGAGCCGCTTGCAAAAGCTAGTGTACTTATGGATAAAATAGCTCTCACTTCACCCGCGTGTCATATTATCATTAGGATTTGCCAAGATTTGTTCAGCAACAACAGAATTACCTATCCTGTGATAACAACATGCCGATGTGATCAATAACCCATTTTGCAAGCTTGGTTCTTCAGGCAATTTTCCGCAACAGCCGCCTTAAGTTCAGCATTGTTCGTTTACGCAAAACAAAAAGTGCTTATGGTTGAGTTTATGGGGAAATGTAAACAAAGCTATTATGGTCGTTTGCGGTCTTTATTCTACTTTAAACTCAGCCCTCTTGGTACTTACGTGCCTATAAAAATCACAATGGTGGTCGGATTACAGCCTCAAAACAACGCCAATTTCTACTATATTTTTACCCAACTACGGCGAAGCAAAAAAGAGAGTTATGATTTTGACCGGTATGTATGTATGTTCATCTCTTACCTCATAACTTCTAAACTACTGAACATGATTTGACAAATAAGGTATCGTTGGAAGCGTATGACGTCACATTAAATATACACATGCCATTAGGCTTACAGACATGCGCCTACGGCTTTACCTTGACCATTTTTGTACCTATGTCTTGATTTCCGTCTGAAATATTTTCTTGTTTCACACTTTTTAGAGCGTGATTTTTCAGTAGTCGGGTTTTAGTTTTTTAACCTGTATTGTCCTGCTGGGCAACGGTCTCCCCCATAGCTTTGCAGTCTTCCTCTAAACGGTCTCCCATAAACGAGTGCTATCAACATCATCATAATCTTCTGAGTTTATCCCAATTTGTTTAAGGTCGGCGCAACATTTATTTTTCTTCCATACCTATTAGTCGTTGTTGGGAATCGAACCCAACATTGGTCCTTCGAGCCGGATCAATGTTAGCGAGCCGGATCAATAAAAGTGTAGACAATGGTTTAATGCCGCCTGATCTTTACCAATTATAATTTTCCCGGACAAACGGTTAATAAGAGAGGGATATCGTCCGTCTCGGTGGAGTCCTTGGAAGCGAGTTCTCGTCGAGCCGAGCCGTGCCGCTGCCGCGCCGCACCTCAACTAGCTGATGATGCGCTAATCACGATGCCTGCGCGTGCAAGGTGTTGTGTTGGGTTCGATTCCCAACAGTCATCATCTCGGTACCACCCTCCTTTCTAGCCATATCATCTTTCTTACAGTCCATCGATAATTTCTTTGGTCTTCGCTTACTCTTCTATCGAGTGCTAGCATTGTACCAAAAAAATCTCAAAGTAAAAAACATAACAGCTAAAAGAGAATGGCTCACTCCAGCCTCAGTTAGGATAAATAACACACGGGACGCTACCCGACGAAGTTGCTGAGACAAATACCTCCCTTGTGGCGTATTGTGTTTTCACTACCCAGCTTGGCCACGATTTACGCGTCCATTCACTGTGGAAAGTGTGGAAACTTAAACTACCCACGTTCAATTTTTTGAAGGAAAGTTGGACGGGACTTTTGGGCGAAGCTCTATGATACAGATGCTTTATTTGTGTGAAAACAGTATTTTTCCTTTGTTTTTAAAAGCAACATTTCAGGGGTAGTATTTCTAGTTTACCTCGTCCTAGTGAATGATGTGTCCTGTTATCCTGTAGATGGAAAGTGAGTCCACTCTTGGTATCAAAAAGATATGATGACGGAGTGTCTCTTGTGTTGAAAAAGTTATTGATAGCGTTTAGGAAAGAACTTTTATTAACTGCACAAGGAACAGTGCCTATCAGTTCAAACCTCAGAGCCATCATCCATGAACATGTTGATACCCTCAGCAACTCGATCTCGATATAAGTTACAAACTTCTTTTCGTGTGGTTAGTAACTAACCTGTTGTCAGAGTTTTAAAGCCGCCCATGGGCCTCTGACTTGGCTTCACATGCCGTCAAGAAATATCTCTCAGGCATGCCGGTTTCCTCACGATGTTTTCCTTCACCGTTTTTGAAGCAAGTTATAATTACACAATACGCACATAAATCCGAAAAGTCAGAGGTGCGTGCCTTGGGTTCGAACTCGAGACCTATGCTATGACTTGGCAGTCCGACGGTCACACCACTAGGCTATTAAGTTACTGTTAAGGTACTGCTAAGTTACAATGAAAGCCAATCACAACATAGTTACGTAAGAGGTAATAAGTAGGTATAAGTAAAGTATAAGTAAATGAGCAGCATAACTTTAATATCATAATAAAAATAATCTACGCTTTCTTACACACATTGATATGAATAGAGGTAAGAGATAATTAACGCTATGTTCCCGTGAACTCACGGGGTCGGGTGATTCCCATGCGTCGGACCGCGACGGCTGCCCCTTTGTATCGATATACACGGCTATAGGATATCTCCTGTAACCTTATCATGGAAAATGTAGATTTAAGTGTCAGGCTTTGTGTGTCTAGTTTCTAGAAATAAGGTGTTAACGGCTTCATATATGTACCTACGAGTAGTTGGATCATTTAGCTCCCTTCAAAATGGTTGAGCTGTATGGTGCTAATCCATGCGTCATGTTCGTGAACGGGCGCCGTCAGTTGGGACTGGTCAATTCTTGTTGGGTCTGGTCCCTTAGCTGCCTTGGCTGATTAAAATTTTTGAATTTTTCTTTGTTTTATATTTTTATTACGGACCCTTCTAACGTGCACGTCTTTCTACATTGTTCTCACATGTTTAATTTCAACATGAATGATGTAACAAATACTTTGTAACAATTTATTTAAAAGAGTGTCCGTGGAGTTTCTTGCCCGTTCTTCGCCATAGGTACCTACTACGCTTTGGAATGGGCAACTAGCTTCATATTTCTGACTGACCGATTCCTTGACAATTTAAAAGTGCCTGTAAATGGTTTAATTGAAATAAATGCTTTCAGTTTGAGTTTATTTGAGAAAGTTATGTTACTGGCTTCCAAAGCCTTCCATATCGATCTATTTAGTCTGTATTTTCCCACTGCAGGTCAAAGACCTACCTTTCTTATTTCCACACACTTATTTTCATTGTTATTGTGTGTCAGACTCATCGGTATGAGTAAAGCTCGTCCCAACATCTTCGCCTTGGTTTGCCGAGTGTCGCTCCACCTTCAGTCGGAACGAAGTACATCAGAAAAGAAAAAAAAAAAGGATCCCGCAGACAGGTGCAACGCGATGGCGCGATGCGACTCTAGTAGAACAATTTATATGAAAACTTCATGGTAATTATTCTGCCACAATCGCATTGCGCCTGTCTGGGAGCTTTAAATAAGGTTCATGATAACGTTACAAGCATTCATATACGAGAGTTTTACTCATCAAATGAATGCGAAACCACTTAATTTGCGCAAGATTATAAAGAGCTCCTGGTTCTTATTTTTTCTTCAATATAAATGGCGACAGGAAATACCGATGTGCGCCTACGCACCGCAGTTTTATAAATACGAACCTAAGTATGATAAAATACTTACATCGTTGAAACACCTGTTAAGTAATCTTCAGTTAATCTAGTAATAAGTTACGGATTATAAGTTTGTGGAGATGATTAAATATAAATAATGCTGCAATGGCTCTTTATTCAAAAGACCCTTCCACACATGGCCATGCATTGTTAGAGATGTTTGGACCAGACTATGCTTAAAAGAGACCATCATCTCTGAGTTTGTTTCCGCATTTCTTCTCAGGGATGAGTCATCTAGTTTTAAAATTTTGATCAAACAATAAATTGACGTGTAAAAGTGCATAAAAAATCTACTTACAGAAATAAACATAATTTACTTCATTTCAATGAATACTGTTTTGTTTTACTACTGTTTTGATGGTCTCACGGGCGTGGGATGAATAGCAAAATTGTTATTGGTTTGTTAGCAATGCCATTTTAATACTAGGTCTGAAAGGACTATTATGTCTTCAGACCTCTACCTAGAGAAAATATAAAGAGAATATAGTTTATAATGTCATTCACTGCAATTATCATAAAAAGGACTCGCGGTTACCCGTATACGATCGTGGATTTGTTGCATTACTATTCCTGAATTCTTAGACTATAAGTTTCTCGCGAAAAACTTTAATAAGAAGCTCAGTTTAGCAATCAAACTGTGGTTATAAACCTGTTATAGGTTGTCCTCATTTGCCACATCTGCTCAGAAAAAAAGTTGATGTAGTTTAAATAAATGTAGAAGATCCTTAAGAAAGGTCACGAAAAATCGTTAAATTCGCCCGACCACGTCAAGAGATGGTCACGTTTCCGTTTCGTTGACAATGACATTTGAATAGTATTATTGATTCACTCACTCTTTCTGAAAATCGTATCTATCGTTCCATGCGGGATATGTGAGCTCAGTCTTCTCACGTTTCTATCCGTTTCTCTCTCTCTCCGAGGGCAAATCTAACGATTTAAATCTTTGACAGCATGTTCCAAATAGAACCCAAAACAGCCGGCAAGTTACCATGGCAACCATCAAATAATCGCATAATCGCATCCCACACAGATCAGCCTATCCCGGGTATAAAATCCCAGGAAACCATCTCGTTATCATAGGATTATCCGTTGAAAAATAACCCAGACTCCCTTCTAAGGTCAAACTCAATAATACCAACCTATTTAAAGAACTTAATAATAAAATTCAGGAAGAAGAACAAATAATCTGCGCAGTATAGGCCTCTTAAAAATTCGTGCCATTTTAATTAGAAAATTTAAATTTATTTTCAAGTTGAGATACCGAGTGTTTCAATCGAGTCAATTACTCGAGTCGGGTGCTTGATTGGTACTTACCGTTGTCTGTCTCAGCGAGATTTCGAGAGCCCTGGAACTGGCAATTATTTTAGAAGATTGATCTTTGAAATGTTGACCGAGATATTAAGAAGATTACGATTTACCTTCGTTATGGCAATGTTTAGGGGCACCCACGATACAAAAGATTATTGATTAGTGGAAACGTATTTTGAAGGCACTGGCATAATTCATTGTTTCTTTTTTAATTTTGGCACGAACATCTTAAAAAGAAAAAAAAACTAAGTGTTGTGAAGTGGAAGAGAATGCTCATGCACTTCTTAACACTTCAACTTTTTTGAAAATGCATCTCCACCAAAAAATATGGGCAAAGCATAAATAATGACCGAACGCCTGACTAGCCTTAAAAAGGGCAAGTCTAAGGTCCTAATTTCACGAAAGAAAGATAAGTAGGAAGAACAATCAAACAATATTATTAATATCTAGAATCAAATTACCACATTAAGTATTATTATTGTAATTCCAGAGATTAATAAGCTAATCCCGACCACATATCACGTCAAATAGCAAATAGACTCGTAGTTAGCCAGGACTATAATATAGGCAAATAATAATGCTAGCCTGAAAGCCTATTACCACAGCATAGATAGGAACAGAAGACCTATGCTCCATACTACGAGCGAAAATAGGCGCACGCACACATACATGCGTACGTACAGCCACGGAATGAAGATACTACTAAATATGTACAATATAAACATGACAAGACCTAAGGGCCTAGATGGTGAGACCTAGGCCCTTTTTATGAAAACAATAGACCAACCAAACGTTTTAATTAAACTGCAAAACGTAACCACTTGTTTCGTAGCGACAGCCCCGCCTAACTGCTTACCTGAAGCATGTTTTTTACACGAAATCTTGGATTTCCTGTAAAAAAACGCGTATGTATGTGTGAGTAAGTCGATTCGACCATTTGTTCATAGTTGAAATACTGTGTTTTAATACTACTATGTCAACTGCGGTACAATTACAAACCATAGTTTTATATTTCGATGGGTACTACGATCTAGACTAGAAACAAAAGAAAGAAAAATTGTTTATTCTGCACAAACAAAACGCACATATAAAGGCAAAAACACATAAAATACACACTTACAAAAGTAGCCAAAAGCCTCGTGTCTAACCAATAAATAAAAATATAAAAAGTAAAACAATGTTTTTCATTGGTTGCTGTCAAGTACTAGGGCTCTTATACACGAGCTGCACGCGCCAACGGCTGCAGTTGCCTCTGCCGTTGCCGCCTGCCGCTCGTGTATTTATGCACTAATTAATAACTATCTCAAAACCAATGCCAGTCGCTCGCTGCAAGTAGACGCGTGTCTGTTTGCGTGCGTTTGCGCTCGTTGTACCTGTATGAAGCCGGCCTTCTGTCCCTTTCTACTTTATGCTACTACGCTCATTGGGCAGATTATTCGATCAGGCTGGACGTGAGAGCATTATCGTATTACCTGTGCAGTGTCAGTATTTCACAATCAATGTCCACTAATCTGCACAGTTTCTAGAATTTATGTCTCGAATGACCACTGGCATTTACATAGTTATCTATAGGTATCTGGGCTAATATTATAAATTGTGATAGTGGTACTGTCGGTATCTGTCTGTGTCCTGTGATTATAAACGCCAATAGACGCGAGTTTCAGTGTCCGAAAATGTGTACTATTTAAAATCTATTGGTGGAACAATTATTTAGTTAAGTACTTTGTCGGCCGATGAATCGTGGCCGGTCGGAACATAGGTCCTCCGAACTTTCGCGCAGGTCTTCTCACTCACACTCGCGTCATGTTACCATTTGGTTCCTAAAAAATGTTATTGCGCAGCCTTCTGCGCGAAGTTCGCATCAGCCATGATTTTTCGGGCGTATTGTAAATTCATTTGGGAAAATGTAATGTATATAGTTAGAGGTTCCACTCAAACTCAAGTGGAATCGTTAGCTCTACTAGTATAATTTTAATAGAGCATGTTAAGAATTTACTTGCATTCAAAGTGATAGCAACTAGCATGGTGCATGTTTCGATCTCAAAACATGCAGGAGTCATGTATTGACTATTATAATAATATCCTTCTGTTAAAGTAGTAAAAGTAGTTAATGATCTACGCACACTGGAATAACCAGTAATAGCCAGTTTGTGTACAAATTACACTGGAGGAGGCGGCCATGCAGCTGATGAGTTTCGTTTTCATTCCCAGAAATGCTGTATCCATTACAGTACTTAGTATTTGTAATTAGACTATACAGGCTGTAGCTTTATTACTGGAAAAGTTATCGTCAAAATTCTAGACCGGTGTAACCAATTTTGACTGGTTTTAGTTCTCTAGTTAGTTATAGAATTCTAGAATCACTACAAAAAAAATTGTTTTTAAAAAGATCACAGATTAAATCCTACAAACTCAATAGATTTCTAAATAAATGTAAAAAGGGTTTTGACTGAGTTTTGCAGTAAAACTAGTTTTGACCGTTATGAACTTTGACTGTAACAGTTAAGAGTATTTTTACCTCACGAAGCGACGCGCGCTTTACTTGTGGTAACCAAGCGTACAAATACGCTGTTAATGTGGGCGTGAATACGAATAGCGTCAGCACATATCACACACACACACTTCCGACTTCGCCATTGTCTGTCTCCGACGGTACCGAGAGCTCCTGCGCTTACACACACATTCACAACGCGTTTGTAACAACTTGGGCAACCACAAGTAAAGCGCGCGTTATTTCTTGAGATAAAAATACTGTATCATTTTAGAACGACCGGTTTTAACAAGCAGTTTCTTACATACCGGTACCTGTTATAATTATGAAAAATAAAAATACCGATAGACTCTCCATTTTATCATTTGAATAGGTACAATAAGTTCAATAGTTTGCCAAGCCAGTGGTCAATTGCCTTGAATGCTCCGTAATTATCCTGTACGCTAGGCAGCACAAAAAGTTTAATGGAATTCCCAGGCCCAAAAGCGTTTTGTGGTCGTCGGTGCTCGACCGAATTCTAGGCGATTTTCAACTGAACAGACAATTTAATGTCGATTCGGAATTACTCGTAGATCTAAGTATTTTGGGACATAAAATTACCAAACTGTAAAGATCTTTAGAAGACTATCTATTTTATTTAAAAGAGTATGAAGGATTTTATTTATTCGTTCGTGGCTGAAGTAAGTAAAAGTCCGTATCGATCGTGATTTAAAAAATCTACCCTGTCAAATGGAGAGTTCAGGAGAGTTAGGTCTAGTACATAACTATTCCATTTTCAAATTATTGCGTCATGTTTACCGCAAATAAACGTATATTTTTTCTCTCTTTTCTTTCTTTCTTTATTTTCTTTCTCTCTTTTCTTTCTTTCTTTCTCTCTTTTCTTTCTCTATTTTCTTTCTCTCTTTTCTTTCTTGCTTTTCTTACTGAAACAATTAAAAACTATAAATAAGTTTTCTTTAACTTGGTTTCAGAATTACTGGTGCTCTAGAATACGTAAATAAAAATAAAAATAAATTGTAGCGCAATAAATATGTTTTGTATAATATTTACAATTTTACATACGAGTATATTTAATAATAAGTTCATGTTTGGTTAACAAATTGGGAACGCATAATAGGCATTTTTCTTCTTTACGAATTCTAAACTTCAATAAAAAGTAGGTAAATAATCCACTTCCGCAAACCACTGAAACCTATTCCAGTAATATACGCAACATAATACGATTGTCTTCATAAAGGACAAAATTGCTAACCCCCAAAGTACATAACACAGCAATCGTAATCCAATAATCGTTTACAATCTTTCGGAATAGCATTCGGATCCAGAATCGGTATTCCTTTAAATTGCGGTACAGTTGGACACAGCGTTATTACGAGTGATCAAATATTCAACGCATTCTATTAGTGTGGATGGTGGGGATGGTGAGGATGCTCGCTCGACGTGCATATTTCATGAGAGCATTGCTACCACTGGCAATGTCCGATTGATTAACAATCGTGGACATGGTTATTAACGTATGACTTGTGTTTTGATGGAATTTAGACGCTGGATTTCGGTTATAGTGTCTGTAATTGATGATGATCATAGATTATAGGATATGATGTTTGTGCCGATTTGGACTAACTGTTTTCGGAGATTATTTTATAAATGAATTCGCAGTAGGTTAATTCGTTTCTAGTGCCTTCTCAGTATGAGAAGAGGCCTTTACTCTGTTGAACAATAATAGGCTGGTATCATGCATTAGTATGGATTGGCGATGGTCATCACCAATACCAAAGCGATTTAAAAGGGTTACCGTACCTACTTATGATGATGTTATTTAGTTCTTTTGCAATTAGTTTGTTGCACGTTTTATCAATTGAAGATTTGTAGACTACCTTCAACTCTAACAAACAAAACATACAATATGAAATTTTCTTCGTTTCCTATCCTATTTTTACCTCGCCAATGCTTCAGTGCTTATTCGTTGCTTGCAGCTATATGTAGTGGATACAGTTATTTTCTGTGTTTCCAATTTATTAAATGAATTAAATGTATTTCGTGCATTGTTTTATATGTATGATTCTTTCAATACAATATATAATTTCTAAGTAAAAACATGTTTATTATTAATAACATGAACTTTTATGTACATAAACGGAAACAAAACGAATTCCAGTTAACGAGTAAAGTCTGATGAGGCTTATTAAAATACAAAAGTTTAAATTCAAAATTGTCACCGTCGCGATAGGAGCGTTGTCTGCGCGAGTGTACGTGTGGCATACAAATGTTCTGATTCCGAATAATGGGACGAGCAGGCGGCCGTCATAACACGATAATGTGTCTGACTGTACACGGCTCCAGACTATTCAATAATTTATCGGATGGACACCTTCTGGTAGGTTTGTGGTTGAGCTTACTTACGTGCACTACGGATTAAGTATATTTTTAAAATGACCACGGAAAATGTTTATCCGCTACCTTCTGTGACATTTTTAACATCTATAAATGGAAGTAATAATAATGTTCCCACTACTGCTGGGACACTGGCCTCCTCTCTTCGAGAGGGAGTGGGCTGTAATCTACCACGCGGGCCCAGTGCGGGTTGGTAGAAATCAAGTGTCTTCGAATTTTTGGTTCTAGGACATGCCGGTTTCTTCACGATGTTTTCCTTCACCGTTTTGAGAGCAGTGGTAATTAAATAATTTACACAAAAAATAAGCGCCTGTCTGGGTTCGAACCCACGACCAACAACTCGTAAATCGGGGCCGTTACCAGTAGACCACCACTGCTCTTGAAATGGAAGTACTGTATAGACATTCGTGACAATACAGGGCGGCAGGGACGCGTTGCATCGATGCGCTTGTTACCATGAAGTGCAAAATACGTACACGGTCAAAATGTATGTAACTGCAGATTTTTGTTTGGTAACAGTTAAGCGTCGATGTCCCTGCCAGTGCCACCCACCCAGTATAGTAGAACACCGTATGTATTGACAAAATTATGAATAACAATAAGTTATACGATTTAGGGTCGCCAACTTTTAGTACAAGTCAATCTGCCTAGCCTTTTCCCAACTATGTTGGGGTCGGCTTCCAGTCTAACCGGATGCAGCTGAATACCAGTATTTTACATGGAGCGACTGCCTATCTGACCTCCACAACCCTGTAACTGGGTAATACTATAGCCCTTGGTAAGACTGGTTGTCAGACTTTCGGAATTCTGACGACCCGTAACGACTGTCAAAGATCCACGAATGACAGCCGGGACCAACGGCTTAACGTGCTTTCCGAGACACGGTGGAGTCTTGGTATGTAAAGATGGTCACCCATCCACAGACCAACCGTGTCAAGCGTAGCTTAACCTGATGGTTCGACCCGTTCGGCTGTTATTACTTTGCCACGAGCTCCTCAACGTGCTAACTTTTAGTACAAGTATTATCGTATATGATGGTCAAAGTGGGAAAATAAACAATATTTCGGAAAAAAATACAGTACAGTAGACCGTCAGTAATATAAAGAATCACCAGTAATCGTAACTAATAAATATTATAAACTAGCTGCCCGCCCCGACTTCGCACGGGTAGCACTAAGTACTTATCTATGGCGCAACTACCTACCTATCCTACCCTATCTACCCTACCTACCCTACCCTACCTACCCTATCCTACCCAACCTACCCTACCCTACCTTACCTTACCTACCCTACCCTATCTACCCTACCCTACCTACCCTACCCTACCCTACCCTACCTACCTTACCTAAGTACCTACCACATCACATCAACGGATGTATTAGTAGGTACAAAAGAATGCTAGCTTGCAAATCATTCATCCAAACACTGAACCACATCGAGTTTCATAACACTATAGGTACCCCAGCCACCAACAGTTGCATAACTAACTGCAGACTTATCATTCGCTGACAACACTGAACAATGAGATTAGACCATGAACTCGGCTCAAGTCGTGGCAACACTAACAATGCAAGTCTCAAGATGCACAATTTAATAAACGGAGAGTAACAAGAGCCGAACTTGGGGAACTGGGCTAAACATCTGCTAACTTAGTTAGGCCGGTCCACTGCACAGTAAACTAGTTTTGTTTGTGATCCCTGATGAAGAAGTTTCTTGTACTCCGGTGCATAATGACGATATAGTCTGTTCCAAAAGTGTCTGATGAAAATATAAACAAATGGATCAAAAACGTATTTGTGGATGCCAATTTGTCGTGCAACTTACAAATTGATTGCTTTAATTTGATTATGTGTATGTATAATTAAACTCGAAATTCTAATTTATAATCACCGTAAAGAGGTTTCTCATTTGAAGGTCGATGATTTTTCAATTACAATTTTATAATGTTATTCAAACAATACTTAATTGTTGGAAAAAGTGGTGAGATTTAACCTACTAAATACATATGAATGTGTTACTATCTCCCTTTAGTGAGTATAATTGCGTAAGAAGGTAACCTTAACAAGGTTTATTTACACTTTTATCACATACATTTAAAACAGACCACACCTACAAATTGGTGTAGTTTATCCAGGTCAAAGCAGCTCAGTAGAATGGCTAGTGCCTCCAGCCTTGCAACTTGCAATGTCAAAATGCCAAGTTTTAGACAATGTAAGGAATTACTTTTAATTGGTTGACCTCAAAAACTTTTGACTACGTACTTCATATTGTCAGGTGATTAACTAGCCTCAAGACTAAAGAGCCCTAGATTGGGCCAGGGTCCCAAGGGTCTGTTTCAATCAATCTGCCTTGCCTTTTCCCAACTATGTTGGGGGTTACAGTTGTAGCAACCGGATGCAGCTGAATACCAAATATTTTATATGGAGCGACTGCCTATCTAACCTCCACAACCCAGGGGTAATACGATACCCCAAAAGGAATCGTGCTAGTCTTAACTGGTTGTTCGAATTTCGGGCTTCTGACGACCCGTAACGACTGTCAAAGATCTATTGACAGCCGGGACCAAAGGCTTAACGTGCTTTCCGAGGCACGGAGGAGTCTCGGTATGTAAAGATGGTCGCCCATCCGCGGACCAACCCCGGCAACCGTAGCTTAGTTTAGTGGATCGACCCGTGCGGCTGTTATTACTTTACCCACGAGCTCCTCAGCTTCCTAAGGGTCTGTCGAACGAAAATGTTCAAGATAGGTAAGCCAAATTGTTAAAGGGCGCGTAATTGGATGCGATTGGTTGTTGATATAGAATCAAGTTTTTCTAATTGAACCGACAGCTGTGCTACTGGGGAGTTTGTTGCGCCACTTCTTCTTCCCAGCTAAAGCACTAGGAAGTGGTGAAGGGTGGGCGTTTTGGGGCACTGTCTTATGTAATTTTGACGTTCGAAAATTACTGATTCTCGGCCTAGTTTGAATAAATGACTTTGGATAAATCATTCAATCAATCGCAGCAATTTACGCGCGCTTATCAATTTGTCACATTAATTTAGCGATAATTATTGTCGTTTGAGAAACTGGGCCTCGGTGGCACTTTATTTTTTCGAGTACCTAAGCTTCGTACAAGATTCTCCATCTATGGAGGGCTGGGACCACAGAACAGTTATCTGTTCTGTGGCTGGGACTTCTAATAATCACTTTGAAGCCGATCCACTGTCTCTAATATACAATAATAATACTATAAGACACTATAAGGACCTCTATCTTTTTTTTTATGATGTTTATCTTTTTATTTTAAGAAATATTTAAAAAATTATGATATAATACTGCTCCCGATACTGGCGAAACGCAATTTTTTTTTTTAATTTTTTTCTCTTTTTATTGTAAGAAATATTTAAAAAAGTAAAAAAAAACGATACCTATAATATTAATATAAGCCTCTAATCAGACACAACATTTTACATAGTTTTAAATCTCATATTGTCGACTCTGGTGAGTCGATAACACCGACAACTTGGTCTGTTTGCCCAACTTTGGCAAAGGTCTACCCCAATTCTTTCCACTCTTTCTGTTTATCGCTTTCCTAGTCTATGTTTTCCCTGCTAATTTCTATGGTCTATATTTCGTATTGGAACTTTCAAAACCCCAATAAATAATGACATACTTAGATAACTCTGCCGACACATTGTTGTACCTTTTGCACTTGCAACACAATGACGTCTCTTACAGAATTTTCAAATCATATTTCATTGTTATAAAGTTATAACCCAAAAATGTCTCAATATAACTCTTAAAACTGTTGATAGACATCTGTTAACTTGTTTGACGTCGTCTCGGAATAGCAGACAGACTTGTTCTCGTTGTACTCGAACAAGACGACATTGTTGACATCTCGAGAAGTTTGTTTGTCAATCTGTCGGTTACAGTTACAACTGAGTATGTGATACAAATAAATGTTGTGTTAAAATAAATCGATTGTCATTCGAAATGATTACTGATTTGAAGTGCGAAATTCTGATTTAGGAATTTGGCGATCGAACGAAACATAATCCTAACTATATACGAGTAATATCCTATTTAATACTAGCTTTTGCCCGCGACTTCGTCCGCGTAGAAGTCGAAAATGGTTCTAATAGGATTTTTATTGGTTTTTTACGTTATTAATTTTGTTATAACATATAAATAATTATGTTAAAATGTTTGAATAATTATAAAATATAACAATCTTTATAATAGTGTAGTGTAGTGTACTTGAAAAAAAAAAAGATATATTTTATGAACACGAAGCTCGGCCTTTGATCTGGCGAAAGTTACACGGGTGTATTATCTTTTTACAACGAAATCGAAATACTACACCTACCGCAGTATTTCTTAGTAAACAATATATACGTATTTTGTTTTTCTTTCGGGTGCTAGAATCACCAGGCTACTCTGTGCGCTTACTCTGGAGCATGCCACATACAACTGGCCGTGGGAGAAGCAGCTTTCCCTTAAGTCTACTCCCGCTACCTTAAGAGTTTGACCTTGAGCTTTGGTTATAGTCATTGCGAAGCATACTTTGATGGGAAACTGCACTCTCTTGAATTCGAAGGGGTAATTTGATAGTATTAGGGGAATCCTAGGAATAAATACAGACCTCTGTAAAGCTTAGAAACCTTCAAATGCGGTACCTATTAATATGTATAGTACGGTGACTTTCGAGACATTCCAATTTTTAAAGATTATTAGCTTTAAACGCCCCGACTTCGCACGGGTAGCTTTAAACCCTACCTACCCTATCTACCTACCCTACCTACCCTACCTACCTACCCTACATACCTACCTACCCTACCTACCGTACCTACCCTACCTACCTACCCTATCTACCCTACTTACCCTACCTACCTACCCTACATACCCACCTACCTACCTACCTACCGTACCTACCCTACCTACCCTACCTACCCTACTTACCCTACCTACCCTACCCTAATTTTCTCACCGTTTAAACCTTCCCTGGACTATGACAAACATTTCAAAACCAAAATCAGCTAAATCGGCCCAGCCGTTCTTGAGTTATAAAATTACAACGAAAACTGGCATTGATTTTTATAGATATAGATTTGCATTGCAAGCACCAAGCCTTTAAGTGAGTTCAACCTTATTTGAATAAAATCGGATTGACTTTTCAAACATGTGTCAAAATAAAATGTAATTTAAATCAAATGATTCACTAAGGAGTATTGATATCAACTTCGAAGTAAATCACTCCCAAAATAACTTTCTACCCCTATTTAACCCCGTTTAGGGATGAATTTCAATAAAATACGAAACAGGTCTTCCATTAATTCTGTTAAAGAATGTTTATGCAAAATTTGAAGTAGATTGGACCAAGGAATCACGTTGTCCCATACAAACTTTGCCCACCTTTTTCACCCCCTTAGGGGTAGAATTTCGAAAAATCCTTTCTTATCGGATGCCTTCGTCATACAAAGAACACACCCTCCAAGTTTCAGGTCTCTACGATCAGTGGTTTAGGCTGTGCGTTGATCCGTCAGTCAGTCATTCAGGACAAAGCATTTTATATATATAGATTAATATGAATATGAAAGTTTGTATGTTTGGAGGTTTGTTACTCGTTCACGCAAAAACTACTTAACGGATTTGGATGAAATTTGGTAACCAGATAGTTTATAACCTGGATTAACACATAGGTTACTTTTTATACCGGTAGTACGTTCCCGTGGGATAATTTCCGACCTCCACGCGGGTGAAAGCTAGTATAATATTATAAATACGAAAATGAGTTTGTTTGTTTTTTACGCTAAAACGGCTGAGCCGATTTGGATGAAATTTAGCACATGGGTAGACCATAACTTGGGTATGACATAGGATACTTTTTATCCCGATAGTACGTTCCCGTGGGATAATTTCTTACCTCTACAAGGGCGAAACAGCGGGCAAAAAAAATGTTTAAAGCTTCAGCTTCCGTTCACAACGATTGCAATAAAAGATCGTTGACCAAATATTATGACGTCAACCTTTTTTTTTTTTTGAAACCAACTATAATCTCTTTAGCCAGAGTCAACAACGGAAAGAAAAGGCAACAACGCCATTGTATCGTGTGACGCTTCAATAATCTTCACACAAAAAACTACCCTCGTCACAACACTCACAACTCACACCTGTCAAATTATAATAGGATGTTTCATGCGCCATTGATTTATACCGCGAAAATTAAGCCTGATTTACACCGTGCGACAATAACCGACTTTTAATGATTTTATACAGAAGATCACATCTAAACGAGTAGTGTTAATGATTTGGAAAAAATAGATGTTAAATTAAAGCATTTTTTTTATAACTTAATCTGTGAATATTTTAGATTATGTTTATATTACATAGTGTAATTAATTTGTAAAGTTATGTGTAACGCACATAAAAAGAAACTGAGAATCACGTAAAAACTATCAAGCGCATTTTTCTGAAACCTTAACCATTTTGAAGATAATTTAAATTTTATTATTTATCTTTTAGTTTACGTGTTTTATTAAAATACCTTTGTTTCATGAATAATAAGTCTTATTTGGGACAGCTCTCCTTGACGGGCGAGTCCCATTACTGGCTGGAAGTACGACGCGTTGCGCGAGCTCAGTCCAGAACACGCAAGCTAACCACTCAAAACCATTGGTATTTAGTTGCGTATTAATTGCCTGTAGCATACCATAAGTTGAACAATAAAAGTTGCAACGTGTAAACAGTACGATGCAATTCATTTATTGCTTCAATTTTATTGTATGCCAAAGGCAAGAAACTTGTTTAGTGTAAATTTGCCTTAATACTTTAAATATTTATATAGCCATCTTGTTCTGATAGAACCGGTTTAAACAGCTTCATTTAATATGTTGTGCCTTGTATCGCTTGTAAAGTGTTACGAGGAATTAATTGGCGCATATGGATGCAAATTAGGTTGTGTATTTAATTTTCGCTTAATTTTTTTTACAATTTGCCATTAATTTCTTTAGGGCTTCGTGAGCTTCAGAGGAATATGTTTTAATGAAGTAGGTACTTATTTATAATTGATATTTGTTTATTTACTGATGTTGCTAAAGTAAAAAATATTTCAAGATCAATCTAGCAATTTTTTAAGCGTTTGAAAACTTAATTTTATGAGGTGTTTTCAGGAGCAAACTTGTGTAAATAAAAGCACTGAAAACAGGCCTACCGGGTACAGTACAGTACAACTATTTTCCTAATATCCCTCGGCAAACTTCGTGTTTCGTGGAAAACTGATAGAAATCCGACGACTGACGAAACACGAAGATTGCCGACGGACATTAAGAAAATAGTTGTACTGTACCTACTTATAAACTAGCACTGTGGACGTCGAAAATTATAGCACGGAAACATAGTACCGAGATGTCCTAACCCAGGTCATGATCTACCTGTCTGTCTTTCATCAAAATCTGTTCAGCCGTTAAGGCGTGAAAACGTTACAGACAGACAGAGTAACATTCACATTTATAATATTAGTATGGATTAAACACACAACCCATCTTTATCTCAGTCATCTAGTCCTTTCTCTAGTCTACGTTGATACTCAGTTATCTGGCGGCGTAGTGGCAAGCCCGACTCGGCAAGCCGCTTATGTCCTCCTGCGGAATATGCACAAACTTGAAAATTTAATGAATAAGTCTCCGTGTTTTGGTTTTATTACCCGTTCTCTTCATTTTAAGGCTTGTGCAGACCAGCGCGACTTGTCGCGCGACGCGACACGAACAATACAATTTCTAAGAAAACTTCACAGTATAACAATAACTGGTGTCGCGTCGCGCGACAAGTCGCGCTGGTCTGCACAAACCTTTAAGCCTTTGAATGTGTCTTTAAGATGTATACAGGGTAGCAGGGACATCGACGCGAAAACTTTTACCATGAATTCACATGATTCTGAAAACCCCTTTTTTTTTCTTTTTTTTCTTCTCCCGCTCTGGCCGGAGCGGGAGGGCGTGTCAGATGATACTGACTGAAACCCACCGTGTTCCTTCAGTGTTGCCTGTACGTTGCCAGGGGCCAAGGTATCCCTTTCGGACTTTCCCGCGACCATTGCATAACACCTCATAAGCATAACTCCAATCAACTCTCCAAGTAGAAAATCGTTGTTGAATTGTTTAAATATGTTTGTCTTTGACTGTACATGAATGAACCCATGGTTTGCAATTTTTCATGGGTTATTTAAAAAAAAAATGCTGTTTCATAGAAAAGTTCAATACCTATGCGGTCAAAATGTATGGAATGTCAGATTCTTTTTAAAATAACCGACGAAAAATTGGTTCTGAATCACGTGCTGAATCCATGGTAACAGTTTTCGCGTCGATCTCCCTGCCACCCTGTATGTGTGTCTTGGTGCAATTTGACTAATGTGTGGTTACGCCGGGAGTAGGTACATAAGTGAATTAATCATGTTTTAGTTGGTTTATTTGCTACATTTGGTTGGCAGTTAAGTAAGTGCACGTCGTTCTACATTGTTCTCACATGTTTAATTTCAACATGAATGATGTAACCAATACTTTGTAACAATTTATTTAAAAGAGTGTCCGTGGAGTTTCTTGTCCGTTCTTCTCCATAGGTGCCTACTACGCTTTGGAATGGGCAACTAGCTTCATATTTCTGACTGACTGATTCCTTGACAGTGCCTGTAAATGGTTTAATTGAAATAAATGCTTTGAGTTTAAGTTTGAGTGAGATGTCTGTGATCTGAAAGGATTTTTGCTTGTTTTCTCTTATACTCTAGGGTTGAGATTTTAGGAGCTGTCTTTTGCAGCGTTTGACGTTCATTGAAAGATATGATTTTTGGGTGTACTAGGAATAAAAAGAAAGAAAGAAAATACGTTTATTTGCGGTAAACATGACGCAAAGAAAGAACAAAACACGAAAATAACAATTTGGGAGAAAATCCAGTCCAGTCGAAACAGCCATCGCTCAGCATAATGCTGCGACCCTATGCGAGACAGAGCCCCAGCGCTGGTTTTAGCGACAGCCGGCGTTGGCATGATAACGTCAACCGGTGCAGCATAATATAGTGAAATATCAAAATAAGAAATCAAAAATAAAATAAATACAATAATTAGTCTCTCTTCTTCCTGCCTTTGTCCCATGTCAATTGGGGTCGGCGCAACACGTTTTCTTCTTCCACTCTCCCCTATCAACTGTCACGCTATCATTCACTTCCTTCTCTTTCATATCATTCCTCACACAATCCATCCATTTTTTCTTCGGCCTTCCTCTCCCGCTCTATTCATCAACATAATTCTGGCTGATTTCACCAATGAAACTGAACGCGATCAGCATATCCAAAACGCGTTCAAGAGCTGTCAGTGTCAAAATTGTTATGGAATATTGTACACTGACAGGTCTTGAACGCGTTTAGATGTGCTGAACGCGTTCAATTTCATTGGTGAAATCCGCACTTATAGTCACATGCATAAAATGGCAACATTTTGTTCCGTCGGCGACTCAGGCGCTGCAATCTGTGCGCGCAGCTGTCATAAAACTATTTGTTTGAAAGTATAGGTAGGTACACCTCTGCACAACCCTTAAGGGAGACAAGGCGTGATGTTAAGTATTTGGTAAACCTTCTGAGTTAGTGTCAGAGGCATTGAATTACAAAGCTTCGAAATTAGTTAATCTAAATTAATACCTATTCTGATCTAGTTCGAGGTTCAGGCAACCAGGCTGAAATATACAGAATAGCATTAGTAGCTCTAACAAGATTACTCATAATCATCTCTTAGATAGGTATATTCAGCGACAATAGTCGATTAACACTGTTACTTTTACTCGTCATCTAAATTGACACAAAATAATACGATAGCTACATTCAAATGCATTTCAGCTAATAATTCATAATCTTTTAATTAAATTTTAAACTTCTGTTTCGATTTTAATTAAACATTTTGCTCAATAGTTTGGAGGGGCTAAGTAATAAAAGCACGGGTCGATCGATCAGGTTAAGCTAAGCTTGCCGCGGGTGGTCCGTGGATGGGTGACCATCTTTACATACCAAGACCCGTGCCTCGGAAAGCACGTTAAGCCATTGGTCCCAGCTGTCATTTGTAGATCTTTGATAGTCATTACGGGTCGTCAGAAGCCCAAAAGTCTAACTACCAGTCTTAACAAAGGGTATCGTGTTACCCAGTAACTGGGTTGTGGAGGTCAGATAGGCAGTCGCTCCATGTAAAATAATGGTAGTCAGCTGCATCTGGTTAGACTGGAAGCCGACCCTAACATAGTTGTGGAAAGGCTAGGCTGATGATGATTTAGCTCAATAGTTTAAAAAACTGAATGGTTAATCGACTGTTGTTGCTGACTGTACCTACAGCTCACGAATCATTAGTGAATAATAAACAATACCGTTACATTACCGTTTGAGTATTATATCAGAAAGGTCAAAATCCTTTCTTTTGTCTTCTATTTAAGCTTCTGCTTTGTCGAATTTCGTCATGGTTCAGAGGTGCTTCATTAATTTCAATTATCTGTAATTCTGTATTGAGTAGTGGATTCTGTTGAATGGAAGTCAGATGAATGGTACTATTTATAGATAGGCAGATTTGAAACTTGTTACCACATGTGAACAGATTAATCGCAATGGTTTTTTGACAGTGCACCCAGGTTCATTGCGTTATTTACGTTGTTGAGCAGACTAATTTTTCAAACCTATGAAGCAATGGATTAGCAATATCCTTCAAATATCTCTGATTGTGATTGATAATGTGGGTGTTGTATGGGTGCCGGTCTTGTAAGCTAATGAACGACCCGTCCGTTTATGAAGTAACTAGGATCTGTGCCAAAAGTATCTGATGAAAATGTAAACAAATGAATCATAAAACGTACGGTTTTTGGATGTCAATTTGTAGTGCCAGTTATAAGTGCTTTGGTTTGATTATTTGAATACCTACTCAACCCGAAATTCTAATTTAAAAGATGATTTTCATTTGACAATTGAGGTTAATTTTATAACCTCAATTTTCGTTGATGATTTTTCAATTACAATTTAATAATATTATTCAAACAATTATTGTTGGAAAAAGTAGTAGGTTATAAAGTTGAAACCCTTTGAATACAGATAAATGTGTTACTAATTCCCTTTAGTTAGTGATTGGGTAAGAATTTAATCTGAACAGGATTTGTTTATATTTTTATCAGATACTTTGTGAACAGACAGTACCTTATTATCCTACTCAGATTTCTATGCTTCCACTTACTTAGGCTTCAATAAGAATAGAACAAACTTACTTACATATACGCTTGTATTTGGATTCCCCGAAAGAGCTTGGTTATGTTGACTCACACCCACACTTCACCAGAAATGTTATAAGTCCCAGTTAATTAAATCAATACTCTGCTGTGCAGCTGTGCTGAGAATTTCTTAACGGAAATTAATCAATATTTTTAAGCCGGACCGGGAAATCGGACGTAGGCTCATCAGCAGCTGTGGCATTCCAGACCATGGAGGCTGTTAAAAACAAAAGTGTCACTTACGCCTGATTTCCACGGTACGCATTAAGTCAATTATTTCGCTGTTTTGATTAATTTGGCAATATTACTGTATGGAAATATGACAGGTGGCTAATTAGCGAACTAGAATAATAATAATGAATTGCAATTATAACACTGAATTTGATGTTGTAACCATTTTAGGTGTAAAAAAGTAATTTGGAAAGTTTCCAAATACTTTTTTTACATCTAAAACTAAATATTCGATGTAACGATATTACTTATTGCATTTCATCATTAATATTTTAGTTCACTAGTAAGCCATATTTCTTAATTTCATACAGTAATATTGCCAAATTAATCATAACAGCGAAATATTTGACATGTAGTAGCGACGTTGCACACTTTCAGAATAAACGCTCTGAATTGCCTGCTCCATACCTTAAAAGCCCCGGTACGCACGAGCGTATTTTTATCGCGGTGATTTTTTTTCGCGCACTGAATTTTCGATGCGCCGCCGCCGCCGCGTGTCGAAAATCAAACAGTGTGTTTTCTTGACGCGCTGTGCTGTGCTCTGTTAAATTCTCAATGCTTGGCTCAATACCGAGAGTTGAAAATCCACGAAAAAAAATCGCCGCGATAAAAATACGTCCGTGCGTACCTGGGTTAAGTTGAAAGGAAAGAACAATTAGTTGCACTGTGTAAAAACTGCTCAGACGATTAAAGTAATTTGTTGCTTCAATTTTATTGTATGCCAAAAGCAAGAAACTTGCATCGTGTAAATGGGGCTTTAAAAATGCGGTTATCGGTATGTGTAACTATTTTTTACCGTAAAAGTAGGTAAGTAGGGTAAATATGTTTAACCGCATTGATGAGACTATCAAACGGATATTGTGACATTGATTTACTATGTCTCTAACAGTTTCTTATTTATTGCTTACGATTATTTACATGTAACAAGACAACTTACAAGTTTTCACATGGAATGTGGAAGTCAAAATTGTTAGGTTTTAGGGCTGACGCAGACAGGTGCGACGCGACTCTGGTGGAACAATTACTATGAAAACTTCACGGAAATTGTTATACCGGTGTCGCGTCGCGCCTGGCAGCGCCAGCCTTATTAATTCTTGAAATAATGGTCCGACAATCAGGACCAACAGCTTACCGGCTAAAGGCTCATAAATGATCAGCACGCGCGGCATGACAACCATAGATTCGGGACTACGGGTTTTGTCGACGGAAGAATAGACAAAATGACAGATTGTGATACGTCATTTTGTCTATTCTTCCGTCGACAAAACCCGATTCTGGCGAAACATTCACAACGAACATTGACAGAAAATAGAGATATCAAAATGTTTTGTTTTGTTGTGAATGTTTTGCCAGTGCAAACGCAGTTAACGTGCTGTATTTATGTTGAAGTTGTATTAAAAATGATAAAAAATACTCAAAGCGTAATAAAAATAAACGTTAAACGTAACGTATAATAACGTATTGTGTTATAGTTATAGTTATAGTTCAAGGGCGGTTCACGGCCAAGGTCGCGTTATAAAGCGGGAGCAGACGATGCTGCCGTGGTTTGTTAACGCTTTGTTTAACATTACCTGACGTCACTCATTCGTCTCACTTAGCTGGCTGTGTTGCATTTCAAAGTCAAAGTCAAGTCAAAATCATTTATGTGATTTAAAATGAAGGATGAAAGTCACATTGAGAAACGTATAGATTTTGATTTTACTTCTGAATAAGTGTACTTGTAGGTACTTACTGAATTATTTTTTTGCATAAAGCTCTCAGTATTCTTTATTGTTACTTACATAATTTTATAAGTAAACAAAAATTGTCCACTTTAATAACTATGTTGGCTTTAAATAAAATAGAATTATTAAATAGAGCAGCTCGTGGCTAAGTAATAACAGCCGCACAGGTCGGTCCATCAGGTTAAGCTATGCTTGCCGGAGTTGGTCCGTGGATGGGTGAACATATTTCCATACTGAGACGAGACTCCTCCGTGCCTTGCACGTTAAGCCGTTGGTCCCGGCTGTCATTCGTGGATCTTTGACAGTCGTTAACGGTCGTCAGAAGCCCGGAAGTCTGATAGCCAGTCTTACCAAGGGATATCGTATTAAGGCTTGTGCAGACCAGCGCGACTTGTCGCGCGACGCGACACCGGTCATTGTTATACTGTGAAGTTATTTTAGAAATTGTATTGTTCGTGTCGCGTCGCGCGACAAGTCGCGCTGGTCTGCACAAGCCTTTACACAGTTACTCGGTTGTGGAGGTCAGATAGGCAGTCGCCCCATGTAAAATAATCAGCTGCATCCGGTTAGACTGGAAGCCGACCCCAACATAGTTAGGAAAAGGCCAAACAGATTGATCTTCTTAAAAATAGATACTCAAAGCTTATTATTATTCCCGATGGATTTTTAAATATTTATCATAAAACAAACATTGTTTTCAATTAAAATAATGGTACGACACAACTTAGATGTAAGTACAGCCCGATTCAAACTTAATGGCGTCTCGGAACATGAGGCGAGTCGCTGCGCAGTAAAGAATTCATGTGTCAGCGGGGGTGAGGGGTACGGTACTGCGCAGCGAGTGGCTAACTTCCGAGCCGCTATTAAGTTTGAATCGAACTATAGCATGAATTTGAAAATTTTCATTAATTCATATCAATTTTACGAATGTATTTGGTTATAACAATATAGCGTTTTCTTAAAGATCATTTTCACCTAAAGCAGTAACAAAGATTGGTGATTTTGAAGGCGCACTCAGTTCGGATGGCGATTGATTTCACGAATTTTGTCGATGCTACATCAAAGTTGTGTCGTACTAGGTCGTACTGTAGCATATTTATAATGGCGCAGATATTCTGAATTTCTCATTCACTTGGCGTGGCAGACTATTGAAAACTACCGTTATATTTAAACAAACATGAGCGCTTATTAGAAAGTTAGCAGCAAGTATCTCTAATCATGGTCTACTTTACCTGAGACAATTGCCGTCTGACCTATTCATACCTTTGGGGAAACTAGATGTTCGCAGAAAATTATCAACCTCGACAAATTCGGCCAAAAGATCGGAATACCTGTATAGAATATTACTTAGGAATGTTGAGACGTCCCACGCAAACGCCTTATTGGAATTCAATTAAATATTCGTTAATCAACTTGACGTAGCATTTCGAGATAAAAATTGATAAATTAAAACTTTTAATTATAACCCCCGACTGCCTCTTTGATCTTCTGATCGCAAAAGCTACTGCTGATCATGAGGTCCAGGTCCAATTACCAGGTCGGGCAAAGTGTTATTGGGTTTTTCCACTGCCTTGTTCCCACTGCTGGGACAGGCCTCCTCTCTGTGAGAGGGAGTGGGCCACAATACAACACGCGGGCCCAGTGCGGGTTGGTAGATGTCCCGTTATCTACCACGCGGGCCCAGTGCGGGTTGGTAGATGTCCCGTAATCTACCACGCGGGCCCAGTGTGGGTTGGTAGATGTCCCGTAATCTACCACGCGGGCCCAGTGCGGGTTGGTAGATGTCCCGTAATCTACCTCGCGGGCCCAGTGCGGGTTGGTAGATGTCCCGTAATCTACCACGCGGGCCCAGTGCGGGTTGGTAGATGTCCCGTAATCTACCACGCGGGCCCAGTGCGGGTTGGTAGATGTCCCGTAATCTACCACGCGGGCCCAGTGCGGGTTGGTAGATGTCCCGTAATCTACCACGCGGGCCCAGTGCCGGTTGGTAGATGTCCCGTAATCTACCACGCGGGCCCAGTGCGGGTTGGTAGATGTCCCGTAATCTACCACGCGGGCCCAGTGCGGGTTGGTAGATGTCCCGTAATCTACCACGCGGGCCCAGTGCGGGTTGGTAGATGTCCCGTAATCTACCACGCCAGCCCAGTGCCGGTTGGCAGATGTCACATGCTTTCGAATTTTTGGTTCTAGGACATCCGGCTCACGATGTTTTCCTTCACCGTTTTGAGAGCAGTGGTGATGAAATAATTTACACAATTTCTCAGTAGCTGCCCGGAATTGTGTCCGGTTGATGGCAATAGGATCGCCCCCTTTACATGGGACTTAAACAAAACTGGCGAAACGTAGGTGTACTATAGGTACACCTCTGCCTGACCTTTCGTGGAATACAAGAGTGATGTGTGAAGTTATGTGTTATGTTATAATTTAAATTATAAATATTTTGATCAAAACTTTTGTAACAATTTGCAAGATTGGATACACGGCCAAATTCATTTATATCCTACTAGCTGCCCGCCCCGGCTTCGCACGGATAGCACTAAGTACTTATCTACCGATACCTACCTACTCTACCTAGCTACCCTACCTACCTACCCTACCTGCCTACCCTACCTACCCTACCTACCTACCTACTTACCTACCCTACCTACATACCTACCTGCCTACGTCGAGAACCTTGTCCTGAGACGAACACAACAAAAAAAGAATTAGCGAAATGGGTCCAGCCGTTCACGCGTGATGCCGTGACCAAGGGAAATAGGGATTCATTTTTAATATAAGTAAAATAGATGTGAATATGTTGCCTTGCGATGGCCAAGTCATTCTATGTATTAAAGAAATGAAGATGACAAATAGATGTAGGTACTGAATAAATTAACAGATTTGGTTTTACATTAGATCTCACACATCTTATTGCGATAGAAAAACTGCGTTGCGAGACTTTTTTACATGTTATGTTTTTAATGGGATTAATTTATATCCTACTAGCTTTACCCGCCCCGACTTCGCACGGGTAGCACTAAACCCTACCTACCCTACCTACCCTACCTTACCTACCCTACCTACCTACCCTAATTTTCTCACCGTTTAAACCTTCCCTGGACTATGATTTTTTTATTTTTTCATTTCAAAACCAAAATCAGCTAAATCGGCCCAGCCGTTCTCGAGTTTTAGCGAGACAAACGAACAGCAATTGATTTTTATATTTATAGATTGCCGATTCACACAAAACCTGACCGTGTCATTCAAACGTCTTTAACAAACCCTGAAGTTAGCAGGTAGAAAAAATGCAGTTAACTATTAAGAATTTCATGCATTTTATAACACTAGCACAAGAAACTAAGAAACTACAAGAAACTTTTAATGGATCGTTTACTATGAACGAAGATAGCGTGTATCTTGCTATAAAAACCGTTAAGTGCTTTAAGTAACAATGTTTTATTAGCTAAAGAGAACTTTAGACTGTAATAAAAATTTCCACGTAATTTTTTTAAAATTTAGTTTAGGTAAAGGGGTTTTTCCATTGGTAAACTGTCCGTAGTAGTTGTCTCGAGTCTTGACTGGATGATGGCAATAGAATCGACCTCTATTACATTTCTTAAATCTATATCTAGCGAGTACTTTTGCTTCGCACGGTTTTTACGACTTGACAAAACATCGAGATTTCTTAGTTTTACGTAACTTTAATAGTAACGTATTATACACATAAACCTTCCGGAATAAATTCTCTAAACGATGGTGAAAACCTCATCAAAATCTGTTGCGTGGTTTAGAAGAACAACGCGGACATACAGACAAACGCGAAAAGCGACTTTGTTTTATAATATGTATAGATAGATAATAATCAGGTTGTACAACCTCACCCCCTTGCATTGTTTTTTACATTACCAGGAGATGAGGTTTCTCTGGATATCATGAAATCAATCAAAATTAAGTGTAGAGTGTAAGTGTGAGTCTCTGTTAGAAATTATAACGGGATATTCCTCGAAGCGCACCAACTTTAAAACGCACTAAATGAAGTGCACCAAAAGTATTAAAGTATTTATGGTTACCACCTAAGTACACATTGAGGGTAAAGCAATAAAGATATTGAGTATTGTATTGAGATATTCCTTGAAACCTTTCTTGGTAGTTTTAATAAATAAACAGTTAGGACAGTTGAATTTTAAAACGTCTATAATAAAACGTTTATTATGAATCATTCATGTTCTTCTCTATGTTTCATCGTTGGTGCGTTTTAAACTTGGTGCGCTTCGAAGAATACCCCATTATAAAGTAACTGAAAAAATACAAGTGTAGTACTTACATATAGGTAGGTACGTCTCTGCTGCTACCATTTTGGTTAATACAGGCATGATGTGGTACCAAACTTATTAGACTGTTGCCTTCTTCAGAAGTTTTTCTTCTAAGCTTTCTTCAGAGAATGAAGACATTAAAAAGGCTTCTACGCATATTACACAGCCAAAAAATCCAATTCTTTCTCGTGACAAGTCAATCCATCATGACAATCCGCTTCCCTTATCCATCACTCAGTCAAAGGCTTACTGGGGCAGACTCCGAAATTGGATCAACATCAGAATGAATAGTTCAAACACCTCTTAAAGTCAGGCTATTTTTTATAAGATTTAAGTGAAACTTTAAATCTTTTGTAAGTTTTATATTTTGGCCATACTTTATACAACCATCTTTCGCCAGATATATTTTAGTTCTTGGGGATTTGGGGATTTGGGGACGAGCCCATATTAAGGCTTGTGCAGACCAGCGCGACTTGTCGCGCGACGCGACACGAAAAATACAATTTCTAAGAAAACTTCACAGTATAACAATAACCGGTGTCGCGTCGCGCGACAAGTCGCGCTGGTCTGCACAAGCCTTTAACAGGGCATAAATCCAGACTGCTTGCTGCTGAGGATTTTCTGATCGAAAACAATTAACAATTCTTTTTTTTCTCGACCTGGGGTCGAACCCTCGCATTTGCGACAACCAGCCCTTTAAAGCAGTCAAAATTTACTTGGAATTTTAACAAGAAAGAAAAAAAAAATAGTTTATTCTGCAAAAACAAAACGCACAATACCAAAAAAATATACTTAAATACGAAGTAGCCAAAAGCCTCATCAAGCAGTAGAAGTTTGATAATTTTATCTATTGCTTGATGTCAGGGCTCAGTGTCAGGGCCAGGGACCAAGACAATTTATATCGCGTAATCTGTGTCAATCTTTTGTAGTTTCTATACGGATTTTAGTAAAAGTGGTCTTGAATAATATTATGGATTCTTGGAATAGCTCACAGCCTCACACCAGGACCGTAAGGTATCACAATACCAAGCTGCCTCCAAACCGGTCTCTAACTGTATTCTCCGATAAATCTGAATTAGTGATGCGACGTTGCAACACTCGAATAGCTTAACGTGATCGAGTGGAATAGTCGAATACACGATGCTTATTCGACTGACTTTAGAAACTGCTTGAAATATTAGACTGAGGTACGATTTGTAATTCATTGTTTGGCAAGCTTGGCTTAGAGCTCAATTCTATATTTAGTCAAAGGTGTCAGTAACAAAAGGTAGTCAGCTCATGTAGTATTCAACATTTAAGCGATTTGTTGAAGAAAGGTTCGTCTAAGCCTTTACTAGGCTTAAGCCGCTCAAGTGAGTAAGACTCAGACGTGATCCGATTCCGTCTGCTCCACAAGTCTATGTGAATACGTTGGAATGATCTTTCTATTCGAATACACTTCGATGAGATTGCGAATGACTCAATGACTCACTACCATAAAAAAAATTAACGATTTAATTCGCAATTTCGCATAGCAATTTGCACGTCACTATTAAAATGAATGTGCTAGGCAAAATATACATAGACAAAGTTGTTTTAAGCCCATCACAGACGTAGCTTTAATATATATTAATATAAATCATGGCTGCCATATTACGATATATTTTTCATATTACTCATCGAGCGAACTCAGATGGAGCTATATTATATATTATTTCTATTACGTCACCAAATTATGTGGATAGATATAGCAAGACATATTAATATAATATTATGGTATGTCAGACCAAATGAGGGCAAAAATATATATTATAGTATAGCTACAATGTGCTTCGCACGGTTTTTACGACTTGACAAAACATAGACATTTCTTAGTTTTACGTAACTTTAATATTAACGTAGGTATTATGACACATATACCTTCCGGAATAAATTCGCAAAACGATGGTAAAAACCTCATCCAAATCTGTTGCGTGGTTTAAAAAAAACGCGGACATACAGACACACACGAAAAGCGACTATAATTTATAATATATTTAATTATTGCACAGCATATTAATATATATATATTATAGCCACGTCTGTGACGGACTTTATAGCACGATGAACAAATATTTCTGTTGGCGTTTTTCGTGGAATTAGTGAATGAAATTACTACGGCATTTTTTGTTTAAGTTATAAGAGTTTTATGTAGTATTTGCGTGCGGAATATATGAACATTAAACAACTTTGTTGTCAAACAAGCCCATTAACTTTACGTTTACCTACATATTACATGGATGATTTAAAATAACGTGTGCGCTGTTCGTATGAAGTTTGGGCCTATAACAGCCACATGTCAATAGTACAAGCGAAAATGAACTGTATGTAGGTATACATATATGTACACATTATGATATTATGGAGTTTTTTCAACTAACATAAAACGCAAAGAAGTTGATGACACATTTTGTAAACTACATGATTAATTTGTAACCTTTTTTATTCTACGAAAACAAAATAAAAGAAAGCATACAATTAAAAGCACATCGCGTAGATTATGCTCCAGCACCATACCGTTACAACATAAAATTATCGTTAACCGTTCCTAAAATTAAAATCCAATTCCAAAATGGAAACTGGCAACTCATTTTCCATTTCCAAAATGGATTCGCTATTTGAAACTGGAAGAGAATTAGAATAAGTGTAGCTTAGCTTGCATAATTTATTTTATTCACTTTGCAACGTAGACTATGTACTTAGCGAGGTAAATCTTGCTAACTGGAATACTTGTCGGGTAATATATAACCCGTTCACAGCCACATCGATGTACAAAGTTGGGTAAGGGTAAGTTTAGACGGACGGGTTTTGGAATGTTCGGTGGAAAGGCAGACGGTGTATCAATCACCTGGGATTCCGGGTTTCAATTGTATTGTTGGATTTGGGTAGAACGTTTCGCTGTTTTAAAATAGCACACATGTATCAGTGACGTAAGATCTATTTAATAGCTGCTCTACGATTTGTATGTTTTCCTAACATTGTACGTGATTTATTTATGGAAGGACTTTATGGGCTGGTTTCTTTTTCTCTACGCTACTGACATACGGAAATTCATTGAAGAGCCCTTTTTCTACATAGATAGATATATTACAATTTACCAATGACAACTTCCACATTCTAATATTCGAAATACCTACTTACGGATCCCTGATTTCGATGAAGCCTACCTACCTGGCGTAGTCAGGTAAGAATATTGCTTTAAGGTGAAAGCTATAGGGTAACCCGTGAAATTCAATTTTTTTACGTTTTTTTTTTCAAATTGCAGATCAGTATCATGTTGTATGTTGATCAAAATACATGTATTCATAGACTTATAATCATTAAAATCATCAATACAACTCTCTTCAGTTCATATTACCCTATTGAACGACTATTTCATGAAATCATGATATTTGAGGCCTATTCTAACTTAAGGAGTTGTATTACTGATTCTAATGATTATAATTCTGTAAAGCCATATTTTTATCGGTCGCAAATCATCAACATACAACCTAACACTGACCTGAAAAATGCAAAAATAAAAAAGTTTTTTCGCGTGCTACCGTATCGCATCCCTCTTAACGTTAAGTATCTTGTGTGTCCAAAGCCTTACCCAACGTGTAGCTCAAATAATAAGAACTCCAGAGCTCGATTTGTTCAGTGGTCAAACTAGTAAATAGTTAGTCAAGCACTGTATTGTTTCTACCTTTATTACTTCGTTAGTTCGGGTATTATTGTGACAAATGTGACAATCGTGACCTGTGAGCACACAGCTTTATATTATGGTAGCTATAGACTTTATTTCAAATGGGTGTGGCTTGAACAGTGTAGTCGCAGCTTAGTTTAAAGCTACATGGTCATGCTCATTAGGAACTACAAGACACCCCGCTACAGAACATTATACACCTGGAAGTAGTAATTCTTTAAAGAAAGATCTAGAATCGGTGGATAGTTTAATAATAGAAAAAATCTTTAAAGAGTTTTCGAAGCTTTAGCTTAATGAAGCATAAATTAAAAATAATAAGTATAACCTACCTTTGTCACCAGTATCCTATATCCTATCCTATCTATATATATAAAATGCTTTGTCCTGAATGACTGACTGACGGATCAACGCACAGCCTAAACCGCTGATCGTAGAGACCTGAAACTTGGAGGGTGTGTTCTTTGTATGACGTAGGCATCCGATAAGAAAGGATTTTTCGAAATTCTACCCCTAAGGGGGTGAAAAAGGTGGGCAAAGTTTGTATGGGACAACGTGATTCCTTGGTCCAATCTACTTCAAATTTTGCATAAACATTCTTTAACAGAATTAATGGAAGACCTGTTTCGTATTTTATTGAAATTCATCCCTTAACGGGGTTAAATAGGGGTAGAAAGTGATTTTGGGAGTGATTTGCTTCGAAGTTGATATCAATACTCCTTAGTGCTTTTGATTTAAATTACATTTTATTTTGACACATGTTTGAAAAGTCAATACGATTTTATTCAAATAAGGTTGAACTCACATAAAGGCTTGGTGCTTGCAATGCAAATCTACTCGTATATCTATAAAAATCAATGCCACTACGAGTATTCGTTGTAATTTTATAACTCAAGAACGGCTGTGCCGATTTAGCTGATTTTGGTTTTGAAATGTTTGTCATAGTCCAGGGAAGGTTTAAACGGTGAGAAAATTAGGGTAGGGTAGGTAGTGTAGGTAGGTAGATAGGGTAGGAGAGTAGGTAGGGTAGGTAGGGTAAGTAGGGTAGGTAGGGTAGATAGGGTAGGGTAGGTAGGGTTTAGTGCTACCCGTGCGAAGTCGGGGCGGGTAAAGCTAGTATTTTATAAAACAAAGTCCCCCCGCCGCGTCTGCCTGTCTGAACGCGATAAACTCAAAAACTACCGAACGGATTTTCATACGGTTTTCGCCAATAGATAGAGTGATTAATGAAAAATATTTAGGTGTATAATTCATTAAAGGTTTTGTGTAAATTGGCTGAAATATGACGATGATTTTGGAGATGTCGGAAAAGTCATGGCGACTAGGAGCTTTACTGGCGTGCGCCGCGTAAACCAATAGAGTTATATGAAAACATCCACGCGGGCGAAGCCGCGGGCAAAAGTTTGTAAGTATCAATATAAAAAGATCATGATATACACTAGGTGATGCCTTCAATGCACGTCCCCACCATACATTCGTATTTGCAGGAAATCTCCATTCATTAAAGCTTTTTGTAGAATTGTATCTAATCTGCGTTCGCAATTAATTTGCCAAACATGTAAATAAACACGCGTTTTAGGAAAAACAACTGTAATGCCGACATATAAGGTTATTTAACTTCATATTTTTTATGACTTTTTCAACAGTACTAGTCGGTGTAAAATCAACTTTATTTACACTCGCATAAAGTTGATGTTTGTCTAAGTAGAAAACTCGTGTTTGTTTACATGTTTGGCAAATAAATTGCGAACGCAGATTTTTTTTATTATGCTCTTTACTCATGGTTCCATCGATGATAAAGCCTACGTAAATATCTCTATGTGGGCTCAAAATACGATATGTGTATCTATGTATTTGCACAGTCCCGTCGCGCCACTGCTTGCGTCATCGTCTATAAAAGGGCTATGCCAAGTATACCGTATCATTTCACCCTCTCGCAATTCGAATTTAAGTCATTGCATCCGTCCACTAAGGTTTCGTCAAGGGCTTCACTTTAATTAACCGATACCCTACACTTTTTTACTATACAGAAGCAGTCTGCAAACATAATTACGTTTAATTTTAAACCCTAATTTAATATGTTAGGGTATAAAATACCTTGGGGGTTGAATTAGGGAGGACGGAGTCAATTTGCATACGAGTAAACCAGTTTCGTACGTGTCCATTGTCAAACGACGTTTCGGTAAACACAAATGTGAAATATTTTACATATTTTTTTAATAAATTGTACTGATTTGCATGATAAAGTGATTCGATTCTTTAAATAGTTACCTTTATCTACCGACTAAAAATCTTATTTTAGTCTAGTTCATTTTATACAAATGAAATTCAACCTAACGATAATTTTATTCATAGGGATACATGGAAATGTTTATTTTATATTATTATTTTGCAAATAGGAATGAGTAGAAACACTATACCGATTCACCGCATAGATCAGTGGCGATAGGTATTAGACTCAGCTTTTACGTCAATAACGTCCATTGGATCCATTAGGCGTGTGTGTTACCCCAGCAAGAAAATCTCTTCTAGAATGAATTAAGGTAACGAATATTTAGAGCATAATGTGCTGTAAATCTGCGCGAAATAAAAAAATTGTGCGTGCTGTCGTTTTGGAAAAAAAAACCGAAAAACGAATTCTGCTAGAGTAATGTTTTTCCATATCATTTTGCGAAACATAATTTTTTCCTTCTTATCCTATGTAATGCAAAATGTCGCACTCACCTGCGGCATAAACGAGTCCTACCAGGAATCGCCTTAGGACCATTTTTAAATGACTTACGTCACAAGAATTCATGATTTTCGGAGCCTACGATATGATCACCTGTGACAAGGACGGGGGGCCGTTTTGTGTGATCCCGGGTGTGACTTCACATATTTTGTAATTTTTGGTTCCGAGTAGTGTTAGTGAATTCAGGAATAAGTTTTATTTCTACTCATAAATGACCAAAATTCTTAAATATTTTAAAAATGTTGGATGGATACTTTAAAAAAAAGTACTTACATTTCGCCAATTAAAGTTCCGAACACAGTGGACACACTCTCAGCTCGCGGGCAGCCGGTCCACCCCTTTGCTTTTGTGCCACCGTTCCTCTTTTGTTACCAGTGTACTCTTTGCTGGACATTCCACTCGTTAGAGCACGCTTCTGGGGAGATTCAGCTGTTCGGTTATTTGGATTTGAGATTTTTTTGGTTGTAAAACTTGGGTTTGGTGTTTTACAATGTGGGAGGGGGATTATTTTGCGGCCGATTATTTACTGAATTTTTTGAATTTACATGTGTTGCTTTTATAAAGATAACCGCGGAAAAGTTGAAGGAAAACCTTTGACTAATAGTGGGACAACATGGGCCAAACATGTCCGTCTTCCTGATGTAGTTGGATGATATAAAGTAAGTTCAAAAACGAATACACGGCTACTGAAAAATCACGCTCTAAAAAGTATGAAACAAGAAAATGTTTCAGACAGAAATCAAGACATAGGCACAAAAATGGTCAAGGTAAAGCCGCGGGCGCATGCCTGTACACCTACAAAATTATAATGGCATTATAATTTTTAGAGCGTGATTTTTCAGTAGTTGGGTTTTAGTTTTTTTGAACTTACTTTTTATAATTATTTTGTGGTTATACAATTTTTTTTTTAAATGTGCTAATTAAGCCCTTTTATTTGATACACAAAATGGCATCATTAAAAAAAGAAGTCGTTCATGACAATACGACGTCACATTAACCAGCGGACGATCAAGACGCTTCCAAAGATACCTCATTTGTCAAATTATGATGAGCAGTTTAGAAGTTAAGAGGTAACAGATGAACATCGATACATACATACATACAAGTCGAAATCATAACCCTCCTTTTTGCTTTGCCGTAGTCGGGTAAAAATTGCCAATAGCGTATACCTATTTTGCTCTCGGTAAACCTTAACTTCTCCATACTTAACGATACTTTAAACGAAGCAACGATAGCCGCGCTGTAAAATATTTCCTCGCACTTGCCAACTGCCTACTAAAACCTTAATCTGGTACTGGAACAAATAGTCAGCATTACTTAGGCAGCTACTACATTAGCTCAACCAAGCATACCAACCAATCTGACGGCCGTTAACCGTCTGAGTTAGTCAGACTGACATGCGTGTGGTATGTTACGGTACAGTACGACACAACTTCAAATTCAAATTCATTTATTGGTGTGATTTTTGGTACATTTTTACATGAGATCTTAATAATAAATAATTCGTTCCTCAAAAAACTACCTTAAAGCTGTGTACACTCTTTCATTTAATTAGTTTTTTTTTTTTTTTTTAAAGAATAATCAACATTAAAATAAAATAATTACAACGAAACACAACATAACTTGTAAGAAAGAAAAAAAAAAAAACAACAAGCAAAACGTTAACCATTGAGTATACATATATAAATAATGAATGGAAATAAAGATCATAATGATGTGAAGATGTAGCACAAATTTGAAAATTTGCATTCATTCATTTCAATTTTACGAATGTATTTGGTTATATGAATGTACAAGTTATTGCGTTTGCGTAAAGATAATTTTCGCCTAAAACAGTAATAAAGATTGGTGATTTTGAAGGCGCACTCAGTTCGGATGGTGATCGGTTTAACGAACTTTGCCGATGCTACATCTAAGTTGTGTCGTACTGTACTTACATAATTCGTGGCGGGTATAACTTGACTGCCTGAGGCGTTATCTGTCTCATTCATACGTCGCTGTACAGTTAAGTTAGCTAGGCTATACATGGAATACTGGCTTGATCCATAAGGACCGGTACATATCGAATTGTAGGCTATAGGATTGAAGTTTTCTTCACTCCAAACATTTGATCGCTAACTTCAGAAAAAGCCTGTTATCAGCTGCTGGACAGATAAAGAATAATAATAGAGATGATGGTTCCATTCATTCCATGTTTAAGTGACCACTGACCTGATAAGTTTGGGCCGTAGTTGCTTATACTCGTAATCATGAGTACTTTTCTACTTTTACGCCCTGAAAGGTTAACAGTTCATTAAAAATCACCATGTATAATACAAATATTGCTCATTCAATAGTATAGGATAAGTATCCATTGTGTCAACAATATTTATTCTCAATTTCCAAGCATAACATGTTAAATATTAGATTTTTTTTATTACAAAAAGAGACCATTGTTGAAACCCCGACTATGTATTTTCCATCTGAGTTTGTTCTTGCTACCTTCCACCCATTTAATGCATAAAATAAAAGGTACCAGTTTAATTCAGCGGCTGTTTTGGTCCGGAGTTAGGGGCTACGTAATAGGAGCCAGGGCCTATCTCCGGATACAAATTACAAGGCACGTTGTTAGGCTGTGTGCTAGAGGTTGAAGCTAAATAACGTAATTTTCCACTAAGTTGATTAAAGTTCGGATAGATGTCCTATTGTTGCAAACTAGATTGCCTTTTGTGGCACTAATTGCTAAGCGATGAAACTTTAGTAGGTAGTTTAATGTAATGATTACGAGTTTCGTCTAATTGGAGCAGTTTTTAGTGTCCTGGCTTTGTAAAGTAATGCTGGAACAGAGAAAAGTATAGTCAATCTCAATACTTTAAAACTTTTTGAGCAGTTTTTTTTTTGCAACAATTTTAATTTTAGTTCCTACTGGTATTTTTTTTTCTGTTAGTATTTTTTTTATTGATAATTTTGTTGTACGTACACCTCCGCCTAAACCTTCGAGGAAACACGTGATGTTTATGTTTTGTTTGTTTAATTTGTAAAAAATAAAAAAGTCCGCTCTTATGCAGCGTTTCCACCAGAGATGAGCGAGGATGCGTAGCGAGGGATGGGTTTGAAACTAACCAATAAAATCGCTTCACTGTCATAGCTTGAGCTAATCTAGCGTTCTTATTGGTTAGTTTTACGGACATATCCTCGCTACATCCTCACTCATACGCAGCCTTAGTATATCGTTATAGTTACTTTATCTTCTTTGTATCTCGTCACCCAGTAATAACGCTGCAACCTATCAACATTCTTAGAATATTTAATGCTTACTTACTCACTTATTCTTTAACGCCTGTCATCGATCTTCCATCATGTCGCCTCATCTTCCACAATGACTGTCAGTATAAAAAGAGAAAAAAAAAAAAAAACTCAATTGAAGTCTGGCCTAGACGAATCGCCAAATTTTAGGCATTTGTCTAGGACCTAAGCTCAATGTGCTTACAATAGGCTTTTCAGTTCAGACCCAAGCAATCGAGATCACTGATCCTTTTTCAAATGACGTGATTTGGATTTGTGACTTATTCTGTAGGTACTCTGATTAGGTACAATTAACAGAATGTCGTGATGGCCCAGCGGTTAAGACGCATAGATATGGTTAGAGCAGTGATCGCCTAGTGGAGTGATCGTCGTACTGCTAAGTCATCGGTCTCGAATTCGAACCCAAGGCACGCACCTCTGGGTCGCGGGAAAGTTCAAAAGGGATACCGTGGCACCTGGCAATGTACAGGCACCTGAAGGAACACGGGTGGGTTTTAGTCAGTATGAGTCTGACACAAGAGAGCGGGAGAAGTTATTTGATAATTTCCCAACTTAAAAAAAAAAGGTACGCACCTCTGACTTTTCGGATTCATGTGCGTATTATATACCTAACTAGCTTTACCCGCCCCGACTTCGCACGGGTAGCTTTAAACCCTACCTACCCTACCTACCTACCCTAATTTTCTCACCGTTTAAACCTTCCCTGGACTATGACAAACATTTTAAAACCAAAATCAGCTAAATCGGCCCAGCCGTTCTTGAGTTATAAAATTACAACGAAAAGTGGCATTGATTTTTATAGATATAGATTATCACTTGCTTCAAACACGGAAAAAACAAAGGAAAACATCGTGAGGAAATCGGCATGCCTGAAAGATATTTCTCGACTGCATGTGAAGCCAAGTTAGAGGCCCATAGGCGGCATAAAAACTCTGTCAATAGGTGTCAGAGTTAGTACATTGGGTTAGTGGGGTCATTAGAGACGTGCTGTTATGTTATGTTATCATAAGTACAGATCCACCTACAATAGAATTAAGTACTATACTACAAAAGTACTATAATATAAATACATTATTTGCAAATTAACCAATAATAGATCAATTAATTATGATGTTTTCTTGTCTTCTTTTCATGTGGTTATTGACTAACCTGGTGTCAGAGTTTTAAAGCAGCCCAAGGGGGCCTCTGACTTGGCTCCACATGCCGTCATGTCATATATCATGTTTTCTTATGAAAATTGTATTAGAATGTTTGATATCACATGAAAATTCAATACCGCGCTTCATAAATCAGTGCCCTAATAACTATTATTACTATTTATCAAATTACCATAGTTTCATAGACTACGGGTTCGTGTTTATGGCTCGTCTCGTAATTTGAACCCGTTACTTGCGGTTGGCTAGTCTTGCGCGTAATATTCACTTTCCTATTCCTGATTACATTGTTTTGTTTAATTTTCTCACTGAAAGTTGTAATCTCGTGTCAGAATCAGGATTCGTGCAATTTTCACTGTTCTGCGAGCAGATGATGCACGGAAATATGAATTATGCAAGTTTTAAACGCACAATGAATTTATTTATTTAATATAAGGTAGCTTCATAGCTGACAGTAAAACAAACAATACACAGTAATAACATTATTACGAGTATTTACGAAGTACACAGAAAAATAAGAAATACAGTGAGTGACATAATTATTCATATTTCAATCTGCCTGCCTAGCCTTTTCCCAAATATGCTGAGGTCGGCTTCCAGTCTAACCGGATGCAGCTGAATACCTGTATTTTACTGGGTAATACGATACCCCTTGGTAAGACTGGTTGTCATACTTTCAGGCTTCTGACGACCCGTAACGACTGTCAAAGATCAACGAATGATAGACGGGACCAACGGCTTAACGTGCTTCCCGAGGCACGTAGGAATCTCGGTATGTAAAGATGGTCACCCATCCACGGACCAACCCCGGCAAGCGTAGCTTAACCTGATGGAACCTGAACATTATTCATATAAATATAATTAAAACTGAACTGAACAGGCTTGAACTGCTGAAATGTGGGTGTATACCTGCTGAACCCTTCAGGAAAACAGGCGTTATTTTACGAGTATGTTGTATAAATAAATAAAATAAATATATTTTCTTTTATTTCAGGTAAGGCCCATATTCCAAACAATCAGAAATATAACAAGAAAAGGAGCTGTCTCCAAAGTAAGTTTCAGTAATTTAATAAAAAGTTACAGCGGGATAATCAGGATGTGTTGCGAAGAAGATACAATTCAATGGATCCCATTTGCGTAACAAGTAGGTACTTAATATAATTGTATAGGTATTCCAACACTAAGAATGGGCACAAAAATAGGAAATACAAAAGGATTTTATGTAGGTCCTAGGTTTAGTGAGAGGCATAAAAGCTAGGCTTCGGTTAGGTTACATAAAATGGCACAAAACCTTTCCTAAATTGCTTTTTCAAGCAATGTTATTATGTAAACGAAACGCCTGAGAGAAACATCTCTATTCGTACCGCGTGAGAAACAAAAACATTCAAAACTTTTTTAACCAAAATATTGACGAATATTTTTAACCGACTGTGGCGAATCCCAAAAGTAGCGGAATGATTTTTCTAGTAACATAACGTAAATTCTACGCAAAACTTTTGTACTTTACCTTTTATATTATTGTACGTGGTAATGTTCTAATGACACCATCAGGATAAGGGCATTTCCACTCGGTCAAATAAAGATCTCGTGGTTCATTTTTTTCAAGCCATACTTAAATGATTAGTTTTCTCCTAAAGTACAAAGAGTAAAACGATCTACCTTAGTGTGGGTCTGTCTATTCTATTCAGAGACCTCAGGAATAGCCTAGCGTCGAATCCCAACCAGCTTGCATAAAACAAGAAAATCTCCGCCCAGTGTTTGAATTTTCTCGCTTTAGAGAGACGCATATTACCTTCCATCAGCACGGTTAGCATGACCACAATAGAAACGGGTTTTGTCGACGGAAGAACAGACAAAATGACAGGTAAACAATCACAATCTGTCATTTTGTCTATTCTTCCGTCGACAAAACCCGTAGAAAATCCGTACGGTTGTCATGCCACGCGTGCTGCACAATGAAATGTACTCAGTCTCTCCAATAGAATAGAACCCAATGTATACAACGACGGACAGGTTACTAAATAGTCCACAGCTATCCCCGTTATCGGCTTTAACCATTCCCCCCTCCCCTTACCCATCAAGAAACACCCTTTCCTACCTCACCAAATAACCGTCACCTTTAATGGCAAGATCCATTGTCCTAATGACGTCATCAGGCGTCCTTCATGTAACGTTACGTTTCGGAGTCGGTCTCAAGAGTGAGGTGATACGGTCCACCGACCAACCATACGCCACGATGGGCCACGATGGTTATACATACGTCTCTATTATGTAATTACTTAATGACGTCACGGTTCGGACGCGTATCGTGAGGCGAGAATGTGATTAGTTTATTGAGTGTTAGGTTTTGTTTCGAAGATTGTGGAAAAAGTGATGAAAGTTTATCATATGTTATCTTTTATAGGTTGTCGACTACAAGACTGAACTGTATAAAACACTGATAATAAATACGAGAAAGATTTACCTCGAAATTCTGCTCCTATAGTAAGATAGGTTATTTACATGGACGAAAAACTGTCACTACTTTCAAGCTGAGAATCTTCTCCGTAGTCGTGATGTCAGTAGGTATGTCAAAAACTTTCTGAGTTGACCTGCCATCACTGCATAACTGGCCCAGCTGTACTCATCATATCCGGATGTCTCTGCGACAGTCCGTTGGGAATTCCGAATGGACACAGTCCTGCACTTCCGGTTCAATTAAGCTATGCAGATGTTGTTAAAACCCGCAAACCTTCTTATTTTCTGTGGCGAGCACAGTAATAGTATAATTCTGTAATAGTCTGCTTTGCGTTTCCTTTGAAGGTAGTGTTTCACTTTGCTTCACGTTTTCGTAGGTTGATTTACGTTGAGAACCGCCTATCGTGTCCCAAGTGACATCCACATCGACTCAGGGCTTCATATCATTAGTTCATTACATACAAGGCAAAGAGCATTGATTTGCCTATACACGTAAATCAAATATCGTTATATGAAGAGGGAATAGAGAAGAAATCGATACTGATACGTTGAACTCAAACTCAAAGCATTTATTTCAAATAAATCACAGGTACTTTTGAATTGTCAAGGGGTCGGTCAGTCAGAAATATGAAGCTAGTTGCCCATTCCAAAGCGTAGTAGGTTCCTATGGAGAAGCACGGGCAAGAAACTCCACGGACACTCTTTTAAAATCAGAATATGTTTACAAAATATTGGTTACGTCATCCATGTTGTAAATAAACATGTGAGAACAATGTAGAAAGACGTGCACGTTAAAAGCGTCCGTAATAAAAAATAAAAACAAAAACAATTCAAAAATTAAAATAAATTCAAATATGCCGTGGCAGCTAAGAGATGACCAGTCCCCACTGACATAAATCGTAAGCGGGAACGACGTCGGGGGCGTATGTATGTTCCCGCTTACGCGTACGCTTTTGAATTGCTTTTGTTTTTATTTTTTATTACGGACGCTTTTAACGTGCACGTCTTTCTACATTGTTCTCACATGTTTATTTACAACATGGATGACGTAACCAATATTTTGTAAAAATATTCTGATTTTAAAAGAGTGTCCGTGGAGTTTCTTGCCCGTTCTTCTCCATGGGAACCTACTACGCTTTGGAATGGGCAACTAGCTTCATATTTCTGACTGACCGACCCCTTGACAATTCAAAAGTACCTGTAATTTATTTATTTATTTTGTAATTTATTAGAAATTTCTTTACTCTATATCTAAAGTTAGATATAGAGTAAAGAAATTTCTTTACTCATGTGCTTAAGATTAAGAGCTCATGGAAGACGAATACATAGAGTAAAGTAGTGTTAGAAAAATAATAATTCATAAAAATATAATAAGAATAAAAGAGGTGTTCATTCTCGATTAACTGGACTGGATTATCTTGCTCCGCATAACTGGAATTGTCAAGTCTACACAGGCTTAACAAAGAGATCCATTATTTTCAAATGCTGAAGAACCATGATTCCATTATAATAATAGAGATTAAAATATAACCAGAATTGATTTATAATTTAATCAAGAATAACCATAAAACTATCTGTGCGATGGTAATAATACACTTTAACTTAAATAAAAAAGTTACAGATATAACTATCTTCAAACGCATACGTAATAATCATCAATCAACTCGGTATCTTTACAATCATTTCGTAAAACATTTGTTTAATAACAATAATAAAACAACAAAGCATAATTTGAAACAAAATAATTCTATTGAATTATCTAAAACAAAGAATAAAGAAGCTCAGTGAACACCATCAAAAGGAAACTCAAAGAAGTGGCTTTGCATCCTGACCTGAGGCACTTCACAAATTGCTTTTTGTGTGGATTTCTTCACAAAAATCATTTAACTTCGCCCCAAGTTACAATGTAAACGGGAAGTGAAAGACAGCAAGAAATATACCAATAAGCAGGTATAGATAAAATAAAGGGATTTAATAGAATTGAGGTGACTTCAAAGACAGTGGGAGAGGGGTTATAAATTGTAAATTGTTGGAATTGAATCCGTATTATTCAAACGCCCACATATAGACGTGACAAATTTTGAAGATAATCCTATCCTACTAATATTATAAACGCGAAAGTTTGTGAGTATGGATGGATGTATGGATGTTTGTTACTCTTTCACGCAAAAACTACTAAACGGATTTGGATGAAATTTGGCACACAGACAGTTTATAACCTGAATTAACACATAGGATACATTTTACCCCGATATTCCCACGGGATCGAGATTTATGCGGGTGAAACCGCAGGGCGCTGCTAGTATAAAATATATATTATCTTTGACATATCGCTCACCGTATAATTTAATGGACCACCACATACAGTGAAGATAATATATATTTCATCTTAAAGGATTTTTAAGAGCTATAATGTATATTGCCATGTGTGTGATGAGCTTTAAGGCCTATGCACACCCTGTTTTTTAAACGCGCCGCCGACGCGCGTTTGTAGCGATACAGACGCGATATGCACGCAAGTCCGGACCTTTGCACACCTGTCTGTAGGATAAAAGCGCGCGTCGACGGCGCGTTTAAAAAATGTGCTGTGCACAGGCCCTTAGACAGCAGTAGAGAACTGTTTTTGAAAGCTGGTATCAAACATTGCTTATATATTTAAGAGTAAACCACACCATTTAAAATAAATGACAAAGAGTGATTTTTTAATAAATATTAATAAAAGTGTACAAAGCTACGGAGAATTTACAATAACGCCGGGCAGTACGAGAGTCCGTGCGAAAGAATTTTAAATAAAGGCCATATCTGATTCGCAAGGGGATGCAAACACAATAAATATTTAAAAAATTGTTTCATGCCGACGTGGGAATGAAAGAAAATCAGTTTACCAGATTTTATCACTGTTTGTAGCTTGTTTGTGAAGTGAAACATGTTATTAAGTTGTTCATAGATAATAAACTACGCGGAGTGGAACACGTCTTGTTATTACCACAGGCGGCGGCGGCTTCCTTCGATACAAAGTCGCCGCAGGAATTTAGAATAATCCTGTCGTAGAGTTTACTATTCACGATTCTAGCTCCTTAGTTAGTATTAGGCATTCAGTGTTCAGCAGTTATTGCCCAGTGGTTACGGCCTTACGATTTGTAGGTCGTAGTTGTAGTTTGTGTAAATTATTTCATCACCACTGCTCTCAAAACGGTGAAGGAAAACATCGTGAGGAAACCGCCATGTCATAGAACCAAAAATTTGAAAACATTAGACATCTACTAACCAGCACTGGGACCGAGTGGTGGATTACGGTCCACTCCCACTCACTGAGAACTGTCCCAACAGTGGATTTTTTTTATATAGGCTGATTATGCTTTTCAATGTTAAGGGGCCTATTACAAAAATGCCCGTAGATGCATGATTTCCTCGTTGAAATTGAATACTATTCGTTGGTTAGTATAAATAACAATTACTTGGTAAAAATAGTTCGTTTTCTCTTCTACAATAATAATAAAGCGATTTATTCATTATTTATTTATTTATCTAGCAATAATCGTTCTCCTGATGCATGTTTAGGCAAAAACTCATGTAGAGCTCATTTGAGAGCTCTAATTTGCGGATTCTGTTGAATATAATTCATCAAAACAATTTTTCTCATATTAAACATATCCCATACTTTTATAATAATAGAGTACATTTTTGTTATATGACTTTTATTTAAAGAAAAAATGATTGGACCAAATTCAATTTTCTACTAAAAAGGTTTGGAAACAAGTCTGAATATCCGAAGTTCTACATCATTTTCGTACGTAGTATTTATACTAAAACAATCTCCAACATTTGCTTAATAACAAACAATTTTTTTTAATTTTTTTATTGCTATTTCTATTTTTTTATGAATAAAATAAAAGTACCATATATTTCACTGCGCCGGCAATGTGCGCTCAGTATCGCAAGAATGCTTTAGCGCAGCGCCGAAATGTAAGAGGGCTCTTAATCATCTTTTGCTTTATTTAGAATATAACTTCGAATAAATTTCAAAATCGTTTGAAGCTATTTACATATCTTTGAACCAATAAAATTGCAGATAAGATCAAACTTCTTTTACCATAACTTCGTCGAATTCTGAGTGGCCCAGGGCTATGAGTTAAATGTTTAACCAAATGGTTATAATCGAAGGCTAACTTTGATTGATTGCGTTTCATTTCCTTGACTTCAGTTATTAACCGGACTTCATTTTGAAATGTGTTTATTGAGTTTAAATACAGGTTAAGCTTAAGTTTATCTTTGCTTATAAACATTGCAGTGTTTGCTAGCCCTAATTTACTTGTAACTGTTTTGAATTTATGGCTATTATTTTGCTCTAGGTTTAGCCGTAAGTTACAAGGGCTAATTTCAGTTTTGAGAATATTTCTTAGTTATGGAACTTTCTAGACTGAATTGGATGTTTTGCCAAACTTCCAGACTGTTTCAGTTCTAAGTCTAGTGAAGCAATTTGTAAGTTACGTTATATTAGGCAAATACATAAAAGTAGTTTGTGGTAATAACACTATTCGATAAAGATAATATTTATTTTTGGGCCCTTGAACGAGGTGACAGCTTGACTATGCCGTGACGAAATGATTTATAGTGTGTACTAACGTTATTTGGCTCGTGAATTCTGTTGTACAGCCGAGATTGAACGATTTTTTATCGTCAGTTACCAGCCCTAGGGGTTGTAAAAATGTGAATCCCCTTAAAATCCGGCCATTGCTTTAAGTGACGCCTGTTCAAACACGCGAAGACTGTAAAACGATGTTGTTTTAATATTTAATGATGCCACGTAATTTAATTTGTTTGCGAAACGTTAAGAATTCACTAAGGCAGAAAGTACTATATATAAATTCAGACATTTTTATGATGAAAAAAAATAGGTTGATGACATAAAGATTGAAGGAATTGACTTAAGAATGTTTATGGATAAGATCTTCCAAATTGCAGAGTTTCGGAAACAAACTCTTGGAATGATACGGGTACGTTAAATACCCGAACAGATGTAAGAAACCCTGGTAACAATGTTGAAGGCTCACAAACTTTAAGTAGAGCTCTGGGTACGCTTGTTGCCACAACTTTTGAAATTTCAGTTAACAATTTATTACCAACGAAGCAATTTAACAAACTTAGCAAAGACAGTTGTGTCAGATCTTAACGTTGTACAATTGCACGGGGGATTACTTGTTCCTATGTACTGTTCCTCGGAAAACTGGAACACGGGAACTGAACTATATTAAAGTTGTAAGTCTTGTCTTTCTTACCTGGAGTTTTAATGATCAGTTGTAGTGGTGAATATTTTATTTCAGAAAACTTCTTTATCAAGTGACACAAAGAATTTAATGAATAGACTGTGATATTCTGTTTTCTTTTTAGCTTCATTTTCAGCATTGTCTGCAGACTAGGATTGTTAAAATTAATCACGGAATTGCAGATCTTTACTTCTATTATAAAAATCTGGAGCATGCATTGTGCAGCTGTATTATCTGTTTTATTTGTCAAGCTTGTGCAATTAAATTTTATTTCTTTATTGTATTCTTTCATCCGTTCATTTCCATCCTCGTTTTCTCCATATCTTGAGTACAATTAGTTCTAATTCCGCCGTTTTCCGTTTCATTCTCTATTTAGCGTAGAAAATCGTCTCTTTATCTGATAATGTTTGTGGGATCCAATTCCCTTTAACTGATATGTGACTAATGAACCGGTCACGACTGTTATCCGGGCATACGGCCGGATGGACAGGGATATCCTGCGAAAGGAGATTATCCTCACCCTCGCTAAGGATAAGTGCGTGTGTGGATATGTATCGAGTTTCTTTTGTTTACTGCCTTCTTGATTTGTCTAATGCGATTTCGTGCATTTGTGCAAATAGTCTGTTTGTATTTGTATAGTTTCGTAATTTACTCGAATTGAAGACCTCTCCATTTGTGTAATATCCTATTGTATAAATAGCTTATTGTCTATTTCTATTGTATTGTAGGCACTGGCTGAAATGCGGCGATATTTACCACACAACACTAGATCTTAAATGCATAGACATAAACTCACGCCATATTCCATAGGGGTTGTCAAAAACCACAGAACGTCACCTGCCACGATCCTTACACACTAAACGAAACAAAAGAAGTATGACCAGTCATAGATGTACCTATGAGAATTCTCAGTATCGAATTAACAATCGTTTCTGCTTCATCCAACATAGTGCTAATTCAAAATCCAACCGTTGATGAATCCAAACGATTTCCACCAAAAATATCGATCCCTAACATTTTATATTCCGTTTCAGCTGATCGACTTAGCTGAAACTTGGTCCACGTTACGTCAAAGGGGTCTAATTTTGAACTTGATATTGAGTTGTCGTCTGCCGGCGCCGGCTTACGGCAACACACGGCATCCGATGCAACCGTAATACCAGCCCGGACCGGTTTCTGCAGAATTTAATAAAGTCTTCGTAGTTTACGATGGCAATCGTAAAAGTTTTGTGATCGTACGTTACGAGTAAAATGTTTCGGATTTTACGATACAAGTTTTCTTTCTTGAATTAGTTATTAGTGTTATTATGTTTAATAAGATTGTGTTGTGGGTTTGTATTTTGGATTATGTCATTTAAAGTTCTAAGTTTTTATCACCTGATGACAGTTTTGGAAGGGATTATGTTACATCGATGGCATTTATTATTCAAAATTAAATGAGTTGTCCAACGAAATTGGATTTCAAAGCAAGTTTTAGTTTATTTTTAATGTTCCCGTATTGATTCTTACTTGACTTTATTTCTAATAAATTATTCAAACAGTGAAATATCCACCCATTTGAAACCGCAGCGGTAATAATATAAAATTAATAATAAATATCCATGTGCTCTGTCACTTGAAACAGTAGCACCAATGATAATAAATATTAACTTAATAAATATTCAATACGTGTCCATATCATTTACATCGATAAACATCGATCGAAAAATCAATAAAAATTCATTTGTCTACTAAAAGTCATCGAGAAGAGAAGCGTATTTTCCAATGTCGCATTCCCGGGGGTGAAATAAACGTGAATTTTATACCTACATATCGTGGGTCGTCTGCCCCGACATAATTCAAATTAAGCTCATGACAGAAGGGTCGGCCAAACGGGGTAGCACTGGGAGGGTCGAAAATGTTTGGAGAAGGTTCTCGTCTGTATAATTTATCTTCCAGATCTGTTGGAACGTCTTCTTGCCTTGTCGGATTCTGAAGTGGTAAATGTTTTGATGTTCTGAATAATGAGATCTGGATGATGCTTGATGTTGACGCCATCTTGAGTGGGTTTTTGAGAAGATGGTTAAATAAGTCAGGGAATTTCTGCTTTTAAGTCACTGTGCTAACTTGTTAGTATCAACTTCGATTGTTGTTGCTTCCTTCTCTACAAGTTGAGCCGATTGCAGACCAAGAGCTAAGCTAAGTTAGTTTTATTCATGTGAGAACATACTTGTATTCATAGTTTGCGGTCTGCACACAAGTATGAAAAAGCCGGCCAAGTGCGAGTCGGACTCGGGCATGATGGGCTCCGTATCACCGTACAATATTTAGCCCATACAAGAAACGTGTTTTTTTCTGCGTTTAAATTTTTTACTTTTATTTTTTATTAAAGCGGCAATAGAAATACACAATCTGTGAAAATTTCGACTGTCTACCTATTACGATTCATGAGACTGCTACGATACGGTACGGTACGGCTTAGTACATACTAGGGTTCCATTTGGCTCCCTTCGAGTACGGAACCCTAAAAATTACCTCGCCTTTCGATCTAAGGTAAACTAACTTATAAGGTCTGCAACCGGCTCTAATCTTTGACAGACATAACAAATTCCTAATAATTGTAAGATACTAACTGTATCCTATAGATCCATTTACATATCAATACACATCGCTGAGCGCAGGTGGATGCTATTCCCCATCCATCATTCACCCAAGTTCGGTCTCCTATGCAACTTTGAGTTGTATACACTCACTTGAATTAATAACAGAGCAATATAAATAAGTGGTGAAGAGTCTATACATACGGTACAGTTCTTTTTTTTTGTTCGTTTTGTTTTATAGCATTTACAGGTGTCAATCAACTTTATTTTAAGGCGACTCTAACCGTTTTTTAATGATTTTATACTGAAGATCACGTCTAAACGAGTAGTGTTAATTATTTGAATATACGTTAAATTAGAGCATTTGCTTAATAACTTAATATATGAACATTTTAGATTATGTTTATATTACATAGTGAAATTAATTTGTAAAGATATGTCTAACGCGGATAAAAACTGAGAGTCACGCAAAATCTATCAAGCGTATTTTTCTGAAACCTTCACCATTTTAAAGATAATTTAATTATTAATCTTTTAGTAAGTACACGTGTTTTATTAAAATACTTTTTGTTTTATGTATAATAAATTAAAAATGAGTCTAATTTGGGCGAGTCCTATTACTGGCTGGACGTACGACGCGTTGCGTGAGCTCAGTACAGAACACTAACCACTCAAGGTCACTGGCATATATCTGCGTCTTAAACATAACTGGTGAAATGTGGGTGCACTATAAATACACCTCTGCCTGAACCTTCGAGGATTTTAGGCGTAATTATATTTTATGTGATGTGATGTTAATATTAATTCAGCTTCCCGTAAATTCTCTTATCTTCTTTAAAATTTTAGACTTTCGCTACAGTCAGAGAATTTAATTGCAATTTTCCGTGTTATTGCCATTTCATACAAATACGGACAATTTCAGTTTGTAGTCAATTTGATTTACAATAAATTTCCCTGAGCTTGCTATCTCCTAACCTAATGGCCTAATAGAAATGAATTTGAACATTTTCATTTCGATTAGGCAATTATTTTGCTTTCAATAAGTTTTCTATTGAATATAAGTTTTAGCTCATCGAAACTATAATTATTTCATGTCGTTATTCCCCACAGTGATCGGTTATGCGAATCCTGTGTCGAGCAAATGAAATAATCCGATTCTAATGAGCATGCAGTTCTCAGATGATTATCTTTCTAATTAAAGCAATTCATCAGAAATGCTTACGTGATTTTAATAGTGCACCATGTGCCATAAGAGTGTCCAAAGTGTCCATACATATTCAACTCGTTGGTAAAGCTGTTTATTTCATGAAAATAATAAAACTACGAATGCTTATTTCATAGAAAGATATTGGCATTTGACGAGAGAAACTTAATTACCGAATGATATAGCGCCAGCTGTTACAGTTTCGTCCACACTTGTTAGCTGACAAGTCAAAGTTACAAACCTACTAATTATTATAACCCTAAAAATAATTAATGTTTTGTGCGAATAGGATGATGAGGTCCATAAGAAAAGTATTTCAGCTAAGAATAAAGAAATAAAAAAGAAGAAAAAAGTAAAGGTACAACAAATAAATCAACATACCGAATACAACATCAGACTAAATGTACAAACAAATCGAAAACTCATCTATAGCAATAATATAGTCCTAAAAATATAGACTCATTCATTGTTATAATTCTATCAACAATAAGTACTCCGTATTTTAATCAAATCAAATCAAAAGTCATTTATTCAAACTAGGCTGAGAATCAGCACTTTTCGAACGTCAAAATTACATAAGACAGTCCCCCAAAACGCCCACCCTTCACCACTTCCTAGTGCGTTAGCTGGGAAGAAGAAGTGGCGCAACAAACTCCCCAGCTGCACAGCTGTCTGTTCAGTTAAAAGAACAAAAAGAAGATTCTATATAATAGTATTCAAAATAATTTACATTAAGCAACACAAAACATAATTTAAATTATTAGCCACATATACGCTAGCACACGCCAATATACCAAACAAAATCATCGAGAACTATACTCAGGCAGAAATAAAAAACAAAACGTAAACAGAACTTAATATCTTAATAAAAGCCACCAGGCATAAAGGGCGTGCCCGCTTACATATAGTTGTAACTGGAAGTTATAAATGATAAACTAGGACCATCGAGGTAAAATAAATAAACAAACAGTTAATTACTAATAGTAATAAATAATATGATCAATTTTCGAGGTCACTAGCTAACCACATATTGCAATACAACTCATAAAAAAACAGTGTGATGAGTAGATTTTGTCAAAAATAAATTAAAATAACTTGACTTAAAATGTCAACAATAATTAAATTTAAATAATTTGACTTTTATAGTCAAATAAATTAAACAATTACTTATATAAACTCATATAACTTGTCAGTGGGTAAGCTGGAGAAAGAACATAAACATTGTCTTGAGTTAACTACAGCGACCAACTATTCTTATCATTTAAGTAGTCGTTGATAGAATAGTATGCCTTTGAACAAAGCTTGGATTTTACTTTCGTTTTAAACGCATTAAAAGGCAAATCTACCAAAGAAGAGGGTAGCTTGTTATAAAAAGTTATACCAAGCCCAACAAATGAGTTATGAACTTTATGAAGCCGGTGAAAGGGAGCTCGTAGTTTGTCCTTATTTCTAGTGTTAACATTGTGAAAATCACTGTTTTTAGTGTATAAGTGTATATTTTGCCTAATATATAAGATATTGGCGAAGATGAATTGAGATGCCACCGTGAGGATACCAATATCTTTGAAAAAATCTCTTAGAGAAACTCTGGCACCTAGCTGGTAAATAGCTCGAACAGCTCGTTTTTGAAGGACAAATATATTTTGAATATCAGCAGCTTTGCCCCACAGCAGAAGACCGTAGGACATAACGCTATGAAAATAACTAAAATAGACTAAACGAGCTGTATCGACGTCAGTGTATTGTCTTACTTTCCTGACGGCGTAGGCGGCGGAACTGAGCCTTCCCGCTAGGCTCGATATATGTGGGCCCCACTGAAGTTTGGCGTCTACTGTTATGCCCAGAAAAACTGCCGAATTTACGGATTCAAGCACCTCTTTATCTAAGACGATGTTGGGACCTAGATTTCTAACATTAGGTAGGGCGAACTTTACACATTTCGTTTTCTTAGCATTGAGAACTAGGTTATTTGTCGTAAACCAATCTGTAACCATTGAGAGTGCACTGTTTACATCGTCAAAATCTTGTCTATTCCTGTCTACTTTAAAAATAAGAGAGGTATCATCTGCAAACAGTACAACTTTACAGATACCCTTTAAATAGAATGGTAAGTCATTGATATACACTAAGAACAAGAATGGACCCAGTATTGAGCCTTGAGGTACACCTAACTGAACTGGTAGCCCGGAAGATTTCACACCATCAACATCTACACATTGGGACCTATTATGTAAATACGAATTTATAACGTTGAGAGCTTCGTTTAGCACACCATAATGACGTAGTTTACGCAAAAGCGTGTCATGGTGCACGCAATCAAAGGCTTTGGAGAGATCACAGAAAACCCCAATAGCATTTTGCGAGTTCTCCCATGCGTTAAATATGTGTTTCAGCAGAGCAACACCCGCATCTGTAGTCGAACGACCTTTTGTAAAGCCATATTGTTCATTATGAAGGAGGCTATTTAAATTAAAATGTTTTAGCAACTGCTTGAGTATTAACTTTTCAAATATTTTGCTAAATGCTGGTAAAATAGAAATAGGCCTGAAATTGCCAACGTCATTTTTATTACCTGATTTAAATAATGGTATGATTTTACTATTTTTCATGAGGTCAGGAAAAGTTCCTAAATCAACACATTTATTAAAAGTAACAGCTAGATAGGGGGCTACGATGTCTATTATATTACTTAAAAGTTTAATGGAGATGCCCCAGTAATCACCCGTGTTTTTTGACTTGAGTGTGTTAAAAACATTAACTACATCACGAGGCGTTACATGTTCGAAGCTAAATAAGGTACTACATTTAGGCACACTACTATGCAAAATGTTTTCAGCTTTAGACGGGGACGAATTCAAGGAGCGAGTCGTAGTTATAGGTATGTTGGCAAAAAACTCATTAAATGCCTCGGCTACGTCGGCTGCTGTATTAACTAATTTATCGTCTACCATAATCTCAAGTTGTTTTTCATGTCTAACCGACTTACCCGTTTCATTGTTAATAATTTTCCAAGTGGTTTTTACTTTATTATTAGATTTTTTAATTGTATCGCTTAAAAATTTAGATTTAGCAAAAGCACAAATATTTTTGAATAATTTTGAATACTTTTTGACATACTCTAGGAAAGGAGTATCAAACCTGTATTTTTTCAAACCATATACTTCTGTCGCTCTACTTTTATAAATACCTGGAGTAGCCCATTGATTAAAGCCAACGGAGGTGCCATTAATGTTAATGGTTTTGGTCTTAAAAATAGATTGGTACTCTTTTTGCACAACATCAAAAAGGGCTCCATAAATTTCATTAGGATTCTGGTGTTCTACTATAGATGGTGTAATTCTATGAGCTATATTGTTTTTAAACTTGATGCAACGAGTAGCTGTATAAGGCCTGCATTCTATTTTATGAGGCTTTTTATTTAATGGCATAGGGAAGCTAGCCAATAAACCACAGTGGTCAGACGTTAAGTCACTTAAAACTATTTTATTTTTGGCATCATAATCACTAAAAATATTATCGAGACAAGTCGACGAAGATGCCGTGATCCTAGTAGGTTCAAAAAACAAGTTAATTAAATTATAAGACCTGAACAGATTGAGAAGTCTAATACTCAATGGTGTAACCTCTAAAATATTAATGTTGAAATCGCCACATAAAATTATGCTTTTATTACTTGATTTTAGCCTATTGAGTGAATCCTCCATTACCGATTCGAAACGAATAAAATCCCCAGATGGGGGTCGATAAACGCAAATTATAACGTATCGCTCTAGTTCAACATAAGACAACTCAATAGTGCGCTCAATAGAAAGATTAACTAAATCTAGACGTTGTTTACATTTCAACTTGTTTGAAACAAGAACTAAAGACCCACCGCGAATAGCATGTTTTCTTACAAATGCACTTTGTACAGTAAACAAATCATCATTGATAAACACTACTTCATGTTCTTTCAACCAGTGTTCAGTCAAACATAACACCTGAACATCATAGTTTTCCATAAATAAACTTAACTCTAGTTCTTTGCCAGACAGACCCTGCATATTTTGATGTACAACATTGAACATATGCGGCTTATCCGTTGTCGCACCTAATAGTTTAAACTACAAGGCGTATCAAAAGTAGTGTTAGTACCACTACTAACAGTAATCGATGGTACACTACAAGTACCAGTGTCATTGTGTATATTGTATGCTAAAAGATTAGCAATTTGTCTCCTACAACTAGGTGGCAAATACATAGTATAATTTGTCAGTTTGTAATCAGCAATAAATTGATTACAATCAAAGTATAAAATAGCTTCATTGTGACGACAAGTCCTATTATAAATTAACATATTTAATTTATGAATGTGCCTATTTTTCTCATTAGACAAATATTTAGAATAAGGCAAGGCACAGAAAATAAATTTACAACTATTGGTCTCATTGAGATGTAACATCAAATGGACACATTCAATTATGTCTTTTTTCCTGACAGTTAAACTATCCCCGTATAATAATATAACAGTGGAACCGGGGTTAATTTTTGTCAATTTAATATTATTAATTAATTGGCTAATACTGGCACCGGGTGAACAATTATTAATTACATATTGTTGCGAACACTGATTAAATACACTACCAAAACCTTGACCAAATTTGTCAGAGAATACATAAGTTGTCTTAATAAAATTATGAATTCTATTGTCATCCAAACAGCTACGTACAGGCTGAGCCACAGATGGTGTAGGTGGAACCAGTTGAGGTTGGGGCTCATGGGAGCAGGCACAGCTAAAAGAGAGGTTATTTGTCAGAGACTCATACCTCTCCGCATTGTACTTGACCAGGTCTGCCAACTCATTAGCCTCCTGCAAGCGCTTACTCAGGTCTTGTTGAGAAGCCTCATATTTACTAAAGATATCCTTTAGAGCATATTCCCTAACAAACAATTCATCCTGTAGGTGCTGAGTGTCAGTATCATACATAGTATTACATAATTGTAATTCACTATTACAGTTCTTTAATTCTTGAATTAAATTTAGATTTTTTTGCCTAAGTTTTGTATTTAATTTGTTAACTTTATGGCGTATTAATGATTTTTTAATTTTTCTAATCAATCTATTAATTTTAATATATTTTTTTAACTTATTATGGCTAGTAAACAAATTGCACTTAGTGATAGTATCATTAGTTAAGTCTATTGTTACAATTGGCTCAACACATGTGGGTCCAGACCCGCTACCAACCAACTCATCATAAAGACTGCAGGTGATCGCAGACTCTTCCGTGGCTTTGAGAGATTCCAAACGGGTTATTGTGTTGTGGGCCCTGCTTAATTCCAGTTCCAATTCAGATATCCGTCTCAAAGCCAGTTCGTGGGTGTCACTACATTGTTGGAAATTTGACACAAGTTGACGGAGGTGTTGATGCTGGTCAAGTATGTCCATATGCTGAGTATGTAGTTCGGCCAACTGATTCTTAAGCTCAGTGTTCTTTTTATTAATATATTGCACTTCCACCTCGCTGTCTTCCCTTTCCTGTAGCAGCTGGTCGCACTGGTTTTTACTGGATTCTAACTCCTTCAATGAAGCCTTCAGTTTTTCCTCGAAGGATGCAGCTCTACGGGTCAACATTATGACAAGCCAACCCTAGGGGCACCCTGGAATGCGACAAGAGAAAGCTCAGTGAGTAAAAGGAATAAGAGAGAGGGATAAGATGTGGATAGTAAGTACTAAGATGAAGGGACTATTGGGAGTCTAAAATTATATATTATTTAGAATTTTTTAAGAAGGGAAACAAAGGAATAAAAGTTATGAAGAGTGTGTACTGTCAATCATGGGATGATGATTTAATTATTCACAGGTATGTCTTATTTGAGATATTAATATAGATTATTAAAAATAAAAGGGAAAAAACAACAAAATTTTGTTTGCAAAATGGTTGGGGGTAGGTACTACCTACTATTTTTAAGTGATTGTCAATTCAGTAATTAACATTAATTACAAGAATTGGCACAATTTCAGTAATTTAACATAACAGAGGTAATGTATGTGTAGTAATATGTAGTAATAATGATGTGCAGTGATGTCTAATGGTACACAAAAGTGAAGTTACAAAGATTATGTACCTACACTGCTTTAATTAAAAAAAACTTGATTGACAATACAAGTATAGGACACTTTACAGGTTTAAATAGATATTAAACAATAAGGCGTAATGCGCCTATTTTTGTGTAGTAAATTATGTAGTGTTTACTGTCTGGGCGAATGTTTTAGTCTTCGATTTTGCTTCCACTGGTTGTCAAGCAAAAGGAGTCATAAACCGTGCCAGTGTGTGATGGACGTCGCTCAGAAACCTGAGCAGTATTTTGTGATGTTCTGCGTTAACTATATAAATAATAAGTAGAATAAGTTAAATAAAACAAAATACTCCCCGGGATTGACGAAATTTTGAAATCCGTCACCGTTGGGTTGGTTGAGTTGACAGCCGGTTTATCGTTTTTGTGCGAAGTTCTCGCGACAAAAAACACTGTATAATCACTGATTACACTTATTAATAACTAGGTACGACTATAATACACTAATTTAACATAAATAAACCACTATTTACTAATTTTCTAAATTAATTAACCTAGGGGTCGTTTTTATAACGACCGGCTACCAGTGTTGCCAGTCCAAAAAAATGTAGTATGATAATAATAATGATAATAATGTGTAATTTAGTTGCCAGGTCAAGCACCTGTATAACATTTTAATCCTAGCATAAATTATAAGGGTGCCGAGGCAATCCCCAGACCTGCCAAAACTCATAAATACTGGATATGTATCTGGACATTGTCCTGGATACAACGCAAAATATAACATAAATATTAGGCCACCACAATACGGCTTTAATCTGTGCCGACATTGTTTCGCTTTATGAAGGGTCATGTCGTACTTACCAGCGTAAAAAAACTGGACAATATTTAGACCAACCGAATTTATTAAAGCCAACTATACTTTTTTATTCTGCAGTACAATCTGTCGCGTGTAACTCTTATTTGATTACGAGTTTTCGATTTGTCACAAATATTCCGTTCGTTACCGAATCACTCGTGAAAGCATGAAAATGTCATCACTCACAAGCGCCAGATTCCAGTCGAAATCACTGGCGAATTCGGAATATGCAAGTGATGAGTTTTACACGACTACGATTCGAAGCTTCGACATCGACCTGTCCAGTGTCGTCTAAAACGCAGAAAGCTTTGCTAAATAAAATACCCTTAGTGAATTCGAATTCATTCCGAGAGAGGAGGCAATAGACAAGCCATTTATCCACTAAACCTGCCACAGTTTAAGCTTAATGCAATGCTAAAGAGCGGAGGATGTAACTCCTTGCACGCGCTTAATCTGTTTAAAGCTGTTTTACATCAATTGTTCTGTCTTCAAACGTTTAACTTTTTAGCTCCCTTGATTCATGCATAATAATGGTAAATTCTTCTTTATTTTTCGTTCACACATTGTCATCCTTGTTCAATTAATCTCCACTCAGCTTTATCTCGAGTCGCATCCAATCATGTGCCGGAGCAGGTCTGACATCCAATTAACAACGTTCTGATGACAAATCATTAATACGCTTGTTGTATAAAACAGTATAAGCACTGAGAGCGAGAATGACGGGTTATGAATTATTCATCGACGGCTCCCGTTAACGTACACCAACAGATTTCGCCATCGAGGGCGCAACCCTTACCGCCGAATTTTTTTGTTCGTCACATTCACGAGTGGTTCGTTGACAGAAAGGTTTTAATTAATGAAATGCAACCAAACTCAAGTGCGCCGGTTGCGACTGTATTTTGTTTTGAAAACTTAAAATGTCTGGTGAAGAGGCTTTTACCAGATTACGCGGGCTGGCGGAATTGAGGTGATATTTACTTTAAAATGGAACTTTGCATATAAATGAAGTTTGCCAGAATTTGCTGATTTCGTAGTGATGTATTTATAGAGCACTTTTGCTGATATCAAAATCTAAGCCAATGAAACAAGTTCTCTATAATTGAAATATAATTAATCTTCCACTAATTCCAAGAAAATCTACATTTCTGTAGCACCTGACAGGAAATCGATGGATGACGTAACGCCGTGAGTACTTAGGCTTGCCTCTAAGTCCTGGTTTTAAGGCTAGGAAGGAACCAGCCGATATTAATGGTCGTGCGGAAGACTTACGTCATTTCATCGGGCAGCTAATTAATCAAGACCCTTCTCATGTGGACGATTAGTCTTTCGTTCTGTCGCGCATAATGATATGGACAGGACGGGTTATCAATCGCTTTCAATTTATTACGCTCACCTAACCTACGTAGGACCTTTTTGGGGAGGATCTCGTTTTAAGGGCATCGCTTTGGATATCGTAATTGGTTGGATTTTGTGTGTTTTGTTGTACTATTTTTTGAAGATCTAAAAAAGACCCATAAAATTCTAAAAATATCTACTGTTTTTTCTACTTGTATTTTTACATTCTTTCATCTATTCTTGTATGCATATCTTGTAGAAAACACACCACATTTTGCATAATTAATGTAGGAACGTGTAAGTTTGCTCCACTGCTTCTCGCGCGGAGATTTTCATTCTGTCAATATGTAACAGGAAAAACTCCCGGATACGGCGCCGGATGGGCACTCTCACATATCCCCATTGTATTTTCAGAAACAAAAAGGGAAGTAAATAATTCACAAGTTTTCATAAGGAAGCCAAGGGTACTGTCGGTTTTATTTAAAATAATATCAAGATAACGCATAGCCGTGATTCTAAATGCTAAAGATATATAACATTCTAGTCCCATTCAGAAATCTAATCAACGCGCTAGTACAAACGAGTCTAATAAGGCTATAAGAGAACTGTACTAAATCTAGATCTGATTTATAATGATTATGTCGTTATTTACGTGCTAGTGAGCATAGTTCTAAGTACTTGTTCATACGCGTAAATAAATCTTAGTTTACTTTTCATGAAAATCAGAATACATCCATGAGACGTAAGAAGACTTGTATAGAATCAAGTTTTTCTAACTGAACAGACAGCTGTGCTGCTGGGGAGTTTGTTGCGCCACTTCTTCTTCCCAGCTAAGCACTAGGCAGTGGTGAAGGGTGGGCGTTTTTGGGGGACTGTCTTATGTAATTTTGACGTTTGAAAAGTGCTGATTCTCAGCCTATTTTGAATAAATGACTTTTGAATTTGAATTTGACTGTAGGTCAGAAGAGAATTTTATAAAAACCATTTTGAACACATCTTAAAATCTAATCAGAAATTTTAATATTAGTTGGATGTTGTTAAGCAACCCAATCATGCTAAATGCTTGTATGACGATAATGACGAGTACCTACGTAAGTTTATTGCTTAAAGACCCGACTTATTTATATCCCATCATACATGACGCGATATAGCTAGCTAAGAAAGTAGAGCGTGGCAATTTTCTAGACCCTGACCAAACCTGTTAGAACAACTCCCGGGGACTACATTATCTGAATAGACGGGTTTTAAATTATTGTTTCTCGCAAATGTCAACTGGAAACAGCGCTTAGTCCATCCATCGGCGTCGTCGCCAAATTATACCCCTCGGGAGAAACAATTTGCTATTTTCCATTTCCTATCATTATTCTAGACTATTAAATGAGTAATATTTGTATATACAATATACATATATTTGTAATCACGTTCTGGAAAACGGCTCTAACGATTTCGATGAAAGTTGCAATATAGGGGTTTACGAGAGCGAAAAATCGTTCTAACTAGGTCTCATATCTGGGAAAATTTGTTCTCTCTGTATTTTCACCCCAACAGAACTCGGTCGCCCAAAGTTTAAAACAAGATGGCTACCTACCTTAGAATAATGACCTGGCAGCTTGGAATTAGTAAGTACCTACTATCATGGCAGCATAGAGGAAGTAGTATGTACCTACTATCATGGCAGTATGGAATTAGTATGTACCTACTATCATGGCAGTGTGGAATTTGTATGTACTATCTTGGCAGCATGGAATTAGTATGAACTTTCCTATATTATTAAATGAGCATTCTCTATTTTCACCAGAACTGAGCTCGGTTGCTTAGGTACTCTAGAATAACAGGAATCAAGTTTGTAGGGAAGCAAAAAATAATATTCCTTTACGCAACTAATCCAATTTTCCTCTCTCACTTTTGTAATTTTCTCTCGTGAAAATCTCAATCAATGCTTTGTACTGCCACAAAGTTTCTCTGAAAACATAGGAATGAAAAAAACCAGGACACCGTGAACAACAATTTTAGCCTTTGACTTTGTAGCTAACCCAATTCCAGCGGCGAATATTAAAATCCTTGTGTTTTTCTTATTTCTACTGCCACTAGATCATAAAGATGACAAAGATGCAAAGGGTACCGTTTTAATGGTTGAAAATTATTAATAATGAACTTGGGCCAAAAGCGAGGCTTATCTATCCAAGCCCATCATTAATTGTACCTTTACCATTATTATACCAACTACATTATTATCGAAAGATTACATTATAGCTTCGGATTCTTCGAGCTTTATAGTTATAGGAACCATTTGAGACAGTTCACGGTAAGGTACAGCAATATATTTTACGTCGGGTTTTATTTTTGGCCCGTTTCTGATCGTTCTGTCCAATGTTTTCCGTACTTGTGAAATATAGCGATTGTTTCGTTTTCTACCTCAGTTGTTGTCCTTTTTATTTAGGGACGCTTATTCAAGATTACATTTTCCATTTGATCCTTATCGAAGTGATTGGAGTATATTTTACGTGTTTCTATTAGTCTTAATACTGTCTTATTGTCTTGATTTAGTAGTTTATCTCTTGTTTCTTCGGGGTCTGCTATCAGATTTAGATAGGTTTTAAGGAAACGCTGTCTCTTAATTTCATAACTTAATTTATTTTGTAACTCGATACAATCTTTCAATTTTGGGAATATTATCTTGACGGGTCCTTCAAATGTATCCTGCTCTTTATCGCCTTGGCTCCCATTCCCATGGCTTTTCTTATCCGAAAGATGAAGCCATTGAAAATGTATTCTTATCTTTATTAAAATCTACTGTGGAGTTAATAGAGTTGAATATCAAACTGACACGGTATAATATTACGTCGAGAATTCCTTGCGTGGTTCCATAGACATTCTGATGTGTAGAATAGAGCCATCAGCTACCTGTTTTTTGAATTTTTATTGCCTAACGTTGTATTTTACCGATAGATTATATTCTTGTTTTTCTTGTTTATTTCCATATTCGACGATATTTATGGTAAACATATTTAAATACTAATTACAGTTTTGACATTTACGAGTATGTGAAAGCGATAACTTCTTACAATCGGTGTGATTTGCCGACGCCGACGACGGTTATGTCAACAAACGTAGGTACTGTGTTGCTACTTTCGAAACTGGGCATTTAAGTACCTACTTTACCCGCGGCAATAACTTTAACTTTTGTTGTTTAGTCCATTAGTCAACGTAGTTTAGGTAAGTCGGTTATTGATTTTTATGAAAATTCCGCAAAGATAAGTGCTTTTCCACAGATCCACAAGTTGGCCGAGCAATACATACCTTAATAGCGTTCGTTAATGTTCACTTCGTCTTGAAATAAGCCATTTCTAACATAGGATTTATAATAGAAATAACTTCATTAGTTGTACTTTAACATTCTTTTACCTTAGCATTTTAGAAATGTGCAAAGTACCTATTCATAAGACTTGTTATATTATGGGCTCTAGTATTTTCTCTTAATAAATTTAGGTAACTCTTGTACTCGTATTTATTTGTATTAGGATTATTTATATTAAGTGCCACTAACTACTTGGATTATTCTGAACTTTGACTTATTCTGCTTTAATAATTTTAATTACTTTGGTACCTAGTAAGTATCTTAAATTTTCCTAAGACGACCCATTGACCGAATTTTCTAAACAAGATTTCATTTAATAAGTAACTTTTGATGTCAAAAGTTTTTATATTTTAACTTTTAGTACTATTCTTTTTTTGTGTCATGTGTTCTTAGGAACAAGTTAACCTTAAAATTACTAAATGTTTCCAAGAGGATCGTAAATCTTCTTTTTTTAAATTTCTTTGCAACTACAATCCCCTGGGTATCTTTCTCATTCCGTATAAGTGCCCATTCTATCAATTATCAACAACTGGCATTTGTCTTTGTTTATTTTTTAAACTAGCCTTTGCCCGCGGCATCGCCCGTGGACGTCGAAAATTATCCCATGGGAACATACTACCGCGATAAAAGTTCAGCCGTTTTAGTGTGAAAACGTAACAAACATACAAACAAACTCACTTTTGCATTTATATACTAGCTGCGCCCCGCGGTTTCACCCGCGTAAGTCTCGGTCCCGTGGGAATATCGGGATAAAAAGTATTTTATGTCCTAACCTAGGTCATGGTCTACCCATGTGCCAAATTTCATCCAAATCTGTTCAGCCGCTTTAGCGTGAAAACGTAACAAACAAACAAACTAACTTTCGTATTTTGACCGCGTAGGTATTGCAATTTTCTATGAAACAGCAGATTTTTTTTTATAACCGACGCAAATTTTCAATGCAGTGTTGTGCAGAATCATGTACTGAATCCATGGTAACAGTTTTCGCGTCGATGTCCCTGATACGCTGCATATAGTAAAGATATCAACCACGTATTTCCTCAAATATCACTATATTTTCCTGGTTGACCGTTACATTTCTTCCTAACTGTGTACAACCATAAATGCCCATATTGCGGGGCGTACGGCCGGGCAGGCGTTTATATGCAAAACCCTCTCTGCTACAGCTAACAGAATACAACCAAACAATACTGTGCAGCTGACTAAATTAAATGTTAGTCTTCACAATATCAGCCACAAAGTTCAATAATCCTCATAAACTAGTCTTCCCAATAGTTTTTGGTGGTTAGTACATTTTCTTTTATACTCTATGGCCAAACTAAAATACCCATATTGCGGGGCGTACGGCCGGGCAGGCGTTTATATGCAAAACCCTGTCTACATGTAGCAACAGCTAACAGAATACAACCAAACAATACTGCAGCTGACTAAATTAAATGTTAGTCTATACAATATCAACCACGAAATTCAATAATCCTCGTAAGCTAGTCTTCCCAATACTTTTTGGTGGTTACTACATTTTCTTCCATACTCTATGGCCAAACTAAAATGCCCATATTGCGGGGCGTACGGCCGGGCAGGCGTTTATATGCAAAACCCTGTCTACATGTAGCAACAGCTAACAGAATACAACCAAACAATACTGCAGCTGACTAAATTAAATGTTAGTCTATACAATATCAACCACGAAATTCAATAATCCTCGTAAGCTAGTCTTCCCAATACTTTTTGGTGGTTACTACATTTTCTTCCATACTCTATGGCCAAACTAAAATGCCCATATTGCGGGGCGTACGGCCGGGCAGGCGTTTATATGCAAAACCCTGTCTACATGTAGCAACAGCTAACAGAATACAACCAAACAATACTGCAGCTGACTAAATTAAATGTTAGTCTTCACAATATCAACCACGAAATTCAATAATCCTCGTAAGCTAGTCTTCCCAATACTTTTTGGTGGTTACTACATTTTCTTCCATACTCTATGGCCAAACTAAAATGCCCATATTGCGGGGCGTACGGCCGGGCAGGCGTTTATATGCAAAACCCTGTCTACATGTAGCAACAGCTAACAGAATACAACCAAACAATACTGCAGCTGACTAAATTAAATGTTAGTCTATACAATATCAACCACGAAATTCAATAATCCTCGTAAGCTAGTCTTCCCAATACTTTTTGGTGGTTACTACATTTTCTTCCATACTCTATGGCCAAACTAAAATGCCCATATTGCGGGGCGTACGGCCGGGCAGGCGTTTATATGCAAAACCCTGTCTACATGGAGCAACAGCTAACAGAATGCAGCTAAACAATTCACGTCGCTCGCCATTAGGCGGCCGGCCAAAATGTCTTCGTCTGTATTTGTAGTTTTGTCTGTATTTTCATGATATTAAAGTTCGGAAGTCATTCCAAGTTGGGATTGCTTTTGGATGTGCACCGTGAGATGGGTTTTTTGATTGGTAGATTTAATGGAAGTTTTGTAGTAGTTTTTAAACTTCATTATAGAATTCTGAGTGTTATAATGTCCTATGAAGATTGACATGGCAACTCCAACTCTATCTTTTCTTGTAAGCTTGTTTGGTCGCCTAAATATACTTTTTTTTTTAATACCAATATCCTTTTCTGTCCTTATTGTACCTCCTTTTCGTCTGGAGTCCTTAACTACTCATTTATTAATAACATAAGAATCAGGATCATTGTTTACGCAACCAAAAGAAGAAGGCATATAACCTCCTTCTTTTTTAGAAGTCACCTTATCTTAAAGATCAAACGTGCTATTTTAATTGCATAATGCAGCAATTACACGTAATATTACGGACGCCGTAAACCCTATATCCTACCCAACGATATAATTATACCGCCTCACTGATATATTAATTATTCTGGTTTCAAACTGGACGATTATAACTCGTCAAAGTTATAAACAGTATTATTCTACGTATTTTTGATAGTCACACATTTTATGTAAAATATTCCTGATATTATGGAGATCAATCAATCTGCCTAGCCTTTTCCCAACTATGTTGGGGTCGACTTTTAGTCTAACCGGATGCAGCTGAATACCAGTATTTTACATGGAGCGAGTGCCTATCTGACCTCCACAACCCAGTAACTGGGTAATACGATACCCCTTGGTAAGACTGGTTGTCAGACTCGGGCTTCTGACGACCCGTAACGACTGTCAAAGCTCCACGAATGACAGCCGGGACCGACGGCTTAACGGGCTTTCCGAGGCGCGGAGGAGTCTCGGTATGTAACATCTTTACATACCGAGACTCCTCCGTGCCACGGAAAGCGAGTCACCCATCCACGGACCAACCCAGGCAAGTGTAGCTTAACCTGATGGATCGACCCTTGGATTTGTAAGATACTTATTTAATTTTATCACCCATTTATGTACTTGTGTACCTATTTTATTTATAACTCATTATGATATTTTTTTGAAATTTTTTCCTCTCAAACAGAGCACCTGCCATCTAATCTCTACACTACCCTTGGTTGACTGGTAGACAATGCCTAAGGCATGAGGTCCGCCTTTGTACCTTTTTAATTGCGAAAAGTTTAAATAAAAAAATATTTATGCTCTTGACTGTATCTACTTATGTGCAAATTCCTGTGCATGCTGCAGTTATGCAGAACCACCTCTTCCGCTGAATGGTGACAAGTATTGTTATTCAAAAGGCGTTTATACACAAGCGTTGGGTATATGGACTCTAAATATACTCATATGTTTATTACGGGTACTAAATTCTGACGAGGTTGACGCTTGGCGTTGAAGCAAAATATCGTTTTATCATCGACGCGAAAAGTTATTAATTGAAAAGCACCTTATGTGCTTTTTTCGTAACCAAGCTCCCTGCGATTTATTATCAAAACTATAGTGATTGTTGTTATAATGAAATTCGTACGAAAAAGGTTTAATTTGCATTAAAAAGTAAGTGGGGTAGTCAGAAGCCTGAAAATCTGACAAGCCGTCTTACCAAGAGGTTGTGCTACCCAGTAACTGGGTTGTAGGGTTCTGGCTCCAATTAAAACACTGGTATTCAGCTGCATCCTGATAGACACGGTGCAGATTATGATGAATTTGCATTAGTAAGTATGTAAAACATACCCAACGTCTGAAGTGGAAATGGGCAGGCCATGTAGCACGCCTGTCTGTCACAAGATGGACCCATAGAACCATGACATGGCCGGTTGGGACCAACAAGAAGAAGACCCAGAGGACGCCCACCGGAACGCTGGATAGATGAAAAAAAAAGGATTGGCAAGGACTGGATGGTCAAAGAAATTTGGAGAAAATTTGAAGAGGCCTGTACCCGGAAAGGGCCATAACCTGGTGAAAAGTGTACTTAAATTCTTTTAAAAGTATATTTTATTAAGTTTATTTTTTTTGTGTTCCTCCTGCTTAATTTATGTTTTTGGTTATGGAACTAAAGGCTATATTATTCTTAAGGATGTAAAATCAATAGCTTCAAGTAAACATAATCGCTCTGGGTACCTAAGCTTTGAAACCAATCCGTTGGAAGCTATCATTAAGCGGTATAACATTCTCTCAAATAAAACAAGACCTAGTAACCTGTTGCCTTCGAACATTAGTGGCCATTGCCCTTAATTACCTCTTACGACTGCCTCGAGAAGATAAGTGACTACAACTTATACTTACTACTTATATTTAAGTTTATCTCTACAGCCAACTTAACGAACCTGGAGCGTTAGTTTACAGAAAACTTAAAATTTCTTGTGTCTTTTTTTTCTGCAACGGAGTGCAGTGCAGGTAAAGTTTTTGAAATACGACGATTAGTGTGTTTACTGTGGATTAATAGGTGTTTTGAATTTGAATTAGTGCTAGAAAAGTGCGTACCATGAAGTAGAACTTAAATTGAACTTAACATATTTAAATGATATTCATTTCAAAACTGACGACCCACAGTTTCTTTCCAAGCTTTAACTAATTTTTTTCCACTACAGAGTTGCAAGAAAATTAATTAGTTGATGAAAATCTGTCATTTTCACCAGTATTTGTCATTAATTCAAACCCCGCCCAAAGATTTAAATCACTAGATTTTCCCTCACCGTACCGTACTAAGATGAGTGAGCTCGCACATTATTATATAGCGTCTCCATGACCATCAAGTGTAGTCACTGTGTCATTGTATGTCAGAGGTGTCAAAATGAAACAGAAACGTGACTATCTTTTAACGCGTTAGGGCGAATTTAACGATTGAAATAATAGCTATCTCAAGAACATCCACGGACATTCTTTTAAATCAAAAATTTGTTACAAAATATTAGTTACATCATTCATGTTGGAATAATCAACTCAGGCCATCGCAGTCCACTGCTGGAGATAGGCCTTTCCCAGTCTTCGCCACAACACCCTGCCCTCTGCCATCCGCATCCAGTCTGTCTTAGCCACTTTCATAAGGACGTCGGAATGGAACTGAACGCGATCAGTATATTTCAAGAGCCGTCAGTGTCATCATTACACATTCATACATATTATTATTATTTATTAATTTTCAGACTACAAATGAGGTCTATTGTGTTAGTAACAATCTTACTTAGCCTATGTTAGTACTTAATAACTAAAACAGATCTCGTTCGATCGGCTAACGCCCACACAAGCGGACTATCTGCCCGGGCTGCTATCGAGTGCAGAATTATATTGGGACTGTCACGCAAACTGCGAAGTAACGAGGCAGATTTCTAATGCTATACTGCGTCAAAGCTATCAGTGCGCGCGTCGGCAAACTATACTCACGCCTTCTTCAAATGGGGGAAGGTAGAAACTACAGAACGCCACCAACTACAATCATCTTCATCGTTATTGTGGAATATTGACACTGACAGCTCTTGATTTAGATGTGTATATTAATTGGTGAAACGTAATTGCTTAGCCAGCATGTTACCAAAGATTTCACAGCCTAAACAATGGTATCCAAAATCTTAAACCAGTCTTAACACTTTCAACCCAAAACACACAATAAAGTCACGTAGTACATTTTATCGTAAAAGGGAGCAAAGCCGGACTTTAGATGTTAACCCGTAGCGAACCGCGTCCGACACCAAGTTATCTCTAAGTTGCTGCTAAGTTACCTCGGCTTATCTAAGTGAGCATCGAGGCTTGATAACGCTCAACTTGCTACAACTTTGATTGTGGAATTGCGGGAAAAATAAAAGGAAGAAAGTGATAATTTATGGTTAAGGGAGTTATTTAATTTCGAAGTTTGGAAGCGATGAAAGAGTTTTTAAATTAAGGGATATCGCGGCCCCAGCACATAGGCAACGGAAGGAACACGGGTGGGTTTTAGTCAGTAAAAGTCTGACACTCCCTCTCGCTCTGCCCAGAGCGGGAGGAGTCATTTGATGATTTCCCACCCAAAAAAAAAAAAAAAAGGCTACCCTATCGACATTTTTGGGGTTCTGTAGCCAATGGCAAAAACGGAACCCTTATAATTTTGTGATGTCTGAAGGTCCGTCCGTCTCACCGTCCGTGCGGATGTCACACATCCATTTTACTGACTATTTGCACTATATCGAAGAAAAGGTGGAAAGACGCAGAGGGTAAACAATATTGTAGTTAAAATACGAAAAAAATAAAAAGAAGTAGAACTGAGGCCTTATGTAACTGAGATATAAAAAAAACAATGCTCATAAGCGTATGGGGTATTTTTGAATCACATAATTAAAAAGATTATGATGTTTCTAAGTGACTCGTTACAGTCGCAAAAATAACTTCTATTTTCGTAGTTTTTCCGAGAGTTTGTATTACATATACAAACTTATTTTTGCGGCCGATAAAATAAATTCTAAGTATTCATCCTGACTACGGAACCCTTCATAGTGCGTGGTCCGACACGCACTTGGCCGGTTATTGCTGTTATAAAAGAGGCTTGTGGTCTGTGATTACCATCAGCCTTGTTTGTTTCCAACGAAGTCAGAGGTCAGTGTCTATGGTATTTAGATCTCATTGTTATATCAACAAAATAATCTTGCGGTCTGTTATTATTATCATTGGCAAAGTCTGTTTCCCAATAATTATTTCAGAAAGAATTGTTTATCGTCTCATTCGGCTTGTAAATTGAGATGATTAGGTAAAATTGTAGATATCTTCTCTTGTATTTAGTAAGTATAATTTTGGTATTTACGTCATTGTTAACCGACTTCAAAAAGGGAGGAGGTTCTATGTTCGTCTGTATGTATGTACATCGATTTCTTCGTGATTACTGGACTTCCAACAGGAAGCCCATGCGGTGGTCCCATATAAAATTAACTTTGCTTTGGTAGCTTTTGAGTACGCTCAAAATAATACATATTTAATTCCACTTTCTGTATGTTGATGAGTTTATAATACGTCCTGCCAATGTTTTTTACATAGCAAGTAGTGGTATACGAATTTGTGTGATGTAAAAAGGTAAAAGTGAACATAATTAAAAAAAAAAAATACTACAAAGTGAAAAAATATTTATTACATGATATGCTGAAAGGCTTTTTTTTTTTTTTTTTTGGTTGGGAAATCATCAAATGACTTCTCCCGCTCTGGGCAGAGCGAGAGGGCGTGTCAGACTTTTACTGACTAAAACCCACCCGTGTTCCTTCCGTTGCATGTGTGGGCCGAGATATCCCTTTCGGGCAAACCCGCAACCCCAGCAGGCATTGGTCCTTACGGACCCCGTCAGATATGCTGAAAGGCTATGTATCGAATCATTTTGTATCAGTTTAGATGATATATTATGTAAAAGTATCATTGTTAGTCGACTTTTGTTGCTGACTAACATTTCTTTGGCTAGCTTTACAATAAGAAATAAGTAGTGTGATATTCACTATTTGAAAAACTTATAATTACATTTGAAAAGACCGTTTATTTTAATTCAGAACCAGATTATTTAAAAAGCGGAGGAGCAGCATATATAAGTTAGTATTATATTTCAAGAACTGCATTTTACTCCGATGCCCCTAAGAATTCAAACTCGGCGTTGACAATTTAAATAAATAAACTATTGCAAGTCGCAGTAACAACTTCCAAATGAAAACTGACTGCAACTATTTTGAAAACGCATAACTTATATTGTGAAGAGCTTTCCCTTGTTTGTATAAGTTTTGTTCTGACACTTTATGAAACAGGAATTTGTAGAATAAAATTATTCAATGAAAATAGCGTATTTCCATTGGAAAATGCCTTTACGAGAATACTCTTAAAACAAAAGAGATTTTGTTCTCAAGGTCTCATTTTTAAATTGTGAGTGACTGGTTTTATAAAGGTTGACATTAGAAATTAATGATCCAATGTTCCTGCTTTATTTTAGCTTGAAAGAATTTAAACTTATACTAGCTTGGCAGGCAGATTATGAATGAATTATTATGATAAAAGTTCATTAAAGACGGGCTCTTTCTAATTTATTAAGTAGGTACTTTTTTTGCGAAATCAACAAAGAGAAGTAAAACTAGGTACATTACCCTTTTTCTGGAGCATTCGGGTAAAAAGATGCAGCGTTAGTGTACCTAATCAGCTCTCGAATAGGACCTCACTCAGCTCCACATTGCTTGGGCACAGGCCACCCCTCTGTGAGAGAGACCGGGCAGTAATCCACCAAGCGGGCAAAGTACGGGTTATAAATTCCTACACAACTACAAATGAAGAAACTACGCCATCAATACCATTTAGACCCAAATGCTCAACAGGAAACCACCCAAAAAAACAGCTCAGCACTGCAGGAAAGTCCCGAAAAGTCAGTCGAATCCTTTAATCTAAGTGTCACTCGTGTTACGGCAGTCGCAATTGACCCCCTGCAAGCAGACCCACACGTGACTCAAATACAAATATCTTCGCAAAGTGCACTTTGTCTTTTTTCTTCACTTTACGATTGTAATCTCAAGTTTACCGACCGTAAAACTCGAGGTAATAGAGACCCGAATTAAATTGGTATCTCGCTTTATTGAGATGCACGACAATTACTGTTTTATGATTCAATGATGTAAATCATTGCCTTTTTTACTGTGGGTATGTCTGATGTTTTGTCGAAATGAATGCCATAATTGACAAGTTAATTTTGTTTTGGCTTTTATGTTTACTGGTACCTACATGGGCGCTTGCAGTTAGCAAGCTAAAGTGGCAAGAGGAGCCTTTGGAGCAGATGAGTCCTCAAGTGCAGACTACGGGATGCCTCTCAGCTAGATGGTCCGATGACTATTAAGAGGCAGCTGAGACTAGGATTGCCAACCATAATGATAAATACAGTATTATACTGTTTTTCACTCTTAAAGTACTGTTTACTGTTCAACAAAAATAAAGTATTTGAATATACTGTTTTCACTGATATCCAAAGCTTTATATACGTAAGTAAAAAGGGAGTCGGTGGCAAAAAACGAAAATACAAAACCAAAGACTTCCGACTTCCGAAATTAAAGTTACCTATTTTTCATATTTAAGCGAGATTCCAAAAAAGGAGTTTGTTACCTCATACATAACTCCGTCATTTTATGAACCGATTTGGAAAATTATTTTTTTATTTGAAATGTTATACTTCCCGATTGGTTATTTTTTAAGTTGGTTGTTTTTTTTTTTGTTAGAAGTTTTTTTCCGAGAACCTGTTTATTTTTTCGAAATACTGTTTATTTGACTTTGACCATAAAATACTTTATGTCTTGTACAAAAAGTTGGCAACCCTAGCTAAGACAGACTAGATTTGGCTGTCCGAGAACCGGGTGCTGTGGCGCAGCTTAGGAGAGGCCTATGTCCAGCCAGCAGTGGGCAGTGGACTGCGATAAATTGAGTGAATTGAAACATAAGGGCATTAACAGAATAGGTAGGTACGTTAAGCCGTTAGTCCTGCGCCTGATCTATCTGCGGTCGTGTCGGATTGCCGTCCCATCGGACTATGAGAGTGAGGGAAGAGAGAATGCACCTGTGTCTGCGCACATACTTGTGCACTATAATATCTCCTGCCCAACGTCTGGTTTCCGCCGAAATTCGGTCTTTTATTTTTATTAGGTAGGTACACATGACTAATAGAAATGGTATACACTATGTAGGTACGCTTGGAGTGTTTGCAGTGGCGTCTGTTAAAGCGAACTTTGCCCTGTTAATTTTAATATTGTTCGCTTTAAAAGTTCTGTTAGTAATTGCTTCAAAGTTAACCACTTTAAAGTGATTAAAATATATTGTTCTTGTTGTTTACACTTCTAATCCACACGGAGGAGAGATAATTTATTTACAGTCATATATTTTAAATTAATTAGACTTTTAGATTAATTTGACGTTTTTTAATTGTTTTGTTTTTCTTAGAAGAGAGGATAAAAAGCTTATGATTTAAAGCCGCTGAAAGCTTTCATATGTTAGTTTAGCAATAAATTCAGCACCCTAATAGCGTAACAGGCGATCAATCACAATCAGTTTCATTTTGACAGTTCAAAAACATTAATTGCGTTATTTACGTTGTTGAGCAGACAAATTTTTCGAACATATGAAGCAATGGATTGACAATTTCCTTCAAATTTATTCAAATTATGATTACGCAATTACCCTAATTGCGTAATCATAACTTGAATCATTTTCATCACAGGTGCACTGTTAGGTAATGTAATTACTAAATGATTTATGTATTTACCTACACATAAAACTGTCTAGACTATTACCGTCTCATAATCGCGTGTAGTTTCGTCTGGCGAGACCATAAGCACCTATGTACAGTCGAACAAGTTATTTGGTACACAGGCCGCTAACTTGTAACTACTGTTATGTGCTGCGTAGTCTTTTACACCAATCCAATCATTTAAAAGTATCTTAGTTTAAAAATTATTGCACACACAAACACACGTCTTTTTTCCCTGAAGAGTTGGGCAGAGGTGTACCCACATTTCTCCCGTCCCATGTAATAGGCGGTGAGCCTATTGCCATCAACCGGGCACAGATACTGTTACCGAGAAATTCCATATAGAAAAACCCAATAACACTTTGCCAAACCTGGGAATCGAACCCAGGACCTCATGCTCAGCAATAGCGCTTACGACCACTACACCAACGAGGCAGTCACACACGATAGTTATGAATATTGGCGAGCCATATTAGACTATCATAGAAATATGATTAGAAATGTACGAGTCATTTTTATATGAAGAACCTATGACGGTATAATAACTACCTATGATTCATATTATCTATGATTAATATGATCATATCAATTCGGCTAAACAGGTATCCATCTTGATTAAGTATGACGTTTATAACATGATCATAAGTGTAATATGTAAAATGAAGAAAAGCATCATTTAACTATGATCATAGAATTTGACAGATATGAAATCATATTTGTATGATAAATATATGATAGTGTAATTGGGGCCTAAAACTCTTTCGTTGACGGTACACGACCCACTTTGCAGCATTGTTAAAGCGTGCATTGCACCGGCATTAATGGGAATACACTTTTATGAGATCCTTTGAATTATGTTGTTTGAGTACATTTCAGTGTTACTCAGTCAGTTTTTATTTCAACACAAAGTATGAAAGGGTTATAAACCCTTTTAAAGTTGTAAATTCTGTGCAATGGAGAAGAAGGCTCGTTCATAGAAAATATTATTTAAAAAAAAATAGCACATTATTTGTATGAAAAAAAAATGGTGCTACAATATGTAGCGCTCCACAGCGTGTGCTACATTAAAATAAAAACCCAGTTTGTATATTTTTGTACTCTGTCTGACAAAATTAACATTAAAAAAATTAAAATTAAAATGTTTATTTCAAATTCAAAGGGCATTACGATACATTATTATTGGAGATCACCTTTTAAGCAAGGAGTTGCTTGTGTTAGGAGACTCCGCACTTCCACTTATCAATATCTTATGCAATTGAAACGTATGTAGACATGCAAAACTAAAAATAAATGAGTAACTTAAAATTATACAAAATGAAATGAATGGACAAATGATTTGCAAATGAATGAGTATTACAAGTACACGTTACGTTACATTACACATAATATCACGCTTCTAATCCCCGAAGGGACGAGCAGAGGTGTACCTGTAGCAGATGATTTAAAAGAGTGTCCGTGGAGTTTCTTGCCTGTTCTCCATAGGAACCTACTACGCGTTGGAATGGGCAACTAGCTTCATATTTCTGACTGACCGACCCCTTGACAATTCAAAAGTGCCTGTAATTGGTTTATTTGAAATAAATGCTTTGAGTTTGAGTTTTGCAGGTACCATCAAAGAAGTTCATATCTAACCAGTTTCAAAACAAAATCCCGTGAACACGATGACCACATCTGTTACCGGCCCGGTTCTATAGCCGTCGAGCGCTGCAAGCAAGAATAGTTCTTACGATGGTTAGATATGAATTTCTTCGATAGTACACCCACATTTCGCCAGTTATGTTAGTCCCATGTAATAGGGGGCGAGCCTATTGCCATCAACCGGTCACGAATCCAGACTCCGGGCTGCTACTGAGAAATTCCAGATGGGAAAACCCAATAACACTTAGCCGGACCCGAGAATCGAACCGGGGATTAAAATAAAGTTCCAGTTTATATAATAATGTACTCTGGCAGAATTTAATGCAATAAAATCCATTTAAAATAAAACTATGACCATAAAACTTTGCTATTCCCACGGCAGTATTGGAAATTTCTATTCGTTCGGAATATGCTGGTTTTCACTCGAGCAATTCTAGTAAAAGAAATTATAGACGCAGCATCTCTTTCTACGAAAATATTTATAAATATAATATATATTACGCTATTTTAGAAGGTGTACAGTATCCAATTGATTTACTAATTAAAACCTCTTTTTCTAATGCATGAGTTGAGCCATTGAGCCAGAAAATTGGAACACTGTTTCATAATTAATGAGATTGTTACTAGAAAGAAAAATGGCCAACAAAACTTAGAAAAAGATGTTTTCCGTGGTAGTAATTTGTAGTTATCGCGTTTGATTTATTTATTCTGTACGTAGCATAACGTAACATAATATTATTATGTTCTATGTGCTTGAAGGTCCCTACATACCTCTCGTGTTTGAGTTTATACAATAACATTCCTATAATATTGTAAATAAATGAGAGTTTGCTGTGGGCATATTACTATCTATTATTACCTACCTATCAACATATTAAGTATCTATTTAATTATAAAATATTTATAATGGAAAATTCCTATAATTAACCTAAATTCTACAAAAACTTGTTAAATTCCCGATTGGACCAGGGATACAGCTGTATAATACTTTATATACTAGAATACTATAATTATTGCGTTCTTCAAATCGTTGACCATTAATAATAATCCACAGTTATTCGGAAAAAAAAGAAAAATAAACACTTCACTCACATAAATTGTACCTAATTAGAATTATATAAATTGCCTACAATATGTAGCTAAATCACTCTTAATATTAAAGTCAATTATCCACCCTGCCACAATTTATTTGTTAGACTGCCAATTATTAAGTCTAAGATATAACTAAAAATAAATGCAATGCATGTTTCATTGTCTTTAAATATAAAATATACTCCGTGAAACTCAACTAAGTGCCTATGTACATTAGAAATAACAACTAAACATTTTTAATAATATAATAAATTCTTTAAAAATATAAATAAAAAAATAGACAATCAACTTTTACAATCTATAGACTTTTAAGTGAAATTGGAGCGCACATCACTACTAAAAAAATTGCTTTAAAGTTGTAATCTCACAATTATTAGTGTTCTACTCTATCTTATCTATGAGTATACAGGTTTGTTATAACGTTTGGCAACTCGCAGCAGCGTCTGGCATGTAGTCTCTGTAAGGTAAATGGTCATATTCGTATATATATGTAAGACTTTGATTAAATAATACGCGAAAGAATTTCAATTGCACTTGAGAAAATTATTATCGAAATGCATGTTTATTTATTTAACAGTTTATATACACACATATAAATAGACAAGAAGAAAGGAACAGAAAAATACGTACAAAGGTGATGCTTATTTCTAAAGAAATCTCTTCCAGCATACCTGCGATAGGAAAGTAGTTAAAGAGATGTAGACAACGTGTGTATGATTAGAAGAGAAAATAATATACATAAAATAAAAACACTTAATTATTCACTAATTTAACCATAAACATACAATATGAGAATAAACTTACATACATACTTCTAAACTAAATATCACTCAAATAAATATACTTAAATATAATGTAGCATAAAATAATAAATACAAAATATGCAATTTGTTTACTTACAAACCTGTTTTTATTACTGTATCAGATGTAGCAATGAAGAGGACGTGTACGAGTATGTTGTTCTATATTATAGATTATTTAAAATCGTTTATTTTAAAAAAATGCTGGTGTTTCATACATTTTGACCGCGTAGGTATTTTTTTATATTTCAGTTTTTTTTTTTATAACCGACGAAAAATCTCAACACGGGGCTTCAGAATCATGTATCATGTTGATGTGTATCAGATTTCGCGTCGATGTCCCTGCCACCCTGTATACATTTTGTAGGCACTTAGGGTGGTCGCATATCTAACGGAAGATCCGCCGCGTATCGTCGGTTGCGTAATGCCAGAACGGACAAGTAGATTAAACACTCGGCCGATGATACATTAGTGCGTCGAGCGTACTAACTGGAAGTTAAAAAGTTACGCCCAACGCCTCTTCCGTCAGATGTGCGACCACCCTTACTCATCTACTTTTAGAATAAAACTTTTTAACAGTAATAAATCACAAAGGAAATACGTCCCCAAAAGTTGAGAAAGAAAAAATAAAACAGTTCAGTATTTGTTTGATTCTTAATTTTCTTTATGTAGTCCAACCACGCTTGAAAAAGATTCTTCAGGCATCTAAAATGTTTTAACTTGTATGAAAAGTTCAAAGTTTCACGTTTTTGTTTCAACCGCCTACGGCTATGCTGAAAAGACAACCTTATTATTTTAAACTACCCGACACCATGACAAATTAGGGTAGTTTGCATCTCCCGTAACATAACCCTTGATATGAAAACAAATCGGTCTCCTATGTCGTGATAATGTTTTATCCTAAGCTGGGTTTCAAAACAAAGAATTTGATGGTCATTAATATCCGAAGCAAGAAATACATGCTGACTCAAAGCGTGTGAAAATATTTACACATTTGAAATGCTTGCCGGTTCAGCAATTTTCATCCTTTTACAACACTTTTTATCTTCTTTCTTAGTCAGACGCATCTTCTCCTTGCTTCTATTACCTCAGTGTTCAATAAAAAAAATACCATGTATATTATATCACCTTATTCTAAGAATAATAATAATCTTTTGTATATTTTTTTTATTCATTTTATTTAAAGAAATACTTAAAAATGTAAATAAATAAGAAACAAAATGAATAACCGAAATAATAATCTCAAAATATCTACAAAAAATTAGTGAATTAAAAAGAATTGCGAGAGAAATTCCTTGGTGGCTGTATTTAACGCTTGATTTACCTAACATTATACATCAAATATTGGCTATATTATGGTTATTTATATGCAATAATAATATTTAATGTTTTATCATTATTATGTTTTTTTTTAATACATAGAGGTAAATAATTCGCCGTGATGTGCGGGTGAATTTTGCGAGACTGCAGCCTGTCATGTCTTTCAAGTTGATTATAAAGGTATAATCATTCGTACAAAATAGTCTACCTACATTTAAATAAAACACTATCCTGACCTTATATTTTACCTATCCAAAACCAGCCCGGCTTACTGAAACAAAATCACTAAAGACTGAAACTTAAGCGCTTACAGTCACAAGAGTATAATGAAATTTAACTGTAAGAAGCCGGCAGCCAAATCGTCTCGGCACACGTGTTCCAAGTTCCCTAAGTATCGTCTCCAATACCTTCATTATGCTCCAGCAGCGGGGAAGCTGTATGAAATATAGCTTCGAAGGGGAAACTGTATCTGCGGGTGAAGATAACAGGTGAGCACAGTGCGAGGAAGATAGGGGAGCAAGTTGGCGTACATGCTGGACTCCAGCATGTACGCCAACTTGCTCCCCTATTGTATACTCCAGCAGCTGGAGTATACAATGTTTATGGTATTAAAAGATGTCTTCTAGAAGTTACATGCTATTCTAAATTCAGGGGAATTAGGCACTGTTATATCTTGCAATATCCAATGGAAAGATGGTAACAGATCCTACAGAAGATAAAATTATTCTGTGTCATAAAATATTATTATTACTAGTGGTCGCCCAGAGGTCGAAAGTCGAAGCGTAATTTTCGTGAAAAGGGGTACAAAGTTTTTGCTTATAATAATTTCCCTACTATGAGTGATTAGACTATCTATAGGTACAAGGTGCAACATAATTGTTTATTTTCATGACTAGAAAGATTGAACCAAGGTAACGTTCGCAACATTCGGATTACATTTTCTACTATCTTTTCGTAGTATACGGTGGCATGGACATAAAAAAATCTGCTGTTTCATAGAAAAGTGCAATACCATACCTACGCGGTGAAAATGTATGGAACAACAGTTTTTTTTTAAATAACCGACGAAAAATTCCAACGCCGGGGACTCGTGTACTGAATCTGGGGTAACAATTTTCGCGTCGATGTCCCTGCCACCCTGTGAAACTAAGTAAATTCAAGAGCTAATAATTCGTCTTTAAAACTTAAGTAGTACCCATTTTTTCTTTAAACCCTTTTAAAAACCCGTGTAACTTGCGTACCACGGATTAGAATAAAGTATGTCACATTAATTACCCTTAATAGGTACCTAGCTACATAATAATTATGTACTTATGAAGTGAAAACGATCTTCTTGTACAAACAAAACCACTCTCCACACTTCACAGGAGTGTGTCTCCAAGACGATGTCCCGTTGCGATTACAGCGCGAATAACTTGATAAAGGCATTAAAATATGCAAGTAACCGCCTAGGAAGCTCTTAATAACCAGCTCTTTAATTGGTGGCAGCAGCACAAAGAACCCCGCGACTATTATATCGTAAATAACGGGTTTTTACCTAATAAACGAAGGGTGTAAAGGTATGATGACTAGACTAGTTGTATTTTCTGATTCACCTTTTCTGAATAATGTTTTAGTTATGTAGTACATCTTTTAATTAGAGGATTCAATTTATTGAATCCCTCGCACTGAGAAAACACTATTTGCGCTAAGTGGCGAATTTTTGCTGAAATGTTGCTCCAGTTTTATAATGGCACATCACTATTTGTATAGTCGCCTACCTATTCCCGCGCCATTAGATGTCAATTGTCAATAATCATCTGTGGTGTGCTCACTGCAAATTAGTTATCGTCTCATTGTAATTATCTGTTTTTGGGTTAATAATTAAAAAATGCACTACTTATAGTTCTTACTGTCGCCGTAATTACCCGATCCAACAATGGGAGCAACATTTCAGCAAAAATTCGCCACTTAGCGCAAACATTGTTTTCTCAGTGTGAGGGATTCGAAAATTGAATAACCCTCATTGTTGCTTCGCCGTAGTCAGTTAAAAATAATGATGTTTCTAAATGCATCAATGATTGATAGAGGTGGTACGGAAGAAAAAGAAGTAATACGCCCTGCGCATAACGACAATAAAATGGAATTGCTCTTGCTTATTCTGTTGGATAATGATGATTGTAATGCATCAGAAAAATTATCTTAACCTCTGTGTGTGGCCGGAAAAAAAAAATATTTAAAAAAGACAATTTCAAGCTATTCATCGACAACTCCGGTGGCAGGTCCGGTCCCAACAATATAACTTATACGAGCGAATGATAAAATAATAAATAGACCTGATTGTAAGGTAATCTATTTCTTCTAAGCGCATCGAAGACTTTGACTGAAGCAGTCATTAGATCATCAAATGTACAGGACACGGCATGCGACGCAAGATGGAAGCTGGGCCATTGTCTGTGGGGGGAAGTCGCATACTTGAGCCACGTACTTGAAATCTGAGCCGCCCATGAACCCCATCTGTGGGGCATAAGGTAGCCCGCGAAATTCAAATTTTCTTTAGTTTTTTACGTTTTGCAGGTCAGCGTGATGTTGATTAAAATATGATTTGCGACCGTAACAAATATGGCTTTACATAATTATAATCATTACAATCAGCAATACAACTCCATAAGTAAGCACAACGGTCAAATGTCATGATACCATGAAATAGTCATTCAATGCGATTATATGAACTTAGAGAGTTGTATTGATAATTTTTATGATTATAATTCTATAAATAAACATATGATACGGCCGCAAATCATATTTAGATCAACATACAACATGATACTGACCTGGAAATTGCAAAAAACGTAAGAAAATTTGAATTTCGCGGGCTACCTCGACGCTTTCGCCTTAATACACCTGATTTACACAAAATCCTTGGAAAACCTCAGTCTTACTTACCAGTTTTACTAATAAGCCTCATTACTATTCCTTCAGTAAGTATTACCTACAAAATAAACTCTCTACATCTTGGGGTTACTATCGGTAACTATGTATTAGTACTATCTAGCTGATTCGTAGAGGTGAACCGAGCATCAAAGGTTGGGAAACAAGTAGAATATAGAATTAGGTGAGAGGTACCTAGGTGAGTTAGTAGTACCTACCTACATTACTTTTGACTACCGAACCCTTGTGGTTTTGTGTGTGTCTGTACTGCTATAGTGATGTGTAGGTTCTAATCATAGTGGTCCAGGGGGATTAAGTTCAGTGTTTTGTTTAGAAAAAGTTTTTCTTTTTTAAATAATATACCTATGACAATGTGACTTTTTCAATTCATATGTACTTTCTGAGTTTATCTTGGACATTACTGACATCGGTGAAGCAAAACATCGTGAGGAAACCTGGACTTATATAGTTAATATAAGTCTGAAATCACCAACCCGTCTTGAGCAAGCGTGGTGATCAATGCTCGTGCCTTCTCTGTATGAGAAGAGGCCTTTGCCCTGCAGTGGGACAGTAACAGGCTGGTATTATTATTATTATTATTATTATACCTACTTTTTTTTTTAAAGATCTGAACGCTGCGTGCGTTAGGAATTTTCCCAGTTGCAGCCATTTTTTTTTTTTGAGGGTGGGAAATTATCAAATAACTTCTCCCGCGACGCCCGGGGGGCGTCTCCTGCGGCGGCGGCTAGGGGCGTGAGGGCGCGACATTTGTCTCTCCTTCACGCACTCCGTCTCCTCCTTTGCGAGAATTACTGTTTCGCAGAAGGAGGTGACGGCTTCCCACGCCCTCTCGCTCCGTACCATGGCCTGGACCAGGGCCGGACGCGAGAGATCACTGCCGCCGATCGCCTCCGTGAGGACACGGCGGTGCCCCGCCAAAGCCGGGCAGACCTCCACCGTATGCTCCACCGTGCCAGCCTGGAGTCTGGATTGGTGAGTGCCCGGTTGATGGCAATAGGGTCGCCGCCTATTACATGGGACTTAAACATAACTGGCAAGATGTGGGTGTACTATAGATACATTTTGCCTAACCCTTCAGGGAAGACAGGCCTAATTTTTTTACCGTCTTCTTCTTTTCTTGTGGTTAGTGACTAACCTGGTGTCAGAGTTTTAAAGCCGCCCATGGGCCTCTGACTTGGCTTCACATGCCGTCGAGAAATATCTCTCAGGCATGCCGGTTTCCTCACGATGTTTTCCTTCACCGTTTTGTAAGCAGGCGATAGTTATACAATACGCACATGTATCCGAAAAGTCAAAGATGCGTGCCTTTTTTACCTTTAATACGTTATTATGACATATTTAATTTTAGAAAACGATTTTGAGTTATTACCGATTTGAACCCTTTATTCTCACTAAATTGTAATATTCCTTTGTAAAATTAATATGATAATGAAATTCATATTCAACCCGAACAAATAATGTACATTGTAGAAATTTACTAAATTATTCACAAAAGTAATTTCACGACTACTCACAATACACCATTTTATTCGTAAACCTAATTTTATTACTAGTTACCAGGTTCCAAACTTTTCATTTGAAGCAAATATTATAACGAAGTTAATATTATGAAAGAGAATGTTAAGTGTACGTATGCCTACATGAGAAAATAATTAATGTAATCCTAAAGTAAAATACGGCCGATATAATTTGGCCGGTCTGAACATAGGCTCTGCGAATTTTCGCGCATGTTCTCTCACTCACACTCGCCTCATGTCACCATTTGGTTTCTAAAAAATGTAATTGAGCAACCTTCTGCGCGAAGTTCAGAACTGTCAAGTTAAATCGGCTGTATTGTAGTGTTTATTAAGTGAGCTTTCAACGAGAAATTAGATAAAGTGTATGCAAAGAAGGTGGTTGAAAGTATGGACCTGTAAAAAGATAGAAACCAAAGCTTTAAGTACTTTTGATGCATTTTAAAAGCGCTGTTATCATGTTGTTGAAAATATTGTAGTAAATTATCTTTAAAGAAAACAAACTATTTATACAATAATTATCATAGTGATCCATCATCATCACCACACCATCCACTAGCGAAAACTTTGAAGTTCCTTCATCAATCTTCAAAAAAAAAATCAATAAAGAGAAATTATAATTGTCAAATCATGTCTAATGATTACAAATTGAGCGTAGTAACAATGGACATTGACAAACGACATGTTTTCCATCAGATATTTAAACCGAGGGTTCCGCGTTCGACTCCCATCTGGGGACACAGATGCTCACTTCTAATTGCGCGATCACTGTAATAAATTACAATTTGTTATGTAAACTAATTAGTTTATTTGACCGAGCTTTTTCAATCTGATAAAAGCTTTTTGTTTATTTCAAACTAGAGATCTCCCCTGCTTCGCATGCTTTTTACAACTTGACAAAACATGGATGTTTATTTATTAAGTATTATCAGCATAAAATGTTCCCACTGCTGGGACACAAACCTCCTCTACGTGAGAGGGAGTGGGCCGTAATCTACCACGCGGGCCCAATGCCGGTTGGTAGATGTCCCGTAATCTACCACGCGGGCCCAATGCCGGTTGGTAGATGTCCCGTAATCTACCACGCGGGCCCAATGCCGGTTGGTAGATGACCCGTAATCTACCATGCGGGCCCAATGCCGGTTGGTAGATGTCCCGTAATCTACCACGCGGGCCCAATGCGGGTTGGTAGATGTCCCGTAATCTACCACGCGGGCCCAGTGTGGGTTGGTAGATGTCCCGTAATCTACCACGCGGGCCCAGTGCGGGTTGGTAGATGTCTCGGAATCTACCACGCGGGCCCAGTGCGGTTTGGAAGATGTTCCGGAATCTACCACGCGGGCCCAGTGCGGTTTGGAAGATGTCCCGTAATCTACCACGCGGGCCCGGTGCGGTTTGGAAGATGTCCCGTAATCTACCACGCGGGCCCAGTGCGGGTTGGTAGATGTCCCGTAATCTACCACGCGGGCCCAGTGCGGGTTGGTAGGTGTCACATGTCTTCGAATTTTTGGTTCTAGGACATGCCGGTTTCCTCACGATGTTTTCCTTCACCGTTTTTGAGAGCAGGGGTGATGAAATAATAGTAAATAGTTACCATTAAATGTAGGTAAGTTGAATATTAAATTAATGTGTTATACACATAACATTCCGGAATTAATTCTCTAGATGATGGTGAAAACTGTTACAAAATCCTTTGTGAAGTTTAGAAGAAGTTAGTTTAGTTTCCGTTGTGATATTATAGCGTTACTGAGTTCCTGAATGTAATTAGATTAATTTGGAGCTACTTATACAATAATGTTGAAATACTCCATAATTTTAATAACGCACTTGTTGATTACTCTATAATTTTAATAATTAAGTTTGACAACGTGTAATATTTGTTTTTTTTTTTATCATTTTGATTTGTATAAATCTATTATTTAGCGCGTCACGTAGTGGCAAACATGTTTGCACTTAATTTAATGTATCATCTTGTATGCACTTTCTAGGTATGTACACACACATGTTTATGCAAATAAATAATCTTATCTTATCTTAGAACATCGCGATCACACAAGCAGACACGAAAAGCGACTTTATAATATAAAATACAGAGATAATTATTCATTTATTTATTTATTTATTTGTTTTTTAACAAAACGGCCTAGGCCAATTACATTAGTTAAAGACATAAGCAAAGCCTCAAACACATGATTAAAGTACAGTAAACAAAATTACACAACTACACGACAGTCATACGCTCATCTCACAATACTCCAGACATACAGACAAGAGATTCATTATGAATTACGTTAGGTAGGATTAAATCCTAAAACATTGGCTTTAGACGGCAGAAAATAAATGGAAATAAGAACGAAGGCCTTTATTCTGCAGTGGGATCATTAAAGGCTAGTAAAAAACCTACCTTTTAGTACATAAATAAAATTAACTAAACCACCAATCCACTTAGTATTTATCAGACTTTAGTGCTAAAGCAGAAGCGGAGGGGCTTGTGGCTAAGTAAAAGCCGCACGGGTCGATCGATCAGGTTAAGCTACGTTTGCCGCAGTTGGTCGGTAGATGGGTAACCTTCTTTACATACCAAGACCCGTCAGTGCCTCGGAAAGTGTGTGAAGCCGTTGGTCCCGGCTGTCATTTTTAGATCTTTGACAGTTGTTACGGGTAGTCAGAAGCCCGAAAGTCTGACAACCAGTCTTACAAAGGGGGCAAGGGGTATCGGCACTAAATATTCAGTTGCATCTGGTTAGACTGGAAGGTAACTCCAACATAGTTGGGAAAAGGCAATACAGATGATGAGTGCTAAAGCAGAAAATCTTTATTTTTATATTTTCAGTTTTATAGTCTTCTATTTCAGGCTGGAAGCACTAAACTATGTTAGTTATTTAGTGAATTGTTTTAGTGATAGCGAATCTCGGGATTGCGGTATGAATATTTTCTTTAGATAGTTTGTAGTTTTGTTACCTCTACTCTCTAGTGCTAGGTATGTGGGGTATTTGTTTATTTATTTAAATATTGTATTATTTCTGTAAACTACTACTGAACAAACTATTCAGCAGTGGTTTAGTAGATCTCTACATGCTTTTTATAACCAACCTATTTCAACATGAATGATGAAACCAATATTGTGGAACAATATTTTGATTTTAAAGAGTGTCCGTAAAGGCTCTTGCCCGTTCTTCTCCAGAGAAACCTACTACGCTCTGGAATGGGCAACTTGCTTCATCTTTCTGACTGACCGACCCCTTGACATTTCAAAAGTGCCTGTAAATGGTTTATTTAAAATAAATTATTTGAGTTTTTTTTTGTATCTACTTGCAAACAGCAGGTGTGGTGTATGCAAGTTAGAAATGCCAAATGCGTCCTACAAAACCAAAACTAGGCAAAAGATATGGTCACAACATGCTTAAAAACTCGCTTTCACATCAAAAGTCACCGAAAAACACCCACAGCAAAATGAGCTTACTCGAAAAAGCTAAACAAAACAACCAAAAAACAAAAGTTCTCTCGACGCGTTTCGTTAAAAAATCTGCGGGTAACTTTGATTGCGGAGGCGGCGCGGCGCACACCCGTAGTGGGTAATTCTGTCGCTCCCTAAGAATATAATAAAGTTGTCAATTTGCGATTCGCCCCTCGCGTTCTGGAGCCCCTGAATTAACGCGGAGACCTGTGTTGCAGCCTCCCGAGTTTCACTTACATCTCGTATGTTTTGACACGATTTTAACTTGGCGGAAATGTTTTAGGAATCTTTGTTAGTTGGCAACAGGTGGATATACTTCAAGTTTTTTTTTTTTTAAAGATCTTTTATAGCCAACGACTGACTGCCAAGTCATAGGTCACGAGTTCGAACCCAAGACTACCTCTGACTTTTCGGATGCATGTGCGCATTGTATACTTATCACTTGCTTCACAAACGGTAATGCCTTTTTTTTGGGTGGGAAATTATCAAATAACTTCTCCCGCTCTGGGCGGACCGGAACGGTGTCAGACTTTTACTGACTAAAACATACCCGTGTTCCTTCCGTTGCCTGTGTGCCGGGGCCGCGATATCCCTTTCGGACAAACTCGCAACCCTGGCAGGCATTGGCCCTTTCGTCAGTTGGTGCTGACATCTCTTTGAGGCACGCGTGGAACACAACGCGCCGTCGACCCGGGCCTGGTCCTTATCGGACGGCGAGCTGCCCATTGCTCACCGTCCGCAAGCCCGCGCCTACGGTGGCCGGAAGTCGGCTTGTGACTCCCGACGCCCGGGGCGTCTCCTGCGGAAACCGGCATGCCTGAGAGATATTTCTCGACGGCATGTGAAGTCAACTCACGAGGTCCATGGGCGGCTTTAGAACTCTGACACCAGGTTAGTCACTAACCACACGAAAAGAAAAAGAAGATTTGAAGATCGGTGTTTGAGGAGATGAGAGTCATAATAACAATAAGCCTAGTTAAGTCTAGGGCATTTATTGTTGTTGTTATCTGTAGAACCTTCAGTCGATTAAGTTCTCTCTTCAATATAATACAATCGTTACCCACAATATTACTGGCGCTGACAGCCTCTTACGACGTCAATTTTTCTACCCTCCCTTTTCCGGCCATCATTTATAATACTTAAATAAAAGCATTCAAATAAATAACACTGCAGCGACCTATTAAAATAAATCTACCCAAAATCCAGCCATTTTCCTTTCTATGAAAACCTCTTTAGAGAAATTCCCGACAATTTCCTTAGTCCAGATAATTTCCAAGATGTGTGGGCACATAAATTTTGAAGGGTGGTAGCCAGCAATGTTCGGTACTAATTAAGAATAGGCCACAGCAAGCGCTTAAAACGTAACGTATTGCAGAATGGGAATCTTCATATTATGTAAATTTCCTGGATTATATTGTACCTAATTTATTGAGGTACTAATTTCGAGCTATGAAATGTCTCGCTGTAAAATTAATCGCCCCTGGAGTCTTGGAGCAGTTTGATATGTTCTAAGATGGAGGTGCAGCTATTAAACTGGTTCGTTATGGTTGAACGGTAGTTTCTAAGTGTTAATATGAGGACTTGATTGCGAATCGACATCTTCATTTCCTCTAGCCGTAAGCGGTGACTATATCATAGAGATAATCATGATTCGGAACAGGTACAGCCATCAAATTGTAATTATGATAGTTTATTATTTAATAAAACTGTAATGTCTTGTAATTACTAACGTATTCCGACACACATCATTCAATTACAACATAAATATTTTATTTACCTCGTATTTAATATTAATTCGAAATCAAAATATTCTGATGAAGTACACTGACCAACACAAAGTTTATTTTGTTCAAATAAATTTGCAGCAGACAAAGGCATAATAATCAAACTAAAACTGCAAATACCGCTACCTCATAAATCAATTAATAGATCGAGTGTTTTATTTAATATCTTAGTTAAAACACTCGATCTATTCAAACGATCCTAACTCCGATTTAATCAAGATAACTTATCATAGAATCGAATCGAATGGAATTATTCCAGTATTTTCCAGCAGGAAATGGAATAGTTCCCTAGGTGCGGAAATGGAACTAATAGACAAACTGCGATATTTATACCTGACTGTGAAACAAATGTAATTGAGAACGATCGCAAACAATGCCGCGCCAACCGGCGGCGGCGGCGACGGCGACTGCGATTTTTATATTACAGTACAGTGGCTATCGCAAATAGTAACTGGCAATGGCTGGAATAAAGAGACAAAAAAATAATTTAGAAAAATACAGTACAGTGCGAAACGTTACTGAAAAGTAAAGAAAACTTAACAACACAACAAAACCTAGTTAAAGCACTTCCTCTTCAACCGATTGACCATCACCCAGGACTGGGAAAGGTTCCTTGTGCAGAGGGTTTCCAAAACTCGCATTAAAAAATTGTTTAAATGTGCAAAACTAAACTTTGAACTTATTTCAATGTAATAGTGGATTAGGAATATATTAAATTTTCAAATCCGAATTACAGCACTTTCCAAACATTTTTTTTTTTTAATAAAATTCAATAACAAAACTTATTTGATTTATAACGAAATTACGTGCCCAAACTGTTACAACTAAAATCGTCACAAAAAAAAATGTAATCACAAAGTTTTATACCATCTGTTGGCGACTGTACCGTGTAGGGCCGCCAGGCTGGCGTGTTTGTATTGTATTTCATGGCCTGACAATTAGCTAACATCACGGCATTGTTTGTTTGGGATACTCTCCCTACAAATTTTAATTTCAAGCCTGTTCACTCATACATTTTAATATTTTATTCACTTGGTAAACAAATTGGGACAGATACCTTTATTTATTTTAAAATATTTATGACGAAATAACAATATTATTCTGAGTTTTTAGCAACTATTTGTAACATTGTTTCTTTTTTTTTTTTACAGATTTTTAAGACGGCGATTGGCGATCTTAAAGGTAAAAATCTTATTCCTATATTTCTCGTATCACGTAACTACAGTTAGTGCTGCCATCCGTCCGGATTTGTCCGGCTTTTTGGCTTTCTGACAAACGACACGACTTTTCGACAAAAGGGGATTTCATCATCATCATCATCATTTCAGCCGAAAGACGTCCACTGCTGGACATAGGCCTCCCCCAAATGGGGGGGTTTGCCATAATCGCCACGCTTGGCAGGCGGGTTAGCGATCGCAGTATGGTGTTAAAATGCATAGAGAACGCTGCTGCCCATTCTCTAGTGAGTCCCTTAGTCGCCTTTTACGACACCCACGGAAAGAAATGGGATGGTACTATTCTTTACGTCCGGCACCACACGGGGGATTTATGTTATATATAAAATAAGTTAAATGATTTCTGAATAAAAAAATATACAGGGTGGCATCCCGGGACATCGACGCGAAAACTGTTACCATGGATTCAGTACATGATTTTGAACCCCCTGCGTTGACATTTTTCATCGGTTATTAAAAAAAAAATCTGCTGTTTTATGGAAACGTGCAATACCTACGCGGTCAAAATGTAGGGAACAGATGACTAAAAAAAAAAAAAAAAACATCCCAGGGGCTTCAGATTCATGTACTGAAATGGTAACAGTTCGATGTCATGCCACCCTGTATTAAAAAGTAAAAATATCCGGACTTATCTGCAAATGTCCGGCTTTTTGACAGAAATTCTAAATGGTAACCCTACGTACACTGCATTCTTCGAAACAACAAACATATTTACCGTGAAATATACAATTTTATTACTGATCTATATACAATTGATTGAGTAGCCATAACTCGAGGTAATAAATATGGGCAAAGTGCATTACGTTTCTTAAGGGAGCTACATGAGGTTAATATCTTTAAAAGGTTTTTCATTAAAACAGGAAGCTTCGTTTATCACAATTTGTGGAAAACGCAGCAAACTCGGAGTTACGGTTTAAGACATTTATTTCTCAAAAAGAATACAATTCACTTATCATGAGAAATACAAGTTAATGTTATTACTAAATACACGAACTTATGTAGAACTGGAGGTACTCGAAAATAATCTATTTAGTAGTAGATGCACAAAAAGCATTTTTAGTTGGTAACAAGAAAAAGAGAGTGTACTATTACATATCGTTTCTCGATGGCAAGTCAATAGCAATTATATATTGTTAATATTAGCAAACTGTCAATTTTTTTTCTATTTGTTAGTGCTTCAAAGTGATAAGGTAAATTAGTACATAGATGTATTTTATGATATATTTTAGTTGTATGATGTTGAACGTTACCTTTACCTTACGTACCTGTCTGCAAGGTAGGTAAACTCAGGGAAAATAATTGTTGACTAAATTGACTATTTAGTTAAATTATCTGTATAATCTTATCACAAATGAAAGTTGATAGATAGCATAACAGAAATGGTTATAAAACGACGCAGAATATTTACAAAAATTTTCAATAGGCTTAAAAAAAAATCCTGAAAGTAAATACAGGCCTAAAAAAAATGAGTATTTTAGGGAAAAGATGGTGAGGTTTTTCAGATAAATATCTCATGTAAATACAAGCTTTTTCTACTTTTTGTTACTCTACAGTTCTACATATAAAGTAACTACACAGTTTCATGTTCCTAACTGCATAATATCTTTTAAGTAACCGCTAACATTACAAAAGTAACTGAAAGGCACACAAGTTGTCCCCAAACACAACAGTCTAATGCACTCACCACTTTAAAACCTTAACAAAAGTAACCTCAAAAAACAACAAAAATGTTGTTGCAACAGTACAGCAAGCTTAGTTACGTGGTATCGCTATCAAAAACACGCTCGGACCTACATTATTCATAGGAACTTCCTCTGAGCTCGGCTCCTTGCTACTATTGTGCTCCTGGTACGTTCAGCCGAAGAAAAACATCGTGTAAGTGAAATTGTTCACATTTAGTGCTTGTTTCAGGTTAATTTTATTAGTTTTAGTGTTTGTTGTCTATGGATTTTGAAGCAGGTATGAATAAATGATAGATACTTAATAAGTTATTATTTTTGTGTTGAATTATGAAAACTTTCTGTTGCGGTTATAAAAATATCGACTCTGTCTGTACATGAAATTGACTCGATATTGAACTGAATTGCTTTCCTTTCTGAAATTCAGCTTCAAATCAAACTGAAAATTCCGCAATACACAACAGCTACATTTCCGAGTAGTTGCCTTCCACGGGTGAAATCCGTGTAGGTATGCATGGTTAAACTTTGTCATTTCTTATGAAATTACTGAAACCCTTCACAAAAAAACTCTAAGCCTGAGCCTGTCTAATTAAGACTTATTTACTTAAGTTTTTTTTTTAATATCTTTTGCTCCGTTTTTTTTTTTCATATTCGACAATTTTTTATAAAAAATTATAATTAATTCGATAAAATTACTCATAAGCTTGTAGAAACAATAAACAGAATCCAAATGGAGCCAATAACATCGGAGATATGGCAAACGCTATTCAAAAACTAAAAAATTGAATAACATGAAAAATATTAAAGATAGACGCTTTTAAAGTTAATTTTCGATAATTTTTCATGAATATTCAAAAAAATACTGGCGAGCACATGTCCATGGGCGACATTGTATACTCTATATATTCGGATTTCTGATTTATGAGTCATCATGATGCCTGGGTAAAAAAAATTAAATTCTAATTAGTCCGTCTTTGAGATTATAAAAAAATATTGGACACGTATTTTTTGCTTTATCATATTAATTAAAAAAATACTTAGATAAAACGCATGTTAGGTTGGGGAGTGGGGATCGCTACGTCACTAGTATGTATAAAATCTACATATTTGTGACGTCATGGCACATTTTACCTCAATGTATCGCCGTAATCTTTGGATTACGTAAAAAAATAAAAAATACGTGTCCAATATTTTTTTATAATCTCAAAGACGGACTAATAAACAATTTTTAGTCATCATCCCTATTCTTTAGAACAGTGCAAATTAGGCTGGATTTAATTATCTTAAGTTACTGTAAACGATTACTGTCTTCCCACATCCACAAGCGTAACTAATGGTAATTCTCCTTTCACCCACTGCTTTTCTCTCGCTCTTAAACAAAACAAACAAACATCGGACTCACCTCATTAACTTTTAGCACAATGAGAACCAACTCTTTTAAATTAAACACTTCTCCTTGGTAACAGGAAACAAAATTCAATTCTTAAATTAAAACTCGCAAAGACCCAAAGTCGACGAATTGGAACGAATTAAAATATCTTTGGAAAGCTGGTCAGCATTAAAAGCTTTGGTTTTGTAAAAGAAAAAACGGCCAAGTGCGAGTCAGACTCGCACACATAACGTTTCGTAACACCGTGCAATATTGAACAATACATATTTTAAAAAAACCATGCTTATTGTTTGGGAACCCCCTTTAATTTTTAACTTTACAGACTCTGTGAAAATATCAAGTGTTACGGTTTTGAAGATACAGCCATGTGACAGACGGACAGACAGCGGAGCCTTAGTAATAGGGTTCCGTTGGCACCCTTTGGGTACGGAACCCTAAAAACTATTTTTGGTCAACGCTCATTTTAACTGCAATGGAACATCGAGTCACATGCAGCCTTGACTAAACAATATTCCTTGAAATTAGACGTCAAATAACTGAACCTATGTAGGTACCTACACTTATTATAGAGCCTCCACCTACGTACGGCGCACCGTGGCGTGGGCAGTAAAGCTCGTGCCACAGTATAAATAAGTAACAGTATTATGTCTTCATAGAAAACGGCCGAAACCACTCGCTTCAAAATATCAGTGTATATCGTAGATAATTATTTCAAGGTCACTGCCGAGCGCGACGCGACTCTAATAAAACAATTTCTACAAAAGAACAATTACCGCTGTCGCGTTAGTCTGCACGAGCCTTTTCATTATTATAATATGCTCGGGCCATAGAAATCTTATTTCTATGGCCCGAGCCAATACAAGTCGGAAACTTCCACGAAAACGATTAAATATTTTCCAGAGACTATTATATTTTGCGTATAAAATTTTAAGGTTTCATACATGGAAATAAGGAGGAGCTCGTTGCTAAGTAATAACAGCCGCACTGGTCGATCCATCAGGTTAAGCTACGCTTGCCGGGGTTGGTCAGTGGATGGTTGACCATCTTTACATACCGAGACTCCTCCGTGCCTCGGAAAGCACGTTAAGCCGTTGGTCCCGGCTGTCATTCGTGGATCTTTGACAGTCGTTACGAGTAGTCAGAAGCCCGAAAGTCTGACACCAGTCTTACCAAGGGGTATCGTATTACCCAGTTACTGGGTTGTGGAGGTCAGATAGGCAGTCGCTCCATGTAAAATACTGGTATTCAGCTGCATCCGGTTAGACTGGAAGCCTACCCCAACATAGTTGGGAAAAGGCTAGGCAGATTGACATGGAAATAATTGTTACAACTAATTATTTGCTTGTGATCACTTGACTCCCACTCGTACATTTTTGTGTGAACAACCTGAACTTTGATCATTATTACTTTGGCAAATATTGTTAATTAATACCTTCAAGGGTATCATTTCACAAACAAATTCCTGTTTTTAACCGACTTCCAAAAAGGAGGAGGTTATATGTTCGTCGCGTATGTATGTTTTTTTATTTTTTTATATATATATTTTTTTTTTATGTATGTCCGCCGATTTCTCCGTCAATTGTGGACTGATTCTGAAAATTATTTATTTGTATGAAAGGGTATGCTCCCGAATTGGTCCCATATAAATTTTATATTAACTTTGCTTGGATAGTTTTTGAGTAAGCATCAATAATACGTATTTTTCCCACTTAGTACATATGGATGATATGATGATAACTTCCTGTGACTGTTATTTACATAGCAGGTAGTGGTATTCGATTTTGTGTGGGGTAGGTACCACAACTAAAAAGTGAAAACTAAAAACTTTTTACACAGAAAAAAACAACCGACTTCCGAAACAAAACACTACAAAGTTTAAAAAAACGAAAATTCAAAACCAAAGACACCGACTTCCGAAATTAAAGTTATTTTTCACTTTGTAGTGTTTTTTTTCGGAAGTCGGTGGTTTTTTTTTTTGTAATTTCTATACATATTATACATTAAAGTCGCTTTTCATGTCCATCTGTATGATTGCGTTGTTCTTCTAAACTACGCAACGGATTTTGATACGGTTTTCTCCATCGTTTAGAGAATTTATCACGGAACGTTTATGTGTAGAATAGAATAGAATGCATTTATTTGTCAGAATATTGTACAAACTTGTTATGTGCATTATGTATTACGATCATAATATTCTGCCGTTTCCGGCGAACAAATATGGTTTGTAAAATTATGGTTCATCATTTATTTATTTATTTACTTTAAGGTTCACCCACAGCACATACATATACATAGACATAGTAAATCAGACGGTAATATTCTAATATATATTACAGGTAATTACAGGTAAACACAACATTGACATCATCGACGCCAGATTACCGCTTACTTGCTAACTTAAGACTACGTGTACAATTGATTTAGAAAATATAAAAGAAAGAAAGATAAATAATTAAGTTACGAAAATAAAATAAAATTAAAAATATGACAGAATAGATTGGATTTGCACCATTAATCAAAAAAATCATTGCATTAAAATTAAATTATGAATCATTAGAATTACAAATAATTTAAATAAATTAGACAATTAATACTCGTAGTTGTAAAAGAGATTAATTATTTAAGTCAAAATTCATTTAAGGTCATGGAGATAAAATATGATTTATAGGCAAAAATGTCAAATATTTAGGTACATTTTTCATTCATAAAATCTTCAGTCGAGTAATAACATTTGCTTAAAAGAAAGCAAGGCAACACCGTTGTCGCATGCCATTATATTTTTTTAGGTGTACAGGCACGCGACCACGGCTTTACCTTTATTTAATATGACGTCACATAACCTATAACCAGCGGACGATCAAGCCGCTCCAACGATACCACATTTGTCAAATGATAAGTAGTTTAGAAGTAATGAGGTAACAGATGAACATACATACATACCGGTCAAACTCATAACCCTCCTTTTTGCTTCACCGTAGTCGGGTAAAAAATAACCACTTTCGCTCCTACCATTCTTCTTTTCGTGTGGTTAGTGACTAACCTGATGTCAGAGTTTTAAAGCCGCCCATGGGCCTCTGACTTGGCTTCACATGCCGTCGAGAAATATCTCTCAGACATGCCGGTTTCCTCACGATGTTTTCCTTCACCGTTTTTGAAGTAAGTGATAATTATACAATAAGATAAGATAAGATAAGATAAGATTTATTTGTTCAAAACATAAGTATACACACATTGCATGCAAGATGTTACATAAAATTATAGCACAGTCATGTTTTGCCTTGACGGCGTACAAATATAAACAGATAGGTTATTTTTATTAATAGGATATAAACCTCAAAATACTAATACAATACGCACATGAATCCGAAAACTCAGAGGTGCGTGCCTTGGGTTCGAACTCGAGACCTATGACTTGGCAGCCCGACGGTCACACCACTAGTTTATCATTGCTACGCTCCTACCATTTATCAAGTTATTCACCTTTTAAAGAGACTACGTTTAAGAATAGGTATTTCTTTTATGCGCTACATTACGGCTCGTGTCAATCACATCTCTAAGCCCGACATTTACTCGTTTTACTTGTCGATCATCTGTCACTTTCTCTTCATATCTAGAGTTCAGTATGTGCCTATGTATGTAGTTAATTATCTAAGTGAACCAGTATTACAGTATGTTCTATAGATCGTTAGTCGATACTAAAACAAATGAGTTGCTGACTCATCGGGTTTTACGTGTCTGGGATTACGCATGCGGCTGATCGGTGTATCCTATACTATTAAATGAGCAATATTTGTATATACAGGATGTTCGGCAGAAAGTTGAACATACGAAAATGGTTGATCAGTGGGGCCGCCTACTACGTGTTTAGGTCCAATAACAAGACCGGCCACAAGATTTTTTTTTAATGATTTTTTTAAATTTAAAGGAAATTCGTTGTTGCTCAAATTTCAAACGTCAATAATTTCATTTAAAATAACAAAACTAAAAAAAAATTAACGTTTTTTTTTCTTGTAGCATCTAATATGTAAAAAAAAATTTGGTACGTATATTTAATTAATTTCACTTTTCGCAATCCTTTCGGTGAAAAAAGTCCCAGGCAGTTAAAATTGGCGAATTGTTCTAGTTGTTTTAAAAGAAATTGTGCATATTGCATACCGTTAGATTGAACATGAACCAAATATGTTTACCTAAAATTAGAACTGCTCTATCACTGTTAGTTTTTTTTTTAACGCAGTTCAAAGTCGGGGTTTCGGTATTTATTTTTGATTTGTTTGTAGTTTAAGGGCTCGTATTTACTTTTCTAGCAATCATCTGCGTCAAATACGAATTTTATAAGATTCTACAGTTACTGTAGATGAAAATAAAAATAAAATGTTGCCAGTTTTGTTGTTTTGATGAAATTATTGACGACGTTTGAAGTTTTGGCAACGACCAATTCAGAAAATAAAATAATAAAATCATTTAAAAAAAATATTGTGGCCTGGGTCTTGTTATTGGTCCTAAAAACGTAGTAGATGGCCCCACGGATCCGCCATTTTCGTATGTTCAACCTTCTGCCGAACTCCCTGTATAAATGTAAACATATGTATTTAAAATCACGTTCTCGACACGGGGCGAAAAATCGATCTAGTTAGGTCTCATATCTGGGAAAATTCGTTTTCTCCGTATTTTCACCCGAGCAGATGTCGGTCGCCCAAAGTTTACAGCAAGATGGCTAACTTAGAATAATAACATGGCAGCATGGAATTAGTAAGTACCTATTATCATGGCAGCATGGAATTAGTAAGTACCTACTGTCATGGCAGCATGGAATTAGTAAGTACCTACTATCATGGCAGCATGGAATTAGTAAGTACCTATTATCATGGCAGCATGGAATTTGTAAGTACCTACTGTCATGGCAGCATGGAATTAGTAAGTACCTACTATCATGGCAGCATGGAATTAGTAAGTACCTACTGTCATGGCAGCATGGAATTAGTAAGTACCTACTATCATGGCAGCATGGAATTAGTAGGTACTATAAATTAAATTAGTGTGAACTATACTACTACTATACTATTAAATGGGCATTCTCTATTTTACCTAAGCAGAGGTATACGGCCTGTAGAGACTTTCCCACACTAAAGTAATATTAAAATAATGCTGCTTTAGAGGTTGCGGTAGGGCCCCAGGTACAAGAATATTATAATAGCTAAATATAATACCTAATATTGTTAGGTGTTACACTTTTTAATTAATGTTTAGCAATATTTTAACGTTGTAAATTATTCACTTATTAGTTAACGAAAGGAAAATGTGTATGTCGACAAGCTATTAATCAAACACTTCTGAACCAGTATGTATTTTCTTATTAACTTGAAAAATACAACAGTCTCATTTTATCGAGTTGCCATGTTCTAGACTTGCTATGACATCTGCAAATGGATTACTTTCCGCCGTGAGAATAAAAAAAACAAAGTGATATTGATACTTTTTGGTGCAAACATACATGCATTGTGGAATAGTCATAATCTATTACGAGTAGCTTAGAACTGTAACTCTCTAAAGGTAAACCGAATATGAGCTCTACATTGGTAGAGCTCATATTCTATTAGAGAAGATGACATGGATCATGGCTAAATCATAACAGCCGCACGGGTTGATCTCCAGGGTTAAGCCACGCTTGCTGAGGTCAGCCCTTGGATGGGTGGAGCTCTACATTGGTAGAGCTCATATTCTATTAGAGAAGATGGAAGAGGGGATCATGGCTAAATAATAACAGCCGCACGGGTCGATCTTCAGGGTTAAGCAACGCTTGCCAACGTCGGTCCATGGATGGGTGACCATCCATCATAACATACCGAGACCCTCCGTGCCTCGGAAAGCACGTAAAGCACTTGATCCCGGCTGTCATTCGTGTAGATCTTCGTCAGTTGTTACGGCTAGTCAGAAGCCCGAAAGTCTGACCACTAGTCTTGATAAGGGGTATCGTGTTGTCGTGTTACCCAGTAACTGGGTTGTGGAGGTCAGATAGGCAGTCGCTCTATGTAACATACTGGTATCCAGCTGCATTCGATTAGACTGGAAGCTGATCCTTGCATAGTTAGGCAAAGCCTTGGCATATATATTGGTAGTAGATGAAAAATATCATGTTTCTCTTCTTTCCTACTAATGAAGTGTATTTGCAGGTGTAAAAGTGAAAAAAATGGTGTTCCTAGTTATTTTGTTGTTGGACAACAGGAGTATACAACGTGTCCCAAAATTCAACGATAAGCTGGCACCAGACGGTGGACCTGCTCATCACTACCCTAGAAAAAATAATGAAAAAAATATATAATTATTTTTTTGGAAGTTACAAGAAATACATTGAAATCCTTCGGAAATTTACACCCCTTAAGATATTTATAACTACCATGACCACAATTTTTCTAATATTTCTATTTTTTTTTTCCTATCGGCAACCTTAGTAGCACTGCTATCCACCACAACCCTTAAAAATTCCAGAATGCCTGAAGCTTTTACACAAATATTTTTTTCCTTAAAATTTTCTAAGTTTTTTACTTTCAGTCCACTTTCGTCACAGTCGTCGTGGTGTAAAAAAAAAGTATGAACACTACAATGCCAAGTTTAAAAAAAAATTGACGCAACTAATCAAGATTCCAAAATGGTATAATACTCTAGGAAAAAATGCCTATATAATTTTGATTGACACCCCTTAAGATATTTTGAACTACTATGGTAGATGGTGTCAATTTCCGAAGGATTTCAATCTATGTTTTGTAATTTCCAAAAATTTATTGGTTTTTTTTTCATTATTTTTTCTTGGGTGATGACCAGGTCCACCGTCAGGTGCCAGCTTATCGGTGAATTTTGGGACACGTTGTATTCTTCTCAATTTCGTAAGATGAGAATTAGAGCGAGTGTGTGATATGAGTTTGATGTCATGACACACCTGAATGTCTCCCAAATCCTATATCATCATCATGTCAGCCGAAAGACATGGACTGCTGGACATAGGCCTCTCCCAAGCACCGCCACTTCGATCAATTCTGTGCTTCGCGCATTCAGCGGTTTCCTGCGGCCTTCACAAAGTCATCGGTCCATCTTGTGACCCGACCTTCCAACGCTACGTCTTCCGGTATGCGGTCGCCACTCCAAAATCTTCCGGCCCCATCGGCCATCTGTTCTACGAGCAATGTGCCCTGCCCATTGCCACTTAAGCTTGGCAATTCTTTGGGCTATGTCGGTACCTTAGTTCTCCTGCGGATTTCTTCATTTCTGTTCATTCGATGACGTAGGGAAACTCCGAGCATAGTCCTCTCCATTGCCCTTTGGGTAACTTTTAGCCTTCTGATAAGGCTCATTGTGAGCGACCACGTTTCAGTGCCATAGGTCATCACTGGCAACACGCAAGACTTTCGTCTTAAGACACTGTGGGACGAGAAGATATTGCGCAGCTTCCCGAATGCTGCCCAGTCAGTTTATTCCCGCTGTCCCCGTATGCCGTATCCCCGTCACGGGGACAGCGGGACGTGATTAAATTTATTTCCCGTTCTCCCCATAACGTCCTACATTCGGCTAACGGGGACAACGGGAAGTAAACCTTTTTTAAATCGAAACAGTTAGGTTAGGTTAGAACTGTGACCACACAATGCACGTGCCGAGCGAGCGAAGCGAGCGGTGCCGCGGCAGCGGCTGGCGAAGGCCAGAAACATATTTTTGAATGTAAAATCAAACCACGGGGACAACGGGAATAAACGGCCCAGTTGAGCCGAGCAGAAATCCTATCTATGAAACTATAATTAGCCATTTTCCATGTGAATAGGTCCTACAGTTATCTACAAAAGCAAATCAATTATGGCAGAATCTTATTGCTACGGAAACTGTGTTTATGTTCTTATTACCTACTGTAAAAAGTTCCTTGCGCATCGGGATATCATGCATCGGGCTTATGCAGTCTTTACTATTGATTCTAGACAATCAATCAATCTGCCTAGCCTTTTCCCAACTATGTTGGGGTCAGCTTCCAGTCTAACCGGATGCTGCTGAATACCAGTATTTTAAATAGTGTGACTGCCTATCTGATCTCCAAGGTAAGACTGGTTGTCAGACTTTCGGGCTTCAGACGACCCGTAACGACTGTCAAAGATCCACGAATGACAACCGGGACCAAAGACTTAACATGCTGCACGGAGGAGTCTTGGTATGTAAAGATGGTGACCTATCCACGGACCAACCCCGGCAAGCGTAGCTTAACTTGATGGATCGACCCGTGCTGCTGTTATTACTTAGCCACGAGCTCCTTTATTGATTCTAGACACGAGAACTAATTTTAATGACTAACAATCAATAAATTATTAGACTCGCTATCTCCTGCTGCTACACATAGGGATGAACGATGCACGTTATCAACACGATATCGAATACCATAATAAACATCAGATTAATCGAGAAAGCAGAAACCGCTACTTCGAATAATTGATTCAATAAATTCTATTGGATTATTCGACGCAAAATGCTAACATCGAGGATGTAAAGTAACATTAATCTAACAAGGTGGAGATAGGCCACTTTGCTAACATGCAAATCAGTCATGCCTTACCCCCTTTCGGGAAACGGATTCGAATGTTATCACGAAGAGTTATCGCGAGTTCAGGTTTTGTGTGCATAAGATTAGTGTTATAAATAGAAGCGTAATGTGAGTTTAGAGATTAAATGGGAGAATTTTTCGTTTTATCTTAGGAGTTATGGCTTGGTCTATTGGTTTGCAGATTAGGATGCAACCGACAAGTAAGGTCTTAAAAGATGCAATCATTTCAATGCGTAACACACTTTAAATCATAATCCGAGGGTTTTTGAAGGATATTCTTAATACATTGCTTCATAGATTTGGAAAATTCGTCCGTTTAAAAACGTAAATAACGCAATGAACGTGGTTGAACTGTCAAAATGAAAGGCATTGCGATCAATTGTCATTTTATGTGTGTTACGCAATGACCCCACAGATCTACGCCGCTACTGGTGTAAATGGTCTGTTTCCCCAACTCCAGACAACTTCTTGTTTTATCTAGGTATCAGAAAATCTCATACAGATTCTGTTTGATTTTCTTATTGACCTGGTGGATGAAGCCAAGAAGAAAAGAACAGGCAAATACGTACATACCTGCTGTATGTACGTATTTGTGTGTATATGTCGTAGGATGATTAGATAATTCGAATTTTCGCGAAGACCCTAGGGATTTTGCTAAAACACGGATAATGAAACGCACGGAGAATGGTGAAAACATTTCTGCGAGCAACTTGATTGAAATAGGTTAGGTTAGTTTAGTTTAGAACTGTGAAATAGGTTAGGTTGGTACCGCGCGAGCCGATCGTGCGAAGCGAGCGGTGCCGCGGTAGAGACCGGCGAGCGCAACTTCCAACTTGCACCCAGAAATTATCCGTGTTTTCGCAATATCCCTAGGGTCTCCGCGAAAATTCGAATGATCAAATCATCCCACGACATATATAAATGGTTTATAAAGAAATAAAATAAATAGGTTATCCAAACACTACAAAGTAGGTTCTGAATTTACTAATCTCATGTCTGTCTTAAGAGGGTTTATCCTAAAATTTGGCAACGTCGCAAATAACTGTCAAATATTAACCTGTTTTGATTCTTATAGCAATATTACTGAATAGAAATAAGAAATGTGGCTAACTAGCGAACTACAATATTAATAATGAATTGCAATTACCTGTAACATTGAATTTGATGTTGTACCCATTTTAGGTGTAAAAAACGCATTTGGAAACTTTCCAAATAGATTTTTTACATCTAAAACTAAACATTCGGTGTTAAGATATTAATTATTGCATTTCTTAATCAATATTCTAGTTCGCTAGTTAGCCACATTTTTTATTTCCACACAGTAATATTGCCAAATGAATCAAAACAGTGATATATTTGACATCTATTTGCGACGTTGCCCACTTTCGGAATAAACGCTCTTAAAGTTACAAAGGCTCAGTTCCTAGGACTAACAATTGAAGGATAAATTACTCATACGTATAATAATGTTAATATGAAGACATAATCATAACCATCTTTTACGATAAAGATAAAAGGGGCTTAGCTTCATTCTCGTATGTTGGGCTCATAACCGTTTATCTATTAATCACATCTTCTCGTGTAAGTAATTTTTTATTCTCACACCCTAGGTAGGTATAATGATTAATTTTATGAATGTTAGGGCTTGCTAATAAAGGTAGTTTGTAAGTTAGTACCTAACTACTAAAGATCATAGAGATTGGAATATGCATAATGAATAATGAATTATCAATCCTCCTTTCCTTCTTGCTGGGGTCGCGGGTTTGTCTGAAAGGGATATCGCGGCCCCAGCACATAGGCAACGGAAGGAACACGGGTGGGTTTTAGTCAGTAAAAGTCTGACACTCCCTCTCGCTCCGCCCAGAGCGGGAGGAGCCATTTGATGATTTCCCAACAAAAAAAAAAAAAAAAAAACCTCCTTTCCTTCGCTTGATGTCGGGGTAAACTCTATTTGCGCGATGCAGGATTTTGTGTGTCGCCAGCACGCGTAGCATGACAACCATGGAAACGGGTTTTCTACGGGTTATGTCGACGGAAGAATTGACAAAATGACAGAATGTGATTGTTTATTTGTCATTTTGTCTATTCTTTCGTCGACAAATCCCGTTTCTATTGCGGTCATGCTAAGCGTGGAGGCCTTTCATACGTAGTTCGCATGTGGCGATGTAGATGCCGCCTCAGGTACACCTCTGCCCACCTTTGATTCTTTTTGATTTTCAGAAAGTTCTGCACTAATAAACATCTTAATGATTAAAGTTTTTGGCTAATTAGCAGAACTTATAAAAGCTGGTAATTAGAAAAATTAGCTAGAGGAAACGTGTAAGTACGCCAATTTCCTCAACTCTCCACTAACGTAAAGCTAGAATCAACTAGTGGTTTCAACAAGTTTTTGTGCCGTTTTCCCATTTTCACAATTAAAGAAAACTTCATGGAAATTGTTCTACCAGAATCGCGTCCCACTGTAGCGTCGCGCCTGTCTGCAGATCCTTTAGGAAGGTATTGTAGGTATATCTACATATAAAACATATATATGAATCTGCGTCTTTCCCCAACTATGAAGGGGTCAGCTTCCAGTCTAACCGGATGCAGCTGAATACCAGTATTTTACATGGAGCGACTGCCTATCAGACCTCCATAACTAAGTTACTGGGTAAGAAGATACCTATGGTAACATTCGTTGTCAGACTTTTAGACTTATAACTAACCGTAACCAGACTGTCAAAGATCTACAAATATCAGCCGGAACCAACGGCTTAACGTGTAATGTAATGTTGGTCACCAACCAAGAAATAATAATTCAGTTCTATAATTTTAATTCTAATTTTAATTTTGATTATGATTTCAATTAAATTTTTATTTTGGTTAATGTTTGAATTTTGATTTAAATTTTTTGTTATTTTTAATTTGTATTATTATTATTTTATTTTTTTTAATCGTGCTTTTTTATGGATCATGTGGTCTGCAATAAAGATTTTTATTTATTGATTTATATACTCAAACCATTTAAGGTTTGAGTACAATACTCAAACCATATACGGTTTGAGTATACCATGCCTAGAGAAAGATATAATGTTTAGGTAATAAACAAACCTAACACATTCCATGTTTATTAAAATTATAGATTTTGAGACCTCCATTTTAGCTCGAGTTTCATGGTAGCACTATGCTGAAACAGATAGTTATCGCCAGTACCTTAGGCGACACAATGCAACCTAGCAGATAACGAATAGTCCACTTTCACTGGTATATAACTGACCTTTTTTTTACCGACTTCCAAAAAGTAGGAGGTTATCAATTCGATTGTTTACATTTTTATTTTTTTATGTATGTTCGGGCATAACTCCGTCATTTATAGACGGATTTGCAAAATTCTTTTTTTGTTTGAATGGGTATAGTTCCGAGATGGTCCCATTGTCATTAGGTCAGGATCTAATGATGAGATCCTGGAGAAATCAAGGGAACTCTTCAAATATTATAGGCACACCTATAGAGATTTTGGTAATTTTTATAATAACACGTGCAGTTGTTCTTGGAAAGCACCATTTGGTGAAGTGAAACTGATGATGAAGACCACAGATGGGCACCGGAACTACTCAATAATAAGTATTTAACGGGTTGCGATTAAATTACATTAATATGAATACCAAGCAATTTATGGTCGTCACAATGTATATGGACAAGTGGAGCTGATGGTGAAGTACCAGGGGAACTCCTCAACGATTAACGTCCCTGCTTCGGGAAAAGCAATATTTTGTAAAAGGTGATGAGTAGTCAACATTAGGCTATTGAAACTTAGATAAATTACAAACTGACCCACTAAAAAGCGAAAAATAAAAACTTTTTTACAAAAAAAAACAACCGACTTCCAAAAAAACACTACTAATAACGAAAATACAAAACCAAAGACACCGACTTTCGAAATTTAAGTTATTTTTCACTATGTAGTGTTTTTTTGGAAGTAGGTTGTTTTTTTTTGTAAAAAAGTTTTTATTATGTCTAGATTTTATACTTCAATCTTAGCATTAATTCTAGGAATTTCTCAGGAGCTGCCCGGAGTCTGTATTTGTGTCCGGTTGGTGGCAATGGGCTCGCCCCCTATTACAATGGACTTAAACACTGACACAATATGGGTGTACTATAGTGACACCTCTACCTAACCGTTCGGGGATTACTGGCGTGATGTTATGTTATGCATCACTTCACGTTCTCATGGTCAATTAACTAAGATGTCCTTTTTAGTGTCATATCAATGAACTAAAGTATATTTAAATCCTTGTTTCCAAGTGATGTTATTTCCACCTAAACAAACATCAACTTTGTGTGAGTGTAAATAAAGTTGTTTTTAAACTGACTAGTACTGTTGGAAAAGTCATAAAAAATATGAAGTTGTAACGCAAACTGAACGTTATGTGTAGGCTTTACAGTTGTTTTTCCTAAAACTCGTGTTTGTTTACATGTTTGGAAAATAAATTGCAAACGCAGATTAGAAGAGTTATCATCATGCAGATGCGGGCTATCATATTGCATAACTGCAGGATATGCTAATAATTGGCTAAACCGTCTAAAATTGGCTAAATTCGTTGTTATGTCTTACATGACTAAGGGGCTGACAATTTAAAAATAGTTATCTTGTTAATTCAAGTAGTTTTGTTAGTGACGGCAGCTGGGAACAAATTGTGAACTGTGTTGCATGGATATGCAAAAATATACAAAGTGAAGTGCGCTGCTGCAAGTGGAGGAGTTATTCTCGGTTTATTTATTGGTATGCTAAAAACGGTGTCATGTTACTGGTCTGGCTTCAACACCTATATTATTCGAAGAACTTTAATAATGTCAGGTTTTTCCATAAATAAGTACTGACCGATCAGCACGCGTAGCGTGACAACCATAGACACGGGTTTTCTACGGGTTTTGTCGACAGAAGAATAGAAAAAATGACAGATTGTGATTAACTGTCATTTTGTCTATTCTTCCGTCGACAAAACCCGTTTCTATTGTGGTCAATGTTGTCATACTAAGCGTGCTGAATGGATGTCGAACACCACGTTAAAAAGACCTCAGTTAGAAACATAGCCTACATGAACCTGTTTTTCTTTGATTAGTTCCAGGTAAGTATTCTGATATTTTTACATTTTGCTTGTTTTCAAGTGTTATTTTCGCTGCTTGTCGTGAAAAATGTGGTTCTATTTAGGTACTATTTTGCTGAACTTATTTTGTAGGACGCAATAACGTATAATTGCAACGTCATTTCAGCAGTCACTTTCTGCGGCTGGTCTTAAAGTTGCATAGTTTCTGCCTACCCCAGTTCCAAAAAGATCCATAACACGAACAATACTGACATCATTCTATCTAATATCCAGCTAATAAACCACCCGACTGCACAGCACAACTTCCGTAGTAGTGCAGTTCGCTGTTACACTCATGTAGCGCCATCTACTGGTATTTACGACGCCATAAAATGATAAGTTTAGCGCCTCCGACGGGCACACACCTAATACATGTAAATAGGAGTACGTAGTCATTACTGTACCTTTATATGAGAGTATGGATGCGACTTGAAACTTGAGACAATCCTGTTAGAAATGTTGGTTAAGTTTGTGTTTGTTGTTTTGTTTTTGCAGTTATCATGCGTACGTTTGCGTCGTCGATTTAATTACAAGATCGCTTGGTGTTGATTGCAACGTGATTGCCTATAAGGCTAGATACTCCCGATACGACAAAGATAACAGAAAACACGTCTTAAGATATCATAACTTGACCTGTGAAAAGTAAAGGTTTCCGCAGCAGATTCCGAAATAACCATTCTTCATTTGTTTTATCCATACTTTCATTTTCAACTAATCGAGATATCTCACTTAGCATAAAATCCCTATTCATAAAGTACAATCGTTTCACAAATTCATTAATTTACAAAACAAAGCACAAATTCCCGATTCAGAAGCGGTGCAGAGATGCAAATAAACCCTTATGCCGAGTATTTCCGAACGATTGCCTTCGTCCCGATGTCCCGAGCGGCGCCGACGTCAAACTTCTCCTGCGGAAATTAAAAATACCATCTGTTCAGTCATCAGTGTGTTGCCATGATAAATATTTCAATATTATCATTTCTTCTTTTGAATATAAATTCAATAAAAAGGTCACAACGATTGATGGAACGCTTTGAAAGGGTACGATAAATTAAATAACGTAGCTACGAATAAATGGAGAGAAAATTGGAATTCCATGATGATTTTATGATATAACTCATTTGCTTTAAATGAGAAAATTGTTTTTTCATAAATACCTGTAAAAGAGGTGGTATAATACCTACATACGTTGCTTATAGGCGATAACGAGCAACATTCCATTTAACTTTAAGTGATATAGAAAGCTATACTTATTAATTTATCTAAGTAGCTACACGCCCTTTTTCGCAAGGTTTTTACGACTTAACTAAACATCGAGATTTCTTAATTATCTATAAGTTTAATATTAATGTATTATACACATCAACCTTCTGGAATACATTCTCTAAATTATGTTGAAAACCTCATCAAAATCCGTTGCGTATTTTAAAAGAACAACGCGGACATGCAGACAAACGCAAAATGCGACTTTGTTTTATAATACTCGTATGTAGAGTATATATTATAAAAAGGTAAAATTTGTGAGTTTGTATGTAGGAGGTAATCTTCGGAACTACTGATCCGATTCCGAAAATGCTTTCAGTAATCGGAAGCTACACTATTGCCGAGTAGCTTAAGACTTGACTTTAATATTTTTCATGTTATTCAATTATTATTTTTTATTAGCCCTTGCCATTTCTCCTATGTTATTGGCTCGATTTGGATTCTGTTTATTATTTCTAAAAGCTTATGAGTTATTTCATCGGATTAACTAATATTTTTTAGTAAAATTTGTCGACTATGAAAAAAAAACGGAGGTGAAGACATATTTCTAAAAAAAAAACAGTATTTATTGAAAAAAAATTAAGCCTTTTTAAGTTAATTTTCGATAATTTGTCATGAATATTCAGAAAAATACGGGCGGGCACTTGCCCATGGCGACATTGTATATGTAAAAATAAAACGCGGGGAGAAGCTAATTAGATATAATAATTTATATAGTATATAAGTATTAATTATTACATGGGAGATATGTGAGAGAGACTAACGGACACTCCGCTAACCATTGATGGCCCCCAAGGCACGTGACGGCTGGTAATTGAATCTTCCCAGATACCCATGCATCCTGAACGGACCACGTTTTTGAGATAATCTGGTCATAAAGGTTGATTTATTTACCTCTCGAGCCTCTGAGATCGTAGAGCAAACATTGTTAGGTACTAATTTGAGTGGTTTCATGGTTTTCTTATTGTTCTGTATTACAATATATATTCAACAAAAAAATAACTACATGCCTGTTATGTACTAGGTCTCTATGCAAAATATCATGCTTTCGTAGTCTTCTACTTTTATTTATTTTTTATTTAACAGTTTATGTACACACATATAAATAGACAAGAAGAAAGGAACAGAAAAATACGTATAAAGGTGATGCTTATTTCTAAAGAAATCTCTTCCAGCATACCTGCGATAGGAAAGTATACTTAAATACAAATAAATAAAATTTAAGTGTCTGTTTGAAATGTCAAAATAACATTCATTCATTCATAAAATTTCATTGACGACACGGTTCGCGCAGTGGCTGAGTGATCGACTGCTACGCAACGTATCGCGGGTTCGATCCCCGCACGGAACAAATATTTGTATGATCTGCAAGTAGTTGTTCCGGGTCTGGGTGTTAGTGTATGTGAGTTTGTATGTTTGTAAACGCACCCACGATACAAGAAGAAATTCTTAGTGTGGGGCAACGTTTTATTTAAACAAATGTTAAAAAGAGTAATAGGCTTACTTATATTTTTTTTTTTAAGAATAAGGGTCCACGCATGCAGAGCCGGGGGGGCCTAGCTTGTAAATAAGTAAATACAGGCTAGAGACATCTGGATTACAGGTAGGTACGCGGAAACTACCTACTCAGTTTTTCACGTAATATTACACTATAGTTGTACATACCAAGGAATATAGGAATAGGTCCATCAAAGAAGTTCATAACTAACTACCGTAAGGACTATTCTTGCTTGCAGCGCTCGGCGGCTATAGAACCGGACAGGTAACAGATGTGGTCATCGTAATCACGGGATTTTGTTTTCAAACTGGTTAGATATGACTTTTTCGATGGTACAGTCAGCATCAAAAGTTGATGACCGCATTTAGATTTTCAATATCGCTGTATAGTGAAGTGCTAATAGTGAATACGGTGTACAGCGATTTTGAAAATCTAAATGTGGTCATCAACTTTTGATGCTGACTGTACATACAACACAGACGTGTTCCAAAAACAACATTTGATTCTAATCAGTACAAACAGAGTACCAGCGTAAACAGATCTGAAGATATTCACAATTATCTATAAATAAATATTTCCGTCTGCTCTGGCTAGGCCAGTCAAACTTCAAGGTCCTACAGATTATTGGAGGGGTTCAAACAAGAGTTAGCCAAATGTCATGTCGGAAACAGCTCACTTGCACAAACAGGCGGAATGCTTTCACTTCTCTAGGGTATGCTAAGCTATTCTATTATACATATATGGCAAATAATTTAATTTAATGTTTTGTTTTGTGTAATGTAAATTGTTTTGCATACTATTGCATAGAATCAAGTTATTCTAAATGAACAGACAGCTGTGCTGCTGGGGAGTTTGTTGCGCCACTTCTTCCCAGCTAAAGCACTAGGAAGTGGTGAAGGGTGAGCGTTTTTGGGGGACTGTCTTATGTAATTCTGACGTTCGAAAAGTGCTGCTTTACAGCCTAGTTTGAATAAATGACTTTAGATTTTTTTGATTTGTTCACTATGATCGGTTATTCGAAAATAAATATTCCTGAACTGACTGCCCAGGATGCGGTGCACTTAAAGTTTAACTTCAATTGTCCGTACGTATTCAAATCAGTGCTGTCTATCATCTATTACAGTTGTATCAAATGGCTATAACACAGCAAATTGTCGTAGGGTGTCAATTCGATAAAAAAATAATTTCCCCAATTGTACATTCAAGTCATGGAGACTTTTCAATACACCCTACAATCAGGAAGAAACGTTTAGGTATCTAAATTTACCTTCGTCGTTATTTAAAAAATCTTTGCGATTTGTAATAGAATGGTAAACAAACCATGAAATAGTTTAGCGCAAGTAAGTAGGCCAGTGCCCTTCTGGCGTAGTCGTCACAATAACCCACTTGCTGGTAGTTGACACCCGCAGCTTCATGGAATATAAGCAAGATGAATTCTACATTCGCGAGTAAAAATTTTCCTAATAAAAAAGAATGCAATAATAAAACGCTGTATTTTAAGGACTACATTTGAAGTGAAGAGAATTTTACTGTGCATAAATAAAACTTAATTGCGTCTTCTTTTTTATTGAAGCACTGCAAAAATCTGTGATAATATTTTTTATACTGACTGCATTAAACGGAATTTTATTCATTCATTTTTAACTGTTTTTTAAACTTTTGCAAAGACCTAAAAATATAGTATTTTTATTTTTTTTAATCTCTCCGAGGAACTTGTGAAAATAGAAGGCAAGTTTAAAAAAAAGTAAAATTACATTTTCAATATTGAATCGCAATCTTATTCACTACACCGCAGACTTAATTAACTCCCAAATAACACCAAAACAAACATACACGCCATATATGCCCCGTGATTTCACCCGCATATTTCTCTATCCCGTGGGAATACCGGAATAAAAAGTATCCTATCTCCTAACTCAGGTCATGGTCTCCCCATGTGCCGAATTTCATCCAAATCCGTTAAGCCGTTTTACCGTGAAAGCGTAGCAAACAAACGAACTCACTTTCGCATTTAAAATAAAAGTTAGGACTGGTTAGGATAGCCACAAACATATTTTATGACACATTGGGCTGGCATACCTAATTGTAACTTTGACATAAAAAAATAAAAATCAAATTAATAATATTGAAACAGAATTATTTTTAACACAAATTGTAGACAATCAAATGAGTTATTATCGATACATCTTTTTGAGGCTGACTGTACATGAATGTTCATGTCATTTTTCATTCACACGATCGAGATGTTCCGATATTAAAACTATACACAACTCGATTTAAAGCTCCATTCAGGTTTTGTTATAAAAGCTCTTAATTTGCTAAAGATAGAGTTAATTATCCTGAGTGTGACTTAACCGAATAATCGATTACAACCGATATATGGATTATGGAACTTTAGCGTGAGGCGTTAAATTATTCAGAGTTTATACTTTATAGACCTTGAAAATAAATTGTAAATGGTGTGATTCAACAATTTCCTTAAACTTTGAACACGTGTTACTAAATCTTGAGGTTTTATTACCGTAACAGCCACGTAATTGCTCTAATCTTGGGTTAACTTTAGAGTTACTGAACCTTTTCATTTAAGTGTGTAGGCTTTTATCCTAAAAGTTGGCAATGTCGCAAATAGCTGTAAAAAATTTACCTGTTTTGATTAATTTGGCAATATTTCTGTTTGGAAATAACAAATGTGACTATGACTAATTAGTGAACTAGAATATTAATAATGAATTGCAATTATAACATTGAATTTGATGTTGTACCTACCCGTTTTAGGTGTAAAAAGGCATTTAGAAAGTTTCCAAATACTTTTTTCACATCTAGAACTAAATATTCGGTGTTACGATTCATTATTGTATTTCATATTCAATATTCTAGTTCGCTAGTTAGTCACATTTCTTATAATTTTCATACAGTAATATTGCCCAATTAATCAAAACAGTGAAATATACAGAGTTGATATGACAGAGGGGCATTAAATAACACTACGTATACTATACGTGTTTAGTATTAATTCGATACGGTATAAAAATAAAAAGCACCTAAAATTAGTTTTTTTTTTTTTCAAACAAACTAAATAGCTTACAAATCAGAGTAAAACGCAACCACCCTTTGAAAATAAATTTAACTGACCTACAGATACCTAGGTAACAGCGGCAACGTCGCGCGCGTCGGCGTGTGTTATCTCGTCAAAGCGGGCGGCCGCCCGCCGCGCCGCCGCGCCGGCCCGCGCCGGCGCGGCTGCGGTGGCGCGGGCGGCGCCTCCGCTCGCGGCGGCTCCTCGGCTCGCGGCTTTTTGTGTTAGGTATGATTTTGAAGTACAACAATCACAAAAAAATTAAATTCTCGATGTGTCATTCACATGAATGCACAAATTATACCGACAGAGAATAATGTTATTTATTTTTCTAATTAAAAATCATGTCAGTGTATTCTAACGCCGTGTAAGTTACACGAGGCATTGTTGAACACTTTAATTACACACACACACACACACAAACCCAAAGTTTAATTACGTGTCGTATCACAATAAAAGCAGTCGATCACAAAAAAAAACACTAACACTAAATAATAATAATCCCAAGTTACGTGTCCTGTCACAATAAAAAAAGAAATACTGTCTTAAACTTATTTAGTGTCCTATCACAATAACAAAACAAAATCCCAATTGTCAGCGCGCGAGTTCGACAAAACGGAAGCGGAGCAGGTGCTACCGTGTTACGTAACATCTTGTACGTTCCGAAAGAATAGCGTCGGCGCACTGAAAAAAAACAGTTTTTAGAAGCCCCACTGCCCCACTTACCGATCGCAACCCCTGCCCCTCGATCGCTAGGATGCAATAGCAACACACTGACCTATTACTATTTCTTTTACGCGCGGTGTTTTGCAGATGATTGTCCCTCTCGTAATGAAAATGCAAGTGTGTGTGTATTTATTGCTTCCTTGTTTGCATTGTCATCTTTTTAGCGAAAATATTTGGTTGTACTTGTGACTTGCGTCACAGCGGCAACAACGCATAGGTTATACTCAGATTTATCGTTTTAAGGTGCATGACCTATGCTACACGATGTATCTTTCCTAACAGCTGATTATGTCTATACAGACATAATCAGCTGTTAGGAAAGATACATCGTGTTCAAACGGGGCAAAAACTTAAAAAATCATTTGCGACTAAACTACTGCTCCTATTTAATTGATTTTTGGTACAGAGCTTGAAAATGGTACCTAGTATACTCAGTTTAAAGAAAAGCCCCTCTGTCGTATCAACTTTGTATATATATATTTATATTTATTTGCGACGTTGCCAACTTTCAGAATAAACGCTCATATGAAAAGCCATGAAAACATTGCAAAGATTGTCTATTTTCATGACTTTTAGACTCTAAGCCTTTCTGTAAACGTGCAAACTGCAAAATCAAAACAGCTTTAAACTAACGCTAACCACTACTAACTATAGCAGTAAGTAGGTACCTACTACGTACCTAACTGATAAGTGAACATCATGCAAAAAGCTAATCAAACAGATCACAACAAATACTTACACAAATAAAATACAGTCCAATTATCGCCTGTCAGAATCCCCGACAGACTTCAAACGCAGGCGTTTGCTAAGCTACTTAATTATAGAGCCTACCCAAGCGGGTGGCAAGCCTAGGTGGTAACCTAGGCTTGCCACCCGTACTTATATTAAACAGTATCGTACTATATTTCTGTGAATTGTACTATATATTATGGAAAAATAATGTAGTACGAAAAATACAATATTTTCATCGCTATTTCAACTGTCGCGCTTCCGCACCACGCAGCGCGGTATGGGGAATTTCAGAACGAAACGCACTCACGGCACTTTTTCACGTCCAGGCAACTTAACGTCAACTTTCTGGCTGTCAATGTCATTGTCAATTTATGCCGCCCGAATTTTGAGGGAATTGCAGTGTTTAATTTCTGCTGAAAATAAAAACATGGAAAGTGATGATTGCACGCCACCCAAAAAGAAGCAGAGAAAAGAAAAAAGCCTTCAAAAATATAAGAGCTAATGGTAGTTCGACTACCAATGCACATACGTGTCCAGTATCACCAGACCTCCCATACTCCTTGTTTTAGTACCAGAAGTAGAATTTTTAGGGTTATGTTGAGCGTTGGTAACGGTCTTAGAAGCTGGTCGTGTGGTCGAAAAGTTTTAACTTTTAGCTTTGTGGGATGTTTTCGGGAATACTTTTCTTGGACTAGTTTTTTATAGGATTTTCATTTAACTTCTGTTTTATTTGGGACGTGTAATTAAGTTTTATGAGATGACCGAAGAATTTAATAACGACGCTATTTAAATTATTCATAGACGCTAATTCCGACATGACTATCTACTACACGTGACCAGTATCACCTGTCTGTCCATACTCCTTGTTTTAGTCCCAGAAGTGGAAGTTTTGGGGTTATGTTAAGCGTGGGTAGAGGTCTTACAAGCTAGTCTTGTGTGGGCGAAAATGTTGCTTTTTAGCTTACTGGTATGTTTTCGGGAAATACTTTTCTTGGACTTGTTTTATACGGTTTTCATTTAACTTCTCTTTTATTTGGTAAGTGTTATGATAGTTTTATGACTTGTGAATTTCATTATATTAATACATACTAACATGTTATGACTCCCTTGTTTTTCCCGAATGTAACTAATAAAAAACATCTAATGAAAGTTATGAATATGTTACGTATGCTTGCCACACAGCTTTGATTCAAATGTAATATTACTTTGGAACAAAGCGTTTACTGAATGTAGTCTAGTAGTTCCACTTTGTAGTTTCATCAAATATTTTATTACGAATTTTCATAACGTAAGTTTCATTACATGATAATAAGTACCTATGTTTCTTTTGTTGTCCCCTTGAATATTTTCATGAACAGTTTATATTACCTGTTATACCAAATACAAATATGGTACAAAATATTTGGAGTTTTCAGCTTCTGGTTTCTCAAAGCCTGTTCAATGACCCCTACAGAAAACATGAGTAATGACAGCAGATTTACTTATTAGTAATTTAATCAGGCTTTTGGACACTGGTGTGGTACACTCTCATTCATAATGGCCAGTCTAGACACAAAACCTTATGACCCATTCATAGTAATATTCGCTTTAACGCGACACTGCCAATGTCCCCGGACACACTCCCATGTATGTCGATTTCATGTTTAGTTTATGGTGCGTGCAACGGAATCGAGGCTATTCGGCCATTGGACGTCGCGTCGTTGGCCATTCAACTTCGGCTATCTTCGGTAATGTGTTCGGGTGTGGTCGAATTTTGAATTTGACTGAAGCTGCTGGTTGGTTGAATAACAAAATACGAACTTAATTTTTAACATAAATAAAGTAAAACGTCAGGGTTATCCCTAAAATAGCGACGAATTGAAAATGGCTATTAAATTATTGAAAAAATTTTGTCTGATTTCATTGTTTCTATGATAAGGCACCACAAACCCGAACCCTTTTGAAACTTTTCCAATACCTACATAACTTTAAGGAAATTCGGCTTTGGCAAGTGCGGGCCTAAATCCGGCTTCATTGACCCTAAGTCAGGCACTACTCGTAAGTCGTAACTTAACTCCTACTTCCGACATTATATTTGGTCAATCTTGTCTCGTACTAAAGTCGCTAAGTCGTAATGCCTAAGTTTGATTAAGTTGCCAACTTAACGCAGTAACTTTGTGTCGGAGGGTACTAATAAACTGTGTCTAGTGAGTAGGTACATATTTGTTTGTGGCTTTAACTTCGTCAGATTGTCTGAGAATAGGTTTATCAGTCTACATTCATATAAAAAAACGTTATTCTCTGTCTGTTTGTCTGATATGTCTTTTTGGTTTCTACACAGTTACTTCTTCTTACATAAGCAATCTTCTCCGTAGGAGAACATACACCCTATGTATAGTTGTACAAGTATATTTTGGCGCGTGGACAATATCGGAACTAACGCCGCCATCTTGTTTTGTTTTATTTTCTCTAAAATATCTTTGCGGTCCGGGCACTAACTTTTTTTTTTTTTTTGATTATGGTAAATCATTAAATTACTTCTCCCGCTCTGGGCGGAGCGAGAGGGCGTGTCAGACTTTTACTGACTAAAACCCACCCGTGTTCCTTTCGTTGCCTGTGTGCCGGGGTCGCGATATCCCTTTCGGACAAACCCGCAACCCCAGCAGGCACCCATGTGCAACGAAGTTTACGTGATACTCGCACGCACGACACTGAGAGAAAGAAAGTCGCATGGAGGGGCATAACGCTTTTTCCTTACGTGACGATTTCTACTAATCAACTCCTACCGCAAACCGCGCTAAAGAACTTCAAAAGTCAAATGTTAAATAAAAACGCCCCCCTGTCAATGTCATTTAGGCGCCAAAAGATCCTTGTAGCACTTTAGTTCAGTTTCATTACTTCTGTCTTATCTATCATGGAATTTTACTCGTCTCTGGTCAGGCAATTACAGTATTAATTGAAACATCTAACTGTTCCACTTGACCGTAACTGTTACAGGTATGCAGTAAAAGGCCACATGTTTATCTCCACTTATTTATTGAGTGAATCTTAAATCTAAAGCTCAGGCCACACTGAGACCGAAGCGAAACGAAACTAAGATCGTTTAGCTTCGCTCATGTAGCTACCGCGTCTTTTCATACTTCGGTTCTTAGTTCTTACGTCGTAGTGTTACAGCTACATGAACTTAGTTTTGTTTCGCTCCGTTCTCAGTGTGGCCTGCGCTTTAGGGACGCCAAGGAGTGGATTTTTAACAGCTGCATGCACATAAAAAAGCATCTTGTAATAATTATCTTTGTTGGAGATCTCCAACAGAATTATTTTGCCCTTTTTAATTACACAAGGCCCGGTTTCTTTCTATCAGATGTCAATTCCACTTATAACTTTTAGTTCACTACTGTAGGAAGGTAGTACTTCCACCTACAGACCACATATTAAGGCGTGTACGCTCGAACGAACGAAACATGGTGAACACGAACATCGAACACGGAACATTATGGTTCGTACGTATGGACGTAAATTTGCAAAGCGAACACGAACACAGTTAGCGCTCAACCGCCCTGCTCTCTGTAGCAGCTATGGATTCGAAATTGGATCGCAACGAACAATTTTGACGAACACAGTTAAGTTAGGTAAGTTAGTTAGTCGTTGTTGGTGTTCGTTAGCGGTACACACATGCGAACTAAGTGTTTGATGTTCGTTAGCGATACACACATGCGAACTAAGTGTTTGATGTTCGTTAGCGATACACACATTCGAACTAACTGTTTGATGTTCGTTAGCGGTACACACATGCGAACTAAGTGTTTGATGTTTGTTAGCGATACACACATTCGAACTAAGTGTTTGATGTTCGTTAGCGATACACACTTTCGAACTAAGTGTTTGATGTTCGTTAGCGGTACACACATGCGAACTAAGTGTTTGATGTTCGTTAGCGGTACACACATGCGAACTAAGTGTTTGATGTTCGTTAGCGATACACACATTCGAACTAACTGTTTGATGTTCGTTAGCGGTACACACATGCGAACTAAGTGTTTGATGTTCGTTAGCGATACACACATTCGAACTAAGTGTTTGATGTTCGTTAGCGATACACACATTCGAACTAAGTGTTTGATGTTCGTTAGCGATACACACATTCGAACTAAGTGTTTGATGTTCGTTAGCGGTACACACATGCGAACTAAGTGTTTGATGTTCGTTAGCGGTACACACATGCGAACTAAGTGTTTGATGTTCGTTAGCGATACACACATTCGAACTAACTGTTTGATGTTCGTTAGCGATACACACATTCGAACTAAGTGTTTGATGTTCGTTAGCGATACACACATGCGAACTAAGTGTTTGATGTTCGTTAGCGATACACACATTCGAACTAACTGTTTGATGTTCGTTAGCGGTACACACATGCGAACTAAGTGTTTGATGTTCGTTAGCAATACACACATTCGAACTAAGTGTTTGATGTTCGTTAGCGATACACACATTCGAACTAAGTGTTTGATGTTCGTTAGCGATACACACATTCGAACTAAGTGTTTGATGTTCGTTAGCGATACACACATTCGAACTAAGTGTTTGATGTTCGTTAGCGATACACACATGCGAACTAAGTGTTTGATGTTCGTTAGCGGTACACACATGCGAACTAAGTGTTTGATGTTCGTTAGCGATACACACATGCGAACTAAGTGTTTGATGTTCGTGTTTACCATGTCTTTGTTCGTTCGTGCGTACACGCCTTTAAACAAACAGAAAAAGAACCAAAACTGCTTATATTTCTACAAGTAACACGAATCGATTTTGTAAATCAACGCAATCTCCTCTGTACACCCATTCAAAACCACAGAGTAAAAAACTAATTCAATCCGTAACTAGCTCACGTCCACAGCCAACCAAATAAACCATCAGGACGTACAACGAGATGTTTACAAAAAAAAAGGAAGGAAAAGACAGGGTGTGCGTGCAGGTAAATACGAGTGCAACCCGTCCCCGAGCCTTGTATTAACGTAAACAGTTTACCAAATTACCCCTTCACACATCAAACTAAAATTAACTCACCGGTTCCTTCAATAAGGTTTGAATTAGATCGTTTTCGAATCATCCCGCAGGACTCCCGTGCTCGAAACGCCATATTTTCGAATGATAATTTTAATGGAGTCAAATATGCATCTTATAATGTGGCATAACATCATCCCTTTGGAATTTAAAGTCTGTTTTAAACAGCAAAAATATCGAAGGCGGAGTTCTGAGAAAATGTAGTACCAAGATAGGGTTGTCAAAAGTAATACCTGATGAATATACATGGAGCAAGAGATACGTAAGCATGGGTGGAAAATGCTTCCTCGTTCACCTTATTCTGAAGGAAACGTTGTGTGAAATATATTTGTAATTCTAAATCGGCAGGGTCTGGCGTGTTCTAACATTAAGGGGCACAAAGTCCACGGTTCATTTCCTGTGAGACCCTATCCGGGGCTTTCGTCGGCCATTTTTATACAAACGACATGTCGTCTATAATATTTAGATGGGGTAAAGTATAAGACGAAGCGCAAGAAACATTTTCGGTACCAGCTCGAATATAATTATTATTTAGTGTAAATGTTTTACAGCTATGAAATGCTGCCTACATAAATTACAGCAAATGGCTACTTCAGTTCTTGTTATAGAAGGTAATAAGTAGAATAAATGAAAGAAAGATATAAATAAAATTGGTAAGAAAACCGTGTCTAGCCAGTGAAAGCCCTACTTATATTCATATAGGTACAATAAAATGCCTATATACAACTAGTAACTATTTACACTAGGTACTAAATTCAATGACTAACTAACTCGCATAATAAATACACCTACGTAGGTAGCTATATTGACAAAACTACGATAATACTTCAATCAATCTGCCTAGCCTTTCCCCAACTATGTCGCGGTCGGCTTCCAGTCTAACCGGATGCAGCTGAATACCGGTATTTTTCAAGGAGCGACTGCCTATCTGACCTCCACAACCCAGTAACTGGTTAATACTATACCCCTTGGTAAGACTGGTTGCCAGACTTTCGGGCTTCTGAAGAACCGTAACGACTGTCAGAGATCCACGAATGACAGCCGGGACCAAAGGATTAACGTGCTTTCCGAGGCACGGAGGAGTCTCGGTATATAAAGGTGGTCACCCATCTACGGACCAACCCCGGCAAGCGTAGCTTAACCTGATGGATCGATCCGTGCGGCTGTTATAACTTAGCCATGAGCTCCTCTAAAACTACAATAATACTTATCTTTGCAAAATCGAGACCAAACCTCCTTGCTATAAACTTAATATATTCGTTCTACTATCGCTCTCCGCTTATAAATTGCACGGCAAACACTCTTGCACGCCTCACATTTATTTCGGATTTTCCATCTTTCCTGGATATAACGCTGAAAAATCGGCTGTCATTTATATATCACAAATTATTGGGTATTATCGATCATTCCATATAAATTACAGGCTCGATGTTTTTCATCAAGAAACAGACATTCATCATTTAACTTTGTCAAAGATTTAATATCGATTTGGAAAAGAGACCGCGTCCATAAAAATCAAACAATCACAGACCAAAGACACAAATCTTAAAAATCTTTTTGTCACTGTCATTATTATAGACGCTAGTAAAGAATCCTGAATTTCCTGTTACAATTACCTGCTACAGGAACAATTACGAATAAAATCATGTGAATGATGTCGAAGACAAAGCTAGTATCGCAATGAAATGTGCCAATCCCACAAGAGAATAAAATAAACCCGAAATGTCCCGCCAAAAACCGCGTGTCAAAAATGGCGCACGAACAAATGTCCCGAATTAAACCACAGCCAATGAAAATAATCCCTCGGTATAATCCAGCTCAAAAATTGGCGGGACCATTTAAAAATGTCGGGAAAACGTAATGAAACAAAGCGTGGTAGTCGATTGCTCTGATATAATTCTCCCCGGGTCTCGTAATATAGCACATTGGGGAAGATAATCCTGGGACTCCAATTTGTCAAGCTCCGGTCCCGCGCCACGGACATTCATGCACTGGGTGTCCGCTTATGACGTTATTTCTTTACCGTAATTTTGTTTCATTTATCTTGCGTTGCGACAGGGGTATTTTTCTCTGTCACTACTTTTGCTGTTGCTAGGTTTTAATGTTCAACAAGGTACATATGTGGTTTAAGCTTCATTTAAGATGTTCAATTATTCTTTAAAGTTTTTTGTCAAAGTTTTTATGTCGATGCAACCTAATTTCCTAATTGACTTTGTTTCTTTATGTTATTGGTTCTACCACGTCTTACCATAAGAAGCCGTGTAAGTGGCACAAAAAAACGTATTATTTTTTAACCTAACTTCCTTGGAGATTAAGTAACCTGTCGTATTAACGCCATATAACTTCCTGCGGTTTGGTTTCCAACTTACAGTCCAGTGAACAAAACTTTGTCGTCTTATATTCTACCGTCTTACATAAACATACTAATCTTGAAACTATTCCATGCATAGGTGTCTCTAGCGTATAAAGCTTTGTCAAGTAAATTCTTTTCCGTAAGGACCAACGCCTGATGGGGTTGCGGGTTTGTCCGAAATCCCGGATATCGCGGCCCCGGCACACAGGCAACGGAAGGAACACGGGTGGGTTGTAGTCAGTAAAAGTCTGACACACCCTCTCGCTCCACTCAGAGCGGGAGAAGTCACTTGATGATTTCCAAACCTCAAAAAAAAAAAAATGTAAATTCTTTTCACGTCAATAATTCTCCAAAACGGAAGTCTATCCCAGGATATTTTGTCAAAAAACAGTAACAGATACGGCTAAAAACTCAGTAATCTTACCCTTTATTTCCTTCGTCCGGGCTTCAGTAATTTGATAATCTGTACTCACATGAGCTTCATCAAGACATTCCGAGACCGGAACAAATATTTGTTCAGCCCGGGACTGGTTTTAGCGGTACATCTGTGGGAAGCATTAAGTGCTACTGATTTACTGGGTTAGACAGAGGCAGATAAGTAATGAATGAATGCAGATTAAACACAAACATAATATTATATGTATGTATAGCTTGATTGTCAGGAAATTCTCGTACCTTTTATGAATGCTTCTAAAGACAATACGGAGATAATAATAGCTTTTGTGACAAGATATTTCGGGATCGAAGCAATTAATATTAAAGCAATGTGTAATATAGAGTGCTTCTCGATCTCGTAATGAGGTTTTCATGAAAATGTATGCCACCAATTGGAGTCATTTAGACAGGAAATCTTCCATTTCGACAATGAATTTAAAATATGTGAAAACGTTCATCGTTCCTTTCATTCAGTCAATACTAGAAAATATAGGCGCTTTGACAGTTTTGACAAGTGCCCGGACTTGACGTGTCAGTGCTGTCACCTAGTGAACGTCATTTCAGAAACCCTCATTGCCATAGATATATTATAGTTTTAATAATACATCTATGATCATTTCTATAAATCACCCTAAGGTTAAATAACACTTGCACGTCATATAACGACGAAGTCTATTTGGTTAGATAATTTCAACTTTATTGAAGTTTCAATTTTGATTCGTGGATGCGACCATCCATTACATATCCCTCTTAGCATTCTCATCTCAGCTGCATACGCTGCTTTCATTCATCCCTTTTGTGGCTCAACATTCTGATCCATACAAGACAGCAGGTCTAACCATTGTTTTTGATATCTTCCCCTTAAGTTTAAGGGAAATGCGGGAGTCACAGATTGTTCCCGTGACCTGCTGCTATTTCATCCATCCAGTGTTCATTCTGTGCTTAACCGCCCGATCTACTTCGATTAGCCGACCCCACTATAGTTTGGAAAAGGCTAGGCAGTTAAGTGAAGTTTCAATTTACTTACTGAGAATAGTAAACCAATAACGATGTTAACTACTCATACATAATGCGCATAATTAATTACATATACGTAATTAATTATATTATATATTTATGAAACATTGTATGTACAAAAAATTTAGGCATAAACACACACGCACACTCAAACAGACTTGCACTTAGATACGCCATCAACCAGTTGCAATTGTACCACGTTGACAATGTCTACTATGTGTTACAATGTGGGACCTGGAGTTCTAAAATACAGACCTAGGCTTAGTTTAGACTTCAGATCTCCCACAAATTACAAAATTTTGTCAAAATATCTGTCAACTTATTATGTATAACTAGTATAAGAATGTAATTTGTGGAGATAAATAAACATAATTTTTATTATTTTATTTTTTATTATACCTTATTACTAAGCGCTAACAGAGAATATTATATATTGTAGCGGCATCTACATCGCTACATGCGAACTACGCATCAAAGACCTGACGTCACATAACATCCTGACGTCACACAAATCCTGCATCGCGCAATTAGAGTTTACCGCGCGATAAACATATATAGGATCTCCCAACTTCAAACCTCTGGGCAGTTGCCCGCCAGACATCACACCCGTCTGGTCGGAGGATCCTCCCTTTTCTATGGGGGATGAGTGAACTTTACACCCTGTTCCTCATACCCCTAAACTGGTGACCCCGAGCATGAACGTCAACGCAGCCTTCGTGCAGATACTTCAGCGTGACGTCATCATCATCATCACTCCCGCAAGCTTTCGTGAGGCGAGTCACACAGCCAGTCAGCACCCACGGCTTCAACGGGTATCCTGACCACCAGCATGCAGCGAACGCGCATTCCTGGTCATCACCCTCAGCCACAACCCAGCGCTGTACCACATCCGACCCACTGGATGATCATAACGCAGCGCTACCCCGACTCACTGGGGAATCACCGCAGACAGTTCCGACTCACCGCGAACTATGCGGCACCCGGTTCCGACTCACTGGAACCACAGCTGGCACTGTGAAGCATCGCAAGATTCAAGACTATGCCCACTATCGACCTCCGGTCTCCGGAGGGGAGTGATGTAGCGGCATCTACATCGCTACATGCGAACTACGCATCAAAGACCTGACGTCACATAACATCCTGACGTCACACAAATCCTGCATCGCGCAATTAGAGTTTACCGCGCGATAAACATATATAGGATCTCCCAACTTCAAACCTCTGGGCAGTTGCCCGCCAGACATCACACCCGTCTGGTCGGAGAATCCTCCCTTTTCTATGGGGGATGAGTGAACTTTACACCCTGTTCCTCATACCCCTAAAATATGACAGGCATCCACATAGAAACAATTGGTGCATTTCCTGCCGTTGAAGCGTTCAGTAACATTTCTGTTAGTTAAAATTAGTTAAACCTCTAATGAAAATGGGCTAATCAAATGAAGTAACCCAACACAGTACCTTAAATCTATAATCTATTAGCATTAGGTTTATTCAGACATTCTAAGGCAGGTTTTAGCTGTAAACCTGCGTGTGAAGTTCTGAACAGCGTTGAGTTCTTTATACGTATCTACTTACTATCTACTTTAATGGACTAACAGATAGATAAGTGCTTCTAAGTAAGATGAATGCACGAAGTAATACAGACGTGTCTGTGATTGCAATTTTATTGTTTTTCTATCGAGTAGGAACCTGTCAATGCGTATTAATTAACAAATTTATTGTTTTAAGGAATTGCAGAATACGTATGTAGTTCACCGGTTAGCTAATAATTAATGTATGCAACTAAAACAGACTCTAGTTTTACAGACACGATGCTAATATTTTTGTTAAACGTTTCCCTCGAACTACCGCTCCTTGAAAGTTTACTCCGCAAGCTTAAAATCACTATATTAACCATTTTGCAAGGAAATAAACAGACAAAAAACACAAGCAAGCAAAATCTTCAAACATAAGAGTTTTCAAAGAACACCAAACAAAACCAGATCATAAACGTGAAGTGCCTACATCGCAAATGTTAACTTTCTCAATGGACACTTGTTCGCTCTCACGACACAAGGGGGCAGCCCTCACCGAGAGGCGAAAGAACCGGTGAACTCACACTTGACATCTGAAGACCCTCAATGCTTCCAATCCTTAGATCCTCGACTGTCTCCGATACTTTGCAAAGCTATAACACTTTGAGTACTCCAGTAAAAAAATCCGATGCTAATATTACGGCTGTGTTGTAAAATTTTATTTCAACAGCAATTAAGAATTTAAGACCCGACTGCATTTTCGTCAGATTTATGTTCTGAGACGAAGTTGCTGCTACTTTGATGGAGTGTTCCTGCGGATTCGTAGAAGTCTGGAGCAGATTCTACGGCTTCCATTTTAGTTAATTGTTATGTTCGGAAACGTTCCGAGAATCACAGAATGGTTTGGCAGAAGATTACTTTAGTCTGAAAGTTTCTTGTAGTAGTTCTAAGCTGAGATGCAATATGTAATATTGTGTTAGTTATAGAATTACCTAGCCCATGTTTAACGATAATAAAATTTTAGAATTATACATTTCTTAGAACAAAATTGTTCTTATAATACATACATATAATTTTCCTTTCCAACGTTATGAAATTGTTATCTACTATAGCATCAGGAATATCAAATATTTCTACATCAAAATGTTTAATTGCACATTCTTTGTTGTTTTAATAAAGGCACGAGATATTATCAAGAAATTCCATTCAATTTGTACAATAGGAAATGGCCGTTTGAAATTCAGAGTCCTTTAATATTTTTCATTTTGGCGGCGAGCTTGCAACATCTCCTGTGTAACGTTACCAAATTGTGTACGTAAAGAAAATTAAACTTTACTACTTTATCCTAAGACTCAGTTTTCAAATAGTCCACGTTTCGTTGTTTTAACCTTGTTCTTTTGCTTCATCTCTCTCTTCGGAGGATTCCTTGACTGCGTTGCGAATCATATTTTTGAAATCTTGAAGCTTTTTATTGCAAACGATATAGAAGTCGACAAAGCCATTACGATATTTTTATCGTCTTTTCGCAATTTATTTCACGTCAGTGCTACGACTTGGCGCTATTACGACGATGATATTTATATTTTAAACTTTTGATTTATTGTGTTCTTTTTGAAAGACCTTTGTCTGACTGACGTGACTCAATATTTTTATATATTTTTCGGTATATTACATGTCAATGGTGGTTCTCAATATATTAGAAATAAATAATTATGATGAGACGTCGTATTGATTCAATTTTAACGGAAACAAAACAATGCGTAACGTGTGCCTAAATTCTCTTCTGTATTGAATCAGCTAAACAATTCCGTCAACTTTCTTTGTTCAAGTTTTCTGATACTTCGCTTCGATCACAAATTGCTAAGTAATTTGACTTCGCTATACAGTTTTTCCTGTTTGACTTTTCTTCACACTTTTCCAATGTTAAACAAAAAATATAAATCTCTAAGAAACTTATCGTTCTAAGTAAGGCAATAAAATATCAAGCTAACATATGTTCGTTCGGCCCTAGAAAACATTTTTCAAGTTTTCTTTCACCGTATGGTGCCAACTCACGTTTCTTCATTGCAGAATATGTTCACGGCGAAAATAGAATAGTACCTTATTTTAATAATTTTACGGTTTAGTTTAGGAAATCATTTGGAAATGTTAATTCGCACAGGTATGTGAAAGCGGTGTTGCGACCAATTAAGCGAGATACCTAACTGCTAACATATTATATTAAGTAAAAGCTCCGTTTTAATTGGACTTTACACGTAGCTTATATAAGTTTATTTATTTCACTTTCTGGTTATTATTTTAGCGTTTAATGTTTTTGTTTGCGCTGTATAATATTTGCGGAGTGCAAACTGGTCAAATAATTTTGTTTGGTTATTTCAGTTTGGACGGTAGGCGCTAGCTTGTGACGCTCGCACTATAATGCGAGTGTCTTGTCGTTTTTGTGTTTTATGTTGCATTGATAGTCGTAAAATGTAAAGATATAAAGTTACCAAGCTATTTACACATAATTATATAATATTAATAATTCAATTTAGCAATTCTAGCTAATTCTAAATATTTCATCGCGGACGCATGGATATTGGATCGCAGACGTGACTGGCGGCGCAAAATTTTTATTTAAAACCCTATTTACCAAATTCACAACTAATTAAGTATATTATTTATACGGTTATAGGTACTATTTCAATAGCTGTAGGTGACACCTAGCAACCCCAAAATCATAAAACTAACTTGAAACCTACCATGCCACAAGATTAGACCAAAAATATCTTCAAAAACAGTCCCATCTAAAAATATCTAGGAAACCACTTTGTGGATTTCAGCTATTGTGTATAAAGTCCTATTGAGCGTATTGTCCGCTGGTGAATGCGAGCAATTCCTATCACCACCACCACAAATGACCTTCCCACCCCCCTTAGTTCACAACAGTTCGCTACAAATAAAGGACAGTGGGTGTTATATGAGGGGTCTTAGTCCACTGGTCGGGTGATATGGCCATGTAATTCGTCCAATCATAGCAGATCGAGGTGCAAAAGATTTATATGCGTGTACACTTCCTTTGTTACATAACGCGTGTTATTAGACTATATCGTTTTTACTGCGACATAATATTTGATGGTGTATCTGGATTATGGCCGATCGTGTTGTGCTTATGGCCGATTTGTTTTATGTGATGCTATTGTCCGGTTTGATAGTTTAGTGTTTAATACAATCATTTGGTGTAACGTTCGTTATGGGGGTCTACAGCCATAAATGAATACCCTATAAGTAGGTACTTCACATAAAGGGCACTGCTTTAATATTTTGTTACAAACTTTATCGTGTCTCGCCCCCATAAAAAGACACAAAAGAACTACGATTAAAAAACTCCAACACGCCCTAAACACTATCACCTTTTAACTCAATATTTTCCGCGTCTTTCACAAAACACCATACATTATCCCATTGAAGACACCCCACGCCACACCGCATTGGTTTAACGTCACAACTCCGCAAGTGTAACTAAGGCATGAATGGGACGGCCTAAACCCTCTTACACCGATTCAAAAGGAACCCTCTGATATGATTTTCACAGAAAATTGCTTACAACAAAAGAGAATTGGACGCTTTTGTTGATATGCCGGATTTATCTCGTCAACATACGTGATACTTGGGTTTTGGGGATATGATACTTTGTTTCGCATTCTACTCTGTTGGACGCTGACAGCCTAAAATAATGTTTTCTGGGAAATTATTACCCTTTATTTTGTTACTCTAAAACATACTACTTATGTGTAGAATGTCACATTTATCTTCGAAAGTTTTTTTAAAAATGATACTGCTTTACAAAAGCAGAAAGCAACAGAAAGTAATTTCGTAGACATATTGTATTATATCACTCTTATAAAAACATGTAAGTAAGAAAACCATAATATTTTACGACGTCCCACCAAAGAAAACAAAAACCAAAGACATGTTTTTAAAACTGCACACCTCACACAAAAAGTTCTTAGCAATTAAAAATAATTGCGAGCATCTTAAAACGCATAACTACGGACATATACTACTACGTTCAAAAAACTCTTTGTGAAGTCAAACTAGAGGCTCACTCGCTCACTCCAGGTGGAAACGCGAGCGATCCAAGAACAATGAAGAACCTCAAAACAACCAGGATGCCTAGGCATTGTGCACCGCCGACGCTTTCAAACCACTCTTCGTCCCTCTTAATTAAGGGGGGGCAATACTCGAATGCTTCTCGCCGACGTCAATGGAGGCCATTCAGACGTGTGCCGTCTGCGCCGAGATAACGAACCTCTCTCGGTTATTACCGCCTGCTTTTTTCTACTTAAAGTTGCCATGTGTTTAAACATTTTGTTGCTTTTTAAGTGCGAGTGTCATTTCACATTTTGTACCTGTTTCAGCGGAATATTTTGCTACGTAGAATGTCATACAATTGTGTTAAGTCTTTGTAGAAAGAGCAAAATGTGAAGCGAACTATACACTATAATAATATAGTTCATAAAGTATTATAGAAAAGTCACTTTAGCACTTGAAAACTAAAGAAGAGAATTTTTAAAGAGAAAACTAACTTCAAATTTAAAAAAAAATATACTACACACTTTACAGTTTTCCTTTGCAAAAGTTCTTGGCAACTTTAAAAAAAAACAGAATTTTAAATATGCTTGGTTGACTGTAGGTACTCGACACGATGAAACAAATTCGCTTGATTAAATAGCATGAGAGGCTGAATACCTCACTCCGTTGCCTTCATGAAATTGGTATGAAAAAGATGATTGTAAAAAGATAACGCCGTTCCCGCCATTTATCTTTGCGCATGGCGGCCTCTGTAAGATTAAATGTGTTTCTTTCGTTTTAATCATAAGTCAGAGAAAGTAAAAGCTTTATTCACAACCTTTTCACGTAAGTACTCATGATTTAATTTATTATAAAAGTGGGAAATGAATTTGGGTCATAAAAACAATATTTTAGCTTTTTCAAGTAAAATCCTCAGTGGACAGCGTGAGCGTGCGTGATCCATCATCACCGCCCGTTCGATATCCACTGCGCATAGGATGGGTGGAAAGCAGCACATGAAGTATTTTTTTGCTCCGTTGGTATAATTACTGTTCGGCTTCCAGTCGGAGGATAAATAATTAAATAAATCATGATATAAAACGGGAAATCCTCGTTGGTCTAGTTAAAGCACTACTGGTAAGCAGGAGGTCCTGGGCTCGATGTCAGGTCGGGCAAAGAGTTATTGAGTTATTCCAACAGCAATTTCTCAGTAGCAGCCAGGAGTATGGATTTGTGCCCGGTTGATGGCAATAGGCTCGCCCCCTGTTACATGGGACTTAAACATAACTGGCGAAATGTGGGTGTACCTCTGCCATGCCCATCGGGTATGTAAAGTAAGTTTGGAATACTTTTACTGTGGTACACAAGTTCATACTCGTATCTATCCATCTTACTTTCCTCGCCCCTAAAGAGCGATGACAGGAAAACATAAACTTATGACAACTTACATGAACATATCATTCGAATTCAAACCTCATCTGTCCTTCCATACCAAGCTTTACAAATTTACCCATTACAGTTCTTATAGCGCTTATTACGTCTCAATTAAGTTTAATTTACTTCGACTTATTAGCAGGGCTTGTGGCGATGGATTCCGAGCCCCGTATGGGAATACTGGTTGTAATACCGTTATGACTAACCTTGGGAAACGGGATTGCCACCAGTTGTGGCAGCTATAAAATGGGAGTACTACTAGCATGCCTTGAATTTATGGCTATCAGAATCCTTATGCGGCCATATTTTTTGAAATTTTATAAGAACACACAAAATGTTGTATCGGTCGGTGTCAGCTGGTTGCCTTTGCGCACGTTTCGTTCATTCTGTGCTGTAAAATAGGATGGTATTGAAAAATAAAACTTCTGGTTTGGTTCCGGAAAAACTAGGAGTATTTTCATGAAACAGAAAATATAGTTTTAATTTTCCGGAAAATTGGGTTCGTGACTCCGTCCGCGTTGTTTAGATTTTTTGTTTTTCTCAGTAGTTTCTGTTGTCGCCGTACAGATAAATGAGGTATCGGTAAAACTTTGTCTGTATGTAGTTTCTTGAAAACTTGATTTCATGGAATCTTTCACAGTGTTTCCTATTTTATTTGTTCACTTGAAACATTAACGATATTCAATATATTCAATTACATTGTAATTTCGTATATTCTAGTTAAACTTGATGGTTTTTCGTGGTTAATGTATTATGAAAATATTAATTACAGGTTCTATCTACTTTTACTGCTATCTCACACATAAAATTAAGTTTATTAGGTAGTTAAAGACTTGAAAGATAATTACATCTCTCCTTGAACTATAAAATATGCATTGCTTGGCAGTGCAAATCTTGCATACTCTAGTTATTTAGATAACGGGAAGGCTGTCAACGTAATCACTATAACTACTGAGAATTTATATGAAGTTGTTTAATTAGTGTTCCGTAGCCGAAGGGTGCTAGACGGAATCCTATTACTAAGCCTCCGCAGTCCGTCCGTCCGTCTGTTAGCGGGCTATATCTCATGAATAGGTGGACAGTTGAAATTTTCACATATTGTGTATTTCTATTGCTGCTTTATCAAAAAATAAAATAAATTTAGAAATTAAAGGGGATCTCCATACAAGAATAGTGTTTTGTTTTTTACTTAAGTAAAAAACGTAGTGTTAGATCTTGTACGGTGGTAACCTCCTTTGGGGGAGGCCTATATCCAGCAGTGGACGTCTTTCAGCTGAAATGATGATGATGATGATGACTCTTCGTGTGCGAGTCCGTCTCGCACTTGGCCATTTTTAACCGACTTCCAAAAAGGAGGAGGTTATATGTTCGACGCGTATGTATGTTATTTTTTTTTTTTTTTAACAGAGTCGAGTTACTTTGCATCACAAAATATATAGAAGTTTCTACAATTCTACATTGAGTAATTGAAGTAAAATGATTTTGGAATAGATATCATGCAACTAGTATACTTAGTTCAAAATATTAAAACCTCAAGTTATTTACCAAATATTAGTAAGTTCGCGATAGGCTTGTTGTTAAGCTTATTGCGATCGCGACCGCAAACTAACTTTGTTCGAAATATTTCATGAAGCTTACAGAGGAAGTGTTGTTACACAGTTGTTAGCAATTCCTTTGATCCCCTCACGAAAGGGAAAACATTTGATGGATTAGAAACATGTTGCTTATTCGCTCGTTGTTCCCAGGCTGTGGTATCAATTATTTATTGATTGTTTTTGAAGTGTGTCTGGTGGAGATGAATCGACTCTACCCATTTAATGTTAGTTGCTAGTATTTTCCATAGACAATGGTTCTTTGCCATTGATATAGTTACTTTCAGTATTCAGCATATTTCACCAGCAATAAATTAATTTGAACAATCGTGTTCTTTTCCAAAAGTAAAAATGGCTGGGAAATGAAGAGAAGAACGAATTTATGCATTTCAATTTGCTGTTCTTAATTTATGTGATTTCATCGAGTTCTTGGGTTTTTCTTAGAACCTACAAAAGTAAATGCTTCGCTTTTATAATGTTAATAGAGCAGTCTGTAGGTACGAAAGCTTTTAATAAAAACTTTTATTAAATGTATTCCATTCGTTCATTTCGTTGTTAATGCAATTTTGCAAGTCGATTTTGACCTATTTGGCGTTATCCGATTGACCTGTAATAATTTTGCATACGAATGCAATTCCGCTACCCATACTAAATCTACATAAGTAAAGGTATTTTAATATACTCCTATATAGACCAACCATCAGCAATCTATTTAACAAGCACCTGAGTAAACAATAATTTAGGAACATTAACCGACTTGGTAGGTATACTACCGTAAGTACTGTAATTTATCGTAGCAATCGATAGTCTTAAACGTTAAAGCATTCCTAGTCTACCACACAGCTTGGATCGATATGGTAATAAAGAAAATATTTCGTGGAACCGTTGAACATTCGAAACGCAGTGTTAAAAAGCTCGTGTAAACAGTTATTCTTCTGCTTAACACCTTAGCCTTTAGTGGCCACAGACAATAAAAGCACTCACTGCATGAAACGTCATTCGGTCATTGACCGCATCTTGATTTACTATGTGTAAAAAGTTCAAGGTTAACAGATTTGCGGGATTCCAATTACATCATATGTAGCTGTTGTTTTAATCAAAATACGATTAGGTATACTCACAGTAAAATAAATACTTATAAGTTGCATTCGTATTTAAAAACTTTTTGTATTTACCTACTTTCCTCATTTTCATTTCCCGCAAAAAAAAACATTGTCTCTGGTTTTTCGAATATTATCCGAGGATTTGGTTTTTGTATTCTTCAAAAAGATGTAAAGTAAACATACTTTATTTATTCGTTTTGTTTTTCTTTTACGTTTACGCATACAATATGTAATGCAGTAGCACACAATATGTCATTTATAGAATCTCCGACAATACCAAGGTGCTCGAACCAAGACGTGGGCTTCGCAGATAAACTACTTCAAACGAATAGACGTTTGTTATGAAAATACTCGTGTAACAATATTTGAGAAGAATATTCCTTAGGTAAGCATTCGTTTCAAGTCCTTTACTCAATAAATATAGTAACTTTTTACAAAAAAAAGCCACCGACTTCCGAAAAAAAAACTACAAAGTGAAAAATAACTTCAATTTCGGAAGTCGGTGGCTTTTTTTTGTAAAAAGTTTTAATTTTTCACTTATTAGTTGCCTACCCCACACAAATTCGAATACCAGTACCTGCTATGTAAATAACAGTCACAGGAAGTTATCATCATATCATCCACATATACTAAGTGGGAAAAATACGTATTATTGAAGCTTACTCAAAAACTATCCCAGCAAAGTTAATAAAATTTATATGGGACCAATCCGGGAGCATACCCTTTCAATCAAAAAAAGAATTTTCAAAATCGGTCCACAATTGACGGAGAAATCGACGGATATACATTAAAAAAAAAAAAAAAAACATACATACGCGTCGAACATATAACCTCCTTCTTTTTGGAAGTCGGTTAAAAAGATACTTCTAGAGTAGTACCAATATAGTAGTAGAGTACCAATATTATAGAATAGTTTGTAAAGAAAATCTAATAAGTGGTTGCATTTTATTTGTACGAGCCTACTCTGAAAGCAATTTAGCAATTGCATGAAAGTCCCATAAAGTATAAAAGCGACAGTTTGTTTAAGTTTCTCCTACGATGACTGTTTGAATAACATATCTTTAATGAATTGATTTTCTGAAGGCCAATTTATAGTCAAGTTTAAGTGTGTTTGCACGATCGTTTTTTCTGGGAAACTCCGGTGCTTGGTTGTTGTAGGTATACATTAACAGCCATAAATGTATATTGCTGGCCATGGGCTCACCGAGAATACAGTTAAAACATTGCGTTGTTGAATGGAAAATACATGTAAGAAAGTCTTCCAAGACTCCGATACCCGAAGGCAATGAGGAAATTGCATTTCGCAAGCTTAAATAATTCCATCTACTCTCAGTAATTCAACTTAGATAATTAGGTAGTAGACACCTGGTGTTTAGATGGATAGCCTAAGTTTATCACCTCTAATTAAAAAAACACAGATTTCCTAACAGGAAAACCCAATTAAACTTTGGTAGAAAAATACAAAAGTTTGTGGTTCTCGATTTTCAGCTCATTTATTCGTATTTTTAGGATCTATTCTGAAAATAAATGTTTATGCAGTCGAGTGAAATAAATCCTTAGTTTGAATTTAAAATTATCGCTAAGTGCCACTGCGTCACTGAAGGCAGCAATCATAGGCCGGCGACCCCTTGCGGTCGATGCTGCTTTGTGTTATAGTGTTTATTTTTTTCTACAGCACTATCGTATTGTCTATGCTATGATCGAGTAACGGATAACCATTGATTGATTATCATCGATTATGCGGACGAACCGAATCGATTGTTCTTTTAGTTTCGTCACACTATTCGGCGGGAAAACAACCGGATTCTTTAGCTAGATATTTTTACTCGAAGATTTTTCTTATCTGTTTCTTACTAGACGATCGTGTTCGTAAGTAATCTTATAGTGTATAAAGTATAGGATGCTATCTATTGAAGACTCGTTGAGGAGATTACAGAGTAGATATCGTCTGGTATAAATTGACAAGGCCCTACGTTGGTGGTTTCTTCGTTAGGTATGTCTCCCACATTTATATGAGAAATTTTATATTTTTTTTATATCTTCCACAAATAACACTTATTAACTACGAGTATAACTTAAAATCGGAAAAAAATAATTATGATGTAGGAAATTTTCCTTAGTAAAAATACAATGCCATTTAAATCCGGCTATTTTAACAACTAGTCGGTTAGCCTGCATGAAGAAAATATAACTTCCTGAGAAACTGCAAACTCGGGAAAAATACCGAAATTAGAGTCTCTTCCCCATTCTAGCTTCTGACGTTTCATAAGTATAGATGTAAAAATATTTTGAATTTGATTGACAAAACAAAAAACACCAGAAGGATCATCTCTTTTCCAAGGCACTTTACTTTCATATTTCTTATAAAGCTATATTAATAAGTTCTATTAATATCATAGCTATAAGAAGCACTTGTGTGCTGTATATAGGCATTCTGCCAGAGGCAGACATCTTGCACAGAAAGCCGATGATCCGAGGAACGAGCCAAACGGGTCCTCTATTTGATCTACATAAGTAAATAACTGGAATACACGTCGACGATATGTGGAAAGTGCAAACATTGTAACGTGGGGACATGTTCTAGTGGGTTTTTAACAGTTTTTAACTGCTGTACAACATATATGTATAACATATATATAACTTCCTCCTTTTTGAAGTCTTCCAGAAGTTCATCCTATCGTATACTATTAAACGAGCAATGTTTGTTTAAATATATTTGTAATCACGTTCTCGAAAACGACTCTAACGATTTCGATGAAAGTTGCATTATAGGGGTTTACGGGGGCAAAAAATGGATCTAGCAAGGTCTCATAACTGGCAAAAAAAATCTCCGTTTTTTCACCCGAGCAGAGCCTTAGAAAAATGACATGGCAGCACGGAATTAGTAAATACCTACTATCATGACAGCATGGAATTAGTTATTACCAACTATCATTGCAGTATAGAATTAGTATGTACTATCGTGGCAGCATGTAATGAGCTTTCCTATACTATTAAACGAGCATTCTCTATTTTCACCAGAGCAGAGCTCGGTCGCCCAGGTACTTTTGGTAATGAATGGTCAAAGTACTGTAGTGCGATGAAAACACGAGTTAAGTTTCAAATATGTATATCGTGGAGATATTATGTCTTCTGTAGGAGGTGATTGTGTAATGTGTATGCGATGAAAGCCTCCTTATTTAACTTCTTGTCTTGTCGCTGAAAAGACGTAGGTACCTAATTCAATTCCATGCCAAGTTTTTATTTTACAGCGGAGCAAAATGTTTAATTAATTAAGCGATAATACGCTATCATTAAAGCTGTGTACTAGATGCAAATGACTAAAACGAAGTAAGCAATTACTTTAATAAGTGCCGGCATTAGCCAGTCTTTAAAAGTACCTATGTACTATCGCGGACACTGTCGCCTGACTACTTTTACCTGCAGTGCATAAGCTTAGTAGTTATATAAACCAGAGCAAGTACATAAAGTTATAAAAATATCAGAGCGCAATAAAAACGGTGCAGAACTTATATGAAGCCATCAAAATATCGTATTTTTTTACTGTTAGGTACTTGAAATAAACGAGCCTGTTTCGGTTCCAATTAAAATCCGTGCCGTATTATGATATTCTTTTTAATGATTTCATATGGAACGCAAATATTTTCGACGAAACTGGTCTGTTTTTGACGTTTTATAAAAGTTGTTTTTTTTATCTGCATCTCTTTAGTATATTTTTCGAGGCTGAAGTACTTTTAATAAGGCTGCCTGTCCACTGGAGCGGAGAAGTGAGGAGAGGAGCGGAGCTGTGCCAATATTAACCGATAGAACCTAAAAACTCCCAGCTCCGCTCCTTTCCTCTCTTCTGTACTCCAGCACGCTTAACATGACCACAATAGAAAAGAGTTTTGTCTACGGAAGAATAGACAAAATGACAGATAAACAATCACAATCTATCATTTTGTCTATTCTTCCGTCGACAAAACCCGTTTCTTTGATTGTCGTGCTACGCGTACAGTGGACAGGCAGCCTATGCAGGTATAATAAATCCACTAATCCAGTTATAGATTAGCAGAATTTTACCAGCAATCAGGGTTAGATAAATGGTTTCTAAACGCAATAGAAGCTGTAAGGTATTAAATTCTTTTAAACAGGAAATAGAGCTATAACTTTCAATAAAGCAATAAGCTGCATTCATTCATTCAACCGGTTAATGACTTCAAGTGGCTTTAAACTTGACACATTCACTAATATAATCAACAGTCACGAATATCAAATACTTACCTAATAATTTGATTTTTTATTAAAAGTAGGAATATTAAAACATCAAAACTTTCTAAGTAACAAAAAAATCATCCCGAATCTCATAATTCAATTATCCAATCCCGCCCCGTATTATAGTAAGGAAATGAAAAAGTAAATCAACTCGAGATCTCGAAACTTTGTCTCCAGGATCGCACGCCTCCCAAAGAACGTCCTTATTCATCAAACGTTAACCCTCCCGTGTGGGAGGGTTAAATCTCCCGATTCGTACGTCCGTACGTAATCGTACGATTCCTACGATCCCCTGCGTTAGAGAACTTAGTGCGTGAGCGGCCTAACAAATCACGATGTATTTTTTAAAGTGAAAAAGAGTTAGAGCTGGGCTGGGATAACAGTTCCGATGTGTGTGTTCGAAAATGTATGCGTGCCAAATTCACGTTATTTCTTTTTTTTCTGTTTTGTTTTCGAAAGTTCGGTAGGTATTGTGGCTGGTAGGACTTTTGATGCATAGCAATAAAAATAACATACGATAGTGTTGTATTCGGAATGAACTCTTGTTTTAATACACGTGTTATAGTAATAAAACTACTTCTTTAAGTTTTTTTTGTATTACTAATTCGAACTTCGGCATAAACCAAAACAGACGATAAAAAAACAGAGGAAACCTCAATTGCTGCTTGTAAACGACCTATAAAATAACAATAATCATTAATTACATAAATGCTCCTATTTGAAATCGTTACCAAGGCCATAAAAATCTTTAATTAAAATAAACTCACTGGCATGACTTTACAACTTGAACATTTAGATTTATCTTAAATAATTAAGAATTTATGTTGAATAGTTATAATAAATTAAATGGTAATTTATCGTCCTGTTACATTTTCCAAATATATAATATCATTTATTAAATCCTAAACCAACTAGGTACCTACATGTAATTACGCTTCCTAGTAAACATAAAAATATTTTACTAGAAAATATTTCTACGTAAATGCTAATTCTAAATGCATTAAGTACTTTCATAGGGAAGGGTTTAGACCAAATGTTACCTTTCCCACAAGCTGCGTCAGTCAAATGTATTATGTATTTATATTTACGGTAGCATACATGCATTAATTAATGAATTTCACCTGATCGCTTCGTTTAAAATCCTCGAAAACCGACTCCCTTCTGACTTAAAATTCGACTTCCTCAAAATTCAGCAATTAATACGTTAACATGTAGCCATAAAAATTAAAAACATCCGTTTTGAAAAACCCCGACAAACACGTTATTGAACGCACCTCACACATATAAATATTAGAGAAAAAAAATAACAACGTAAAAAATTTAGAAATAAAAATAAAACGCGTCTATAAAAGTTTAATATCGAAATGGTTTATCCCGATTCAGAATAACGCGCGGCCCTACGTTGCATGCAGATTAGGCTGACACCCCACTCCCCACTTTTATTTGCCTACTGTCTTTCTAACACGTGTGAAAGTCGTATTACGATATTAAATTTTCTTAGTAACTGAGATCAGGAATTCAGAATATAAAATAGCGACGTGGTAGGAAAAAATGTGTTAATAAGAATTTTCTTTGAGGTTATGTAATTAAGAAACGTCTTTTGTGTTGAATAAACAGTAGGTGTATTGAAACAATTTATGATTACTGAAGATAATAATCTAAATATTATGTACCAAAATACAATTCATTCCATCTAGGCAATTTCATGTTCAACTAACCACACATTTCACTTGCTGTCACGGGAAAATCGTAATTTATCTGAATTATATTACTTTATTATTATGTTCCAAGAATAACAGTATTATTACCCAGCTATTGTAATTTTAGCAAAATGTGTTTTCATTTCAAGAAAATTGCCTTAAATAATTTATTGCGTGGCATTAGTTTGCGTTGCTTTAATGATGTTATTAAGTCCTAAAGTGTCCACTCTAGGGCAAACTCGACCCTCTATTGTATCGATTTTGATACCAGTCAACTATTAACTGCAGTTAAGGCTCAATTAATACAGCAGTTTGAGTGTACCGGGTATTTCCATCCAACTTGAAATGGGCAAAGTTGGAAAACGAAGAAAATTAGATCGAAAATAGATATTGCAAAAGATAGTTTATTTACCATTATACTTACAGGCTATCCTACACAGGCAACGGAAGGAACACGGGTAGGTTTTAGTCAGTAAAAGTCTGACACACCCTCTCGCCCCACCCAGAGCGGGAGAAGTCATTTGATGATTTACCATCGTCAAAAAAAAAAAGTTCATCCTATGTGAGTTTAAATGCTCAGAAGTTGCAATATAGTAATTTTCAAATCGTAACTTCTCGTTATTTTATTTAGGTTCTATCTATGTTATGAAGAAAAAGATACTTTTAAAAGTGATAACATTTTAAAAGTTTTCATACAAATATAATTAATAAACTGCCAGAATAAACAAAGCCATCGTTCTTTCTCCGGATGCAGACTGTACCATTCCATTCATTCGTTTCATTCGTCCTCTCCTTCATTCATTCATTTGTCAAAATGACTAGCCTTTGTGCGTCGAGCAATTATTTTCATGACCACCAATTAATGGAAAAGTAAATTAGGAAACCCTCATCTTGCATAAAGATTTCAAAAGAATACCGACCAATTTTCTTTTTAACACGGTTTTATTAACTTGCCCTATCTCCAGCGCCTTAAGATAAGTACGATATTCAAATACATAATTATTGGGCATTGTTCTATCATTATTAACTTTTCTTTATTTCAAATTGACTTGTACTTTAGTATACTTCGAAGTAATAATAATAATAATTTAGAAACTGCTGTGATCACTAACTATCGTTTCTGATTGATTTATTCATAAACTTTGGAACTTAGTAAATTCTTGTATCGTCTGTTAATCTTAAAACTAAACTTGTAAAATCTACATAAATTAAGATTGAGTGCTAAGCTCTTAACATTATTTTGAGTCGCTACTCTAACAGTTTAGTATAGATACCTACATATTTGCTAAGTACAATTAATATATTATTTGTCCACTTGAATAAGAATATTATCAACAAGTAGCTCAGGAGTTAGAGAACGGCTAAGTTACTCACTTAAAATCATATAAAACCTTTGATTTAAATGAAAAAGTTTACTTTTATAGCCCATATCTCCTAAAAAGCACCCGGATAGGGTTTGACCGATAACACGGCTGTAAAGTTTAACTATCACGTGTTTTTCCGACACTTTTTGAACCATTACCATTGAAACGACGCATTATATCGGGAATATCGAAATAAAACCAGTAGCCGACATTTAAAGCTGAATAAAATACCTTCTATGTGCGCTAGTGGAGCTGGTCACACTGTTTATAGTACCAATTTAATGTAATAAAGGTAAAATTGTTCAGTTTCGAAACATGTCCGGGCCTTAACTCTTAAAGGGAGAGTTTAATCATTTATTACCTCGTGGGATTCTTGAGTAAAAAGTTTTATTATACTCATTTTATTAAACAATATCGGGAATGCACTTTGAATTGAATGAATACATGTTTATTGGTAATTAAGTGGAGCGAGTTACTGATTAGAAAATCTAATTTAATGTTCATTCGTTTAGTTTGTGTTGAGAAGACTTTAGATACGTTCATTTTTGTTTCGTGTATATTACAATTGTATGGACGATAAAATTATAATAATTTATAAGACGTTTGAAAATCAAATTTATTATTTTATGGAACGATACGAATTCAGTTAAACTAAACTTTAATTTATTATCACTAACAATAAAGCCCTACTAGGTACGCCAGAGCAGCATAATCCTATTCACATAAAATAAAACTATGGCTAGCTAAAGGGTGCTAAATCGAATGACCAGCAAAAGGGACGCAATGGGAATCCAATCGGCTATTCGTACCACGTTTAATTGATAGCACCATTAGCACTACAGTGTCTACAACATTGTGTAGATGTCGGATAGAAGGAAATAAAATGTAATTTGTAGCTTCCTTTCTATAAAAGATAGCACTTAAGTAGTATTGAGAGTTGAGAGATATCCAATTTATGTTGGAAAAGGCTTAATAGTGTTAGGTCTTGTCTGAGAAGGAACGGGTCTCAATTATCGCTGGTGTGGCGTTTATAATAAACTACATTCAACATGGCGGCGTGAGAGTAGAATCAAATAGAATACTTTCTTGAACGCTAATCATTATTAGGTATTATCATTTACTCTGGTGCTTTATGATATCCATGATCACTGTAACTTGATTGAAAAAAATGTTTTGCGTTATTTATTCTCCTCCTACACCTCTACCCAACCCTTCGAGGTGTGCGTTATTTATTATGTTATTGAAAAAGGAAGATGTTCTCTAATAACAATTTTTTGAGCTACGAATTACCAAAAATAGAATATTCTATTTTTGTGTTGCCAATTCTCAAAATACACCGTGACATTTTAGTCGTCTTACAAAAGCAGCCCACTTCATGTATCCAATGACTACTAAACATTCATTAAAAAAAAATTACATACATCGTGACATTTTAGTCACTCAATGTACCCGACTTATAAGGAGGGAGGAAATAGGAGCAATTAAAAAATTGTTACAGTATTTTTTTTAATTCATTTTTTATGAGCAGTGATTGCCTAGTGGTGTGACCGTCGGAATGCCAAGTCATAGGTCTCGAGTTCGAACCCAAGACACGCACCTCTGACTTTTCGGATTTATGTGCGTATTTTATAATTATCACTTGCTTCAAAAACGGTGAAGGAAAACATCGTGAGGAAACCGGCATGCCTGAGAGATATTTCTTGACGGCATGTGAAGCCAAGTCAGAGGCCCATGGGCGGCTTTAAAACTCTGACACCAGGTTAGTCACTAACCACAAGAAAAGAAGATCTTCCTTTTTCAATAACATAATAAATAACACACCTCGAAGGGTTGGGTAGAGGTGTACCTACAATACACGCATATTTCGCCAGTTATGTTTAAGTCCCATGTAAGGGGGCGTGCCTATTGCCATCAACCGGGTATAAATCCATACTCCGGGCTGCTACTGAGAAACTCCAGATAGAAAAACCTAATGACACTGCCTGACCTGGGTTTCGAACCCAGGACCTTATGTTCAGCATTAACACTTGCGACCACTAGATCAACGAGGCAGTCAACTCAAACTTAATAAATATGTGTTATTACAATATACATATAAAAGGCGAAGTAAACAATCAAAACAGCGCGCTTCACTGTATTATCCCTAAACAATATTGTTTAACAAAAGTTTTGGAATCATTTTACTGAGTTTCAGTTGTTCAGTACTCTGTGGTTTACAAAACGATTAAAACATTTTGCTTAAACAGTTACCTACTGTTTCACTGAATTCCGTGACTGAAATGAGAGTAACAATTTATTTCCTGTGATATATTTGAAACCAGTCGTTAAACGATGTTGCCATTTATAAAAACACAGGGTGAACTCTGAAATAAAACTCGTAAATCAATGACATGTCTACAGTATTTCAGAATAGTGGAATATACCTACCTAACCTACTGCTCTACATTTATTGACCTGCTCCTTCTGCCACACTGCACAATAATTTTCATTTATTTATTTTATTTTTTATGTACACACAGTAAAATACATAGAGATACCTACAACATATTTATAATTTTAGTGCAAAGGTACTGAGATTTCTTCCGGCAGACCTGCGAAAGGAGAAATGAGAAAGAAATGTGACAAAGACAATAGTGTGTGAGAACAAGAAGAGATAAATATGAATTTGCGAAGTCTTATACAAAAAAATATCAAGATAGACCTACGTTTAACGTAATAAATTAACATATACTCGTACTTAAATAAATACATAACGCTTAAATATATATACATATTATAGGTTTATAAATACTCACAGTAGAGAGGAAAGGTAATGCTCTGTTACTCAATATTTGAATTGTGAAACAGTTTTTTTTTTATAAGTACTTACGTATTTTTTTTGATGATGATAATATAACGTTGTTTCGTTCTTTTCCAAAACTGTATCCTCTCGGGGTCTTAGCTTGTCTAAACACCATTAAAAAAAAAAAAACACAAAAGCAGAAAACCTCAA